>CM071150.1:12843887-13487774 GCA_036417725.1 Clanis bilineata | reverse complement strand
TGTTTTTTTTGAAGAGGATTGTTCAGCAATTAAACAGGTTAATTTTATGTGGAATTCCACTACGCACTTACAAGAGTGTCGTTAGTATGAGCTTTTATATCAATTCGATCGCGTTAACGTAACCACAATTTATATGTATAATCACAAGTTTAAAAACTTAACGGACCTATTTCAAATCCGTCCGTGACCAAATTTATGTGGGACCACCCTTGAAATAGCTCTATCAACACAAAAAGAATTTTGAAGATATGTCCTCATTTGGCGGAAATATCGCGTAACGTACATAAAAAAAAAACAGACGAATTGAGGACCTTCTCTTATTTGGAAGTCTGTCGAAAATACAGCACCATCTCTTGTCGATAATTTGAAACTATATATATAAATTCAAACAACTGAATACATAAACCTTGGTTGAATAACTTATTCTAGTCACACAGAGGAAAATGTAACTTGCAAAAAGAATACAGCTACAATTAATGTCTTTTATACGATCAAACATACGACGTGTACGATCAAATAATTGCTTCCCATTTGTTTAAAGACAGCACTTATCTGTCTGAACTGGGTGCTGGAAGTCGGACAACGATCGAGTAATGGTGCATATGTGATATATCACACGATCCAGTCTGTCGGTATGCAATCAAATGGGATGCAATAAATGTTTGCTCTGTGTAATACGAGATGCAGAATGATAAAGTTATTGTTATAGAATCTTTTTTTGGTGTGATAGTATGATTAGATCTGCAATAGCTAGGAGCGGAGAGGTATTTAGTCAAAATTACCGTCACAGGTTTGAAACCAGTAGGTAGATTCTCTAAGGTTTCGTTTGTGAAAAGAACGTTGCGGCATCGTTGCGGAAACGATGTTCTCAATTTTGTATTCAGCAAGATAGTAAGCGCACGCACTAGCGCTATGCGTGATGACGGCGCTTATGCGAACTAGCTCTCTCGATCGAGGCGTTTGTCATAAATGTATGGAAAATTGTATTCTCTAAGACCCAACAACGTTGAACGCTCCGTCGATCTCAACGATGTGCGCTGCGGGAGCGAGGCGTCGATCGCAACGTTGTGGCATTTCTTAGAGAATCGACCTGCAGAACATACATTTCTGACTTTTAGGATCAAGTTCAGTTATACTAACGCAATGTTGTTATTATTTTCATCGTAGTATACAGCGCATTGTATGTAAGGAAGCTTCATTAAAATAAAAAACCTAAAAAAATAGCTTTTAATTTACGTCCCGTAATTAAAGGACCAAAAGCAGCTTATTCACATTTCAAAGCATTTCTGGAGGAGATTGTCTACGGATGAGCTAAATAAAATACTCTTAGAAGACGTTCAGCGTTCGTCTTAAAAATGACATCCTTTACTCCAAACGTCGATCAAATGTTAATATTTTAGTACACCGAGTGAAGGAATATTACGTACCCAAATACGAGTAATTGACATTCCTTTGAAAGACAGTTTATATTATTATTGACATAAAAATGTACTTTTTAAATTGATTTGATCAAAGCGTGGTATGGGGTGAGGCGCCCGGAGCGGCTGGGAGGGGGCTCACATTCCGAGAAAAATAATATTTTCACTGTATTTCCACTAAAAGCTACGACGAGTGATTTGTCATCAGATTCTGATTAATGTGTGACAAGCGAATAAATTACGATATACGTAAGGAATGTAAAAATGCTACTTGATTTATGTGCCGTCGATATTCGATAGCTGTGGGAGGTGTTGCACCGAAAGCAATGAGTGATTCTTAATCTTTAGGCATTTTGGTTACTTTTTAAGTATTTATTAGATATTTTATGTTTTCTTAAATAGCAATTAAGCATAAGCATGACATCAGATCAGAGATTATCTTTTCTTTCTACCTGCCCTTATCCACCTTAATGTGGAGTCGGCGCAACACACTTTTTCAAGCATGTTGCAGAAAGGATTTGGCTAAGTTTTTACGACCGGCTGTCTGCCTGACGTCAACCCCCTCGGAGGGTTCCAGTCCCAGGCAAATTAAATTAGAAAATTCGCTTTGCCTGATCTGGGAATCGAATCCACGACCTCCCGATCCACAGCCCATATATGCTGCCACTAGACCAAGGAGGCGATTACAGATTATATTAATTGTGCCTAAACAGTCTTCACTGTGGTTTTCTCTGTCACAATATAACATCATAATAACAGCTAGCTACCATAACACAATTATGTACAGGTCTTCAGATAAAATGCCTTGCCTAGTAAAAAAAAATACATTATTATAGTACGATGCAAGTGGATAGTCTAGCCCATCATAGGACGAAAAGCTCAGCAAACTGTACGTCTAGTTGCGTCATCACCTACCTTTTTATATAAGCAGTCGTGAACTATTGCAAACACCTAAATAATCGAGCTCGTATTAATTGACGCTCTCTGTCTTTGCTCTCTATGTGAAAATATCAAAGTGAAATGCAAACGGTGTTTTTTTCTGTCGTTAACCTTGGGCCGCGCGACCCGCCTCTGTGGAGGTTCATCAATCTTTGCGCTTTGTGTGATCGTCAGCGAGGCCGTGTTCTGTTTGATGGAGAATTAGGCGGCTACAATGAAGGTCTAGTTTTTTGTAAATCTATTTTTGCACGCCTAGCTTATGTAACCAGACAATGTATCCGTTACGTATGTAATCCGTTGTGCTTTTAATGTGATAGTAAAGACGAGGAAGAGGGAAATAGTAAAACAAACAAATTTGACAGCCTCTGTGGCGCAGTGGCCGAGTAACCGGCTGTGAAGCAAGAGGCCGCGGGTTCGATTCCCGCATTGAGACAAATATTTGTGTGGCCCACAGATATTTGTTTCAAGTCTGGGTGTTGTGATACCGAAACTCTCATAATTTCTAACACTCACGATACAAACTGATTTCTTAAGTTTACGCGAATTCTATTCATTGAAATAAAATTATTTTTACGGATTTTAACACGATTTGATTTATCACTCACGATACAAGTTATATCTAGTGTGGGGTCAGAACTAGGTGTGTGACTGTTGGATGTATTTATTTATTTATTTAAAGGTGATTTCACGTCTGTGTTCAGAGACTAAATAACTTTTGAGGTTGATAGGTATTCCTACTAGGGCTTAAACTTCAGCACCCCGGCAAGATAGTCATAAATTCCGCCGTCAACCAGGGGACCGCAGGCTGTCCACTTCACGCCCTCGCGCGCTACCTTTACTGAGAACATTCTCCTTTTTTTCTTTTTTTTTTTTTAAATCCTTAGTCTTTGTTTCAATAGAAGCTACCAGGCAATCATGACTGCGTAGCAGTTGGTAACCGCATCGCAGGTTTCATTATCGAGTCGTGGATGTTGCAGAGTTCCACACTCATGCCCGCTCATGTTCCGCTCATATTGCAAAACTTTTCCTAATTGACATTCGCGGCTACAGTCCTTTGGCGGCGAGGCACCACCGCAGCGCGGCGTCGACTGTCGCGCCTTAATTACCTTCTGTGTGTGCCTCATGTCTCGAGTTAACGTGTCTATTTTAAAAGTTTAAAGAAAAATGTATTAGGGTCACCTAAGTTGGGGTTTGAAGAGTTTTATAACTGCGAATGAATGTTGTATTACATAACATAACACAAGATGTATTAAAGAATATGTTATGTAGATTTACATATTGTTGCTTTGGAATATTAATATACTGTCACCATAAGATGGTAATTTATTATATACGTTGATTCATTTTCAGTAATTCAACTGCCTATTACATCAATATAATAGCCTATTCTCATTCAACTCCTTGGCGCAGCGGGCGAGTAGCCGGCAGTGAAACGTGAGGTCGCGAGTTCGATTCCCGCACCGAGACAAATGTCTGTGTGGCCCATAGATATTTGTTTCGGGTCTGGGTGTTGTGAGAACGAAAGTCTCTCGTAATTTCTGATATGATACAGGTTACAACTACTGTGGGGTCAGGACTATGTGTGTGACTGTTGGGTGTATTTATTTATTATATTATATAAGGGATGATAATTTTATAACGCTTTAAAAATACATTTGACGTCATTTCAATGAGTAAATTTAATAATGTTAAGAGTTTAGAAGAAACAAAATAATAAAACGCGAATAAAGGATTTAACAACGCCCACTGCGTCAGTAATATAAACACAATCCGTTACAAACGAAGGTAAGGCCGCCCTTGATCGATCTTGGTAATACCCACAGGGTTTGAGTAAAGTCAACACAGCTCCAGCGCGGCTACAGTGCTGTTGACTTTACGTAGCTTTCGGACATTGCCCTTATTCCCATGCAATGTTAATAAAGAGTTGAGTGGTTGACATGCTGTCTTCAGCACGAATGGCCCCGCTCGACAGGTTCGATTATTCGATATCACTGTTTTTCAGATATGTGAAGTGGTAGCTTACTATTTTGTTTCGGTGCCACATTTCTAGCAGTTATAATATCTCTCCTAATCTCTATTTGACAGCCTCCGTGGCGCCGCGGGCGAGTAGCCGGCTGTGAGGCGAGATGCCGCTGGTTCAATCCCCGCACCGAGACAAATGTTTCTATGGCCTACAGATATTTGATTCGGGTCTGGGTGTTGTGAGACCGAAAGTATCTCGTAGTTCCTGATACCCACGACACTAGACTCGATCTTAGTGTGGGGTCAGGATTATGTTGGGTGTTATTTATTTATTTATTTATGGGCAATGTAAAGCATTTATCGACAGGTGCAGCCCTAATTCCTTAGCTTTCTCTAGGCGCATCGTTTAATAGGTGCAAGAGTCGACAAATTAACGAATGCATCAAACAGTATACATTAATTACTGAAATGTAATTGGATAAGGTACAATATTTACGGGCATCGATCAAAAGGCATGTGTTGTTACGAACAATAATTATTGCGTTAATTGTTATATTTGGACGGGTAGTCATTTGCTTCGCGTGGTTCCGTACAAGCGGCACTATGAGTGAAACATGCATGACTCACGCCTTTTTCCCATAAGGGTAGGCATAGACAACGGATTTCCACTTGCTATGATTCTTACGCACCTCTTTCTCCTCATTCAGTTTCATTACATTCTTCCTGCATGCACGTTGGTTTGGGGTATTTTAACTTGACCTTTCTCGAGTATATCTCTTACTTTATTTTTTTTTATTTTATTTATTTAAAAGGTTCATCTACAGCACGTATATTGTATATAATAAGTAATCATTTTGATCTGTATCGTTTTTGAGATTATGAAATAACTTGATTTTTATTTCAAAAGCCTTAACATAGCCTCCAGGGACACATACCTAAGGGTGAAGCAGTTTCCCCTTTATAAAAGTTGCAAATTATCGCGCGGGTGACAGATGACGCGGGGCTTCTTCGGTTTGCCACTTTGTCTCAATTAAGTTTTTGGTTGGCGCCCACCGTGGTGCACCGTTTCTACACTTACTTTGTTTATATTCGGTAAATTATTTGTTTTGGTGAACAACAAGTGACCTAGCAAAATTCAAAGTGATTGATAGTAGATATTTTATGAATCTAGAAATCATTTTGTGAACTTTATTAACACACACGACGGTGGATTTTACATGATTTGGATTTTGTCTAACAAACACTTATTTTTTAGTAATTCGTATTAAGCAAAAAAAGCTTAGAAATATTATGGCATTATCGGCATTATGGCTTAAAATAAAGGATGCTAGCTAAAGTAGTATGAACCAATTTACGAAATAGTTATTGAACAGTTTACTTGTTATTGGCTCGGATCATTTCTGGGTAGCATGGTCTAAATCAGGTTTACGGTAATACATAATATTATGCAACCTCTGCGATACAAGCTATGCTTAGTGTAGCGGCGGCAGGGTAAGTTTAATATGTACCCACTACTTGTTGTGTTCATCAATCTCATTTGTAAACTCGATCTACATATTTGTATGTTTTAGGCTAAGTCTTTTTAGTAAAAAAAAAATATTTAAAAATATTTATGTTAGTTATGCAATTATAGACTTTTCCTAGTTCCCAGTTTCCCACTATAAGTATTAGTAGAGTCGTGGGAATAGAGATTAACCCAAAGACTGTTAGCCTTAATGCTACTCATATATAGAACTAATATTTGCGGATCACACATGTCCCAATGCGGGATCGATCCTGCATCCTTTCAATATAAGATCACGCCTGTATCCCCGAAGGGGTAGGCACAGGCGCCCTAGCGAACTAAAACACCCACATTTCGCTTAGCTTAGTTCGGTCCCAGATCTGATAGGGGGCGAGCTTATCGCCATATCGGGCACAAAATCCAGACTCCGGGCTGATATAAAAAATCCAATATCACTTTTCCCGACCCGGGATCGAACCCGAAACCTTAGAACGATAGTACCGAAATACAACCACGCCACCGAGGCAATCCTTTCTACTCAAAGTCAAACTTACCGACTGCGTACAGTCGCAAGTTATTATAATAACAACGTTCTCCGTACGACTTCTGATACAGTTGTATGCTAATTTACACGATGAATGGTCTAGACTGCCTAAATTAGAAGCTATTGTACGACTTATTAGGCGTGGGTATGTTCTTATAATTAGCACTGTTTCATTATTACAATATTAAAACGCAAATATGATGAGAATATACGAAAGACGTCTGTAATTTAATATGCTTAATAGTTATTATTATACGCTTTTGGAGGACAGACAATTTTTAATTGGATTTTGCTATCTTAAGTTATTTTCATGTCTACAATCAATTTAGATTTAGATTTTATTAGACTATTTAGATTTTATTGAGTGGTAGAGCCACGCTGTATACAATTACGTCTACAGTACGAATGGGTTGGCTCGACCAGTTTGGTACCACTGTCTCATAGAAAACCGACGTGAAGTGGTAGATTGCTGTCGCGTTTCATGCGTTGAGTAAGATTTCCGGTGGCCCATTTCCCCCCTCCCTTCCCAATCCCTTTTCCCTTCTTTTCCGTTCCGCCCTTTTAGCTTGGCTGTTGTGTCTTGTTTTTGTGTGTGTTATGTTATGGGCGTTGAAGATCATTTACCATCAGGTGACCGATCTGTTCGTTTGCTATAAAAATAATAAAAATAAATAAATAACTCACATACATAGTCCTGAGTCCTGACCCCATACTAAGATCGAGTCTTGTGTCGTGGGTATCAGGAACTACGAGAGACTTTCGGTCTCACAACACCCAGACCCGAAACAAATATCTGTAGGCCATACATTTGTATCGGTGCGGGGATCGAACACGCGGCCTCTCGCTTCACAGCCGGCCACTCGCCCGCTGCGCCATGGAGGTAAAATAAAACCAAACATATTCGTAGTAAAACTAACCAGGGGACCATGAAAGCCGAGAAGTCATCGTAGACACTCTGTATGCATTAGTTGGAAGCATTCATCCATCATAATGTCAAGAAGCGCGGCTGCGTCCGATCTCTGACGTCCACCTATTCAGTCTATGTAGACATGTCCTTCCGTTATGTGACAGATCGCGGGATTTAGCGGAGATTATCGTCAAGGCTGGCTTTAGCTTGTCTGTCTTATTAATGACATGTAAGCATCATTAATTTATGCTGTCCCAAACATTGTTTTTTAATTTTATAATATTTTGTAATAAAACAACATTTTTTTAAACTTTAAGTATTCAAAGATGTATTTGCAAGTAACTGTTTCAAATATTCATGCAATGAACATAGTTTGCCACGTTTTATTATAATATTGAAAATATGGATGTCAGTTTTGCTTATTCACAAGGGTCGTCTGTTGCGATATAGATGCAGTAACATGAAGTAGACAATTTTATTGGTGTTCGTTGTGAGAAAACGATGCAATTCCGAACCTGACTCATAGTGTATGTTTTATGTGAAACACGTTTGTATCTTCTGATCTTTTATTGTGGATTAGATAGATAGATAGTAACTCTTTATTGTAAATACACAATACACATAGAAAACAGATTACAGTAAATAATGTAAATAAATGTATTCGATCAGTATGTTGGAAGTGTTAAATGTTGTTTTTATGATACAAGGGACTTGTGTAACTGATAAGGAAAAGACGTCACAAGATTTGTGTACAAGTCCGAAAATTCTATGCTTTCTGCAACTTGCTTAATAAAACGTGTTACCAATTACCAATACAACCTCCGTGGCGCAGCGGACGAGTAGCCGGCTGTGTAGCGAGAGGCCGCGGGTTCGATTCCCGCACCGAGACAAATGTTTGTATTGCCTACAGATATTTGTTTCGGGTCTGGATGTTGTGAGACCGAAAGTCTCTCGTAGTTCCTGATATCCACGACACAAGACTCGATCTTAGTGTGAGGTCAGGACTATGTAGTGATTGTTGGGTGTTATTTATTTATAAATAAGCCCAAAATTTTATCGCAGTTGTTTATACGTTGAGTCCATCAATATATTATACCCTAGATGCACAGTTCTTTGCAAATATCCTCCTAAAAAGTGGTCTCAGAAATAAAACAAAGAAAACGATCACATGTTGAAATTAAATCAACACAAATATAACCCTAACCACGTGTTATAAAGTAGGTTTTTAAACGAAATGAGCAAGCATTCTCTAATTTGAATTTTGAAATTTAGAATTCTATCGACGTCCGACTGTAGGCAAATCGAGTGCTTAAGCACTTCTTTGCTGTCCCATTTTCCGAGCGTCAACTGTGCATCTAGGTAAATAATATATCGATGGTTGAGTCAAACGCCTCACTCGATGATGTTGATAAATTGTTCTGTTCTTATGTTATCCTAGTGTCACAACTGGCTAGTCGTGGTGCTTGTGTAGGCATTCGGTGGAGTTACTGTCAGTTATGTCGGCGCGTCCAAACTTTGTGATGTATTGAGTTTTCGGTGCTTATTATGTTCATGTATGCGAATAGAATACGGATTACACGTCTAATGCTTCATTTTGAAAATGAACATACATACATAAGCCACGCCTGTATCCCCGAAGGTGTAGGCAGAGGCGCTCTAGGCGAACTAGTACACCCACATTTCGCCGAGTTTTGTTCCATCCCAGATGTGATAGGGAGCGAGCCTATCCCCATGTTGGGTACAAATGCCAGACTCCGGGCTGATATGGAAAAATCCAGTATCACTTTGCCCGAACCGGGGATCGAACCCGAGACTTCAGGACGGTAGTCGTGCCGAAATACAACCACGCCACTGGGGCAGGCACCGACTGAAAATGAATATTTTTTTAATATAATTTACGTTATCCAGAGGTATTATAGAGGTAGCCAAAATTACCCTTGGGTTATGAGGTTTAAACTTCTTTTCTCTTTCTTCAAGATTATTAATGCAAGCATGATTGTCATGGTATCGTGGGTGTTTATGGGCGTTTGGACATCAGTTACCATCAGTTAATACACCTGCTTGTCTGTTAATATCCGTTATGGGTTTTCATAATACATAGACTCTAATTTAAGTGTAAAGTATTGGATATTTCTGCATTGTTAGTAAACATCATCCGTTATCATTTATCACGGAAAATAAACTTGATTAAAAAGTACTCTAGGCACGATCAACAAAACCAAATCCGAAATAGGCTATTTCCTATTCACTGTCTTAAAATATTCATGTATTTGAATAAACAATTACTTTCAAGGTAGATTGGCCAATATATCTAATGGAAAATCGACCCCCAACTACCTAAAGCACATTTGATACCTTCATTTGAAACTATTTGCATACATATTGTTACTCCAATTTACATTAAACTTGAGCTCAAACATTTAGTTGTATCAAAGAGGTATTTTGAATTAATTTTTAGTAGTAGTTTGTGAGTAAAGTAGTGGCCGCTTACGAAATAAATATGCTAGTCCTATCATATGAAATATTACATTTAATGCATTACATTACAACTTTCTTTATGGACCGTAAGACACATATTTAAAACGTGTCTGTCAAAGTTAATTCGGCATTGTTGTTCATCATCATCATCATCATCATTTGTAAGTGGTAGAGCCACGCTGTAGACAGTTATGTCTACAGCACGAATGGGTCGTCTCAGCCGGTTTGATACCACTGTCTCACAGAAAACAGACGTAAAGTGGCAGCTTGCTGTCGCGTTTCGTTTGATGAGCGAGATTTTCGGTTCCAATTCCCTTCCTCCCGTTTCCCTCCCCTTCCATGTCCTCATTTTAGGTTGGCAACGCACCCATGATTCTTATTATGTCTTGGGTGTCTATGGGCGGTGGAGATCACTTACCATCAGGTGACCCATATGTTCGTTTGCCAGTCTCTGCTATAAAAATAAACATCATCATCAGCCATAGGACGTCCACTGCTGAATATAGGCCTCCATAGTCGCTGAATGCAGGCCGCTTTCAACAGCTCGATCTAGAAATCTTTGGGCGAGGTCTATTGTTGTTCATTATCATCTTGTTTATTTACTTCTTTAGGGCGACTTGCATCACTATTACTAACCTACAGTTAGTCCTAACCTTAAGTTAAATTGAAAAGGAAATATATTAACTACTTGTAATTCATTACATGTAATGTAATTCATGTAATTACAGATAATGTTTGAGGCCTATGTCCAGCAGTGGACGTCCTAGGGCTGATGATGATGATGAATGAGCCCTTACTATTTTGTCATACTTCAAGTGTATCGTTCCAAACTAAAAATTCACATAACCTCTTGTCCAGAAAAATCCTGTTATAAATGACGTGACTACCTGTTTCCGTATACCTCCACTATAAAGCCTGAGCCAAATCCGGGACAACCTTTATCACACGCAGGTACCAGAGACACATAAAGCTCAAGATGTATCATATTTATTATGACCACGAATGGTCTTGCGTTATTTGGTACGTTATATATTACGTGACGAGGGTTTTTTGATGTGGGATGGCGTTTTAATATTTAATTTAAGTTTTTGACGTGCTGCTACTGTTTTATGGTACTCTGGTGTATGTTTAGAACTGATATGTAAAACACACAATAAGATCACGTTCTTACTAGCTATGTCTCTCAAATAAATATATTATTATGTTGTTTTATAAAATAAACATGTTAATCAAAACTAAAACTAAAATACCGACATCTCGCCTTCTGTTCCTCCTTATCGTGATAAAAACCGAACTTATACTATTAAAATTGAAGACTTTTGAAATCACAAAATGTGATCAGCCTAACTGGGATTTGTACCCAGAACATGTTCTATGTTAGATCAAACGAGACGGTAAAAAGGTAATAAAGTTTCATTCTTATATTAAAATTTCAAATTCCAGTCCTGACTTGGTGCCAATGGGACCACCTGGGAAGTATTTATACCCTTTAAAAAAAATGTCTTGCATCGGCGCAGGCGTCTTCGAGTAATCGGGGAACATACAAAAAGATTCCGACCAATTGAGAACCTCCTTCTTTTTTCAAGTCGTTAAAATTAAAAAGCTTCGCGGGGTTTTGAAAATGCCGGTAGTTGCTATATTTTTCCATCTAGAATACATACATCTATTTTTATTAGAACATACATTCATATTACATCAACAAGGGTAAGTTTAGAGTGGCCACTGGTCAATGTTCATTCAAGCAAAACTGCGGGCAGTAACTAGTTATTTATAAAAAAAACCTAAATGTAAGTTCTAAAAAATATATTCAAGGTTTTATTTCCAGTTACTAGAAACAGCTAAGAACAGCGAATACGCCTGGTTGCCTCACTAAACCAACTGGAAAAATATTTCCTTCAGTCATATAGATTGAATTTCCCAGCCATTCTCCTAAACCTAAGTTACATAATACACAGAGCCTAGTCCCGCTATCACGTCATTAACTCTCAATCATTTCTTCCGAGAGAGTCGTTCGCACACTGACGCGACAGTTTATATGTAAGCTTAGAAGGCATCGATATAATAATATACCTAGATGCACAGTTGACGCTCAGAAAGTGGGACAGCCAACGAGTGCTTAAAATGTAAGTAAGCACTTGTTGGCTGTCAGTCGGGTGCCGACCGTTCGTCTGTGAAGATGCCTAAATGCTCTGTGAAAGAGTGCAAAAATAACACTCTTACAAAGCGCAAAACACATGGGATTTCATATTTTAAGTAAGTATAATTCCCTTACTTGATTCTTAAAACCTTAACCATGTTAAATTAAGTATTAAACGTGTATAAATAATTAATTCAACGAATTCAGTTAATAAAATATTTTGTCCCTTTTGAAATCATGATTTGGAACAATGAAATATATGGAGTCGTTTTTTTTTGGAAATATATTATATTTATTTTAAATTTATGATTTTTTTTATTAATTACAGATTTCCATGAAATGAAATAGTAAGAGATAAATGGCGTTAAATTATTTCCGAAGAAAGGAGAGAAGAAAATTTTAAACCCAATTACTCAAGTGTGGTTTGTTCAGACCATTTTGCCGATTCCGATGGATATTATACAGAAAAAGGGATTAGGAAAATTAAAAAGAATGCTGTACCAAAAATAAAGGTGATAAATTGTCATCAGCTACATTGTCCTTAACTAATGTTTACTATTTAATTTAACAATATGTATGCTGTTGGTGTACCTATAAATAAATAAATAAATAAATATTGCCACATTTATTGACTTTATTTTAGATTGTCGTAACTACAAGTTTAAATGAGGCAGGGTGCAGTACAAGTGTAATAGTTGAAAAATATTTGATACAGAATTCATCAATAGCAAGCATATACTAGGTACATACTGCCATGTAAAATTACTATTTAATAATTTGCGGCTAATTCTAATAAATGTTTTCAATCAAAGTGTGCAGATCATAAAAAATTGCCAACATGAACAAAGTTGAACATTCCGCTGTCAAATAATAATTTTAATGGTTCATTCTCGCGATTTTTCATTTTTATCTTGGATTCTCGGATTGAGATCATTTATTGGAACCGGTCGTTAGGCATAATTACTACAACAGTAATTGTGGCGTCATCATTTATTGGAAACATATTCATTTCCAGGAACCAGCAATTGAACCAATAAATAATGAAGGATC
This sequence comes from Clanis bilineata, assembly GCA_036417725.1. Classification (NCBI taxonomy): domain Eukaryota; kingdom Metazoa; phylum Arthropoda; class Insecta; order Lepidoptera; family Sphingidae; genus Clanis; species Clanis bilineata. The sequence goes on along the minus strand of CM071150.1, from coordinate 13,474,835 downwards.
ACCAATACCATCAGAATTTTCATCAATCTTTAACACACCTAAGACGTTATTTTTGAAAGATAATTTGAAAGAACGCAACCAAAAATTTAAACTTAAATCTAATTTAGTGCGAAACTTAAAAAGGCAGAACAAAAGATTAAGAAAACGAAATGATAGTCTAAAAGAAATTATTAAGAATCTAAAGAGCAAAGGACGATCTTAGTGTGGGGCCAGGACTATGTATGTGACTGTTGGGTGTTATTTATTTATTTATGAATCACGCTAAGGCAAAACAGTGCTTATTTCATATTCATAACTCATAAGCTTTGTTATTTTCTAAACATTTATACTCAATCTATCTCTTAATGTAAGTAAAATTATTATAGAGATATCGCCATTCTCATCTACATTGTACGCCACGTGGTCAAAATTTCTCACAGATAAATATTTCGACTCCATTCAATCTTTGTCCAAGTGACTAGAATGTTTCTTTTAATAATGTCAAATTATTGTCAAATTCAAAAACGATTAGAAATTCGAAATTTCGAATATAGGAACGTTTGAACATTCAATTTAAAAAGCTACTTTATGCCGCGTCTATAAGGTCATATTTGTGTTAATTTAATTAAATTTGCGATGTTTATTTGTTTTGTCTGTCGAGGACACTGTTTACAATGATATTTGTATGGAACTGTGCATCTAGGTATATTATTATATCGATGTTAGAAGGGATTAGTTTCGGACCTAGGGTCCTTCGCCTCGTCACAATGACTACTGTGGAGTTATGTTATCCTAGTACTGGATATGGCCGGTATTGCTCGTGAACAATTTTTTTTTTTCTTACAAGAAAGAGGTCCGAAAGAAAATGGTGTGGGTATTTCATTCGTCCAATTTAAATTAAAGCATTAAAAATAATCAACGATTTTCCAAACAAATATGTAAATAATATACAAAAAGTTGTATTATATTTCTAGTTCAGTGAGCAATTTGCGGGAAACAAGGCAAACGAGGGGCGGTGAACGAAATTATTTTTATTCACAGAAAGATTTCGTTTTTGTGAGTTTTTTTTTGGGCGACCTTGTTTTTACAGCTCGGCATAATATTACTGTCTGGGAAATGAGCTCTGGTTTGAGAAGTTAAATATTTGTTTTGACCGCACAATATAAACGCCAAGTTGAATTACAAAATGTTAAATTCTTGGACTATCTGACTATCTTCTTATTACTGGACATGATACTTACACGCTCTGTAATGCCAAAATATGCTGTCGTGGAAAATGTAAAACTAGACCATTTTTCAGGTTGTAGAAGACGGAAGTCGTTGAAGATTAATTTATTGTTATCACCTTATTTAGGAGTCCTTTTTGCATACTAGCAGCATAATAACAGGAATTTAAAAGAAAATGTTGTTTCTGTTATTCAACTTTTAATTTTAAATATAGGATCTAGGTTTCATCATCATAGCAAGTTTATGTATAACATCACTTACAGTCACAAATCCCCAATATATGCTCTTATCTCTTCCACGTCTCCATAGTTCCGCAAACTCGTTTCCAATCCCGATCTATGTTCAGTATTATGGACACACTACACAGTCGTTTCGAGGATTATATCCACGATCCTGCGGGATCGGATTGTCGTGCTAAACACTACTGTCTAATCCAAATTAACGAACGCTGCTAATCCAATTTGAACCTTACTGCCCACTACATAAAAGTGTTGCGATAGATGTCACGTTTCGTATTAGTCGTGTTTCAATGAGATTAGCTGTCAATTCCGTGGAGTGCAGCGCCACACACTGCAATTCTACAACGGGACACGTCAGTGAATCCACTCTACTACCGGACCGAATATTTTGGCAATTGCGGTCGGTCCATTCGTAAATTCAATCAGTTGGGTATTCGTTATTATAGTCATTTGTGTCTATATGCGTATGTAACACGGTCGCGTTTAAACTGATTAGATAATTATACATCATTAGGATAACTTAGTCGATATACGTGAACAGTAAGCGAAAAGGTAGAGGTGTAATTAGTTCCACCGTTTTCCATCCCAATCCGAATATGGCAATATTTTGAATAGAATCAGGATATAAGATCCGATGGTCTGATACTAAAGCCTGGGTGAAGTGGAAGCGTTTAGGTAAGAAGGCGGATCATTGTTGTACGCCGGGATGACGTCAGGGAAAAAGAAAGAATATGATTTATGTGGCGTCGGTGGCGTGGTTGTATTTCGGTACGAGTACCGTCCTGAGGTCTCGGGTTCGATTCCAGGATCGGGTAAAGTAATATTGGATTCTACCATATCAGCTCGTAGTCTTGAAATTGTGCCCGATATGGCGATAGGCTCGCCCCCTATCACATCTGAGACGGAAGCTCGGCGAAATGTGGGTGTTCTAGTTCACTAGTGCACCTCTGCCTACCCCTTCGGGGATACAGGCGTGGGATAATGTTATGTTATGTATTAAATTTATGACGACTGACGAACCAAAAATTTCAAATCGCGGTCGTCTTCATATTATTTGTATTGGTATACGTGTACGCAAAGACATTTTAGTTGCTATATTGGATAACTAAGTCTAAAGTAGCAGAGATTCTTTTTGCTGGCGTTAATGGACGCTAAAAGCACTTATGACGAAACAAAAGAAATACTGCGTTGTTTTCGTACAGAGATGTTGTTTGGTAATTCTAAGCGCAGGAAAATGTAACAATGTTGCTAATGCTTGTAATTCTTGCTCATTTTTAGTTTGTCTGAAATATGTGCACGGTAAAATAGTATTACTTTAAGGAAGAATATCGATGATGACTTTACTCTTCTAAATATAAATAATTTCAAAATATATTTCAGTTTGTACAGACAGACTTAACTACAGATTCATTTGTCGCAGTATCACTGAATATTCTATCAGTTAGCAAAACCAACAGCTCGTCAATAATCCGAAATAACTATGTCGTCGTCGTATTCTCGATGAACATTTTCCACTAATTAACCCAGATACGTATGTATAGATTTTAATGAATTCAGCTTGCGAGACGTGGGTGTTATCCGGCGTGGTGTGCCAGGGTAACATGATCGTTAGGACGTCTAGTGCCATCATGTATCTCATACAATATTCATTAACGGTCGAATCACGGCTTCCAATAACAAGACTGAAGATTTTGACACGATGCCACGTGGATTGATTGGAGGCGTGAAAAAAAAGTAGGTTACTGGAAGATAAAATGAATATATTAAAGTGAGCAACGCGCCTTTGCCTTTGCAGTTGTTATCAATATTCCACTTTATGAAGTTGCGAAATTAAAACACGATGAATTATGACAAAACGATGTAGTCAAGAATAAGATATGTCAAGAACTAAAAATACTATCTCTGCATATAAGTTAGGGAATAGTTATATGTTTTTAAATGATTTTATTAATTAAATAATAAAAAATGTAGAAAAATCTATGAAAAAAAGAATTTACTAATTAATAATTTCAGTATTGATAGGAGTTAAACATAACTTGTAAGCTACTACGAATAGTTATTACCTTAAGTACTAAGGGCGATACTCAGAAAAATATCTATTTATCCTAAATCTCGATTTAAATATAGGAATGAGCTATAGGACAAACCAAATTTACGTCTAACTGTTGATTAATAATAAAACTGCAAGTCGCCCTAAAGGTCCTTGTATCTCACTACTTTATGATTTCATAATCACCGATTAATAACTCTGTATATTTGCTTTCTTTGATTAAAAGTTAAAACCACTATTTGCTAAGGAGCTTCGTTTTATGTCCATTAATTGGTTATATTTAAATTAAATGCGATAGGTACATATTTAATGTAGCGAACTTAAATGTTTATTCTTCAAAGAAGTTTTAGTTATATGAAAATTTCATCAGTTCAAAGAATAAAACTTCAAATGGAATAATTTCGAATATAAATATAAATGGTATTTTAATTTTTAAGTTAGCTTTTAAATCTTTACGTTTCTGAATAAATTAAACAATCATTTAAGAACGCCCATAACGATACATATAAATCATGTAAGCATTGCGCAGAAATCCGATGCACATTAGACGCTTGGCTCACAAGGATTTCTTTATAGCACCATTAAAGTTAAATATAATATTTCACGTCTAATGACTGAATGAATGTCTGTTAGTCCCTAAAGAAGTTAACGTTAGGCAGGCAGCCGGTGGTTAAAACGAAGTCCACTCCTTTCTGCAACATGCAACGTGCTAACCCCACAGTAGGATCGCCGCAGACTGATAAAAATAAAGTTTTTATGTTGTAATCACGGACGTAAAAAAATTATGGACGGAGCGCTAGGAACATTGAAAGTGAAGCAGGGTTTTTGGCTCATTCGATCAATCGACACGTAATGATGGCGACTGATCGAATGGGCCGAAAACCCTGCTACACTTTCAATCCTCCTAGCGCTCCGTCTATCTTTTTTTACGTCCATGGTTGTAATTGATTATGTTTAATGTATTTGGTTTATTTGTTTAGGGCTATGTTTAGCAGTGGACATCGTGTGGCTTATGATGCCGATCATTGTATTTGATACATACATAAACTTACACCTGTAATCCCGAAGGGTAGGCAGGGGCGAACTAGAAACACCCACATTTCGCCGAGCTCATTTCCGTCCCAGCTGTCAGGGGGGCGGGCCTATCTTCGTATCAAGCAGGCACAAATTTTAGACTCCGGGCATTAGCTCGTATAGGGCATTCAGTATTAACTGAAATACACAATTGGCAATGTCACTTTGGCTGACTCGGGGATGGAACCCGAGACCTCGGGACGATAGTCTGTGCAGGCTATTATGTATATTGAAATTATTTTTATGTCTGCAAAATATTTATTATGATTCAGTTAGAGCCACAAATAACTGACATATTCAATAATAAATTCAATCCCAATCCAATATCAGATAATCAAATAGGCACAAACACAAAACTATTTGTCGAGACACGCCACGAAAATAATAATTTGTCAGAACCAATAATGATATCTTCATACGAGCTGATGTTTTCGTTAGAGTTCGGGCACCGCGTAACAAACACTGATATGTAATGAATATTTCACGAGATCTCTGACGTGATCTGATATCTCGACAGGAATCTGGATGTACAACAACCGACGAAGCGAATGAGCATTGATTTAATATGTTACTTATATGAATTTGTGTGAAGTAATAGGAAATAGTGGTACAACTTAGTGTTATATTTTGACAAAACTTGACAAAACTTTCTTGAAAATCACGTTTCTATTAATTTCCGTCTTCATTTGACAAACACCGCCTCTTGCAGAAATACTACGAACGAAATGTATAGATATTTACTGATTTCTTAAGTTTACGCGAATGTTATAAATTAAAAAAATATTTTTTTTACGGATTCTATCACGATTTGGTTTTAATTTTTATTCCCGACGTTGGCTTTGCAGATTTTTTACAAATGACATCTCAGTCCAACTCGTGACCACAAAGACTGCAAGCCTTCGAAACGTCGGGAATAAAAATTAAAACCAAATCGTGATAGAATCCGTAAAAATAGTTTTATTTCAATGTATAGATATTTCACAAAACTAACTCGTATTATTTTATATCGGGGACTGGCAAACGAGTAGATGGGTCACCCGATGGTAAGTGATCTCCACCGCCCATAGACACCCAAGACAAAAAGAATCAAGGATGCGCCTACCTAAAATGGCCTAACTAAGGGCCCAGTTATACAAAGCCGACGGCCCAGTTATTCGAAAATCGAATTTTGTACGCGAACAATGTTAGTTGATGTCTTCGGAGAATTGTGCTGGTCTATTTACATTACTTATCATGGTTCATCATTGTATGAACTTTTCATAATATTAAAAGCATATATCTGCCCTTACACTAAATTAACGATATCACTATTACTGCTTAATTAGCTACTGTATTCGGAATAATCCATTATACATAATATACCCTTTAGCAGGAGCAGCGTTAGCTCATCTGGGAATAGTACGGACTGTCGAGATGAGAGTAGGAGGTTCGAGACCAACCCCAAAAATAGCACACACCTCTGACTTTTCTATGTTTTCATTGTGAAATATCGCTTGCCATAACGGTGAAGGAAAACATCGTGAGGAAACCTGCATACCCGAGAATTTCTAAACAAAAATTGCGAAGGTTATGTGAAGCCTACCAACCCGCACTAGGCCAGCGTGATAGACTAAGGCCTACTCTCATTAGTACAGGAGGCCTGTGCCCAGCAGTGGGACAGTAATATTACAGGGCTAATATTATTTATTATTATTTTATTATATGTACATATATATATATACCTTAGGATCTTAAAAAGCCACGCTCGTGGTCCTTTTGAAGAATAGTTACCCGATTGTTTATCTGTGATGGAAGGTCGAGCTAAGTAAGCTCTTTATAAGAATCGATAAAACATTTATGCTCAGCTTTCCTGTATTCTCAGTCAGGAATTCACTAAAGGAATCTATTATGAGTAAGTAGTTCTTGGGGATACTTAATACATTTTTGATGGCCAACTAAGACAGATATATTTATTAGTTCGAGTAATGATGCCGTTTGGAAATGTCACTGGACCACTTAAGATCTGTAAGTCAGTTAAGACAAGATTTTGTATATTTTAACTAAGGGATAATTTCGTTTTTTTTTGCCAAATGTTTAATCATACATTAGCTTTTAAAACGTTAAAATTAGTTACCAAATAAAAGTTATTTATTTGGACGGTTGAAAAAGCAGCTCTACCTACCTCTACATAGACAAGTGACACCCAACAGACACATTTTATTCTGGCCTCACACAAAAGAAGCAGTCTTGTGTCATAGATATTAAAACTACGAAACGTTATCATAACATAACATAAGCTCACGCCGGTATCAGAGGTGCCCTAGCGAACTAGAACACCTATATTTCGCCGAGCTTAGTTCCGTCCCAGATATGGTAGGTAGCGAGCCTATCGCTATATCGGACATAAATTCCAGACTCCGGGCTGATATGGAATAATCTGATGTCACTATGGCCGACCCGGAGATCGAATCTGAGACCCCAGGACGGTAGTCGTACCGAAATACAACTATGCAACCGAGGCAGGCAGTCAGTCGAAACTCACAAACATTAATTGTCTCGGTGCGGGGATCGAATGCTAAACCTCTCATCTTGCCGAATACGCCACAGAGACTGGCAGTATATTAAATACGTTTGCAGGTGTCCCAACCTTCAAAGGATTGTTCCAAGTCGGAGCGCAATCCCCTCTCAGAGTGACGTTTTCTAACCCGTTAATACACATCCGGATAAGTGCGAAGAAAGCGCGCGGAGAGATGTCTCGGGTTAAGCGGCGCGCCGGAGAGACACTCGTGCTGAGTGGACGGGCCTAATTGGCCCTAACGCTCGATGCCACCACTCGACTTTGAGTGGATACACCGCCGCGACCGCTCGGCTCTCTGCTGCTCGGGAAACGTCTGGATCATCACGACTCATAGTTGCTTGGACTGGATTTATAATTTAAATGCACTGGCAATAAGCCAATTTTTTACTTCTGAACATTTGAGATGATTATAACGGTATACCCTTTGAAATGGAAATACTGAGATACTATAGTATTTTTTAACCATAATGGGCCTTACTTATAAAAACATTTTAGCTGAGCAAATGGTTAAGAATATAGCCCCTTACTTATAAAAATATTTAAGCGCTGCTTATCTTTATACCATACGTTGTCCCTTTCATTTTTAACTAATGTAACGCAAGGAAAAAAGTGACAGGTTATTCTTAACCATTTGCTCCGCTAAAAATGCTGTTTTAAGTAAGGCCCAATGTCTATCACTTTTTTCCTTGTATCATATTGTCTGAAAATAAGGGACAGACTATTCTTAACCATTTGCTGAGTTATAATATTTTTTAAGTAAAGCCCAATATGTACAACTAGAATGGATATATTGAGGATTCTAATTTGAACAGAAAATTCTAAGACCGCCGATATTGATTCACAAAAACATTATTAGCGTTCTAAGAATTTTCTATTCCCGCCTCATTAAGCCATGTTATGGAAGATAAAATCTTGTTGCGTAGAGCTGAAACTGCTTAGCAAAAAATTTGGGTCAGACAGTACTCGGAGGCAATCCGAACGTTAAACACTGCGCTTTGTTAATTAGCTGGTAATACTGGCGAAATACGAGCTAAAGGTTAAGTGGCAATTGCATTAGTCACTGCGGGAAATGCAATCAAAATTGAATTAATATTTTCCAGTTTTTTTCTTCTCTAATTATTTTGTAGAAGTAGAAGGTATAAAGTATTGACTGGTTGAAGGAGGTATATTGTAAAATTTCGATGAGTCAGTCAGATGCTCGACGTACCAGGACATCAAAGTAACAAAGGAGTCGTCAACCCCTCGAATAAGTAACTGCGTAAGCTCACATGTCGAACAAATCTCGGTCATTTAGATTATGCTTATTGTTATGGGACCCGCGTAACGTTTCCATGGCCGGCCCTTATTTGTACATTGCTAGGTTGCAATCTCTGTAGACTTTCGTGACACTGTAATAAGGATGAATTTTGAGCTTCACAGTGGTACGAATCAGACGGCCTACTTTCTTGTCCATTTCGTCCCGACATCAGCAGATTGTTTCCGCATGAATATTTCATTAATAATGTTACCTACGACTACCTGTGTTTCGGATAAGGATTCGAAAAGGTACGACACTCATTGAGTCTACATCTTGTTATTCTATGTTGTTTTACGCCCAGTTCCAATAAACAATCTCAGTTCGAATGTGCAGATAGATTACAAAAATTAACCAATAAGAACACAGTTTGAACATGACTCCGTCAAATGACTTGATTTGATTGGTCCATAATCGCGATCTATCTGCGCTTTAAACTAATAAATAATAAATAACACCCAACAGTCACATACATAGTCCTGACCCCACACTAAGATCGAGTCTTGTGTCGTGGGTATCAGGAACCACGAGAGACTTTCGGTCTCACAACACCCAGACCCGAAACAAATATCTGTAGGCCATACAAACATTTGTCTCGGTGCGGGGATCGAACCCGCGGCCTCTCGCTTCACAGCCGGCTACTCGCCCGCTGCGCCACAGAGGCTGAAACTGAGATCGTTTATTGATACCGGCCGGGAATAACAGTGTATATTTAAAATCTAGGATAAGTCTAAAGACGACTGACAGGATAATATATGACTATAACTTGCATGACAACACAAATCTTAAATATTAGAGATTAATAATGAAATGATGAGTTAGTTGTTTTCATCATCATCATTGTAATGGAATTGTTTTCGCAAACGACCATTATAAAAATTAAACGACCCGTCTAATGACAAGCTGTTAACGCTGGCGAGCGCCGCGGCTGTGTTGTTTGCAAAAACATCATCAAATTAATGTTGACAATTGGCGGCGTCCATTCCACTCTCATGGCCATCACAATGCGGCGCGGCGTGACGCGGCGTGGGGCGGCGCTTCAACATGCCCGCATAATATTCGATACGAACCGTGTTTGTCCGTTGTGAAAAAAAAACAAGGAAGATTTTAATGAAGCCATTTCTTTTCTCTATTTCCATGGACGAAACGCCGCTCGTTTGCCGCCCAGTAATTGCTTCGTTAGGTTTTTCGGTTGTTTTCGTTCGCCCCCGCTCTTTTACTTTTAAATGTGATCTGCGTATTGCGGAGGCTATTGTGTGGTCTATTGACAGCCTCCGTGGCGCAGTGGGCGAGTAGCCGGCTGTGAAGCGAGAGGCTGCGGGTTCGATCCCCGCACCGAGACAAATGTTTGTGTAGCTCACAGATATTTGTTTCGGGTCTGGGTGTTGAGACCGTGCATCTCTCGTAGTTCCCGATACCCACGACACCAGACTCGATTTTAGTGTGGGGTCAGGACTATGTGTGTGACTGTTGGGTGTATTTATTATTTTATTTTATTTATTGGCAGTTGATCGTAGTATGTCTACCACAGAACCCTGGTGCTTGTCTGTTTAATTACGTGAACTTGTAACAAGTCTGTCAAGTTTTATTGAATTCGTTTGTGTTGAGAGTTTTGAAACGTTTGTAATTACTTGAAGGGTTTTTGTTGAAACTCGTTTTAGAAATACGTGATCGAATAAATCTTAAGTGGATAAGAAAGTATATCAGAACAATGAAGTTTTATTGCTTACTCTAATAAAGATCTTTACTTGTTTTACTGCTATACATGAGGGGCCTTACATAAAAAAACATTTTCGCTTAACTTTTCGCTAAGAGTTATCTGTCACTTTTTTCCTTGCGTTACATTGTATAAAATGAAAGGGACAACATATAGTTAAAGATAAGCAGCGCTTAAATATTTTTATAAGTAAGGGGATATAATATCTAGTAACGCTCAAGTTTTTTTATGTGTAAAAGCTATCGCGTCTTCGTTTGCTGACATAATATTTTGAAATAAAACAATTTTTACGGATTCTATCACGATTTGGTTTTTAATTTTTATTCCCGCGTTTCGAAGGCTTTGCAGTCTTCGTGGTCACGGGTTGGACCATTACATTACGGCTCAGACTGTCAATTCGTATAAACTAGTTTTATTTCAACCACATTATAGCACAAGAATCGACCAAATGCTTTGAGTGGTAGTGCCACGTCTACAGCATGAATGGGCCGGTTCAACCGGTTTGATACCACTCAGAGAAAACCGACGTAAATTGGCAGCTCGTTGTCGCGTTTCCTTCGGTGAGTGCGATTTCTGGTGGCTCAACTCCTCTCTCCCTTTTCCATTTCCCTTTTCCTTCCCATACGGTTGGCAAGGCACCCATAATTCTTTTTGTGTCTTGGGTGTCTATGGGCGGTGGAGATCACTTACCATCAGGTGACCCATCTGCTCGTTTGCCAATCTCTGTTTTATATTAAAAAAATGTATCTGTTTTGAACGTCGGTTAAATCGAGTTAAACAGAGTTTAAAGTTGGCACGGTATTCGATGATAGCTGTGAGTTGATGTATTCAGTTACATCCGAGCTCTGAGGCTGAACTTGGTTAGGTTCAGGTCACGAGATACGCTATGAATACTGTTAATTTTCGGCGTTGCTAATCAGAGCTGTTTGTGTTTTGATTGGTGTAGTTCGTACTTCATTCGTTAGCATTATGAATTTGTGAGTCACGTTTTATAATCGATGCAGTGGTTGGTAGTTGTAATGGAGACTGGTGGTAGTAATGTATTTTTAAAAGTGTGTATTTGCATTTTGTTTTACAATAATAATATGTGCAGGCCGCTTCGAACAGGTCGGTCTGGAAATCTTTGTGGAAGGCCTATGCCCAGCAGTGGACGTCCTATGGCTGATGATGATGATGATATGTGGAGAATGCACAACCGCTAGCGCAGCCGCACGTTAGCCGCTTTCTTAGTCCAGTGGCTACGTATATAGCCTGTGGATCGAGAGGTCCTGAGTTTGACTCCCAGTTCGGTCAGGGTAATTGCTAACACGATTTTCCCGGGATACCTTAGAAAGGGGTTGACTTTAGGCAAACAGCCAGTCGCAAAATTGGAGCCAAATCCTTTCAGCGCTATGCTTGAAATAGTTTGTTGCGCCGACCCCACATTAAGGTGTGCGGTAAGGGCAGATAAAAAGAAATATGTGTGCAGTATGTAATATAATCAAAAATATTTTTTTTTGCTAGATTTTGGTTTGTTATAAATGAATTGACAATGTCCTTTAGGATTGCATGTTTTTGTTTGACTGTGGTGTATATTGAATTATGATTTTATCTTATCGTCTTTAATTTTTAAATTTAACTTATTTTCAAACTAGGAGCATTATAAATTCTAGTTCACCTATAGTATACCATAATTAATGTAATCTGAGCCTCAATTATGGTTCAAGTGGAAGTTCATGGAGCAAATTGCTTCCGCTTGAGTCCGAACTAGCTGTTTTGGTCGCGTCGTCTTAACTTGTTTGTCTTGAGTTTGCTGTAAGTTAAGTCTATCTAGATAAGACGGTATCGACCGCCTTAACCTAAGATGTTGTTATAGTAGCATAATATTATATTATAAATAATAATAACATTTTCTCCATATAAACATTAACTGTGTCAAATTTCATGTGCATCCGTTCGCGCAATTCTCTTAAAAGGTGTGCGAAGTTTTCGATTTACCTAATAATATGTTGATTAATGGCGGAGTACTATGGACGCCCTATGCCCCACCTAGGTGTCATAGGATTAAGTCAAGTAAGTCAATGTTGATTAATGTATTAATATGTAGATTCATTGCCTTTTATAAGATTTATTTTTCAATCTACATATTCAACACAAAATATAAAAACCCGTAGTAACAGTAAATATTGCCCATTGCGCTATATTAATTTTACACTATAGCCAAATTAAACTGAGTAAATAATATCCGCATAAGGCAATATGTGTTATATTTCAGTTTAATCAAATTCCACACAACGGACGAATATTTTTCCATTCGATTTCAAACGACGCGCAATATCAATTCACGTGATTGCACATTTTCATTGTTATGACTGGAATCTACATGATACGTAAAGCACACACAAATAGGACCAATAACGGGGTTCAAAATTCGTGAATCATGAGTAATATTGGGTCTGATAAAGGTTGGGAAGTCGCTGGTTGTAGGTCAATCTAGAAAACTTTGGGAGATGCCTGCGTTCACCAGTGATATGGTATCGGAATTTACGAAAGGCTTTCGGTCTCAAACGGACCCGAAACAAATGAATCTGCCACTCGCTTCACAGCCGGCTACTCTCGCTGTGCTACGGAGGCTGCCAAAAGTATGTTAAGAAACAATAATAAATGGCCCTTTTACCATAATTAAAGTGAACAAAAAGTACAGAGGATGTAAAGCCAGTTAATGCTCTCCAGAGTCTACACACAAAAGGAGCACACATACAGCGGGGTAATTTGGCAAAATCTCCATAGTGGACGCGGGGCTGGGCGCGGGCGGCTCGCCGGACAGTCGGCGAAATTGTCTCCGCACTAAATCCCGTTATCCCGTTAATCCCGTAATCGAGGCACACTGCTCCCGTGCGAGTTCCACCGATTTCGATAAGCTTTTATGGTAGGGCTGGCGGAAATCTCGTTTTAATAGCGACTCTGATTATCTGTGATTTAGTAAAATATGTAGTCCTGTTTTTGTGTATTTGTTTCTTGAATAAAAATACTAATTTATCAGTTTGGTTTAGATTTTTTTTTCTACCTGCCTTTATCCCTTCTTAATGTGGGGTCGGCGCAACACACATTTACAAGCATGTTGCAGAAAGGATTTGGTTTAGGTTTTACGACCGGCTGCGTGCCTGACGTCAACCCCCATCTGGAGGATCCAGTACCAAGAAAATAGTGTCAGAAAAAGACCACTCTCGACCTGGGAATCGAACCCAGGACCTCCCGGTCCACAGCCGATACATACTGCCACTAGATTAGATACCATAAAATAATTATTTTGGTATTAACCCAAGAAAAATCTCGAGGAGTACCTTAATTATATTTCGACTTTTAATTCGTTTTATGATATAGTATATATATTGAACAGATTTAGTAGATTTATATTTTACAACGATACCAGCCCTACCAATTCCGGTGTCCATAGTTTTTTGTCGTTCGGTGCACGTTGGCTTCAGTCGGCTCCGGCGGCCGATATCGGCTAATGAGATGACCGCTCATGCAAATGGCTCCCACACCTAGGGTAAAAAGGTATTTAAAGACGAATAATACTTGTGTTTTATGTATTTTGTAGCTGGTAATTTTATGTTGGTACGTCTTTCTCTATTAATGTTTAATTAAATAGGAATTTGCTTATGCTTTTACCTTGTACTCGTAAGGCCGCTCTCTCTTTTTTCCTTAAATATTGACAACTTTAGTTAGTCATTACATGTTTTATTTGGCTTTTATTAGTTGTATTACTTAAGTTTCACCGAATCAGCAATAATTTACGAAATATACTGATTTTGGGCACTAAAACTAACAGCAATACATTCGTAAATTGCTGCCAATTTTTACAGTGTGTTAATGTTCCTAAAGGCAAACATTAAGATTCCGTCAGTGTGATGATACAAAATATGTATTCATATAAATTGATTGATGAAAGGAATGTACTTGCATCGTCCATCCATACATTGTGTATGTCGAGGTTTATTTGACGTAGCCATCGGATTACCATCGGCGCACGCACTGTGTTTACGAGATACGAACAACGTGCGCTCTGCTACGATGTTTTTTGGTTTTGTATGCGTTTTATCAGAACTAGGAATACCTTGTCGATAGGTTAGTTTGATGTATGTAGACGTTGATAGGTTAGTTTGATTTTTATGAGTATGGAGACAGGCACGGCACGTATCACATCATAAGACGGAAATAACTGCTGGCTGCGCTAATTGTACCTCTTATATTTATGTTTACAGAAGTCAAGACCTTTTTAAATGTCATGCGATAGTATATTTCACTTGCTGTGGTATTTTAGAAACATACATAATAAATTCTAGGCAAAGGCTCCCTTTACTTTGTCACTTAGTCTGTAGTCCTGACTCCTGACTTCGGTTAGGGTTCTTCATGCATATGTACATACATTCATGCGTGCATACAACTCGTTTCTGGCTATTTACTTGACTTAATTTTACGATATTTTCATCAAGTATTACGAACGGGGCTATAAGGTTTAGTGTGTTTTTTTACGTTGTATTCCACTGCTGGATAAAGGACTCCCCTTTATTGTTACAATTGTTTTCGTTTTCCGTCAGTTTTTGTAATCTAAAATATTGCTGTGTTTGTTTTGTACTTCATTGTAACTCGACTACGGCGCGGCGCGGCATGGCAGAGTCAAACTGAAACGGTATATGATTCTCGGATTTTTAAATAAAAAGTTCGTTGACAGTAAATATGTCATTAAATAAAAAAACACATTGTCAATAACCAATAACACCAGGATAACATACGAGACGAGAAGTTTTCCGCGAACGTTCCATCACCTTACTGTCAATCACGGGTCCCTCATGGTCGACAAATTGATCCGCCCCTCACAAACGCAAATAAACATTATTTTAAAACTGCTCCACAAACGTTTTCGTACCGAATTGAATCGTTTTAGATCTGTTTACATGACAATAACACTTCGTTATGTTCGTGTTATGCGAATCCATTCGTAAACAAAGCGTCAATAAAACACAATGCCCATTATATTCCGCTCGGTGTTCTCTCTTTTTTATGATAACCAAACCGGAAATTTCCCTATTCCCGTATTTCCTATTTATTTATTTCCGACGAGTGCAAGGAACACTAATTACGTTCTTCATAATTTCCGCGCTGTTTTTTTTCTCATATATATTTCACTTTATATAAACATTTGGCGGGGCGTAAAGTCGCGTCGAAAGTGGTCCGAGCTCCGCGGGTACAAATTAAATTAGCATGAAAAGGAGTGGGGTACAAACGAGCTTGTGTATTTTTGTATTTTATGGTGGAAGGCCGCGGCACGGCACGCGGTCGGCCCGTCCCGCCGACTGGTTAATTTCATTGGGCGGCAAAATTATTATGCGTCGAGCTACAAAACATGTCCAGTAGGCGCCGCTGTAACTTTATTACAGAGTGCTTTATGAACGCCTAGTATTAATCGTTGTGCGTTTGCAGATAATAAAATTATTGAAAATGGGATGTTGCGCGTTTTTCAAATGAAAATTAATCAATACTTGATTTTTGCGATAAATACTAAATAACTTAAGGGCGGCATAATGATGGCCAAGTTTCGTCAGACTTCAGTTATTTTTTAGTTATCTCAATTGTGCTTATTTTCTGGTACAGTGACACTTTTCCGTGTTAATAAAGAAATTATATGTTTATAAACTATAAATTCAGTATTAAATTTCTAATTTGTATTACATAATATTTTTTTATAGAATAACCACTACGCCACAACACCAAAGAAAAAACAAATCCGTTACGTGAATTCGTCTCAGATTCAACTCTTGGCGTGTACAAAATGGAAATATAATATAGCACAAAGAGAAGGCGTCTCATCCCGCCCGAGGAAGACGTAAACGTAAATAAATACATCAACGTATTGACAGAATCGACGTCTGTCGTAGAGGAAATTGTTTTTCAATCTCTGCGTTGGTGGATCGAGGCTGTGCGGTGCGGCGCGGATGTCGCTCGGATGCCGCTCGGCGTGTTTCCGCAATAAATAATAATAAAAGTGCACATCGTATGAAGTCGATACGTTACGACGCCGCGCGGCGCCGCCGCCGCCACATTATGGCCTCTTTTTCGCGCATCTCTTGCATAATTATGACGCCTTGGTATATTAAACAAATATTATGTCGTGTCGCTACCATTTTATCTTTTTATGTACGTTTTTTTTTGTCGTGCTTTCTAAAGTATTTGTGTTTATATAAATATTATTAAGAACTGTTAAATATTTACTTTATTTAAGTAGGCGACACACAAAAGGAAAGTAACAAAATATAATATGACTACGATTTGATCATTTTTGATTGATTGATTGCTGATTGAATAAATAACATTTGAATCCGAAGCATCAATCAAAATTTAACGACAACTCTGACAATTTTATAGTCATAAAGGTTTTCTCAAAACCATCGTTAGATATTTATCATAATATGTACATTTTGTTTGAATAACTAGAACCTTTATTATTCATTAATTTGTCTCTTGGAATTCGCTTACGAAAATACCGCTGTAATTTCGTACAGTATTACGGTTCGATACTTATAAATTCTATAAGTACAGACTGGCGGTTAACCCTCTCCGAGAATACGTAATGGTACAGACGTTGTATAACATTGTACGGTACATTACACTTCGTTTGAATTAAAGAACAGCGCGCGCGTCTCCTCTCGTGTAATTTATTCAGCTACATTTTAAAGTTAATGAGCAATATGAAGAATTTACGTACCTTTAAACATAAAACGTATTTCAGGGAAAGCATAAAAGCGTTACTTGGGGATGGCTCGAATCGCAGCAGTGTGAGAAACATTGTGGAGACTTAGAAATTCTGATGTTAAAGTCAAAACATTGCATAAGCTCACGCCTGTATCCCCGAAGGGGTAGGCATATGTAGGTGCATTAGCGAACTAGAACACCCACATTTCGTTCCTTCATTCAGTTCCGTTCCAGATGTGACGGGGGGCGAGCCTATCGCCATATCGGGGCAAATTCCAGACTCCAGGCTGATACAGAAAAATCCAATATCACTATGACTGACCTGGGGATCGAACCCGAGACCCCAGGACGATAGTCGTACCGCGCAAGCAATACCTATCACTACGCCACCGAGGCAGTCAGTAAAGTCTAAACATGGTGAAGAATACAACACAGAATATAACATGATTACATTGATGATATATTTTTACCTAATGTTTACCAAATTTGAAGTGGCAATAAGCTAATCTTGCATTCCTTGCTGGAGACCGATAAGTCCTACACCCAAATATGTACATTTTCAATATTACTTAGCATCATACTAACTTTTGTGGTATTTGTGCTGTTCATAGTCGACTACGAGTATGTACACTTATAATCAGATGTTCCTTTCAAGTACATTTTCTACTGTAAATCGGATAAACTTATGTGATTGGATCCAGGATTTTGACGGGAAGTCTGACGGGTGGGCGTCGCTTGTTAGAATTATTTCATATTATTCTCTAGAGCTGTGTTTGTTGGTTTTAAGTGATGTGGTTTAATGCATCAAACTGCAGTGAAGATGGGCAGTATAATGTGGAAAATTTTAACCGGTGATCTTTGGATGAGTTTTGCTTGGTGCGTTGGCTGGCTTTGTTCGGTAGATTCGCCGAGTAAAGTTCATTTGAGGTGCACCGCGCTGGAAGGAATTACCGCCATAATTCCAGCAGTACCTTGAGACCATTCACATCTGGGTCTCATGGTCATTCTGAAAACATAATTGGTCTATTTACCTTGCCTTGATATTGGCTAAATCATCGCAAATGCTCGAAAGCGAAGCCATTATTTTTAAAAGAAGGATAGGATCCAACTAATATCAATAAATATGGTTGTGATAAAAAGATATTAAGCTATTTTTGTGTATTGTATCATTTACGCAGAACTACGTTCAGAAGTAAACAGTATTAAAACTAACTATAAATGACAGTGTTTTTGAATGTTTTTATTTATGTGCGAGGACAAAGTAAATTATAACACATCGCACAAGCTGACTCGACGAAAACGAAAAACTTGTGTCGACGTAATGCCGCGAGTTTTCACCGAATTCCGTCCAAATTTCCCGATGAAATGTTCATATTATTCACATGTTGTGCTCTCAGCTCCAAGTTAGATGAGTTTTGTCGCGACGCGCGATACACTGCACCGGTTGGCGAATAATTTTTGAGGTCCCGTTGTGAATTCTGGCGCTCGATGCGTTTATCCATCGCTTGTTTGTACGGTTTATATTTAATAGGTTAAATTTACTTTTTTTTTTAATGACATTTTTAGACTTTTTTTAACAAAGCTTCTCTTTCGCATTTCTATAAGACACATGAAATATGCAATAAAATACGCTTGGCCACGTGTTAGCTTCTTTTACACGGGCTTAAAATATAAGCTGTAATTACTTTTGTATGAAGTGCAAATAAATAAATATTACTTGATCATGCACATTCAGATTTGTTTTTTTACTTTACTAATCCAAAGAAAACACTCGTTTTCCGTGTCACCGTAACTCGGATTTGCTACGGAATCATCAATTCCACATGTCAATATCAATTAAATGTGTTTGTCGCCACCCGTCGCGGTTCAAACCCCCTCAACACAGGAATATAACTAAACAGACGACGCACCTGACTGTGAGTAAACCGAGCTATTCGCAACCGACCTCAAAAGGAGGACGTTCTCAATTAGACGGTGTTATGTGTGTAAGTTATTCGATATCTCCGGCAATTAATGTGGCAAATAAAGGCGGACTAAGCGCCAAAGGCATTATCATTTTACAAAATTCTTTGTGTTCGATAGAGCTTGTTTCAACAGTGCGCCCATATAAGATTCAAGATCTGCAGTGCTATTCTGTAATAAGCTAAAATCGTCATCGACTTTCGTAAGTGAGATGACATCGCTCACTTGACCTGTAACTTGATATCTCACCGCGGATTCAGCTGTCGAGTTACTAAAGTTCTTACAGAATAGCGCTACAGATAAATTTGAAGTCGGCATGTGATTTTCAAACTTGTGATTATTTAATACCTAACTATCGCTCAGGTCTCTGTCTCCGTGATAAAAGCAACTTTATCCAAGCGCTTGTTTCTAGCACGGTACACGTGATTTGTTTTATGTCTCGAAAAACTACTATCAATATATTATAATGTATCGTTTATTTAATCCTGGTTATGATACCTGTGTGCCTCATATTGGTTAAGGCAGCCTTTTTGAAACATTCAAATTCACACACTGAAGAACATTCTTTGGTCAAGACATTACATTTGCGGCATCTATTAGATATATGCCTGTGCTCACCCAACATAGCTATGTTTCCCTCCCCCCCCCAAGCGATGTCCCAAGTCATTAACTTTGTCTTTCTCTCGGCCATCTCGGAACGAATGGACCGACTTTTGTTCTAATACAATCGAAATTCAATCCCGTTTTGGCGAGATTTATAGACCATGTCGGTATTTATCTTCCTCGCTGTGTCAAATCGCTTTTGGAAATATTACTCGTTACTCGAATAGGGTTGTTTTCTGTCCTTTTTTTATATTGTAGACTAGGTTTGGTTTTTTCTCCTTTTTTTTTTAAACCTGTGTTACTCTCTGGGGGTGAAATGTGTCGCTGTTTGTAGAACCTGCCCTAACCAACCACGTTGGCGAGTTGGTAGACTTTACATTGTTTTAAATTCTTAAAGCTAAAGCCTGTATCCCCGAAGGGGTAGGCAGAGAATTAGAACACCCACATTTCGCCGAGCTTTTTCCATCCCAGACGTGATAGCGACGCGAGCCCATCGCCATATCGGGTACAAATTCCAGACTCCGAGCTCATATGGAAAAATCCAATATCACGTTGCCCGACCCGGGGATGGAACCTGAGACCTCAGGACGGTAGTCGTACCGAAATACAACCACGCCACCAAAGCAGTTGAAATTCTGTAATTAACCTATGTAAAGTGACATTGCTATTTTTTATACTCTCTCTTCTACCCAATCCCTAGGTGGAAATCCCGCATGTCGACTCGATCGATGGTCGAAATGGTTATAATGGGCCTTACATATAAAAGCATTTTTCGCTGAGCAAATGGTTAAGAAAAACCTGTCACTTTTTTCCTTGCGTTACATTGTTAAAAAATGAAAGGGACGACAGCCTATGGTATAAAGGTAAGCAGCGCTTAAATATTTTTATAAGTAAAGGGCAATATGCCCAGAGATTGCTCTTGCTCTGTATTTACCGCCAGGTCTAGTAATATTGCCGCTTCAGAAAAATATCTGATAAACCCATGTACCCTATAAATAAGCTCATTTTTACCCATTATTTCTTGTAGGTTTTTACGGGACGCGTAAGCACGGATTTATCACAATCTCAATGTAACGCGTGCCTGGGTACCAGGAAATCATGCGCACCGAGGAGATTGTGCGCAATTTAGCAACGGGCAGCGGGAACGTCGTCAACCCTCGTCACACAGTGTGACGCCGCGCGTGATCCAGTATTGCGCGCTGGTATTTCTGAACCGCCTTAGCTTTAATAAGAAAAGAAAGAAAGAAAGAAAAGAAATTTATTGCGATCTCTCACACAATATACAGAGATGCTATGCTAAAAGTTATACTTAAATAAACTACTAACACACATATGAGAGTGTAAAGCAAGACAGAATAAGTATAAGTATAATACATAGGCACAAGGTGCCCCAAAGATCAGTTGTGTGAGGCCGCAAAAGGTCCCATCTCAATAATAAGACATTTTTTTAATAAAACCTGTATTGCTTTGTATATATGCGTATTATGAGTTATGTGTATTGTTTTTCAATGAACTTATACTAATATATATATAATAATAATAATACTGTATATTAGTTATAATTTAATCTAATCTATGAGGCCGACATAGCGAATAGCGATACTAGCATTGATAAAATATTTCCCCTTTACACATAAAAAAATAATACACCTAAAGTTCGACATATATCCCAGATATATTCTGCATATTAACACACGGAAACTAAACGGAATCTTAACGGCATCTTTGGATTAAGTAGAACCATAATAGATACGATAAAAGCAGTAATGCAATGAGCTTGTTTATATTTTAAGTGTTTGCGGCTTATGTTAAATTTTACCCCTAGGTACTATTAACGCTTACCTATTTTCGTCGTATACTTAGATGTATGACGCGATTAGTCATGTTCCGCATTAAAATGAAGGTAGTGGACACAAGAATGTTTGTATGGTATACTATAAACGTGTACGTGTACCGTATGATGGCGGTTTATATTTGTATCCCCTTCATGTTAGGTCAGCATGAATGTAAAGGGCATCTTTTGACGGTCCGCTCGAGATTACGTATTGAAGCCGGGTTTTATTACATGCCCGGCTCGGTTTTTTTGACATCGCCTTGATTACACAGATTAATAGAGGCCGAGGGAAAATCTCGTGCGTTTCACTCCATCTCCGTTAGATGTTTTAAATTAATAAGTCGCCAGTTTACAGCTCGTTGGATCGCTTCCTTTTCATTTTGCGCCGTCCTCGGAGGATGTTTACAACGTTTTTATTACGCCCTCT
The DNA here is from genome assembly GCA_036417725.1 of Clanis bilineata. Classification (NCBI taxonomy): domain Eukaryota; kingdom Metazoa; phylum Arthropoda; class Insecta; order Lepidoptera; family Sphingidae; genus Clanis; species Clanis bilineata. Next base: position 13,453,137 of record CM071150.1, on the reverse strand, counting down.
GTATTATTCGGCGTCGGTTCGGCGGTCGTTTCGGCCGTCGCTTCAATTTGCCAGTTTACAAGCGTCGGCTGAGGGAATTAATTTGAATTCGGTCTCATTGACCCCGTGGTGATGGAACGGTTTAATTAAAAAAAGTGAGAAGCGAGTGCTTTTGGTCATAAACATTGCCTTTGTAATCATGCATAGAATACGTTTCACGAAATAACATTTGATGGTAAAGTTATGCGGATTTTTTATATGTGACAAATACATTTTGAAGTTGAATGTATTGTAGAGGTAGTATAAAACAACATGACCATTAATAAAACTTCGGTAATTAGAATGGTTACAGTTATCGAGGGAGAGAAGCGACAGGAAAGCAGAAACACAAACTGCTCCAAAAGCAGAAATAAACTTGAATAACTTGAACATGCACCGAATTGGCCATTAAATACATAAAACTAAGGAATTACTGTGCAGACTATTAATTCCTATAGTTTTGTGTATAAATGATGCCAAAATAACGCCGCGCCGCGGCGTGTTAACGAAACTCCATACTAGAAGACCACGAGCAATGAATGTGTGCAATGTAACGCGATTTAGTTCTGTGTATATTTCTGCCCCAGCAGTAATTCAGTTCATACGTGCGCAGCGTAGCACAGGCCGGCGTAGTTCACACTTCAACGGCCACCATGCATTCACAAAGAATTTTTAATTAAGTTTCCAAACGGCACAAAAGGAAATACGTACGAAACGTAAGGTATTTTTTGTGTGTGCGGCAAAAAGAAATCGCGTACCCCTGGGGACAGTTTGTGCAGTCGGTTACTGCACTGCGGCACTTGTTACGTGATTCTGTTGCCCTGGTGGCCGGTGCCCGATGCGCCAAATTTTATGGCGGTTTTTTCTTTTTTAACCATTATATTTGCATTTTTGATACATGCCCATGCCCAACATTTACTGTCGCGTATTGTGCGATTGTCCCAGACGGAACAAAGAGACTCTCTTTAATTAGGTATCCTCTGAGGTGAACTTGATTGTCTTTCCTTTAATTTAATTTTTCAGTTTGCGTTACAGAATTTTGTTCAATTTTTTACATATTCATTGGTTTATGTAATTTACTTAAAAGCTTCGAAAAAGTTTGAATTAAGTGTGAATTGTGCTTACCATTTTTTTTTTCTTGTTTCAGGTACGTCGGTCCAATATGCGGGAGAAAAATAAATATGCAATAAAAGTACTAGGGTAACAAACGCTTGAAGATGCATTCGCAATTTGGCATACCGCAAACATACCGCCCCTATGCTCTTATCCGGCACCCCTGCTGAGATCCGATAAAGGACGTACGTAGCTCGTCGGCGGGCGGACGGGTGCCGACGCTTGCGGTAATGCCCGCGTGATTGGATCCACGTGTGCACCACTTTACCACTTCTGCGCTCTCAGTATTTATCCAGTTAATTTAGTAGGCCTGAGGCCAAGGTTCTTTCTTTCGTCTCCTCCTCATTGCAACAATTACTTATTCGTTAATTACAAGCAATGAGGGTAGAGCCTGGTGCCTTAGGATTGCGATAAAATAAATGAATTTTTTACATGCTTTTTGTTGCATGTACATGCAATTTAATTGTCAGCATTGCGTGCCAGTAAAAATCTAACAAACCTAGTTTAATTGTTTGATGATTGATTATATTCTAATAACAAACTACCACTCTACCATTCCAATGAATGCAGCATCATGTAAAATTATACAGTTAAACATCTACCGAAAGTATAATTTGATTTGATTTCATCGATCGCTATTCGCTAGTCATCCGCTTGTTCTCCATATAATCGTAATAAAAACGGGACCACCAGCCGTCGACGTATTAATCCCGGACAATAAATGGACGATCCACCCGGGTAAAATATACCACGTCGTAAAATATCCGGATAAAAATTTGGCCGATCGTTATCTAGTGAAGAGACGTCGTAATTACCTGTCACTGCGGGACACCGACGAATAATCTCGAAGATTACGACGGAATTAGATTTTTCAAGGGGAATATTGCTGTATGACGGGATTTTTTGTGGGTAAAATGTAAGCTAAGCATGTCATTATTGAGGGTATGAGGGTGGATCTTCTTTTTTATTCATCGAGTGCCGCTCGTGTTTATGATGAGATGTCTCATGTGAAAGCATCATAAACAGTAGAAATAGTTCAGAAATTAATGTATTGTTAGAGAATTACTTATTATTAATGAGGGTGTGAAAATTACATAATGTCGGTACTCAACAGCAAAATTACTAATGTTGGTGGGTAAATCAAAATAAATTAGTTTTCTAAATAGAGGGGCGACAACTGCTATAAAAGCATTGGTCAATCCATTTTAGTAGCCAGTCCGTGGTCAGTCCATCGGCAGTCCGATAACAGTCAGTATTAAGAAGTCATACGCGATGGCTATGTCAGTTTAAGTAGAAATGCTGACAAATTGTCGTTGCTAAAGCAAATATATTGTAAAAGTGATTAATAAACGTTGTGTTGAAGTGAGAACTATTATTTGCTTATTACGTTAAAACGTTATCAGCGTGATTTCTAATATTCTCCAACCATTATTATGTTTCACCATCATCGTTATCGTTTTCACCATCATTTCATTTCATTCATTTTTTTATTAGTTTTCTAATAGTATTCATAAAGTCTAAAACCGACTTCAAAATCCCAATCGCGATTTCTATGATGGTGTTAAGGAGGTCAATCCGTTATTCTTCAGATCCTTACCAATTTTATATAGAACCATCTTTGGACTGATTTGTTGATCCCTGTTTTATATTTTCTGATTTCACAGAAGGTCAATCAATTCGTTTATTTTTTTATCGATATCTCCGCCAAATGTGGACCGATTTTCAAAATTATTTTTTTGTTTGATAGAGATTATTCACATTTATACCACAAATATCAGGATCAGATTAGTTTTGAAGTCGGTCCGTCAATATTCGAATGTATTTTTGGACTTTATTTTTTTTTTTTTTTGTGAGGTAAAGTGTAGCTACCTTGTAGTGCTCCGATAAAAGAAGACAGTAGATCAACCACTAGAGATCTAAGATCCATATGTTATAAAAAGTCCCTGTCCTAAAATGGGACTGTATACAGGGCCGATATTATTTTAAGTGCACTAAAAAGCAACAAAACGAATTTCATCAAATGTTCACTACGTTTTATCTGTCTCTACGCCTTCTTTACTACATGCAGTAATGGCACAAAGCTCTTTAAGACTGGAATTAATAAAGAGCTTGTTAAAATATTCGCCGTCTGGATAATCTCTTGGCTCATTGGCCACTCTTTTTGTGTCGCTACCTCCACTAACTTTTTATAAGACAACTTAACTTAATATCGCTTAAATTACGTTTGACGAGATTTCACTTATTAAGAAGGATTTAATTTAAAATGTACGATATCTAATGAGAAATTGTATATAAAATGATTATAATTATTAAAATAATTGAAGTTTTTACTTGCCGTGTTATAATATAGAATTGATAATTCTTGGTTTGGAATTTTAACTGGATTTCGGATTACAGTAAAAATACACACCTATTCGCCGTCAGTGCTTAAAAAATATGGTTTTATGCTTTGCCATTGTCATATCTTAGCGGAATTCTACTTTTAGACTTAAATAAATTGTGCGTTGTATACATACCACACTACATACATACATCGTAGAACTGATAGTCGATGGGGCAGAAAAGTTCTCGAGTGGAGACCACGTACCGGCAAGCGCAGCGTAGGACGTCCACCTACAAGGTGGACCGACGACCTGATAAAGGTCGCAGGAAGTCGCTGGATGCAGGCCGCATCCAATAGGTCGATCTGGAAATCTTTGGGGGAGGCCTATGTCCAGCAGTGGACGTCCTATGGCTGATGATGATGATTATGATACATACCATGGTGTTTATAGTCGTATGTATTCTTATATTTATCCATACAGGCACCACATCCTTTATTCAAACATGCTCTCAGTGAGAATGCATCGTCGCTACTCTCTAGTCATAAAACACTTGATATGAGACATGCACGCTTAACAGCACCAACATTTATATGAGCTGCCCACTTTGTTAACTGTTGCGCTGTATACAGAAATATACTTTAAACGCAGTAAAGCCATATTGTAGCCAGTTTCACAGTATGTATGGGTTGCTTCGACCGGGAAAGTATCATCGTTTTGGAGAAAGCCGTTGCGTTTCGTATGTGTGCGTTAGGAGACGTCTTCTTGGTCAAGTGGCAATAGAGTGTGAACCGGGAGGTTTATTTTGTAGCAGATACTGGCAAACCAGCAGATGGGTCACCTGATGGTAAGTGATCCCCACCGCCCATAGACCAAGACACAAAAATAATCATGGGTGCGTTGTCCAACCTAAAAGGATGGAATGGAAGGGGAGGGGGAATCGGGCCACCGGTCCCGCACTCAAAACCCAGGTCGATTAACGTGGTTTTTCTAACATGATTTGCCCGGAAATGGAGCCGGCAAAGTCGACGTGGGGTAGGCAATTGGGCCTAAAATTTAAGTCTAATTATTTCTTCAACATGCTTAAATAAATATTGCGCTGACTCCACATTTGAGTGGGATAACTTTAGGGAGTAAGTTATTGATGGACCCGAATAACAAAATACCCATTACTTTCCTATATTGTACATGATCATGATCGATGGAGGTCACTTATAATCATATTATAACCTATTTGCTTGTTTGCAACCTATTGCTATAAAAACATTTGTGCATCTCTTCTTATCCTGGTGTTACCAGACCTCAAATTACTCTACTATATCGCTCTTGGTGCGACGAAGCTCAGACCCTGTCTGCATAATGTGGCAACAACGTTCCCTTTGACCCGCAGATATCCCTCGCGCCCTTGTGTGTCCGCTCCAGTTATCGTTCGTTTTATTTAACATGCGTAATGTCTGAATACATATATGTATGTGTCAAGTGTAGGGTTGCCAGGTGTTTTAGAAAATCCGTCAACTTGGGTAGATTTTAAAGCGGCGTCTCCTGCACTAAAACATTACATAAAACATGGTTTCGCTACACATTTTCGACCGACTTCCAAAAAAGAGAAGGTCTTCAATTCGACTGTATTTTTTTTATGTATGTTACGCGATATCTCCGCCGAATGTAGACCGATTTTCAAGTCTTTTTGTATTCGATAGAGCTTCCTTGGTCTAGTGGCAGCATGTATGGGATGTGGACCGGGAGATCCTGGGTTCGATTCCCAGGTCGGGCAAAGCAAATTTTCTAATTTAATTTGCCCGGGACTTGATCCCTCATAGAGGGTTGACGTCAGATAGGCGGTCGGTCGTAAAATCTAAGCCAAATCCTATCTGCATCATGCCTGAAAAAGTGTGTTGCGCCGACCCCACATTAAGGTGGGATAAGGGCAGGTAGAATAAGAAGAAGAAATTCGATAGAGCTTATTTCAAGGGTGGTCCCATATAAATTTGGTCCCGATCGGATCGGTCGATCTGTTAACTTATTAAACTTGTGATTATCTATGGTTCTATGTTCTATGAACAGGAGACAGCGAAAGTCATTGATTTGCGTATGAGTTTTTGTGTTTTATTTCGAGGAAAACAGGTGCAGGAGACGCGCTTTAAGATCAACTGTTCTCGAGTTTTGAATCGCATCACACCGGTAACTCGCCACCAGCCAATTATTTTTCTCTGTGTAGATGACACACCCATATGCCTCTAATCCTCGAAAGGGTAGGCGGTAGTGCAACTAGTGCAGCCTCTTCTCACCAAGCTTATTTCGGTCCCATGATATGATAGCAGGCGAGCCCACTACAATATTGGGCACAAATTAGAAACTCCACTAAAACATCATTGTCGGATAAATCTGGCCAGAGATCTTTTCATCGATTTTTATCTTGACAACCCCTACGCATGTTAAACTCGCGCATCATTATATTTGCCTATATTAACGTTTTTTATCCCGTACTCGCAAATGATCACCAATAAATTAGGAGTATTTGAATTTCAAATATTTTGCGTACTTGTTAATCTGTAGAGCCCAGTCGGCGTTAGCCAGGGATTTTGTTTTTCACAGTTTGCGATAACCCAAAAAGCTTTAAATTGTAATCCCCTAGTTTCACGTTAATTGTGTATATTTTTTTAAATACCATACAAATATATTTAGATATATAAACCAGAATAGATTTATGAACTAGAACACCCATTTCGCAGAGCTTAGTTCCGTTCCAGATGTGATAGGGGGGCGAGCCATTAACTCCGTCGACATTAGGATTTCCTAAGTAACCCTCTAAAACCGAAGTGTTTTATCTGTCTGTATCTTTCAAATTGTTGTATTGTAGCAATCAGCCCTCCAATTTATCAGAGGTGTGTACTGACCGGCCGCGGTCGCCGCATCCGAACATACAAACCCAAGTATTTCATCAGAGTCAGCTTTGCCAACGGTTTCATTTACAAAACGAAAAATGGTTGTGGTAAAGTCTGTAAGTTTGCAACTAATGTGAATGGATGTTGGATCGGAATCATTTGTCTAAATTAACTATTTCTTTCTACTTCCCTTATCCCACCTTAATGTAGGGTCGGCGCAACACACTTTTTCAAGCTTGTTGTAGAAAGGATTTGGCTAAGTTTTTACGACCGACTGCCTGACTGACGTCGTCCCCTTCTGGGAACGACTTAAATTAACTACAATTTTATGAACTCATATTGCAACCCTCGTTATAGTTGCTCGTTCTAGACATAGGTTATAAATAACATATTTATCATTTAAATTTAAAAATACGTCTTTCAATATGACCTGAAGTATATATGTATGTCGGAGGGCCAACGCTAACGTTGTTTTTTAAAAACGGTGACGTCAGCATGGCTGACGTCACTTTTGACAATAAGATGATTACTCATCTTATTGATTAACTGTGAACACTGAAATTCACTAACTCCCTTTATTAACGGTGCTTCACAGCACCGCCTAGTCAGGGATGTGGACAGTCCGAGTGCCGGAGCACGACTGTGTCGAATTTGCTCTGAACACTCCTTTTATAGGGCGCAATATTTGCAACTACCTACTCGATACCGAATATCGAATGTCAAAGAAATAATTATAACGATTATTTTAACTTTTTAGAATCTTTTAACGATTCAGCAGTTTAACAATTATAAAATGAATTAATAACGTGAAATAACAACGGCTTTTTAAATAAGCTTGCTATTTTGCGCCGATATGTATAAATAAATTGATATTTATATGAAAGATAAAAGAGACTACGTTGTAGACAGTATTCATTATTAATTTTCAGGCTAGGTCGATTGAGAAGGACTCTACATGGAATGGCAGTTTAGTAGAGCGAGTAGAGAATTCTTATCGCAGGCTAAAATCCGATACTGTAATTCCCGATAATTTTCTCTATCTTCTGACTTCAGTAACGCACACGGTCTTCTGGTACTGTGGGTGTTTTTCGGAGATCCAACTTGCAGGTTAATTATAATAAACACATAACGTCCTTGCTCTTAGCTTTTGATTTAAGAAATTACGAGACGTATAATTATGTATCTGGAGATTTATGTGACGAGGAAATAATTTAATTCAATATGACTTGGCAGCTAAAGATAGCTAGGTTTATTACTCTACGCCTCTAAATATATTAAAGTTGAAGCAAAAGCAATTAGCAACAAAAAGCGTAAGTCGAGTGGCAAATATTTCGTCTCAAACTCTTGAAGCGCGAGACAAAGAATTTTTAATTACCAAAATCCATCAGATTCCATAAAGCATTACGAATTTTGTAAATATTGAGCGACTTATTAAAACTCATAAATAGTCATCGTAATAACTTTGCTTTCATTTTCAATTTTAATTTATAATCGCTGTCTCCGAAAGCGAAGCGGGATTTACATATTTAAGTCTGGTATTATTTTAGCGTTGTTCTGTTAGGAACACGGTTGTTTCGTGACTCGCTCTGCGCTGGGCCCGCTCAAGTACCGCGGGATTGTTTGTTTACTGAATATCTGATTGAGTGCCTACTGGACGCAGATTTGTTTTCGTGTCTAGATACTTTTATTTATTACGCAGATTTATTCCACAGCTTAGGTGTTCGTATTACTCTGAATTTATCGTTTTATGTAGAAATAACAATTGAATTTTATTGTTGATGTATTTTTAAAGCTTTTTACTTAGTTATTTCTGCTAGTTTTTCTGAAAAGAGTTTTAAGTGTTTACTCGTTTGCGTTATTTTGATTTTGTTGTTCCATACATTCAGTATCATATTTTGTTTATTCCAAATAACCTTTTTTATCCGCTAAATCGTGAGTGGTAGAGCCACGCTGTAGACAGTTACGTTTACAGCACGAATAGGCCGGCTCGTCCAGTTTGATACCACTGTCTCACAGAAAACCGATGTAAAGTGACAGCTCGCTGTTGCATTTCGTTCGGTGAGTGATATTTCCGATTGCCCAATTCCCCCCCTTTACCAGGTCGTCGGTCCACCTTGTAGGTGGACGTCCTACGCTGCGCTTGCCGGTACGTGGTCTCCATTCGAGGACTTTTCTGCCCCATGGGCAGAGGAGGAGGTCGCTGGATGCAGGCCGCTTCCAATAGGTCGATCTGGAAATCTTTGGGGGAGGCCTATGTTCAGCAGTGGACGTCCTATGGCTGATGATGATGATGATGATGAATTCCCCCCCACCTTTTTCCAGTCTCTTTTCCGTCCCCTTCCATTCCTTCCTTTTAGGTTGCCAACGCACTCGTGATTCATTTTGTGTCTTGGGTGTCTATGGGCGGTGAAGATCACTTACCATCAGGTCACCCAACTGCTCCTTTGCCAGTCTGTGCAATAAAAAAAACTATGTAAAGTCAGTCTCTATGTTCAGCCCACGTAGTTCACTTATAAATTTATGTACCCACACCAGATTGTTCGTTTGATGTAGGTTCGCAATATTCTCGTTTATATGTACAAATATTTTCAGACCACCAGTCACCGGCAAAGAGTAACGTAATACAATTTAACTTGGCCCAGATTTCCCCAGCCTTTCATCATATTTCCCAGTTAATCTCGTGAGTTCGGCACATTATTTCCCAAAGAACCATACATTCTGGTCGACTGGACGCGCGCGCAATAACCCCTGACCTCATGTCGGCCCACCGCCCAATCTCTAACATAAAACGCACACACCCCCATCTCGTTTCTCAGAAAACATAAAAAGCAAATACCCGATCATAACTGATGTACGAAATGTGCAGTATGTGTACAGAGTATAGACCTCCGCCATTATTGGTCAGTCTCGACTCCCGCTATCCTAATGTGGATTGGTTGGATAAAACATGTTATGGTCGGTTTCATGTAATATTACCACGTTGGGAGACCGTATTACTTGTTTGTTAACTGACTATAGGAATAATTAATTTAATATTATTTTTCTTTATACAGATTATCAAAGGATAAACTAATGCTTTAAATATTTTTATGTTTCTTAACAGCACAGTTTACGACAACCTGGTCAGCGGATTTATTAATAACTAGCTGTTGCCCGTGATTCCTTTCGCATGGAAATTTATTTTCCGGGATAAAAAAATATTAAATAAAAGTAGCCTTACTTACACCTCTTTATAACATTAGCTCTTCCAGTGAAAGTTCAAAATCAGTTCAGCCGTTTGACGTTTCAGAGATTAGCCAAAACATACAGACAAACAAAATAAAAAAATGAGTGTTTTTTTGACATAAGTAACGTATAACATACTTTCATATGCATTTAGTGAAAAGTTGTCTTTGTTTTTTTTTCCCTCGGGTTTGCTTTGTTTGCTCAATAATTCCATAATCGGCACGGTTGAAGTACCAGGAGAACATAACGGGTAAATAGTGTGATGATCCGTTCACCGCCGACGCCCCTGCGTTGGGAACTGTATAAACAGAGATCGAGATGATCATTGGTTACCGAACATAATTATTATGTGATAGCCGATAGGCTGCGTGGCCAACAGGTGGGCGCTGATTGGGCGCGCCTCCTTTTATCCGTATCGCTTGACGTGATTTGAAAAAATGCATTGGGGATTCAATATAAATTCCTTCAAAGTCCGAGGCCGCAGTGTGTTTCCTTTTTTCGTTGGAGATAACTTTCCAGGTTTTTGGTACTACCCGGTGAATATAAAACCCTCTAGATCCACTCTAGAATAGAAGAAGATAATAATAAATGCACGTGCAGCACAACTGAGTTTACCTATTCAGAAATCATAATTATGTATCCAATATATCATTGTCTATATAGAAATATTGCAAAATACTTCACGGAAAAATATAGAAATACGCTTAGCTTAGAACATGCAAGCAAGCATGTTAACTCGCTTAGTGTTTCTCGCCGACGAGACAGGCGATATCGCATACTCCGACGATTTTATGAAATCCGCGTAACCTCGCGACCGAGAAGGTAACGTAAATCAATTTGGGTAGCTCTCGGGGTCGTAAATTCGATTCCCGCTAGGGGCGACGGATCTGCTCTTTCGGAAACATCGGTTATACGCCCATCGACACTGAAGCAAATTTGATAAACTCTAAATATTTTTCGGGAAATCCACTTCGCATGTTTCGGCTTCGGTCGGTTTGAGAGCTGCATTACGGGTTTAATGTTGCTTCAAAATGTGATAAAATATGTTATACTTAATACAAATAAATTTAACTTACTATTTATAGCTTGCCTACGGCGACAGAAAATAAGTCTGTTAAATTAATAGAGCCCTTTTGAGGCATCGAACCTTCTCATCTTTATAACAAGGAACTCATTATTGAAACTTGTTGAATAGATATTAACAACTTACGTCCTTGGTCAAAGAATTTATAATAATTAAATGTTGTAGGAACTTAATAAAACAACAGCAGAGTTGAGATAATAGAAACCTCGAAACGAGGGATCCCAAAGTAAACTAAAACCTCCCAAGGGTGCGTGCGGACCTATTGTACCAGACACTCGGAAACTTAAAGGAGTTTAAACAAAGGGCAACAAGTCCAAAGACTAGCTAACGATACAAAAGACTTGAAATTCTCCATTCAAATGAAATGAGTCGTGCTGTACTCGACATGACGCGACGCGTGCTATTATGTAGATGACGGTGGACGAGGGACGTGGACAAATGCGCCGCGGCATGGCCAAGAGCGAATCGTGCATCGTAATGACGTCTTTACTGCGTCCTATGGGATTTTGTTTTTTACTATGCTTTTAATTCTTAGACGATTGGTAGAGTCACAATATTCAACATGTACGAGTATAACCCCCTACACTAAGATTTACGATTATTTTACCTTTTAAATATTCGGATTATTGCAATCGGTGTGACTTTTTTTTTTGTGCCCTACAGCTGGCAGTCCGACCGAGTCGGTTTACTTAGCTACACCGGTCTGATGGGTGAACGCAGGTGCGTTGCGAACCCATAAAGTTAGGTGACCATGCTGAGGGCAACCCACTAACGAATCTTAGGGGGAGTTTGGACGTGTTTCCCTTAGTATCCATTTCTCTCATCGGCACGCGGGCCGGAATTGTTAACAGGGTCGGGGGGGCGACTACTGGGAGCGCGGTGTGATCCTCGTCGCGAGGACGGAATATCGGTCGTGGCGGTGTGACACAGAATTACTAAAGCGTAGAGTGTTGGTACTTTTGCATCGCCATGACTGCTTCTCTATCTATTTATCACTGGTATAAAGTCACTCTTTTTTGGTTCACAAAAGCGTATCGCGGTTGGCTTCAAAACATATACAAAACATCAAAAAGTAAGATTTATTGCAAAAGCGTCGCGCCCGTCGACTCGTGGCTAATTCGTGAACATCGCTCCGGTGTTACTCGAGTGGGCTGGAGGGTGGGTACAAGAGGGGGAGGGATGGCTTTTAACACCTGAGCTGATACGTGACAGGTGCGTTCATACGCAGCGACGCGAAGATTTGGTGCGTGATGTGCGAATGAACTTATGTGTTTTGGTTTAGCCAAAACTTTATCATCTATACTATCTTCTATACTTAATATTATAAAGCTGAAGAGTTTGTTTGTTTGTTTGTTTGATTGAACGCGCTAATCTCAGGAACTACTGGTTCGATTTGAAAAATTCTTTTTGTGTTGGATAGCCCAATTATCGACGGTGGCTATAGGCTATATATCATCACGCTATGACCAATAGGAGCGGAGCAGAAATGAAAAATGTTTAAAACCGGGGAAGGCGATATCTCAGAAACTACTGGTTCGAATTGAAAAATTCTTTTTGTGTTGGATAGCCTATTTATCGAAGATGGCTATAGGCTATATAATATCACGCTTTGACCAATAGGAGCGGAGCAGAAATGAAAAATGTTGCAATATCGGGAAAATTTATATCTCGGACAGAAACTACTGGTTCGAATTGAAAAATTCTTTTTGTGTTGGATAGCCCAATTATCGACGGTGGCTATAGGCTATTTAACATCACGCTATGACCAATAGAAGCGGAGCAGAACTGAAAAATGCTGCTAGCGGGGAATTGTATATCTCAGAAACTACTGATTCGATTTGAAAAAATATTTTAGTGTTGACCAAGGGGATGAATGGTAGGGTGACTGACGGGGTGATTGATGGGGTGACTAATGGGGTGACTGACAGGCTGACTGATGGGGTGGCGGACGGAGTGACTGACGAGGTGAATGACGGGGTGACAGACGGGGTGACAGATGGGGTGACCGACTGGGTGACAGCCGGGGTGACAGATGGAGTGACCGACTGGGTGACAGACGGGGTGACAGACGGGTGACAGAAGAGTCACAGACGGGGTGACAGACGGGGTGACGGACGTGGTGACAGACGGGGTGACAGACTGGTGACAGACGGGGTGACAGACGAGGTGACAGACGGGGTGACAGGCGGTGTGACAGGCGGGGTGACAGACGGGGTGACAGACGGGGTGACAGGCGGGGTGACAGACGGGGTGACAGACGGGGTGACAGACGGGGTGACCGACTGGGTGACAGACGGGGTGACGGACGTGGTAATAGACTGGGTGACCGACTGGGTGACAGACGAGGTGACAGACGGGGTGACCGACTGGGTGACAGACGAGGTGACAGACGGGGTGACAGACGGGGTGACCGACTGGGTGACAGACGGGGTGACGGACGTGGTAATAGACTGGGTGACCGACTGGGTGACAGACGAGGTGACAGACGGGGTGACCGACTGGGTGACAGACGAGGTGACAGACGGGGTGACAGGCGGGATGACAGACGGGGTGACAGACTGGGTGACAGGCGGGGTGACAGGCGGGGTGACAGGCGGGGTGACAGACGGGGTGACAGACGGGGTGACAGACGGGGTGACCGACTGCGTGACAGACGGGGTGACGGACGTGGTAATAGACTGGGTGACAGACGAGGTGACAGACTGGGTGACCGACTGGGTGACAGACGAGGTGACAGACTGGGTGACCGACTGGGTGACAGACGAGGTGACAGACGGGGTGACAGGCGGGGTGATGGACGTGGTGACAGACGGTGTGACAGAGGGTGTGACTGACGGGGTAAGAGACGGGGTGACAGACGGTTTGACAGACGGTGTGACTGACGGTGTCAGAGACGGGGTGAATGACGGCAGAAGTAGATCATCCCATTACCTCTTTTAGAATTATTGTGCTATAGGTGCCTACGACTCACTCTTTCAACCCTCTCTCTCATACGCAGACGAAGTTGCGCGGGTCAGCTAGTCTTTATAATAATTTGCATTTGACCTTTTTCTTCGGCAAGTGTTTAAGGTTATATCATTAAAATAGTTGTATTTGAAGGTTAGATAAATGTTAATGATTCTTTGAAATAAAACTACATAGTTTTACGGATTCTATCGTGATTTGTTTTTTATTTTTCATCGTTTCGAAAGCTTTATATATTTCCTCACGTCACGGGTCGGACATCTGTTATCGCTTAATGCCTCTGTTAAACAGAAACTCGATCACGAGTTGACATTTCGCGCTAGCGACTACGTAAAATATTCGTATGACATACACGGTACACCCGAACGCCTCTAGTCGCTAGCGAGGCATGTCAAAAATCTCATAGTCTAGCTAGATAGCAAAGAGAAAATGTGATGAAGTATTTTTGCACTTTTAATATAAATGTATGTAAATGTCAATGTTACGGCACTGAATATCGAGACGCACTGTAATCGGTTGTGGTCGGGAATAGTGGCTTGTACAAGTACAAGAGTACAAGGTGTACAAGAGGCCGAAAGTATAATGATCACAGGGATATCTGTGTAATAATAAATAATAATATTGGCCCTGTAATATTACTGTCCCACTGCTGGGCATGGGCTTCCTCTACTAATGTGGTTAGGCCTTAGTCTACCACGCTCGTCTAATGCGGTTTGATGGACTTCACATACCTTCGAAATTCATGTGAAGAAATTCTCGGGTATGCAGGTTTCCTCACGATGTTTTCCTTCATCGTTATAGCAAGCGATATTTCACAATGAAAATACACTTAACATAGAAAAGTCAGACGTGTATGCTCCAATTTGGGATTGGTCTCCAACCTCCCACACTTGTCTCGGCAGTCCATATCATTTCCAACTAAGCTATCGCTGCTTGATATTTGTGTATCCATCCACAAATAATTGTTTTGCTTCTGGATGTCGCGATACTGAAAGTCTCGCCTAATTGATTCTATTCACGACACATCTGATGTGGGGTCAGAACTATGTATTGGTTTATTTGTTTTGGATGGCATCGTCACGTTTTCGCTTCGCTCTCTGTTTGACAAAGCCTTAAACGCTTACGCAATTTATCCCGACGTTAACGCTAAAAGGTTTAAATGTACTTTAGTCAGAGTTTAGTTAACTGCCAAGAGTTTGTATCTAACATCTGATCTCGCGCTCTTTAAGTAGAAGTACAGTAAAATCCTCTCAACTATGCGAGTAATGTCGCTCAGTTTGGTAATTAGGGGCTGAGGGGGGTTGAAGTGGCGGGGTACATTCCGCCCCCAGTTCAGCCGGTTTAGGCGCAACTTCTTAAATACCGAAGTATGTTCGAAAACCATTTTGATCACGGTCAGAATGTTAAACCTCAATGTATTTCAATATTGACAAAATGATTTAAAACTTTAAAAACTACTTTAAAATCCATCACATCTTGACCATATTCATATGGAAATATTGTGCTTCACCGTTACAGCAAGCGATAATACATATTGAATAGGTACATATTTTACATAGAAAAGTCAGAGGTGCATGCTCTTTTTTTTGGCGTTTGTCTCGAACCTTTGACACTCGGTAGTCCGTAACACACACAACTGAACTATCGCTCCTTCTGTACCACTGCAGTTCTCACGTTTTTACAAAAGGAAAAAAAAGGTTAACGTCGTTACGTCGCGTCGCGCCGTTTCGAATATAGTTCTCAAATCGAAAAGTTAACACAAGTAGTACTCGAACCTCGCATATCTAACTCGATAGACGGCGCGCATAAGTTGTCACAACTGTGCCAGCCAATGCAGTGTGCACAACTTGTACTACAGACTTATGAACTGCTCTCGCGAATAAAATAGCAATAAATCTATCGCTTACCTTCCTTTCTCATACTTTGTTATGTTTCATTTCTGCACTGGCAAGTGGAAATTGGCTAACTTCGTTTGCATTTATATGAAATAAAAAATGTTGTTTATTTCCAACGAAATATACCTTTAAGTCTTATCATAGTCTTTACCTACTTCCGAGGATAGCTTCGGAGGTAGGTTAAGATGAACTAGAGAACTAGAACACCTATATTTCGTCGCGTACATTTCCGTTCCATATACGATAGGAGACGAGCGTATCGCCATATCCGGGCTGATACTGAATAGCAAAACCCATTATCACTTTGCCCGACCCGGGGACCCGGGACGATTTCGAACCGGGGATCGAACCCTGAGGACTATACGTACCGCGCACGACATATCACTACGCCACCGATTCGAACTTAAGACATCTCGATCCACAGTCTACATATGTTGCCAGTAGAACAAGCAGGTGACATAATTAATATCTATAATGATTAATAACTTGATCTTCACATTTGTACTTGAGGACAAGTAACATTTCTTCGTTGAAGGTTGATTTACTACATAATACTTCCCATTCACTAGATTCATCACCTCTAAACCCACCGCTAATCAACTTTCCTTTCATATTCCGTTAGATAATTACATAGAAAATTGCCTGCCTACGCTATATTGCTACAAAATAATCTATAGCAAATAATATTGGTTCCTTAATACTATTTATATGTATTTAATTAGTATACTTACAATTTTGTTGTGGCTTTGTGCTTCTTTCAATTGTATTCAGAATTCAGACAGAGATTTTTAGATAAAATAAATTAACCTAGCCGTATGCCTGATGGAGCTGCCTGTAGCAGCGATAGCTCAGTTGTAGCAGCGATAGCTCGGTTGGGAATCCTACAGACTGCCAAGACAAGTGTCGGAGGTTCGAGAACAACCCCAAAAAGGAGCATACACCTCTGACTTTTCTATGTTAAGTGTATTTTCATTGTGAAATATCGCCTGCTATAACGGTGAAGGAAAACATCGTGAGGAAACCTGCATATCCAAGAATTTCTTCACGGGCAATTTCGACGGTATGTGAAGTATATCAAACCGCATTAGGCCAGCGTGGTAGACTAAGGCCTAACCCCTCTCATTAGTAGAGGAGGCCCGTGCCCAGCAATGGGACAGTAATATTATTATTATTTTATCCCTGACGGACCTGATAGCAAGCGAAGACTTGTAAGTTATAGAAATAGACTAAACATTTCTTGAAACACTAATCTAAAGTCTAAACAGTTTCATAGTACACCACTTTACGAGCGAGTTTAAAAAAGGAGAAGGTCCTCAATTCGTCTGTATTTTTTGTGTATGTTACGCGATATCTCCGCCAAATGTGGACCGATTTCTATGATTATTTTTGTGTTCGACAGAGCTATTCCAAGGGTGGTTCCATATTATGAATTTAGACACGATCGGATAAATTTTGAAGTTTCGTTAAGTTTTTAAACTTGTGACTATTTTCTTTACTTTTTCCCCGGAATGCCATGACCGAATGTCATCTATTGAAGAGTGAAGCATGTTCTCTAGCCTCAATGTCCGTCGAACAGAAACACAATAGTGCTGATATACTGGTTCTTGGCAACACAAATAAACCTTGGTGACTTCATCTCTATGTTGCTTATGTTATCCTGTCCTCCTTTGATGCCATGCCTTCTTCAAATATTGACCAAACGTACAAACAAGCATTATCTTTGCCGACAACATCTACCGCTCATCATTATTCCGTTGGGATGTTGGCGGAATTGCTTCAAATGCTAATCAAATTCTTGTTTTTGTTCGTTCGACCTTTTGTCTAGTTTAACGATCTGCCGTCCTATGTAAACCCGCTTGTAATAAAGTACGTTTCCTTCTTACGTCTCATGAGATCCTAGTACTTGTGTTTGCTACCCTCTTCGGAAATACGCCCGAGGCTTGATGGGCTTTTTTTCCCTTTCTGTGTACTAACTTATAATATGTATGTTAACTTGTGAATCATATGGGATTTTTTAGAGTGAACATAATTACATTGATATAAAAAAGACACCGTATAAATAGAATGTTTTGCTACCTGACATTCAGTCGTCGTTCAAAGCTGTAATTCAAAATATATCCTGTTGATTGTCTGTGAGACCATAGAAACTGGGTCGGATAAAAAGGCCAAGCTCTATCCATTCTGCTCACAAAATAAACTCTAGCAAACAGTTCAATATACTGCAGTGCGACATATTTTGTATTGAACCCACACTAACCAGATAAATCGCAAATAGGCTCATAGGCTGTCGACATCGTATTAAAAGTAAAAATACACGTTTGAAATACTCCGAAAATGGAGCGTGCACAATCCAGATAGTTTATAGTATGTTCGCTGCGCCGTTTGTTTGTTTGTTTGTTTTGAAAGCGCTCGCTTTATTCGTTCGTCGTCAATTAATTCCGCCGTTCAGTTGCAGATCCTTCAATAAACAATTTCGGATATTTATATCTGCCTGGTAACGCAGTTAGTATTTTTACTTTAAAACTAGAGCCCAGGGTGCGTTTGTCAGGTACGATGGCCGCTTAGTAAATAAAATATTTTTGATTTATTCGTTTTGTTTTCTAACAAAATTAATCGGCTTAAAATGAATGGTAACAAAATATTTGTAAATGTTGTTCGAGCTTATACATTTTTTTCAAATTTCAATACACTTCAAAAGGAGGTTCTTAATAATTCGACTTTTAATATATATTTTTTATAGCAGAGACTGGCAAACGAGCAGATGGGTCGCCTGATGGTAAGTGATCTCCACCGCCCATAGACATTCTAGAAGAATCATGAGTGCATTGCCAACTTAAAAGGAGAAAATGGACGGAGAGGGAAAAGGGATTGGGAACTGTCTACAGCGTTGTACCACTAAAAATGTATTAATTATGAATGAAATGATTTACCTGAATGACCAGGTATTTAGTTTGTTGGTTTAATGGACCTTGCAATAGTAGACAGTAATCAGGGCTACATCTAGTAATACATTAGAAGACAACATACCTAACAATTTTAGTGGCTTCACATATACACTGTTTTTAACGACAAAACAGATGAAGCTGCCAAGCATAAATACATCACCTAGTAAACTTAAAAGTACTACGCCTATGCCTAAGAAAAAAAAGGAAGACGCCTAAAACCAATCACAACCCTTTTTATTACTCCCAACCCTCCACAACAGTGTAAATAATCACAATTTAACATTACATTATGTAAAATGGTGAACAGAAGAAGCGTTCTATTGCCGAATGGATCGCTTTAGAAACGAAACGAGCCAGATAAAGCGATATCGCTTAATGGGTGGCGATATCGCGAAATAAGTAGGGATAGGGGGGGGGGGGGATCGCGCGATACTGCGATTGTCTCAACGGAACGCTATATTTATTGGGAATTATCTCGTGTTTGCTTTATATCGCTATTTGTCTAGAAGAACAAATGACTGTTTAAGATATTAAGTCATTTAACTGCACTGCGGAGAAGCTAACAACCGAAAGGAAAGCAATTTCGATTTTAGTTTAGCAATAGTTGATATTAAAACACTTTCGAAATACATTAAGATTACCAGCTAAAACAAAAACTGTCACAACTTGACATAAATGTCATGAAGGGAAAAATATATGTTGCGACGATTACTAACATCGGGATCCCTAATATCGGGATAATGAGGCCTGCATTGGAGGATCAAGCATTAGAGTTTTCGGGAGTAGACGAGGTCTGTTTGTATAATTCACGAATTTTTACCTTGACGAAAAATTTTAAGGGCAGATCTATGCTGTAGAGAATAGTGTCTGTGATACTACTGTCTCACAGACAACCGCCGTAAAGTGGCAGCTTGCTGACGCGTTTCGTTCGGTGATTGAGACTTCCGGTGGCCCATTTCCCCCCTTCCTTTCCCAAGCCCTATTTCCCTCCCCTTCCATTTCCTCCTTTTAGGTTGGCAACACACCCATGATTATTTTTGTGCCTTGGGCGTCTATGGGCGGTGGAGATCACTTACCATCAGGTGACCCATCTGCTCGTTTGCCAGTCTTTGCAATTAAAAAAAACAATGGAGCATAGACAAAAAATTATACAATAACCATGTTTTGTGCAGGTGTTTTAGTGCAGGGCACGCCGCTTAAGATCATCAGTACTAGTAACGCGCTTTTGAGAGCCTCCGCGGCGTAGCGGGCGAGTAGCTGGCTGTGAAGCGAGAGGGTTCGATTCCCGCATTGAGACAAATGTTTATGTGGTCCACAGATCTGTTTCAAGTCTGGGTGTTGTGAGACCGAAATTCTCACAGTCTCTGACACCCACGATACAAGTGATACCTAGTGTGGTGTCAGGACTAGGTGTATGACTATTGGGTGTATTTATTTATTTATTTATTTCTATCACTTTGTGTTTATTGGAGCTTTTATCTTGTTAATATGTACTTTCTTGTAGTATACGTCTGTCATTATTATTAATGAGGATGTAAAAATATCCTAAATGTTATAACGCTGTATGACTGTTTCATATTTCCTTATTATCGTCAATACAATTTATTTTTGTTTTTCTGCTTCAATAGGCCTTGGTAGTGAAATGTTTACTCGATGCTAATTGGCGTTTTATTTCGTCAGTGAATTTCTATTTCCGAATAAAAAGGCACTTAAAAATCATAGATATTATATTTATTGCTGGTTTATTGACATTTAGATTTAAGTATCTTTGGAGTAGACTAGAGTCTTTTTCGGGTAATTTTCAGAGGTTACTTTGATATTTACATATGTACAATATGTCTTATTTTCAACGGACTCCTTTAAAATATGAGTGTGCGTTGTAGAAAATTAGAACCCAAATTGTATCCTCAAAAAAAAGCTTATGCGGCTGTTCTATCATAGTAAATTAGAAGTTGTAATAATCACCAGTTTAAAAACTGAACTGACCAACTTCCAATTTACCGATCGTGACCAAATTTATACGGGACTACCCTTGAAATGAGCTCTATCGAACACAATAATTTAGAAAATCGGTCCACATTTGGTGGAGATATCGAGTAACATACATTAAAAAAGATGAATTGAGGACCTCCTCCTTTTGTGGAAGTCGGTCGAAAAAGGTCTCAGTTTTTTATCTTTTCCTATGGAGTTTTATATCTTTCTTTCTGCCTGGCGTTATCCCGGCCTTCTGCCAGGGTCCGCCTTCCTACTTAAACGCTTCCACTTCGCCCGGTCTTGAGCATCCTCCACAGTGAGGCCATTGGCTCTCATATCTTCCTCCAGAACGTCTAACCAGCGCTTCTTAGGCCGTCCACGGGAGCGCACCCCTGGTATGATTTGGGCCAGACACATGCGACCGACGTACTCCTGTGGCTTCCTCAAAACGTGGCCATACCATCTCAAGCGACATTCCTGCAGTTTATCTGCCACGTCACGGACGCCAAGACTGCCACGGATGTGCACATTACGTATACGATCCAGTCGTGTAACATTGCACATCCACCGCAACATTTTCATTTCCGCGACGTGGATTTGCCTAACATGACGCTTTAGGGCAGGCCGCGTCTCACACCCATACAGAAGTACTGGCCGAATGATGGTCTTGTAAATGAGACCTTTAAGTCTCATCGGCATCTTTCGGTCGCAAGTGACGCCCGTGACCTGTCGCCACTTAGCCCAGGCGGCGCCAATACGTGCCGTGACGTCGGAGTCGATATCACCCGACTCGTGCAGTACAGACCCTAGGTACTTGAACTTGTCCGTTTTCACGGCAAGCTCGCAACCTATCCGGATACTATCCGCGTCTGCACTCCCGCAGCCCATGTACTCGGTCTTCGCCACATTTAGTTTCAGACCGCCGTTCTCAAGCGTCTCCTTCCATTGGTTTACCCTTTGCTCTAGGCGCTGTTTGTCCCCATCTATTAGCGCTATGTCATCGGCATACATAAGCACCCACGGAGGCTGCTCCTGTACATCCGCCGTTGTGACGTCGAGCACTATATTAAATAGAAGAGGACTTAGCTTCGAGCCCTGGTGCACCCCCACGGTTATCGGGAAGGAGTTGGTGTCGCCAACAGCGGTCCGAACCAAAGACTCGGATCGGAGGTACATGTCCCCTATGATGTCAACATAGGTTTCTGGCACTCCTTTTACCCTTAATGCCCACCAGATCGCCTGACGGGGCACACAGTCGAAGGCCTTCTGCAGATCTAAAAAGGCGATATGCAGAGGTTTCTTCTTCGCCCTGTATGCCTCGCCCAGCGACCTAATAGCAAAAATTGGGTCCATGGTGCCACATCCGGGTTTGAAGCCATATTGACACCCAGAGACATCACACTCTTGGCGGAGCCTGGATTCAAGGACGCGTTCGAAAAGCTTCATGGTATGACACATGAGTTTAATGCCGCGATAGTTCCCACAGTCCTGAACACTACCCTTACCCTTGTATACGGGAGTTAGAAAACTCAACCGCCAAGGGTCAGGCATTTTTTTGGTGTTCAGTATGCGGTTAAACAAGACGGCAAGAAACTCCACACCATGGGAGCCCATCGCTTTCCACGCCTCGATAGGGATGTTATCAGGCCCCACCGCTTTCCGATTCTTCATGCGACGGAGACAACCGAGAACCTCGGACGAAATCGGGGAAATCCTATGGAGTTTTATATAAATTATTTTATTCATCATGGATGTTTTATTTGATGGGAAATTCCAAAATGGACGTACATGTCAGGTAGCTTTTGTTTATAGTATGATTTGACACGCAAACCTTTTATTTAATTACTATCATCATAAGCGTATCAATAACCGTCTGTTATTGTAAGTTAAAAACTATTATCCAAATGACGTATTTTGGGTGATTTTAAATCGTATTTCAAATCGTCCCGTTGCTATACAACCGTGCACTGTCAAAAGGTTCCAATAGAAGGAAAACTGCCGAACAACATAGCACGGTAAGCGGCTTAGCGTTCGTCATACGCGGGCGTACGTGGATGTGGGGGCTCGGGCTATGTACGAGTAAGGACGTGTCTGTACTCTGTACCGTTTACGGGATGGAATCACGGGAATTGCGTCCGCTCGGTCGTGAAATGAAACGCGGCGGGCCCGCGGCTGCGCGGCGTTCGTAGACGTCGCGACGTGAAGTTTGCACAATCTCAGATGCCACTTTGAATATATTTCCCTGTTTATGATGAATAAATATACACACGTCTGTACTAGAATATTGTCTCGAGTGCAGCAATGCATCTTGAAAATCCGTTTTCTAGTCACAGATTTAAAGCTAATGGAGGCGACAGACGCAGCTCTAGGAGTGGCTGGCTTCTGGTCAGGAAGGATCTGACTCGATTCGATGTTATTGGAGCCATTGACACGAAAGAAGAAGAAGGAGCCGTGCTCTAAAAGTTTTCCTGTAGTAATTTCATAGAACCAGTTTGTTATAATGGCGCCCTGTTATTGATTGCTTATCAATGCCAAAATTAACTAAACATCAGCTGTTAAATCTATGTGAAATTAAAATTGAGTTTCAAAGTGCTGTCTAACATTTTCGAATCCACAATGCTAAAGTATATTGGTGACAAAATCTCCGTCAATTGAGTATTTGACTGTTTGATTTTATACACATTTTTATATGTAATAGCAAATAATACAGAAAAGAAACCCTTCTGTAAAACCAGCATTGAAATTGGTTAAAAAATAAGGCAGTACATGTAATTCATATTTTAAATTTTGGAGTAGGGACATAGTTGAGATATCTTGCTATCGCTTTCCAACGCGCGTACCGTTATGGCCGTGACGTGATTATACTGATATTTCTCTTTCCCGCAGTTTGAAGGTTACACCAAACTTCAGATGCCTATAACTTTTTTATTATTGAGAATATTTCAATATTTCTTTCTGTTCTATATTTTAGACGACGTAAAATTAAATTTAAAAAAATACTCAAGTACCTAATTGAATGACAATTTAATTACCATCTCGGAAACCGTGGTGATTGTTAGTTCATCTACACCAAGTAGACTAAACGTTTAGACGAGAATTCAGATCATTCAATTACATAATGCGATCTCGTGTTAATGGATGACTTGGCGACTCGCGCTGTTTGCTCAGCGGATGATGGGGCGTGTTCCCTAATAATTGCCGAGATTATAATATCTTGTGTATTGCTATCGTCCTGGTACGCAACTCATACTTTAAGTAATACAAAAATTAAAGTAATATTTTAAAATATATATGTGTGATCAATATTCGCCATTTTTATTATTTGGGGTTCGTTCGAGACTGCCTAGTTGGAGTGGTTGTATTTCGGTACGACTACCGTCCTGAGGTCTCGGGTTCGATCCCTGGGCCGGGAAAAGTGATATTGGATTCTTCCATATCAGCCCGGAGTTTGGAATTTGTACCCGATATGGCGATGGGCTCGCCCCCTCACATCTGGGACGGAACTAAGCTCGGTGTAATGTGGGTGTTCCAGTCCTCTGCCTACCCCTTCGGGGATACATGCGTGAGGTTACGTTTTGTTATGTTATGTTGGGGTTCGTTTCCTTTTCATCATCATCATCATCATCATCATCATCATCATCATCATCATCATCATCATCATTATCATCAGCCATAGGACGTCCACTGCTGAACATAGGCCTCCCCCAAAGATTTCCAGATCGACCTTTTGGAAGCGGCCTGCATCCAGCGACCTTTATGTTATTTTAATTATAATTTTGTCCCTTCTGTTTGTTCAACACTCCGTATATGATATATCACAGCTACTTTCCTCGGAAACTTATAGATAAATCTTTTATCGTAGCAACATTCCTTGAACGCAGATTTTATTTTATTCATTGAAATGCACAAAATATATTATGTGTATCCAATTATCGCCAGATTCGATTCGATATACGCCACTTATTGCTCTGATACGTTCCCCGTACACGCGGCAATACGTTCCGTTTACACGTATGAATAAGCAGCACAATATCGCGCGACACTCCCAGTCGTCGCGGATCACATCTGCGCCAGATAATTTTGACACACGATTTCACGCTGGTGCTGCCGAGGTACGGGGGGGGGGGGGGTGTCGGCCTACGAAATATTTTCGACCGACTTCCAAGAAGGAGAAGGTCCTCAATTCGTCTGTATTTTTTTTATGTATGTTACGCGATATCTCCGCCGAATGTGGACCGATGTTTAAAATTATTTTTGTGTTCAATAGAGCTTATTTCAAGGGTGGTCCCATTTAAATTTGGTCACGATTTGAAGTCGGTCCGTTAAGTTTTTAAACTTGTGATTATAACTATGTTTTTGTTTTATAGTAGAGACCGGCAAACGAGAAAAGTCACCCAATGGTGACTCATTTTCTCGTTTGCCGGTCAATGGTAAGTGATCTCCACCGCCCATATACACCCAAGACACAAAAAAGAATCATGGATGCGTTGCCAACCTAAAAGGAGGGAATAGAAGGAGAGGGAAAAGGGATTATGAAAAGGAGGAGGGGAAATGGGCTACCGGAAATCTTACTCACCGAACGAAACGCGACAGCAAATTGCTATTTTACGTCGTTTTTCTGTGAGACAGTGGTATCAAACCTAGGCTGCTTTCGGGTTCTTTCCGCCAGCCCTTAACCCACAATAATGTGGGGTCGGCGCAACACTTTCAAGCATGTTGCAAAAAGGATTTGGCTTAGGTTTAGTGCTTTAAAGTAAGGAATTCGTAAGAGAAGTTGGGTCAACGGAAATGTCTTCATCGCGTTATGTTAACTGACTCAAACCCACTTGGAGCGCTACTACTAATCCACCGTTACACCGTTATCTCGATTTATCCTATACCTAACTCCTACCTTTAAATCAAGATTTGGAATAAACAGAGATTTATCGCGGAGCTGCATGTGGTCCCTTACTTTTGTTTAAATTAATCTTAACTTAATAGTATCTACATTGAATAAATTACAACTTGTATTACAACCAATCTTATCAATCAGGATAATAAAGATGCGACTACACCGCGGAACATAAATCTATCGAGCACTTTAAACCTGTTATTAAATCTCGGGAAAGTGGAATACAGTGCTGCACAGTATAAAATTATACAGTTAGTTACCGCAGGCGTGCAGTGGACCAATCAATGTATGTACTATCTACCAATTAGATTTCATTACTGTAACTGCAATTTTTATGTCAAAATATAATATCTATCTGTTGTCAACAATCTGAAAGTATGTTATTAATTTTATAGAGGTCGTAGTTAACTTTAACGCAAATACGTATACTATAACCTATAACAACACTCATTACAGCTATTGAGTCGCATTCTAGCATAAATGTTACTCGGGTGAATAGCAACAATCCAACGCAGACTATAAATGATAGTGACTTTCTGTCGACATCATTGACTGGAGGGATATGATATCTCAAAGTAACTTAATGTAACCGAATATTTATGAATATTCATTTATTGAGTGGCAAAGCCACTCTGTAGACAGTAACATCTACAGCATGAATAGACTGGCTCAACCGGTTTGATACCACTGTCTCACAGAAAATCGACGTAAAGCGGTAGCTTGCTGTCGCGTTTCGTTCGGTGAGTGAGATTTCGGGTGGCCCGTTTCCCCCTCCCTTGCCCAATCCTTTTTTCATCCCCTTTCATTCCCTGCTTTTAGGTTGGCAACGCACCCATGATTCTTTGTCTTGGGTGTCTATGGGCGATGGAGATCACTTACCATCAGGTGACCCATCGCTCGTTTGCCAATCTCTGCTATAAAAAAAATGGTTTATAAGTGTATATTGAAACAGGGTATTTAGAGCCCACAGTGAACACCAAACGAATTGACAGACTGTATATGTTAAGACTATGGTAACACCTCATTTGTCAACTAGCGCCCTTTCAAACCCCGTATAAATCATCGCGCGGCACTATTTTATGGAGATTGCGGTCCCGTGCCGCGGCCATTTCGGAGATTAACGATAATTTCGCTTTGCCTGCGACATCGTCGCCATTTTTCTCACCGCCGCACTGTATCAATGACGTTCATTGATCTATGGTCGTAGAATAACTTTCGACTGCATTGCGCGTTTTTTGATGGATTTTTATTATCCGTTGATCCTAAATGATTTTAAATATATATATTATTTTATAGCTATATTATTTTATTTTCAGTGACGAATATATAGACATTCCGATCATGGTAGACAAAAATTTTACACAATTATTTTCTTCAACTCTTGCGACACCATCATATTGATTATCATTTTAGTGTTAATTTAAAACATTATCCGAGCATTGCTGTGCGAGGTCTATGTACAGCAGTGGACGTCCTATGGCTGATGATGATGATGATAAGAGATTGTTATTTACCTATTGAAAATAGATATGTCGTATGGATTGAGAACTACCAGTGAATTAAATGACAAATGCACCCATTCCCAGACACACTTTTGTCCCGGCCAAAAGATCAAACCTGTGACCTCTATTATATGGCTACCAGTCTATGGCACACATAGGCTGAATGATAAAACAAGGTAACCTAATATAAAAAAAAGCTTAACTGACCAACTTCCAATTTACCGATCGTGACCAAAATTATATGGGACCACCCCTGAAATAGGCTCTATCGAACACAAAAAGTATTTTGAAAATCGGTCCACATTTGGCGGAGATATCGAATAACATAAATATTTTTTTTTTTAAATACAGACGTATTGAGGACCTCCTCCTTTTGTGGAAGTCTGTCGATAATAATTAAAAATAAACGCGATCAGATTTTAAAATAGGGAGAGATTCACAATCTTCCAGGTTATTCTCACGGGAATGTTTAAAGAAACTCTTTGGATTGTTTCAAACTTAATTAATAGCTATTCTAATGGAATCTCTAGGAATACTTCAGAAATATTATTCGATATCGAACGAAATGTCTTCAAATACAAGGTTTTTCTTGTGTCTCCGCTCGTAACCTGCTGATTACTTAGAAATAGTTTGTTTTGCGAGTGTGTTTGTGATCCAACTTCGGAATGGTACCTTTCAATGGTACTTGTTCTTAATATAATAAAATATGATGTAGTGTTCCATCTCATATACGGGTAGAGCCTTCGGGAAAAATTGTAAATAAAAAGCAAACATGTGGCACTCGGGGACTGCCGCGGTAAAGCTATTGCATAGCATCCAAAATCAATACACCTATATACTTTCTCACAAACAGCTGATTACGTATTCGTCCGATTTCGGAGCAACTCGCATTGATTCGTGCGAGCTTCGTAGAGTCGTACCATGAAGTAAATACAAAGAGGTGTTCTAACGCCGAAACTCTAAGCAGGCATGAATCACCAGATTGCGGGGCGAAGAGGGGGATTACGCATGCTCAGTAACGCCGATACAACCAATGCCATCTAGAGGCGAGTTGCTGAACTAAAGACACAAGCGTGATATTTCAAAAAAGTCATTAAAAGTTCTGCTATTCATCGATAGATGGCAAAACTAAAAAGTATCACCGCTGTGCCGGTCGGGTGTTAGGTTATTTTCGTTACGGAATTTCTGGATTCGGTCTCCACGCTCAGGCCCGCGATAGAAGCTATGCAATAGCTTAAAAATATTTTTACATAACATTCTATTATCAGTTCCCTTCACATTTCGAAGGTAAACATGGCAATCCTTTGTTTCCTTGCTGAATACGAACAAGCAAACACACTTTCGCATTTATACGTATTAGTACTAATATAGACAATTCACAAAACGTCTGTTTATCAATTTAATATTTATTTTGTTTCAGGTAAGCAATCATCGCTAATGGCTTGGTTTTGGAATTATGTCGGTCAGTACAAGTAATCAGGATGGACGGTGCGACGTGTGAGGTTTTCATTTACGTAACTTCGAAGGACGTCGACGGACGTGGTTATTATAATCTGTTAGATTGTATGTATATTGTATACATGTCTTAAGAACAGATTATTACCATAATAACTTCATACTTTTATAACCCGACCATAAAGCGGTACTCTTAAAGAACGCAATATACGTCCTAACCATTTATTACCACTATAATCTAGAAACACAAAAATACTAAGGCGAAAGTATACACTACCAAATCTTTCCCTTTAATTCTTTTTTTGTGTTGTGGATTTTCCCTTTAATCCTTTTAAAACCAATTTCGAGACTGAAGATAAATGCAAACATCTCTACGACCTGTGTACTCAAGGTAAATTTTACTTCACTGCGCTAATATTTGTAGCATACAATATAAGGCACTAAATCACCGACTTTCGAAAATAGGTCAACATCTACCTAAAGCATTATAGAATAATGTTTACGTCCAAGTTTGCCCCAGTCTCCTCCATAAATAACAAAACTTGCAATGTTCTGAACAAATTCCTACATGCACTTAAATGCTGGCAGCAGAGCGTGGCTATTTGTCTTCGCGTAACGAATCGCAGGCACTGATTTAAAGTTGTTTTCGAATTCGAAAATGTTTTCAATTAATGCTGTCGAATGGGCTCCGATACGTTACTTTCTTTGGACTCATGTTGGCCTGGTAGCGGTGGGAATATTTTAAAACGTTTCGTGTTGGTTTTTTTTAAAGCGGTAAATTATTCATAGTAACAACGTTGTTGCCAGGTGATCTTATATTAAAATTAAGACGACTTTGGAAAGCCTTCTTTTAGTTTCGTTGTGAATTTGAATAAAAGGTCACAGTTTTAATCATGAATTTGTTTTTGTTTTATTTCATTTGCATATTTTCCGTTGGCATCTGCTTTAAAATTGAACACAACTGTCAACCATCTATAAAAAAGTTTTAGGGCCTTTTTTATGAATGGCAACCTTTTAGGGCCTTTATAAATACCTTACGAGATTACCGTACGAACAAAGTTCCACTGCTGGGTACGGGCTTTCTCTACTAATAAGAGGGGTTATGCCAATGACAAAAGAAAAATAAGGACTTGGCATAACTACGAAATAAGTATTTATTTTGAAGCCGGTTCCGTCATGTTAGTTTCGCGATCGACATATTTACATGGAAGTTTCCATCATGTCATAAGACTTAGAGGTGAATAACTTATAATTATTTATTGATTTTATTAAGAATCATCATCATCAGCCACAGGACGTCCACTGCTGGACATAGGCCTCCCCTAAAGATTACCAGATTTACCTGTGGGAATTTGATTGATTGTTATTATGAATATGGTGTTTTATTAATAATATTTTTTTATAATTTTATTATCATTCTACTAAAGTTTTACGAAGGTAATTATAATGACACTGGCCGTCCTACGGTTTGTCGAATGCTCGAATGTAGAAACGACAAAAAAGGGACATTAGATTTTTTTCTCGTAAAGATTTTTTCTAATGGCATTCGACAGGGCTCAGTATTCTAAACATAAACTATTCTTTCACACTTTTCGATAAAATCAAAATACTAATATAGTAGTCTACCACGCTGGCTAATGCATGTTGGTAGACTTCGCATACCTTATAATTCTTGCGGAGTTATCATAACTTCACCTTCTTAATCCGGTGCGACATGAACATTAAACACATCACCGAAACAAATGACGTGTTAACCCGCATCATTGACAATACAAATGGCCGCAAATCGCTCCAATGGCGATATACCGCAACATAGTGGGCCTCGTGTAACATTCTGTTGCCCAAAGAGTGTTATGCTTTATCGTTATATTAATTACATATATTAAGATCTCTACTTGTCTTACTGTGATCAAAAAATATATAGCACCATAAAGTGTTCATTAGTATAACATCAAACCATAGTTTTAATGTCAACACAAACGTGTCGTAAAGTAATAACAGTAAAGAGCAACAATTGCGCGGATACGTCCTCTACGTAGGCCAGATTTATGTGAGAGCCACGACTATAAGAGCACCTTGTATTAGCAACAGTCATAAAGCTGCGGTAAGCGGTAAGCTCGCGCTACTAATCCTCAAGTTTATGCGCTCCTAGTACCTCAGCCACGCTCGAAGCTAAACTTCAGGGTTTGAGGGATGCTGGAGAGTGGTGTCAATAAAATCTGTCTGCACAACTTTAACCATTAACGTGAAGTGTCTAGCTATTTGGGCGCGAGTGGGGTTGTTACATTTAATTGGCCATCCCGAATCCAGTTCATTAATCGTCTGACTAATCACTTCGTATTCAAGGACCGAACGCTTAGAATAATGGCTATAGTTGGGCCGCTAATGGTGAATGTACCTCGTAAACTATACTTATAAACAAACACATGGATTTTATTGCTAAGTAAGACATCTTACCGAGTTATTTACTACTAATATTACTAACTACTGAACTATATCCCCTACCTAGTCAATAATATTTTAAGTACAATATTGACAATCTTTCTCAATCCTATTGCATACCTTTGATTCTGTCAAATGTCAATGTAGTGTCGAAATATTATCATCATTTATCCGGCATTTTCTTATACATAATTATATTGCCTTAGACTGCCTCGGTAATGATGGTATGGCTTTCGCAGTACGACTGTCGTCCTGGGATCTTGGATTCGATCCCCGTGTCGGACAGATATTGGGTTTTACTACGCAGTATCAGATCGGAGCCTGGAATTTGTGGCTGATATAGCGATAGGCTCGAAATCATGCTCGACATCAAATCTGGGACGAAAATGAGCTCGGCGAATTGTGGGTGTTCTAGTTCGCTTCTGCATACACCTTTGTGATATAGGCGTGAATCTATGTATGTCTGTAATTAAGACGAAAATTTTGTTTGAATACGCTAATCTATGCAACTATTGGACCAATCCTCAAAACTTTTTTTCCAATAGAAATATACACTCCTTGAGCTAGGCTATTTTTATATTTCAGAGAAAGACTTTGATCACGAGAGCGGAAACGTGAGCGACAGCTACTCTCTGATAATGTTGTAAATTCTACTCGCAAGATGCTATTCATTGTTATAAACGACCGTCAACATAGTTTGAACAACTGTTATTAATCATTGTTACGAACTAAAGTACTAAAGTTAGGTAGGTATTGAAGACCGAACTACCCGTTACTTAGGCCTACAACAACCACAATCCTTTAGGCCCTAAGGGTATTTGAAATTAATCTAATCGTAAGTTTAGTCCTGTAATCGAAGTTGTTTTACGGCCGGTTTCAATAAACGATCTCAGTTTAGAGTGCAGATAGATCGCAATTATGAACCAATCATATCAAGTCATTTGTCAGAGTATTGTTCGAACTGTGTTCTTATTGGCCAATTTTTGTAATCTATCTGCACATTCGAACTGAGATTGATTATTGGAACCGGGCGTTAATAATAAATCCGCATGAGTAGCGACTGCCTCGGTGGCGTGGTTGTATTTCGGTACGACTACCGTCTCGAGGTCTCGGTTTCGATCCCTGGGTCGGGCGGAGTGATATTGGATTTTTTCATATCAGCCCGGAGTCTGGCATTTGTGCCTGATATGGCGATAGGCTCGTCCCTATCACATCTGGGACGGAACTAAGTTCGGCGAAAAGTGGTTGTTCTATTTAGCTAATGCGCCTCTGCCTACCCCTTCGGGAATACAGGCGTGAGCCTACGTATGTATGTATGTATCTATGAGTAGCGACTAGGCCGAGGGTCCTTGCGTTTTTTTATTAACTGGGACAGTATGGGGAAATCGGAAACTAAAAGAGGATACAGTGAAATCGCCTTAGGAACCATTTGCTCTATTTTTGTAAAAATAATTTTGGCATACTCAAATTTTCGGTCAACAGTGATATTGTCCCAGATAATTAATGAGAATTACCAAAAAAAAAAATTTTTTGTTCTGATTTAACTCAGTTTCATGTCAGGTTCATTTCATTGTATGGGAAGGAAAAATTGGGAGAGCGAAAGTTGGTCAAATTTAATAAAATATTTTTCATACAAATTGTTAATAGTCCGGTATGTATATGTACAAATACTGTTGCGCCAATAAATGTTCAATATAAGCACATTTCAGAACAGCTCTAGTGCCGTTACCGCCGAATACTCATACACTTAAGGTTTTAAAATTCACCCTTGAAATAAGCTCTATCCAAAAGAATTTTGAGAATCGGTCCACATTCGGTGGAGATATCGCGTAACATACATAAAAAATACCGACGAATTGAGGACCTTCTCCTTTTTGGAAGTCGG
Organism: Clanis bilineata; assembly: GCA_036417725.1. NCBI lineage: Eukaryota > Metazoa > Arthropoda > Insecta > Lepidoptera > Sphingidae > Clanis > Clanis bilineata. The sequence goes on along the minus strand of CM071150.1, from coordinate 13,420,538 downwards.
TCGAAAACGATTGCGTGTCCTGATAACAAATCTCTGTAAGAAACTGGGTAAATGGTCGGAAGGTGATGCGGAACTGTGACGTCATAGGACGCCGCGCCGCGCCGTCGCGGCGCCTGTCCCGAGCTTGCGCCCCCCGGCTGGATGGAGTGGCGAAGAGTAACGGGAAGCCGGTGTTAGCTTACATTTGCGTTAAATAATATATAAATACTACTATATTTTGTTGAATAAAGTAAATAGTATTAGACCCCCAGGTCTTTCACGGGTCTAATTAAATAATGAATTTTCGGGCGACTTGCTGCACTGTGACTAATCTACAGATAGTCCTAAACTCGATTTAACTTACATTTGTATATTAAATCGAGATTTATCTAAGTCGCCCAAAATTGATGAAACGTTTTTTAGATAAGTAGCTACTGTAATTAGAGATTAATTCTGGTTTATCTTCACCCTTCGCCACTAGCATGCCACTCGGCCCCGGGCCGTGTTTACGAAGCTTTGAAACGTCACTTAATAAAAATGTTAATGCGAAGGAAGCGAGCTGGTAGTCGCCAGTTGGTACGGAACCCCGTGTGCGGAACCCTTCATTATTCATGATACAATCAGTTAAACATCTATCGGTGTACATTATTCATCGAGTACGTACGGATAGTTTGTTCTCAGCACATTGTTACGTTTGTAATGGAGATTAGATCATTCCCTTTGGTAACCTCATAGCAGTTTTATAACCGATCAAAAGCCTTCCTTTTTCATAAGTTTTTTGTGTATGTACAGCGGCGTCTCCTGTACTAAAACATTACGCAAAACACCTACTCAAAACATGGTTTCGCTACACATTTTTATCTATGGTCCATTGTTCCATGAGCAGGAGAGAACGAAAAAAAAATCTTTTGTGTAGGTGTTTTGTGTTTTGTTTCGCGAAAAACATGTGTAGGAGACGCGGCTTTACTCGATATCTCTGGCAAATGTGGAGCGGTTTTTAAGATGATCCCATACTTTGATCAAGATAGACAAATTTTCGGAAAGTCGGTTTTTGAGATTTGTGATTATGATTCGACAGCCTCCATGTCGCAACGGGCTAGCCAGCTGTTAAACGAGAAGCCACGGGTTCAATCCTCGAGGCAAATGTTTGTATGCTTTACAAATATTTGTTTTGGGGTCTGAGTGTTGAGACTGAACGTCTCGTAATTCCTGATACCCGCGACACAACTAGCGTCCGATCACTAAAAGGCGGTTAAGTGAATAAACATTATTTTGAGATGTCGTCAAAAAGAGTGGAAATTACTGCCCCTGCAGACAGTGACGTGCACAGGCATTTACAAAGTCTTGCACAATTATTTTCTTCAATTTATTCTAGCTTTACTTTAATTATCATGATCATTCTCACTCAAATAATACACCCAGCTATGTTTGAAAAAAAAATTTTGTGACCATTTTCTTCTTTCATTACGTAATTTTAGTAAATTGTTAGGGTAGACAATGTATCTTTATCTATATGTAATGCACGCCACTACCCGCAGCTTTATTACTTTGGCATTTATATAAAAAATAATTAAAAAATAAAAGCCAATAAAAGTCCACAGCGGACAGTATGTACGTAAGATGTAATTGTTTCCCGCGTTGATAAACGACCGTCATTAACTGATACCGTCTTTATCTCATCGTTTTGATACATTTAACACCGACTACTCTCGGTGGAATCTCCAGCGCTAGATAAAGAGCGCCCATTATCCTCCTTTCGCTGTTGATGGGACGGGGTATTATGATTTATCCAGACACAGATTGAATCGGTTATGTCCGAATACTGAAACGAAAGTCAAACATTTAAGGCCGTTTTATGTCATTTGAGATTACATTATCTGTAAAAATGGTGCAGAACAATGCAAGTAGCTATGAAACTTGAATAGCGTTTTATTATTCGAAAATTATACTGGATTTGTAAAATAATATTACTTAAATTAGCCTAGTAGCTAAACGCGTTTGAGAATCCATTGAGGTCCAAGATTCAAATCAATTGTGTTACAGTTCATGGAAAACACGTGGTGACAGTAGATGTTTTGTCTTTGAGAAATGAAGTGATGTTTATCTTAAGTTGTCTATTTAATTATAATTTAACGAAAAAAGAAAATCTAATCTAAAACATTTATCCAACAATAAGCTCCTAGAATCCTGTACCACGAAAATTAATATTTATTATTAGAAAATTAATCTAAAAGTACCCCAGTCCCAGAGGGCGTCATTTTTCTAAGAAGCAAACAATAATTATCTGATAGAGGGCGACCACTTTCCTAATTGGTGGCGCCCGTGAGCTCTGCAGCCGAGATTGTGTCTACCCGCGGGGGATTTAATAAAAAACTTTCCATGACAACCTTTTTAATATAAATAATTTAACTTTTAATTGTACCCAGCTTAGAGCTCGCTAAAGTATTCATAATAAGGATTTCGAATTAAATGCTGGCTGTGATTTTTAACAGACTTAATTCTGCGCGTAATTAAAATTTAAGATTTTTTTAAATTATTTTTCTTTTCCACCTGCCCTTATCCCACCTTAATGTCGGGTTGGCGCAACACACCTTTTGAAGCATGTTGCAGAAATGATTCAGCTTAGTTTTTACGACCGGTCGCCTGCCTGACGTCAATCCTTCTAAGGGGATCCAGTCCCGGATAATTTGGAAATTTGCTTTGCCCGACCTGGGAATCGAACCCAGGACCTCCCGTTCCACAGCCCATGCATACTGTCACTAGGCCAAGGAGGCGACTGTTATTTATTTAAATTTATTACGAAAGTAAAAAACTCTTCATGATTTGTAATATGTTAAAAAACTTACTTTATATATTATCAACGAGGTTTATTTATATTAGTTCTACATTAACATCTCTCTTTATCTTTAGGGACCACTTGCACTCTGCGATAAATCTATATTTATCCCAAATATTGATTAAAAGATAGGAGTGAACTGTAAACTGTGATAAATAGAGGTAAGGTTTAACTCTAGATTACTAATAGCACTGCAAGTCGCCCTAGAGTGTAAAGTTTAGACCAAACAGATTATGCCATCTTTGATTTTTTAAGACAGGTAAATAAACATTAAGGCCTTTATTCATAATAAAACCCTTATCGAAGACATAAACTCATATTGGTAAAAATGCATTTTAAGCCTATTGAAGGTTCGATAAAATTCTTTATTCATAATAGTTTACTATAGCTTCATTAGCTAAAATTTATTTACCATGTCACAATGTTGCTAGTACATAGATAAAACCTGATTTTAACATGTTTTGTCTCTGGAAAGTCATGGAACGATGGCCTAATAAAAATAAAACAATCATTCGCGCGCGCAATTCGTCACAGCCGTGCAACAGATAATAAATAGTTGGTAGCCGACTTAAAAAAATATATATATTTGTTTCGTTTCACGTAGTATCAATATATTTCATTTAGTTTTTTTTTAGGTAATTTAAAGAAATAAGTAGCAGAAAACACAGTTCGAAAATGTTTATTTGTACCTTTTTACTTTTTCCGATCATATTTTGTCTGTAGTACATTTTTCTGCAATGTTTATGATATCTCTGTCTATTTTTGTTATTGTGAAGGTAATGACACTTATATATAATAGAAACGGATCTCAAAATGGATATTTTTTATAATTTATTATGTTGTTAAAATATTTACCAATTGGCAGCAAGTTCTTTCGATCTTGGCCGACAGTGCTTGTGGAAGAAATGGAGAAAAAATAATTGGCAAATGGCGACCATGGCGACCAGTTTAGTTTGTTTATATATTTATTTAATTAATTTAATCAAAGTAAAACTATGTTTGTTGCATGTGAAGTGATTTTGTTTTATGCAATACCTAAACATCAACGAAGATGGGTAGATTATGGATATTTGGAAATGAAATTTAGATTTGGAGGATATTCCTTGGAGTGTATGAATGAAAGGGGGCTTCCAGTCTTTGCAAATCGTGTAAGAAAAATACCCTGCCTTCTCTGAGAATGGAATTCAGGACCGGACTTTCCAGTTCACAGCGGCTTCAACAGAACCGTCTAAAACTCATTGTATTGAAGAATAATTAGGCAACATGCGTGCATAAGTATTCTTTGTTGAATCAGATTTAATAAAATTCGTCATTGTATTTTTGAAGTGTTTTATTTCTCTTGATTTATTCATGTGACGCTATATTCGTGTTTAGATAATGATGATATTGAAGAAAAATATGTTTTGTTGAAATCAAGGTATGTAATTAAATACCACACGGGAAATATTAAATACTAGCTGACTGCCTCGGTGACGTGGTGGTATTTCGTTACGACTACGGTTCTGAGGTCTCGGGTTCGATCCCCGGGTCGGGCAAAGTGATATTAGATTTTTCCATATCAGCCCGGAGTCTGGAATTTGTGCCCGATATGGCGATAGGCTCACCCCCTATCACATCTGGGACGGAACTAAGCTCGGCGAAATGTGGGTGTTCTAGTTCGCTAGTACGCCTCTACCTACCCCTTCGGGGATACAAGCGTGAGCTTATGTTTTTATGTTTATGATAGAAGTCGCAGGCACCCTCAAATTAATCTCAACCAAAACGGGTGGAACGTCAAATACGAATCAGCTGATCGAAATCAGCCATATTTTTTGCTATTGAAGCGTTAAAGTAGGGTGCCAGCTTCTATAAATTGCAGACATTTTATGGGAGATTTTGGGAACGTTTTAACGCTATTGAGCTATTATGAATAACAATTTTTAGGAAACGTCCTACAGCGGTATTATAGCGTCCCATTAAGTTATTATGAATAAAGGCCTAAATATAATCAGAAATTCTTATACAAACGTACAATAATTATTAAGAGAGTGAAAAGACACAGTGAGACAGTCGTAAATTACCAAAACAGAAAAATATGCAAGACACAAGCACCGCAAATCCTCAGAATCACGTGTGTATGAAGAAAATTGGAGCTGTCGTGACACCAGGGCGGTATAGAGACTAGGAGCTTATTAAATATGCATTGCGTGGTACGGCGCGGGGTCACAGACACCTGCCGCGCTTAGCATGAGGGTTGGCAGGGCTCAACGAAAAAATAACTTGATAATTTTTACTTAAAATCCAGCGACGGAGAAATATGAAATACGTGTTTAGAATTAGGCAGTGTCTGCCTCCGTAATGGAAGGTTGACAGGGTTATTTATCTCGGAGATGTAGGTTGTAAACTTCGAAGATTATGATGTTTATTATTCGAGGGAAAATTTGTTAAATATCTTTCTTCATTATAAAAATAAAAATAAAAATCTTTATTGATCACGTAGGCATGTAAAAAAGCACTTATGACAAGTCAACACAAGTAAATTTTTAAATTAGGATTAATATAATTTACATTATATATTTGAATTTGACAACAGGCAGGCAAGTATGGACATAATAACGATGGGATGGCTGAGATAGGGTGATAAGGGGAAATAGGAATAGAGTGTAAGGGAATGTATTGTATGGGAATGGCATATGGCAGGAATGGTGGCAGGGGATTGACTGGAAATACTGAAAGCAGTTGGGATTGGTGGGTGAGGCCCTATCCTAGCTAACCTACCAGCCTTTCTCTAGCTACCTACGGATGACGACCCGAAGAAGAAAGGCAGAAAGAAACTCCGGGCTTATTTTTTTCATCATCAATTGTCACCATTTTTTTTTTCTTTTGTCTATTTTCCTTTTTTAATAATTTGATTTACAAATTGTCAATACAATTGATAATCATATTTACATGGATTCACGCATACTCAATACCACTGGAGGTGTAATTACCAAAAGAATGATTAAAAGGTGAAATGGCATTGTAGGATGCAAAAACCCATACTAACAAAAATCCTTATATTTATATATATCACAAACAATAAGCTTAGTCATTATATGATTATTTTTATACAATTTATGGCATACACTTTCCAAATTGGTCGATCGGTCGGTCTGTTTACAAAAAAAATATAATAAATATACTTAATGTCCTATATTATTATCAGATTTCATTCTATATTATTAATCCAGTGGCACTGTATTAATTTACACTACAAACTGTGAAGTCCTGAATTTGAATTCTGGACAAGCAAACCTAAAGCTCCTGACTTTTTACCTGACTGTCCCAGAAGGAAGGTAATGTTTCACTTCAAAAAGTCACATGTGAATTGCGCGGGTCTCTTTGTGGCAAGTATGACGATGCCCCGTATTTTGTGAAGAAGCAGAAAGAAGCTCAACGAAATATTGTGAGTGCACTAGTTACGTCTCTAATTATCCCATTGGGGATATATGCTTGAGCTTCTGTACATTATCTAGTTTGTAAGGACTAATTAATATTAGTAAAATAGATGAAATTATCTGCAGTATTCTTTAAAACTACGTTGTCGCCTCCTTGGTCTAGTGGCAGCATATACATATGGGCTGTGGACCACGAGGTCCTGGGTTCGATTCCAAGATCGGGCAAACCGATTCTAATTTAATTTGCCCGGGACTGGATCCCTTAGAGGAGGTTGCCGACAGGCAAGCAGCCGGTCGTAAAAACTAAGCCGTGTACTTGCTGCAACATGCAAAATTGTGTTGAGCCCACCCCACATTAAGGCGAGATAAGGGCAAGTAGAAAGAAAGATAATTTACCCGTCGGAGGCGGCGCATACATATGTTACATAAGCGTATGGGCCACCGGAGGCCGAGCCTCCCGTGACTATCTACCCCGTCGGAGGCGGCACATATATATGTTACATAAGAGTATGGGCCACCGGAGGCCGCGCCTCTCGTGACTATTACCCCGTCGGAGGCGGCACATATATATGTTGCATAAGCGTATGGGTCACCGGAGGCCGACCCGCCCGTGACTATTTAAAATAACGTTAAACGTTCCCTATTTCGCACCCGGTTCTTAATTCTGTAAACATTTCGCTTTAAGTTATAGTCCCTCTGTTGAAATATTTTTCCAAAGCATAACATTACTAACTTGTGTATACGTTCCATCGGTTTTCATCGCCGCCCGGGGACCTTTAAAGAAGCATGGCCAACTTTAATTCAGCAAATTGAACGCTCACAAGGCGCGGGTGACGGCAAATATAAACTTCCAGTTAATATTAAAATTAAACTCGGCTCAATTTGAGGTCACGAAGTGTACCTACCGACTGTGTTAAACTTCAACTGCTATGTCTGTCTTGTTTCAAAATATAGCTAAAACTTTACAGTTTTTAAGCGATGCTGTTATCTGAGCATCTCGAAATTTGGCAGATCTAAATAAATCTACAATAGGCAAAGACATTCAACAGTATATAGACGGGACAAAACTTGTGATCCAAAAGTTATGACCTAGTGGTCACAAATCGCTCAGTTTAATTGAAATAATACGCGCGCCAGGTCGGCCAGCGATAATATTGAAAGAATAAACTTATCTTACGTGATTCTTAACATAACAACATAACATAAGCTCACGCCTGTATAGGGGTAGGAAGGGGTAGGCAGAGGTGCACTAGCGAACTAGAACACCCACATTTCGCCGAGCTTAGTTCCGTCCCAGATGTGATAGGGGGCGAGCCTATCGCCATATCGGGCACAAATTCCAGACTCCGGGCTGATATGGAAAAATCGAATATCACTTTGCCCGACCCGGGGATCGAACCCGGGACCTCAGAACCGTAGTCGTACCGAAATACCACCACGCCACCGAGGCAGTCAGTCATTTAGGTATTACAATATTAGTAAATTGTAATAATCCTCTCGCATTGTAATATGTAGTTGATGGCGGTACTGAAGTTTGAGATCAATTTCTTTGTATGGAAACTTGCTTGATAGCCCCTGACAATAGGTCACTTTGAAATTTAAAATGACCTACTTTAATTGCAGTGTAATGCAGGAAACGACATCCAGTGCCAATTCTAAAGCACTCGTAGATAATGTATCTGCAGACATTAATCTGTCGATAACTTGCCTGCAAAGAAATGGAGCGGACTGCCAAGATTTAGATCGTGAGTTCAATCCTGACTTGGCCAGCACGATCTCAGGCTTCATTATTGTATAGAGTTTCAATTATATTCTTTCTTTCTTTCTACCTACCCTTATCCCACCTTAATGTAGGATCGGCGCAACACACTTTTTCAAGCATGCTGCAGAGAGGATTTGGCTTAGTTTTTACGACCGGCCGCCTGCCTGACGTCAACCTCCTATGATCGCAAATTAAATTAGAAAATTTGCTTTGCCCGACCTGGGAATCGAATCCAAGACCTCCCGGTCCACAGCCCATACATGCTGCCACTAGACCAAGGAGGCGACGTTTCAATTATATTGATTAACTTATTTTATTAACTTATGGCCATAGGCTCGCCCCCTATCACATCTGGGGTGGAACTAAGCTCGGCGAAAAGTGTTCTAGTTCTAGTTCGCCTTTGCCTACCCTTTCGTGAATACAGGCGTGAGCTTATGTTATGTTATGTTTATCAACTTATTTGGCAGTCTTCGTGGCGCAGTGGGCGACTAGCCGGCTGTGAAGCAGAGAGGCCGCGCATTCGATCCCGGCACCGAGACAAATGTTTATGTGGCCCACAAATACTTGTTTCGCCTTTGGGTGTTGTGAGACTTAAAGTCTCTCTAGTTCCTGATACCCACGATACAAGACTCGTATCTTAGTGTGGGGTCAGGACTATGTGCGTGACTGTTGGGTGTTATTTCTTTCTATATACATCATAAATAATCACAAGTCCAAAATCTTCATGAACCGAATTTAAAATACATCCAAACGTGAAGTAATTTATATTGGACCACACTTGGTATATATCCTATCGAACAGAAAAATAATCTTGAAAATCTGATCATAATTGGCGAAGATATAGCGTAACATGCATAAAAAAAACATACGAACGAATTAAGTACGAGTACCTCTTTTTTTTTAATACAACATTGTCCATTGACTGTCTCGGTAACGTGGTTGTATTTCGGTACGACTACTGTCCTGAGGTCTCGGGTTCGATCCCCAGGTCGGGCAAAGTGATATACATATAACATTGTCCATCGGTGGGTGCTTGTACAAAACTCGAAACAAAACATAAAAACACCTATACAAAACAATGTTTTTCGCTGTCTCCTGGGACAATGGACCATAGGTAAAAATGTGTAGCGAAACCAAGTTTAGGTGTTTTGTATATTACTATCGTAAAAGGGTATGGCGGGCAAAGACTTCTAGGTATTTACTAGACAAGCTGTTTCGAAGTAAAATTGTGGCACATGACGGCGAGTGTTTGCCGTTTCACGGCTAAGGAAATGAGCATACTTCTATTCGACCTCACTGGTCGATTAATAGAGACTTAGCGCCGAATGTTCATACACTTAAGGATGCCTTATGTCGTTTAAGGCCGCCTTATCTGTCAAAATTGTATGACGAAAATCAATGTAAGAAGCCGTTAAAGTTGAGCAGCTTTTGACCATTCGGGCGTTAGTGTGCACATTCTATGTACCGAACACCCAGTCTAGTAGTATACATAGAAGTCTTTGATGGCGGGCCTAAATATCCCGCGTCTCGACTTTCGAATCGATACATCACTAGAACAAACGGGTGACATGTGCCTGCGAAATTTTTCAACAGGTATTTAAACATTCGGCCCACGTTTCGACCGCAGCGGGTATCGATTCTTGCCGCTGTTTCGAGTACGATGCGGCGACTATCGAGTATATAGAGGTACTACTGTCGTATTATCCGTAATGCGGTTTACAGTTGGATGGGTTTTAAATTGTTATTGTTATTACCGTAACTTTATAAATATGAAGTTGTTTTAGGCTCATTGGTACCTTGGGATCTAAACTCTCTTTAGGAGTGTTTCGTAGACTTTTTTGAAGCAGTAACATAAATATGTATGTTAAAATTTTAAAATTGTAACGGTAATTATGTCCGTTAGTAACTTAACTATGGTTAGTCTCGATTGGTTATCCATCTGAACGAAATATACATACATACATAATATCACGCCTGTATCCCATAGGGGTAGGCAGAGACTATGGATTTCCACTTCGCCCGATTCTGACACACTACCTTCGCTTCATCTACTTTCATCAATCTCTTCATACATTCGCGTCGAACGAAATATAATATAATATAAATTAAAAAAAAATCTTATCGAGCAAGCATTTTATAAATTTGATGAGTTTAGGTATTAAAATTGACAATAGTAATTAGATAAGTAAGTGTGATAATGAATTCAAGTGTGACAATGAATTCAAACATATTGTTATTAATTATTGATATAAATTTGAGCTGTAATTATTGTTATGAATAAAATATGATTATGATTATCAAAACTACCGTTTGCTGTTATTCGTAAACAAGCAACATCAGTGTGTTATAAGTAATCTGAAAGCATACATGTGTTTGTAGTTTATATGCATAATGTATTAAATAGAGCGGCTGAGGGGTGCATTCACGCCGTCTGCGGCATGCGGCATGAGGCACTTACCTTTGTTTGTTGAGTACAAAGCGTCACGCGCCGCGACCTGTGACTGAGAGCCAGTGTCAAAGCTCGCAGTGACTCGTGACTCATGCGTGAACTCTGAACGCACTGCTTCCCGTGCTATGTGCGCCTGGTGCTTTGTGAATTTGAATATTATGATTATTATAATTGCTATAATGGCATGGCGTTTGTATTTGAATTATTTGCACGATGACGAAGCTCAATGAAAGTCACGTCTAACAACTATTTAATTCGGAATGTAGGAACAAGTAACCCATACATTCTCTTGACCCCGGTCTCCGGCATATGGACCTCCATGACGCATAAGAGCTTAGTAGATTGAGTACATAACGAAGAATAAATAGAACCACCCTCGAACTTTTTGTATTACGCGAATGCAATACCGATGTAATTAATTAATATCTGAATGAAATGATGTATAAAATAAGCATGATGTATTGATTGTTCATACGCACAATAAAATAATTTCAAGTTTAATAAAAACTAAACGGGCCGACTTCAAATCCGATCATGACCGAATTTATATAGGACCATCCTTGAAATAAGCTCTATCAAACACAAATAATTTTGAAAATGGGTCCACATTTGGCGGAGACATCGCGTAACGTACAAAAAAAAGTACAGACGAATTGAGGACCTTTTCCTTTTTGGAAGTCGGTCCAAAACTCAAATACAAACAATTTATCGATGGGTTCAGCTATCCCCATTCTACTACCAAATAATTATAACAAGCAGGAATCCAAATTTCAGACAACTGGTGTTAAGCCAGTAAGGCCTGCCGCGTTAATTACCTAGTAGGATGTGCTGCAGGTGATGCTGGCTGGTATCCAAAACATATTGTGTCGCTCATCGCCGTGAACTTGTTTATAGCGTATACATTACAATGCGATCAAAAGCTGCACCTGAGGAATCCTGGATTTTGAACGATCAGCTAATAGGGTTTTGTGTGGATTAAGTTGGGCTAATTTTTAATAGTATAGTACACCCAACAGTCACACACCTAGTCCTGACCCAACACTAGGTATAACCTGTATCGTGGGTGTCAGAGACTATGAGAGACTCTCGGACTCACAACACCCAGACTTGAAACAAATATCTGTGGCCACACAAATATTTGTCCCAATGCGGGAATCGAGTCCACGGCCCCTCGATTGACGGCCCCACTTCTTCACGCCCGCTGCGTAATGGAGGCTGAATATAACAGTATTATGTCTTTGGGGGAGGCATATGTCCAGCAGTGGACGTCCTGTGGCTGATGATGATGATGATGATGATGAATGGTCACACGCAATGAGCAGAACCTATTCAATGATTATAAAGAAATTTGTGCCCGATGTCGCACGACGAAATGTGGGTGTTCTAGTTCACTGGTGCGCCTCTGTCTACTCCTTCAGAGATACAGGGGTAAGCTTATGTATGTTAAAAAGAAAATTCGAAAGAAACCGGGTAGTCAGAGCCTTCGCCACTAGCGGTGATTAAATACTTCATTGAAAACAACATTGATTTACATCACAGTCGCAAACAATATAAATTTTGAAATACTTTGTCAATATCCAGTACCCACTCTTGCATTCCGCGAGTTGTGTAACAATAATACAAAGTGAACTGAATGGAAAACTTTCCGCCGCCGCCCGCCGACTTCATAAATAATAAAATTCAACGTTTTTCAACACTGTTTCTCAAACGAAGTCCTCCAGCAGGGACTCAATTCAATAAAATCCAACACATAAAATCTACCAGCAGCAATAAAACACCCGACTTTGTATTCTTACGAATATAGCGTGCAGTCTGCGCAAATAGTCCAAGTTTTTCCGTCCCGTATGTTTGGTGACTAGTGTGTAGCACAACGCCAAAAGAAAGAGATGTAATGAGAATCATCTTGAAAGTTTTTTAATTATCGAAGCGCGCGATGGGCGGCTCGGCGGAGGGCGTTCTATACGCTCCGGTGGGCGCGACTCCTCCAAAATGATTTATGTCCATTGTTCCGGCTGCAAACCGATAGTTCCGCCACGTCTCGCCTCCTATGAAACGTACAATCCATCATCAGCTGCTTTATGGGATCCTGGTAGTCGTGAGAGACGCAATCAGAGGAAGGGAGCCAAACTGATGAGTTAGGCCATTTTCATTCGCGTTCATAAAATGATCGAAGACAACAATGACGTAGGTAGTTGTCGCAGGAATATGTTCAGATATTTTTATTTCGGTTAGTTTATGCAGCCTGGAGAAACCAATTAAATGTCCGTTGTTCTAGAACTCATCTTACTAGGGTATTATAAACACATCGAATTATGAATTTATGACAGACTAATGAGCTTGATCACAAAGACTTAACCGGTGATGAGACTGACATTGGAAATCAAGTTGCAAACTATACGTAGTCTGTACACGGGAGGCGGGAAGCTGCGAGATTGCTCGTTGAGAAGTCTCTCGCGATGCCTACGCAAACCAATTTAAAGTTTGTAATCTGCGCGGAATGAGATGCGTCGACATCGCGCGGACGTAACTTCAACCTTGTTGTGGATAAGTTGTTTAATGTTGTGCATGTCACATGTGGGGAATTTATTGGAACAATTTCTTTGTGAACTTGACGTCGTTGTTACTTGTAATATGATGTTTGTGATTTGAAGACAAGGTACACGGAGAAAGGAGTGGGGAAGGAAAAACACTTCGCGTAAGTTCAATGGAGAATTGAGATTAGGAACGTAAAGAGAATGTGGTCAACTATATTGGAACGTTACTCATTTATTCACCAATTTACTTACCATACAATTTTGGTTTTATACAGCCTAAGATTATTATAAAAATATTAAATTTATATGATGAATCCATATGATTTTATGGCGTTATTACGGTTCCGTCCGTGCTATTAGAAAGGCTCTTGTGCCAGATAAGAAAGCACAAGAAGCTCTTTGTTCTTTAAAAATCCAGGTTATTACACATAACTAAAATTAAACAATAATTTTCATTGTATTAAATTAGAGGAAACGGGTTATTTAAATATTAGAGATAGCACACAAGGATGTAATTTTCTTGCTTTTGATCCTGTGAGAAATCTATCGGAAGTCCAATGATATTATTTGATAAAATATTATTGCCAAAGCATCTCAATTTTCCTAGACTGAACAAGTGACAAAGTAGTCACTGCGACAAAAGTCACCCGTCTGCGTTCTTCTTACGTTTCATATTCCAGAATATAGTCATAAGACATTAAATGTTATATACGGATTTCCGGGTAATGTGTTACACTGAACCGTGAAATGATACGCCTTAAAATATGTCCTTATTACCGCCCCGTCTCCCCCTTGAGAAAACTCTCTTCTATCTAATTAAATAGCTTGTGCTCACTGATCTGCGCTCTGTCAAACAGATAGCGAAGCGAATGTGTGGCGAAGCGTTTTGTAACTATCATGCTCGCCCTCGCACTATGTGATTCTCACATAGCCAAGTGTTTCGCTGTGTGTTATGAAATGACACTCTTATCATTGACGTTTAATAAAAAGAAACATCTATCTCCCAGAGGGGGTTGACCTCAGAAAGGCAGCAATTTGGTCTTACATTAACGGTCGAAACGAACGATCTCAGATCGAGTGTGCAGATAGATCTGAAAATCAACTAATTAAATCAATTCATTCGACGGCGTTATGACTTTTATGTCAAACTTTGTTCTTCTTATTAGCTATTAATTGTTGTAGTCTACCTGAATTCTTAAACTGAGATCGTTTATAGCAACTGGCCGTAAGGGATAAGTCAAATCCTTTTGACAACAGACTTAAACAGTGTGTTCCGCCGACCTCCCAATTTGTGGAATAAGGGTTAGTGGAAAAAAAGAACAGTGAAAGAAAGAAAGGTACTTTATTTAACCAACACTTGAGACCAGCTGTAAACACCGAAAATGGGTACACCTGTGCCCACCACATCCGGGATACAGTCGTGAAGCTATTTATGCGTACCCAGAATATATATACCTAATTTCATAATCCTGCGTATTTTCTTTTATTAATTTCGTCTTATCTCTTGAATATTTATTTTTTTCCACGCATATTTTAACCACACTTTCTACTAATAAAATATTCAAAGTACCTATCTTAAGGCGTCGGATTAATTAAAAGTTTGGCGGGCCCATTAAGATTGCTCGACTGTTGTGAAAAAAAAAACAGGGGACGTACTTTTCAAACTGGTCATGTAAAGTGATGTTCTGGGAAGGAACTCCATAATGTTAAATGATCCGGAGTCTTTTTTGGGGTTTTCGTTTTAGTGACTTTAAAACTTTTGGTGTAACAACGCAAAAAAGTATGAATTTCTTGTAAAAACTTAATTTGTAAAATAAGTAACTGTTTAACGAAGCGGTGATATAAGCTACTAGTAGCTTAAATGAATGAAAGTTACATTTTCAGCCCTTTTTAAACAAGTCTTAATAAAGTAGGGCTAAAACATAAAAATCTTATCGCGTATCCAGTGGCAGCCAGTTTCTTTTAAATTATCTAAGGCAACTTGCAGCCCTGTTGCTAATCTAGAGTTAGACCTAAATGCGATTCATCCTACAGATAATTCCCATACTTCAATCGAGATTTGGGATAAATGTAGATTTATCTAAGTGCTGCAGTCACCAAAATTTTAAAAATTACTTAAACATAAACAACACATCATAACATAACAACGCTCACATATTTGAATAAGGAATACCAGAATAGCAGACGCCGAAAGGAGTTGATTGAGCCAATATACGAGACCATTACATCGCGGTTGACTACGCAGCCAAATTAAATTAACATGAGGAGCGCACGATGACAATTTGCGGTGATGTCTTGTCTTGTTCAGGTGCATAATTCAAGGCAGTTGTCAACAGACTCCGCGACGCTCATTAATTCCTGGTACCCCGCGTTGATGAGTACCTACCCATGAGAGCGTGCCTAGTTGTGCTAATTATTCTATTTAAGTTTGTTGCGTAATTGTTTCGTGACATCATTGCTGACGTAATTTATGTTATCAAGCGGTTTTAACCATTTTCACCTTAGACATCTAGCTGTGTAACCTAACTTTGAAACAGGATAATTATACTTAGCAAGAAGAACAAGTTCTCGTTCATCTACACAATAATCAAGAATCTTCTACTACTATGTGGCCCTGGCGCCCCTTTTCACTATGTGCAATGTGTCGTCTCAAAACTACTCTAAATTATGATTACTTTAAAGAGCAATTTTCCATACCGCTGGTATAGCATTTGCTCTCTTAAAATTCTTTCACTTTAATTTTTTTTTTTTGTCCTATTGCCAAAGAGGATATATCTTCAATATTTCTTATGATGTATTTAATTTCAACCTTTTTTTCTTTCTGCCTGGCGTTACCCCGGCCTTCCGCCAGGGTCCGCCTTCCTATAATGGCTACGCTTCCACTTCGCCCGGTCTTGAGCATCCTTCATAGTGAGGCCATTGGCTCTCATATCCTCCTCCAAAACGTCTAGCCAGTGCTTTTTGGGGGGAACGCACCCTTGATACGATCTGGGCTAGACTTCTGCGACCGACGTACTCCTGTGGTTTCCTCTGAACGTGGCCATACTATCTCAAGCGACATTCTTGCATTTTATCTGCCAAGTCACAGACACCAAGACTGCCGCGGATGTGGATGTTACGTATACGATCCAGTCGTTTAACATTGCACATCCACCGCAGCATCTTCATTTCCGCAACGTGGATTTCACAACATATGACGTTTACATATGACTAACTTGACACTTAAGGGCAGGCCACGTCTCACACCCATATATGTAGGAATACAGGCCGAACGATGGTCTCATGTATTTAATTTGAAGCACTAGATAAAAAACATTGTAGGGTTTTTACGAGTATTTTTCTTCACGATTACTCAGCCTACATTGCTACCGCTAAAACTTAGTACCTCCCGGCACGTTCTCTCAAACTTGTACGAAATAGGAATCAAGTTTAGTGTTCATAAATGGATCGCTAAAATCAGCTCACGTTTCGATAACTTTCTTTTGATCCGTGCCTTCCAACACACATCTTTTATTACAACTTGTATAAGTATTACACTATACATCAGAGTGCTAAGGAAACTTTAATGCATAGTAGAAAATTGTTGAAATACTGGTAAGGTAAAGTTTGAATGGCCTAACTTTAGTGCTTAGTGCACTGAGATGCAGCGGCCTCTGGTGAATTATGGCTTTCGTTAAGAGACTCATAAAATTGTTCCAACACGGCTTTGGGAGTAAACGCATGTGATTTATATTAATGTACTTCCTTAAAAGTAGGTCGGATGTTTTAATTATTTTAAAAGTTCGTTAGTTAAATGATTATTCATTCTGAATTATCGCTTTTCAACGGTGAAGGAAAACATCGATGATATGTTTATGCCAGCCATTATGTTAGTTAAGCTGGAGGCCCGTGTCCAGCAGTGGGGCAATAATAAATACATGGGGGCTATTATTAAGGTAAAATGTTACTCTATAAAAGGCCTCTATAAAAATAATATTTTTGAGCATGTTTACTAAAAGTCTATTTCTGAGAAAGGTACATTATATTGGTGATCCCACTCATATTTTTTTTGTGAATGTCATGCAACGTGGATTTCAATAACAAACTGGAATAGAATAATAACTAATAACTTAAGTATATGAAATGCAAATACAAAATTAAATAATACATACAAATACATAATAATAGATAATACAAAATTTCTGTAATAGAAATACATTAATCACACTAATATTATAAAGGCGAAAGTTTGTATTTTTGTTAGTTCTTCATGCATAAACGACTGGACCAATTTTGAAGAAATTGGGTATGGAGGTAGCTGATACCCTGGATTAACACATACTTTTTCTCCCAGTAAATAAATTTTATCCCGGAAAATAAATTTCCAAGCAATCGGAGTCGCGGGCAACAGCTAGTTTACAAATAATTTAAATGTGAATAATCGTAAATACGGGATAAAGTAATATGAAAAATATTGGCATAAAATTATTGTGCCGGGGATTCTGGGTGGCGGCGCTAACGACTTCATTTCAAATGCTAATGTCTCATGAAACGCATTGTCAAGACTTCAGTAGCCCGAGCACGAAAAACTAATGTAAATGTAAATGTATTCGAGTTCGCTGCGCACTGATGACGTTTGGTTAATATTTCATACAAATTTCATAGACGCGCATCGAGTTCGAATACATTTACGGTTGTCAGAAATTTTCCTGCTCAGGCCGCTGGAGTGTTGAGACGTGCCGGTTACGTACTAGCGATTAGTATTTATATATTAAGTTGCTGCCACGACAAAGTATAATAAATACACTGAATATGATTTTTAAGCTGAGTAAAGCGAACTTGATTAAGTCTAAGTCAAAGAACTCATTGAAGGAACTGAGGATTTTGACTTAGTTAGAGTAATTTTTTACAAGCAAATATTTGCTCAGTCAGTCTGTTTATATTGTAAAAAATGGTTCGGACTTAGTCTAAAATCGATTAAAAAGTTCCAAATCCTCACTGAGTTTGTTACTTTGACTGTCGAAGTTAAAATTCTGTGCACTAAACATAATAGTGTCGACGGATACTCGATGGTTGATGGATTGTCATGAGATATTGCAAATCTCGGTGGTCATTAGATTCCTGGCATTTTTGTCAACTAGACATTCAATAAGCCATTTGACGAATTATATACAAACTGCCATTCTAAAATGATTAGTTTTATAAACAGTTACAGCATAAATGTCTTAGAAAACACTTAATAAAGTTTAGTGCAGTACCAAAAAAACATGTAAGCCAACTACTACTAATCTAGATATCGCTGAGTTTTCTTACACTGCAATAGTTTTCTATAGAGGTTCATACAACGTCGCGTTGTTACATACATGCGGTGCCCTATCTCGCAAGATAGAGCGCTGTGCAGTGTGCAGTGGTTGGACCTCGGCCAGCGCATGACCCTCGCAGTCATGTCGCCCTGGTGCCCCCGGGGTATTTTTCACTGCACTTGCCAGATAAATAAATTCTTGCAGAGGAGAAGGGTTGTCCCAGTTTTCTAGAAAATATTTTAATTTTTTGTCATTGTGGATTAAAATCGGAAGAATTTACAATATTTTTTGCTAATCTTTAAAGAAATTTTTATGCCCACAGACACCAGATTATAGGAAATACAAAATTAATTAAAATTTTATGCGTAATAAAAACACAACTGATATTATTCTGTAACACAAAAAATGTCATGCTTTGATTAGGTAAGTTTCTACCAATTCCGTTCTGACAGAAGTTTTCACAACTCTATGTAATGATTTAACGAAACATTGTGTGTATCTGATATTCGAATGTTGCGCAATGCGGATAAGAGTTGAATAAGATGGCGTCAAAGTGCCTGTAACAACAACGAGCTAAGTGAACTGAAATATTTCGATAATAAAGTTAAAACTGTCGCACTTTGCAGTCTGCATTGTTTCTTGTACACTGAAAACGCTCATAATTACTTTTTGATTATAAGCGAAATACTTTTTTTGATTCCTGTGCTCAATTACTCTGCTGGTGTAAGAGACCGTGGTACATCGACCTTCACCCATCTGATAACCAGATGATGCATATTTTTATCAAATACCAATTATTTACAAATACGCCAACAATGGCTTGCTTTTCGAAATGTGTTTCATAGCTATTTTTATGATATGAGTGAAGGTACATCGTACTAGGGTCTCCCCTACCATGCCTTAGTACAAAACTTCTGCGGATGGATACTTTTTAAAAAGTAATTTAGTGCAAGTACCAAAGCAGACACTAGGCATGTATAACTAACGTGCATCCTACCGTGATGTATGCGAGTTGCGGAGAGTTCCGTCCACTAATACCGGGCGGTCAGAAATTGGATGGCGGTATTAATCGCACTATCGGTGGCCGATCGGAGCGGCAACAACGTCATCTTACTGACCTCACCTGGTTTAATGGAGTTTCTGATGCGGCACGATGTTTGGGTATTAACTGTTATGTCCGTCGGAAATTGTTTTTCATGTATTTTGGTATATCGTATACCGCACTTATGATAGATACTGTGCTGGTTTAATAATTTTGGCATCATATTGCATTTTGCGTATTTTGCGCTGAAGGGATTCGAAGGTCGGGTATAATAATAATTTGGCGTATAACTTTAAGTAGTAATTTTATTTTATATTTCTTTTATAACACAGTTGCACCACTCAATTAATTATTCATTGAATCAATTATAAAATACGTAATAAAGGATCAATTTTGAATTGAATACCAGGATCGCATAGCTATAGAGGATGTGAATTGTTCGCGATCAAACTAGATTGTTGTGTGTAAAGACTACCTGACTGCAGGCGGTCACGTGTTTTCGGCGCGGCGGTCAAATTGTGAGGAATGTCCGCCATCGGTATTTCCCTATTGTTGTGTATAGTGACGGACGCAACCGATGAATTTAACTTTGTTACGTTACATTTTTCATTACCTTTTATAGGCTTAAACCGTTAACAACAATATACAGATGCGTATCATTGAATGTCTCATTGGGTATATGTTCTGGTCGGAACCAGAAGCTTTAAATTAAAACTTTAACGGTGGTCCATGTAGACATTTTTCCCAACGCATGAATCGACCAACTTGACTGGAATATTATCCGTGTCAACCCTTGGCGATGTGGCAGTTTGTTGTTGCATTTCGTACGATGAGTGTTATTTTCAAAAGTCCAAGAAGCCTGCCCCTTTGGCAACTTTCATTATTTTTCTATTTCACGGTGACTAGCGGCTGGCCAGTCGATGTCCTTTGGACACGATAACTATTTACCATTCAACTGGGCCGTCTAAGCTCTCTCTCTAGCTATTGATTCATATTGTAATATTAAGTTCTTTAGACTTAAGTCCACGTAGAACCCATTTGGCGTGTAAACAGAGGGCCGGAAACGGCACGGCGGCGTCTGTATCGGGGGCCGGAAGTGGTGCACGGGCGGGAAGCGGACACGGATGCGTCTCCCGGCTTGCGTGTGACGTCACAGGAATCGCGCCCGGCGGTTAATGTCGCCAGATGGGACTTCTGCATCACTGCCTACACTTTGATCAAACCTGTAGTATAGAGATACATAGAATATGTATGTATGTGGTATTGTGATTTAATATTATAAATAATAATAAATAAATACACGCAACAGTCACACACATAGTCCTGACCCCACACTAGGTATAACCTGTATCGTGGGTATCAAAAACTATGAGAGACTTTCGGTCTCACATCACCCAGATTTGAAACTAATATGTGGGTCACACGAACATTTGTCTCAATGCGGGAATCGAACCCGCGACCTCTCGCTTCACAGCCGGGTACTCGCCTACTGCGCCACGGAGGCTGGCAATTGTGGATAGTCAGTATGTCTTACTCGCAGCCCACATCGCGAGCTACTAGTACTTCCTACTTCCTTCCTTTCTTTCTACGAGTACTTCCGGCGTCTTCCCGACTTCTTACATACTTCAGTTTACACCTCTATACGGACTATCACTCGAAGCGAGCATAGCGTAGTTAGCTTAGCTCGCGGTGGGTAATGTTCTTTATGGCGGCGACGATGCGCCGCGACACAATGCCATAGTGAAGCGTTATTTAATAGCGCGGAATGCATACTCTATGCGGAATTCAATAAACTGTGGAATAGTAAAAATATGGAATGCATTAATGTAATAAGAAATGCTAGGCGCCATCTTTATTATATAGTGGTGAAAATATTTATACTGAAGTTTGCATGAGACATAAGGTAATTCTGTGAAAAAATAATCTGTGAAATAATTTAATGATAGAAACATGAAAAGTTCTTCTTAAAGATACTGCACCATTCGCACCAAAATGTACAACAGCCCGCGAACCAGTTATTTAGTGAAATGAGTACAATGGATCCATTTTTGTACATTTGATATCAATATTGTGCTTTATGACAGAATCGTGTGTCAAAGGGGTATTGTGTTGGTGAGAGCCTTTGTAAAGCATTCATGGGTAATAGGGTAAAGAGCTATTTGTGATGACTGATGTATTAAACTTTATGTGCCAGTACATACATTCAAATATTTAAACATAAATCTTCTAAGTATTGAAATAAAACACAGTTGTCATAAAGAAACCAACGCGAAGACTTTTAGATTCTTTGAAATCCTCGCGTGTTGTTCAAAGACAAACGATCAATGCAACACTCACACAAAACTATTTTGTGTCATGTAAAGACATTCAGGAATAAAGTGTCTCCACTGTGTCGTCCGAGTGAATGAGGCGCATCTCGGCGCTGTTCAGCCTCCCAGCCCACAGGCTCTCTACATCAATATTGCATACTGTCGTCCGCAGACCGCCGGCCCGTCTCATCTCCTCTTATTACTGCGCCCCTGGTACACCGAACCGTTTTTTGCTCCGGTTTTATTTATGCCAAACGCAACCGGAAAACGGTATTTATGGGACCGAGGGTTAACTGTAATGGGAAAATAACGTTTATTATTTCTGATAGCCCACCCGTATTTCGCCACAGAATAACGGGCGGAGAATATATTTTGCCTCTGAATGAATGCTTTACTGATATATGTTGTTAGAGGGATTATTGTAAAAATAATTCTAATTTAAGTACATAACTTATAAATAATTGTATATCTCAATATTTCCACTCTCTATTTTAAAATAGAGTAAAAATTAATATATTATGCCGTACTTTTCCGCGCGGCGGGCTTTTAAGGCTGGGCGGACGTTTTATATAACTCTTCTCTGAATGCATTTAAGTGGCCGTTGTCGGGAGATGCGCTTGGGTGAGCATACTTAAAAGGATAGGCTGGCGCGTCTAGTTTTAAATAAAATACCTCCTCGGCGATGCTAATTACTTGGTATTTTATTTCCAACGAGAATTTTATTGTCATTTGAAGAACAAAATGGCCGACGGTTGAAGTTACTCTGAACGGTTTTGTAGCCATATTGTGGCTATACAGCTAATACAACGTAAATGGTCTGGTTTTGAACGGGAGCAGTGACAAATACCAGTACTGAAATACTATTATTACTGAATTGTGACTATGTTTACAGATTCGTGAACAAAACAATACCCAGAGTAGAGTCAATGCAACGACAGTGGCACAAACAGTTGGCTGACAGCGCCAGCCATTGTTGTTGCCACATAAAAGCGCAAACGAATTTGTTAATTGCCATTTGCCATGGCGTTTCGTGTCATAAAATTTTCATTACGGACCTCGAAAAGTGGTTCTTAGTAAACTCCCCGTTGCTGTCTTTTCAAAAACAATAAAGTTCGCTTTTGTTTACGTCTACAATTTTAAGAGCTGCCATTTCCATTAGCATTCGTATGAATAATGCAAGCCGAGACCCTTTTTTAAGGCGGGGCCCGGCTGTTTAGATACAATACAAGAGTGTTATTTGGTGTAGTTGTGTCTATCCTTGTTACTCCTCCTTTTCACTCAACCGAGTGTCGAAGGGTGCGAACACCTTAGTAGTTCGGCCTCCAATCATGTTTTGACATGGTAGTATTTACTAGCTTCCCCTTATGTTTTCCTGGTACTGGTGAAGAAATGTCACCGTCATTCTTTTGTTTTACGTACATTTTTTTTAAAAAAAGGTTGTGTGGCAAAACGCAGCATTTTTGAGCATGCATGTGATTCTGTGGTACTTATGTCAGCCATGTAATAAATAATATTTTACCGCTATGGTTTTTTCCACCAATGTCATCGTCATCATTAATCATCATCATAAAGTTTGCTTTTCTTATCAGATTATCTTATTAGGATTTTAATTGACAATGTTTCCGTGGTGAGACGCAACTATATCGTAATCAAGAATTTTCAGTGGTAGAAGTGTAGACAAGTGGCCGGCTCGACCGGTTTGAAACCACTGTCTCATAGAAAACCGACGTAAAGTGGCAGTTTGCTGTTGCGTTTCGTTCGGTAAGTGAGAATTCTGGTGGCCCGATTACCCCTTCCCCTCCTTTTCCCAATTCCTTTGGCTTCCTTTGGCTTGACAACGTACCCATGATTCTTTTTGAGTCTTGAGTGTCAATGGGCGGTGGAGATCTGATGGTACCATCTGCTCGTTTGCTTACTCTCTGTTATAAAAAAATTACATTTCGTACACGGTACCGGTAAAACTAGTAATTTCTGTCATATAATATCGTGTCAGAACACCACCTTTAGGCCCAACTCTTATAATAATAATTAAAGTGTTAACCAGTGAAACTATCGTGAGAGGCGTCGGTAATCGGTCGTGGAACACGGCCCCCGCCCGCATCGAGTCGCTACTCGCTACGCTAACAAGGGGCAAGCCGCCGCGCCGAGCCGCACCGCGTCGTGTACCCAATTATGCCCTAACTCGTAGTGAAACACTGGCACTCTAATTAAAACACCTTTGTTACTCCAACCTCGTTTGCTCCACAAATTAAATTATCGTAAATCCGGACTCATTGGCCGAGATTACCGCGTACACGTGCGACGACAGTGTCACAGGGGCAGCCAAACTGACATAAAATGTTCGGACAGTTTTCATTGATGAATTCATAATGAACTCATCTCAACTTTTTTTTCGACTGACTTCCAAAAAGGAGAAGGTCCTCAATTCGTCTGTATTTTTTAAATGTATGTTACGCGATATCTCCGCCGAATGTGGACCGATTTTCAAAATTCTTTTTGTGTTCGATAGAGCTTATTTCAAGGGTGGTCGCATATAAATTTGGTGACGATCGAATTTGAAGTCGGTCCGTTAAGTTTTTTATAACTAGTAATATGAACCTTAAAGAAAGACACGAAAATAAGGATCTCTACGTCACTAGACACTAGTCTACAGCGTGGCTCTACAGATAGCTGATACAGTAGAAATCCCTGTACAGTCACAGAAATGGGTTGGTTATGTTTTGCACGCTATTTTAAGATTTTAATTTATTTATTTGGCCCACATCATTTGTGGAAAGCAGAGAAAGAGGAAAAAGAAGCTTTGCTCTCGTGATCTATTTTTTTCCAGAAACAGCAAGTATCCGATGCCATTCGATATATGTAGTAGCCTTCTGATAATCAGTTCAAGTTCATTGAACAATAAAACATATCGATTTGTTATCAATACCTACCAAAATACACTAAGATTTAGTATTTATAGAATTAATGGTTTTACGAAAGTTTTTAAGAACAAATATTTGATGTAAAACAACCCAGGCTCTTTTTATGCGAAACCATAGATGTAATTTCTTAATTATGTTCGCTTTTTCCCTGACGGCAGAGCAATTATTGTATAGAGTAATTAATCACCAGGAAAGATCAACTGACGAACGCTTCGCTGGGTAATTCAATGGGGAAGTGGACTGGTTACGTCGTGGCTCGCGGAATGAGAATAAATAAGCTGCATGAGTTGTGGCTTTGACATGAATGCCTTTTGTACGCGACGTTTCAAAATGTTTACAATAAACTTTTGATACTGACACTGGAAAAGACTGTTCAATAAACAGAATTTTTGCATGTTGCAAAATTTTTAAAGCATCATAGCAGACGTTTGTAAAATTGAGATTCTAGAGGAACACGTGAAAATGTAAATAGTTTAAAACATTATTATAATTACTTCATTTATGTTGCCGTGTGCCCAAAGGGAAAACCAATCGCCAAAACTATCCAATATTATTGAATAAAATTTACATAATTCCCAAAACAGAGTTAATAGGGCTACATATATTCCGAAAGTCACACACCAGGGTAACATATTTGCTGAACGGTGCTTGTAAATTGCGGCAAATTGCAACGGAGCGCCGCGCCGCGCCGCGCCACGCCGTTACGCGAGGGGAACGCGAGTCCTAGGGGCACGTGCGTGGAGCCACGTACTTCAGCCGGGAGATTGATTCTAAGGAAGCGATTTAATAATGCCAATGTAAATACTGGCCCGTTTGTCTTCAATCGACTCTAAGTCTTTTATGCTGTTTTGGTACCTGTGGATACATTTTACTGAGACATTTAATTAGGAAAATAATTGTTTTAAGAATTCCTTTATCCTTATTTTTTAATAGCAAAGACTGGCAAACGAGTAGTTGGGTCACTTGGTGGTACCCAACCACTAACCACGGTGATCTCCACCGCCCATAGATACCCAAAACATAAAAATAATCAAGGATGCGTTGCCAACCTAAAAGGAGGGAAATAGGGATTGGGGAATGGTAGGGGGTTACTTGGGCCACCGGAAATCTCACTCATCCAACGAAACGCGACAGCGAGCTGCCACTTTACATCGTTTTTCTGTGAGACGGTGGTATCAAACCGGTCGTAACTGTCTACAGCGTGGCTCTACCACTCAAAATATACCAATTTATTACCACATAATACTGAAAATTGTTCGTGTAAACCTGGTGAATATTAAACGAATCCATTAAAACATCACACACATCTCTCCTCAAACAACTCGGTCATAATTAAATTATCATTATTTAATGGCACAGCAGTGGAACTGTCATATCTCGACCCGAATCACAAACACAAGGGCTGGCGGCCGCCGCCGAGTGCTTTCAAGGGACGGACCGTCCGCGTCGCGCCATTCGTGACAAACATTATGAGTCCTTCATTATTAACCCTACGAAGGGTGTTCACAACAAGATTGAACCCGCTGTTGGCCTGCCAGACCCCGTGCCGAACACGGTTGGATGTCGTGCCAAATTGGGCTTAAGATGTAGTTATGTGTGTGATTTAATTGGTTGAAGAGGGATATCGGCGAACTAAAAATTAGTTATATTATTATTTATGTGCTAAAAATATTTTTATAATATATTCTACCTATTGAAATAAAACTATTTTTACGGATTTTATCACGATTTGGTTTTATTTCAATGAATAGCATTCGCGTAAACTTAAGAAATCAATATTCTACCTATTTAAAAACAGCGAAGCGCCTTGGGAAGAGTATGGACTGTTGTGACTATAGTCGCAGGTTCGATATCAACCTCAAAAACATAGGTAGGTACATCTCTATCTTCTTTAAGTATCTATTCATCGTATGTTTTTTTAATATTTATTGATGTGCGTTTTGCCATAAATTCCAGACACTGTTTTTTTTTGTATTGAGCTAAAAGCACATTATCATTTACCATGTCTGGGATCGAACCCGAATCCTTAAGACCGTAGTCGCATTACATACGCAAAATAAGTAGACAAAATATTAAAATACAAAATAAGACAAGAAAAAATATGTATTTGAGCAATCTTTAAAATTATTGCTCCAAAATTAAACATCTTAAAAGTCGCGATGTCGCCTTAAGTAAAGCAATTTAATTGCACAACCTCGAGGAAGAAACCTTCACCCTCGATCGAAATTCCCGGAAAATAACCGGAAAAAATACCGCTTTATAATGAATCGTATCGGAAAATTGAGGAAATTGTAAAACTATGAGCGATATTTACGAGGTTTCCTGGTTTGTTTTCGAGAGGTATGGATTTCGCTCTTTTGACTAATAGTCTTCTTATGCTTGACTAGTGGGACAGATGAAGATTTAAGTCGATGTTACAGTGTAAATAAGAATTAAAACAACATATTGGTAATGATTAAAATTAGTAGTAGTAGTATGGCAGAAGAGACACCGAAAGTAACATCAAAGCGGTTGAAATGAGAGCGTTAAGGAGCATGTGTGGCGTGACATTGCGTGACAGAGTGAGGAATAATGTAGTGATGGAACTGTGTGGAGTGAAAGAAGATGTAGTGACAAGAATAGAGAAAGGGATGTTGAGATGGTTCGGACATATTGAGAGGATGGATGATAGGAGATTGACGAGAGATACACAAGACGAGTGTGGAGGGAAAAGTCGGTAAAGGTCGACCGCATCGCACTTTTCTTAGGCGAGTTGATATATTAACTAAAGGAAAGATAAAAGTACCCTTAACCTACGCGAATGTACGAAGAGATTAATTAAAGTAGATGAAGCGAAAGTAGTGTCAGAATCGGGCGAAGTGGAAATGCATAGAGTCTGCCTACCCCTATGGGATACAGGAGTGATATTATTATGAAAAAATTAGCAATCCGTCTATCATTTGGCTTTAAAAGAAGTATCAAGAATATTTGAATGTATTTGAATATTAACAACGATTTCGGACCTAGCACACCACATTCACATTCTTCAGACACTACTGTTGAACCCATCACAGCTTTTCATAGCCTTTTCCTATTAAAAAAACTTACTGCAAAGCGATACGAGCATGCTTAAGTTTCCGCCGATACACCTCCAAAGTGCTCACTTGAGCATAAAGTGGAGCTAAATAAAAGCGTATTTTATCGCATTCAATACGGTTTATTTATCGAAAAGCTATAAAGTTGATTCCGTGTCGTTTTGCGTGATCAAGAGGGCAGTAGTGTCTTATTTCCAATTGTTTAATACCTGTATGGTAATTGAAAACCTCTATGGAGCGGGCGAGAGGTCGGCTCTAAAGCAAGAGGCTGCGGGTTCGATCTCCGCACCGTGAGAAATGCTTGTGTGATCTCGAAAGTTTCGGGTCTAGGTCTTGTGAGACAGAAAGTTACTTGTAGTTTCCGATATGACACAAGACTCGTATCTTACTGAGGGTCAGGACTATGTGTGACTGTTGGTGTATTTATTAGTTCGTCCTGATTTCCGCAAGTGGCACCGCTAGTCAAATGTACCTTAGAGAAAACAAAAATGATCACCATTTTTGCATGTTTAAAAATTCGTAATAAGTAATTTCATCTCTAAGACTAAATATTTTTGTGACAAACACAGATTTCATTATATTTATTGCTCATAAACAGTTTAGGGGAGTTTTATAGACATTTTTTTCATTACCAAGACAAAGTAAACTCGAAGCGGAGACAAAGCTAATTTAGCTGATAAAAGACTTTGCTAACTTTTAATATAATCTGCTACCTGCAGTTGTGTGAGTGATGTACTTAAATTTTATATTATGATAAAGAAAGTTCAGTTTTGTTTTTAATGATGTATATGTCGGATGGCCAACGCTAACGTTGTTTTTTTTAAAAACGGTGACGTCAGTGACAGTGACAGCACCGTCTAGTCAGGGATGTGGACAGTCCGAGTGCCGGAGCACGACTGTGTCGAATCTTTTTTTTTTTTTTTTGGCCCTACAGCTGCTTGCCTAACCGAGTCGGCAAATTCAGCCACACCGGTCTGTTGGGATGAACGCAGGTGCGCCCAACCCATAAAGTTAGGTGACCACGCTGAGGGCAACCCACTAACGGGTTACGAACCTCGGCTCAGGGCGGTCACTGAGAGGGTGATGTTGAAGACATCAACGATTAGGGGAGTGTGGATGTGTTTTCCTAACTATCCATTTCTGTCATCGGCACGCGGGCCGGAATTGTTAACAGGGTCGGGGGGGCTGCTACTGGGAGCGCGGCGTGGTCCTCGTCGGCGGGGACGGAACATCGGTCGTGTGGAGTGTGGGAGCGATTTAAGATGCTCGATCTTACGTTGAATGGCCAGAGTGATGGCGTCATCAGGGTCTGACAAAACGGATCTAGGACGTCTCCATTTCGCACGGTCAAATGGAGTGTATATTGACGCTTGACGGACAAGCGTGTTTGGGTGGTGTGCCGCCCGATCGAAGTAGCGTCTGCTAGCCATCTGCATAAAATGCCTGATGGTCGGCAAGTTGGTGTCCACGTGGAGGTCGTGGTTACGTATGTACCACGGAGCGTTAAGCGCTCGTCTTAAAAAGACGTTTTGCAGGACTTGCATACGCTTAAGTCGAGCGGGCGGTATGTGAGCGAACACGGGCGACGCGTAAGTCATTATCGGCCTAATACACGTTGTGTAGATCCTAATCTTGTTGCGGGCTGACAACTTGCTCTTACGGTTTAAGAGAAAATGTAATCGTGCTAACGCGATTGCGGCTCGCGCGCGTACCGCATTTACATGAGTAAAATAAAATAAAATAAAAATAAAAATCTTTATTGATCACGTAGGCATGTAAAAAAGCACTTATGACAAGTCAACACAAGTAAATTTTTAAATTAGGATTAATATAATTTACATTATATATTTGTATTAGACAACAGGCAGGCAAGTATGGACATAATAACGATGGGATGGCTGAGATAGGGTGATAAGGGGAAATAGGAATAGAGTGTAAGGGAATGGATTGTATGGGAATGGCATATGGCAGGAATGGTGGCAGGGGATTGACTGGAAATACTGGAAGCAGTTGGGATTGGTGCGTGAGGCCCTATCCTAGCTAACCTACCAGCCTTTCTCTAGCTACCTACGGATGACGACCCGAAGAAGAAAGGCAGAAAGAAACTCCGGGCTTATTTTTTTCATCATCAATTGTCACCATTTCTTTTTTATTTTCTTTTGTCTATTTTCCTTTTTTAAAAAATTTGATTTACAAATTGTCAATACAATTGATAATCATATTTATATGGATTCACGCATCCTCAATACCACTGGAGGTGTAATTACCAAAAGAATGATTAAAAGGTGAAATGGCATTGTAGGATGCAAAAACCCATACTAACAAAAATCCTTATATCTATGTATATCACAAACAATAAGCTTAGTCATTATATGATTATTTTTATACAATTTATGGCATACACTTTCCAAATTGGTCGATCGGTCGGTCTGTTTACAATAAAAATAAAATAAATATACCTAATGTCCTATATTATTATCAGATAACTATATTAATGTTAATGTCAAGCCAGTCAATGTACTTTAATCAAAAATGTCATTATAGTTAAAATAGTTACTATTGTAGTAAAGTTAAAAAAGTTACTATTAAAGTAAAGAAAAAAGAAGAAGGCGACTCGGTTCAGTTAAGGTCACCATCTTGGTGCAGTGTGCAGAACTAACGCCAGACTTCCCTATCAGCTAAGTAGTCTGCAACGCTATAATAAGCCCTAGCCATTAAGGCACGTTTAACATAGGATTTAAATTTATCACCTGGTAAGTTAGTTACTTCGGAAGGAAGTTTATTATAAAATCTAACACTATTTCCTATAAATGATTTATTTGATTTGCAGAGTCTTAATTTAGGAATTGCAAGTTTGTCTTTATTCCTCGTATTTATGCTATGTATTTCACTGTTTTTAGAAAAACTAATTAAATTTTTGCGAACATACATTATGTTTTGAAAGATGTATTCGGCCGGCAGAGTAAGTATATTAATATCTTTGAACAGTTCTCGAAGAGAGTCACGGGATCGGAGGTTGTATATAGCGCGAACCGCTCTCTTCTGTAGTACAAAGACAGTCTGCAGATCTGCGGCAGAACCCCACAACAAAATGCAATAAGACATAATGCTGTGAAAGTATGCAAAATATACCAACCTAGCCGTAGCCACATCAGTCAATTGTCTTATTTTCCTAATTGCAAATATGGCTGAGCTCAGTTTTCCAGAAATTTTTTGTATGTGAGGGCCCCATTGCAATTTGACATCTACTGTTACTCCAAGGAAGACAGTAGACGAGACTAAATCTAATGTTTTATTGTCTAATGTGATATTTGATTTTTCATGATTCATATTTCGCAATGAAAATTTTATACATTTTGTTTTTGAAGCATTTAGAAGTAAATTATTTGCAGAAAACCAATCTGATGTTAAACGAAGAACTTTATTTGACTCTACAAGATTCCTATCCTTCCTGTCTACCTTAAATATAAGCGACGTATCGTCAGCAAATAAGACTACTTCTGCCATATTATTAATCATACATGGGAAGTCATTTATATATACTAAGAATAAGAAAGGGCCTAAGATAGATCCTTGTGGTACACCTATTCTAACAGGGGAACCCTTCGAAGAGATATTATTGAAGAGTGATGAAGTTCAGTCTCCGATCAAGGTTGACTCCTAGATATTTGGCGTTGTTGGTCCAAGGGATAGCCTTATTGGCCATGGTGACTGAAGCGTTAGGCTTTTGGGTGAAAATTCTCTTGGTAAAGAGAATTGCCTGACTTTTGGCGGGGTTGACAGTGATTCGCCATTTGCGGAACCACTCACCGAGTTCATCGGCTGCGGTTTGCAAAATGCGAATCACTTTGTCCGGGTCTCTACGTGAAGCGTAGATTGCCGTGTCGTCAGCGAAGAGCGCCAGATGGGCGTCTTTCGGTTTAGGGATATCGCTTGTGTATAGCGAGAAAAGAAAAGGGGACAAAGCGGAGCCTTGCGGGACTCCGGCAGTGATGGTGTGTCGGGAGGAAAGAGTTCCCTCCACGCGATATTTGAAACCGCGATTCGACAAAAATTCTCGTATGATGTGCACGAGCTGTGTGGGCACATTGAAGGTATACAACTTGTAGAGCAAGCCGTTGTGCCACACTTTGTCGAATGCTTTTTCAATATCAAAGAAAAGAGCACCGGTAGGGTTTCCGCGCCTAAAGTTGTCGTGGACATGCTCCGTGATGCGGAGGATCTGATTCACGCAACTGTGCCTACTACGAAAACCAAACTGCTCTGGAGGGAGCAGATGGTGAAGGTGGGCGACTATCTTGATGCGATCGAGGACGATTCGCTCGTAGAGTTTACCCAGAGCGCTGAGTAAACTGATGGGACGGTAAGAGGAGGGTTCGAAAGCGGGTTTCCCCGGCTTGTGAATACCTATCACAACCGCCTCTTTCCAGACGTCTGGAAAGAGGCTGTTTTGGAACGCTGCATTGAAGATGTCAGCGAGAATTTTAACTAGATGCTCCGGGAGCATTTTCATGACTCTATTGGATATACCGTCACCCCCGGGGGCTTTTCGTCTTTTGAGCGCCTTGATCAGAGAACTGACTTCTTCGATTGTCACCGGCGCGAGTGGGTCGGGCGGTTGGTCGACATCCGGGTCGACGTTTGTCGGGCGCGGACGCGGAACCGGTATCGGTGGCGGCGGGATTGCGTTCCTACTTTCGACAAAAGTGTCAACCGCAACGAGATGCTCTGGGTCAATGGGAACTGAGGTGAGTGAACATTGAGCCTCCAGGCTGTCGGCAAGCAATTCCGCTTTCTCGTCGTCGTCAAACGCCGGGCGTTGATTCGGACGATTGAGCGGGGGCATGGTGACTGTATCATTTCTCCTGAAGGAACGGCACAACTGCCAGAAAGCCTGGTGAGTTGGATCTA
The DNA here is from genome assembly GCA_036417725.1 of Clanis bilineata. NCBI lineage: Eukaryota > Metazoa > Arthropoda > Insecta > Lepidoptera > Sphingidae > Clanis > Clanis bilineata. The sequence continues at coordinate 13,388,023 of CM071150.1, read as the reverse complement.
GCTCTGATAGGTGAGTTTCCCACCTCGAATCGACGGCCTCTTGGATGCGACGTTTGGCCTCGCGTTGGAGGAAACGCGTTAGATGCCGTTGATCCGGGGAGGGATTCGTCTTACAGGCTCTCAGCGCGGCGTTTCGCCTCCTCACCACACATTTCACGTCTTCGGGAAGGTGCCAATGGCTAAGCATAGCCTCCGGCACCCTCTCGGAGCTGTCGCTCACGACGTTTTGGATATGTGCGGTGAAGGAGCGAATCGCGCCGGACGTCTCTTCAGGAGTAACTATGTTGGTCGAGATCGCGGAGAGATCAGGGGATGAGGTGTCCTCGAGCTTGGTGCCTAGGAGACGCCAGTTCGTTTTCACCTTCATCGGTACGTTAGGACCTGTGTCTGTGGGACCGTTTATAGGGACTAGATCTAGGATCACAGGTCTGTGGTCAGAGTCCAACTCTTGTAGCACCTGCATGGAACGCGTAGGCATACGTTCCTTGCAAGCGCTATGTCGAGTATGTCAGGTCGGTGATTGTCGTTAATTGTACTATAATGGGTGGGTTCTGATGGAACTAGAATTTCCATATCAATAGTGTCTAAACACCGCTCTAGTGCTGCACCTCTGCTGTTGGTAGAGTTGCAGTTCCAGAGCGTGTTCTTGGCGTTGAGGTCGCCCGCCAGAAGGACAGACTCCCCCATGCTCAGTAGGGTCGAAATTTCATTGGAGTGAAGCTCCTTTTTGGGTGAGAGGTAAGCCGAGATGATAGTGATCGGCGGATGTCCTGTCATTGCTAGCCTGCAGACTGAAGCCTCAATGTTCGTCAGGTTTTCGGGGGGGTCTAGAGGTATGCAGTGCAGGGACCTTTTAAAGTATATTAGGGTGCCACCAAAAGGGCCAGTAGTGCGGTCGTTCCGCACCATTTTGAAATTGGGGATATTAGGGTTTCGGTGAGCAGGTTTGAGGAACGTTTCCTGGATGAGGAAAACGTCCAGATTGTTATCGCGGACAAAGTGTGCGATTTCGGCACATTGGCCGCGAATACCATTAGTATTGAAAAAGCCCACTCTGAGGGAGCGAGGCTTGGTCCGCGACGGGGGGGAAAAAATATTATTGTTGTTAGCCATCGGAAGGCGGTAAAATTAAGTCAGCGATGTAGGATCGCTGTTCCCTATACAGAAGTTCTAAGTCAGACACCAGTCTTGCGTCCGGGTGGCCCTTGGCTGCTATTTCCCTTATTTTATCAGAGATAAGGGTGTAGTAGTCGATCGGGGGGTTTATGATGGCGTCGTAGATGGCATCTACTTCAGCCTTAGAGAGTGTGCGACCCGCCGCGGTAGGGGGTGCAGGGTTTTTGGGGCGCGGCTGGGCTGCCCTGGGAGGGTTAGCCCGGGAGGCCGCAGGAGTGGGAGCTGGAGCAGGAGTGGTAGGAACCGCGGTGGGTTGACTGGGAGTGGCGGGAGGTGTGGCCGGGGTGGCGGGAGTGACTCCGCCGGGGGCCTGGGTGGTGGCTGCTACCTCTTCGGCTTGCTTGCTTGGCAACTGCCAATGGTTGCGCGCCGGGATGGGTGCAGGGATGAATTTAGCCTGAGGGGCCTTGGGGGGTAGAGCTTTAGGAGCTCGGGTCGGTTTTTTGGGGGCATGCGTGCACCCACGATAACTAGCCGGATGGCCTACTTGGCGGCAATTGGTGCACGAAGGCGGCTCCGTGCACTGGGTCCTATCTTTGGGACGTGGGCACTGTGCAGTTCCATGATTTCCGAGGCACTTGACGCACCTGGCGGGCATGCGACAACGCAGCGATGAATGGCCATACAGTTGGCAGTTGTGGCACTGCCCGATTAGCCGTTTGCGGTGGGGGGTCTCCACGGTGAAGCCGCGGAATCCAAGAATGTCGCTGATGGCAAACAGATGTTTGGCATCAGCGGGGGTCTCTAATTCTACGAGGACCATCTCGTAGGGCTGCTGAGTGGCGTCTGCGCGGGCGGGACGGTGCATACGGGTAACCCGGACGCAAGAGATGCCTTTCTCTTGAAGGCCTAATGTAACTTCCTCGGTCGACATTTGTAATGGGATTCCGCGTATAACAAAGCGGTAGGTGCGCTCTTCGGGGAGGGCGTAAGTGTAGTAATTAATTTCTGTGGAAGCCATCCACTTAGTAAGAGAGCGGTGGTCGGCCACCGTAGCCGGCATGACGGTGACTGTCTTGTGGAGGCTATTCCATCTATTGTTTCTCAGGGTGATGCCCTGAGACTGTATTTTCGCGAGAAGGGTGGGTAGGGAGCTACCATCCGGGACGCGGATGTTGATCGGGGGAGGTTTTTTGCCCTTTGGCTCAGAGGGAGCGGAGGGCTTCGAGGGAGCAGCGGGTGAGGACGGGGGTGAGGGGGAAGCCGGCGAGTCGGTGTCGAAAGCCGGCGCAGAGGGCGCCGGAGTTGACACCGACACGGCGGTGGCCGAACGTGGCTTCTTCCGCCTCCCGCGCTTCACGGTCGTGAAACCGTCGTCATCCTGCTCGGATGACGACGATTCCGACCTAGAATCGCCGGAGGTTGAAGAAGCCGCGGGCCTCTTGGTGGATGCGGGTGAGTCGGTTTCCATCGCCGTAGCGATGGGCCCCGAGGGAGCGGTGGGCGAGGCGGAGGGTCCGTCGTCCGTTGACGGGCTCTCCGTCTCGTCGGCAAACAGGTCCGGCATGATCTCTCTGAAGAGAGTCTCTATCCGAGCCCACGCGAGCGGGTTTTCCGCCGCCTTCGCGAGGGCCACGTGTGTCGAATCTGCTCTGAACACTCCTTTTATAGGGTGTAATATTTGCAACTACCTACTCGATACCGAATATCGAATGGCAAAGAAATAATTATAACGATTATTTTAACTTTTTAGAATCTTTTAAGGTTTCAGCAGTTTAACAATTGTAAAATAAATTAATAACGTGAAATAACAACAGCTTTTTAAATAAGCTTGCTATTTTGCGCCGATATATAGTTTATGACAATATTATAGATTACAAATATAGAGGTATAATAACTCCCACGGTGTGGATCACTCAAATGTCTCTGCGTGAGAATCAAACTTGCGGTCTCTCGCCTTATGCACTACGGAGACTCAAATACCTATACCTGGTGATAGTAAAGTAATCAAGCACTAATCTAAAGCCCAACTACGAGCTAAACTAAACGAAACTTTGCTAAACTAGCTTTAAGTGACAATTGGCTGCGCTAGAAAAGATATCGAAGCTATGTGAATGCTTTGTTTAGCTTAGCCCACAGTGTGATCGGCACTCTGAGCACACAAACTAAGAACATTACTATCTCTCTAGGGACGTACATACGTCTGACTTTGACAACAGTAAAAAATTCACGAGCCCCTGTATTGTCGCTGCTTCGTGCGTAATTTGTCTTAATTTCTTAAAAGACTTCTTCTGTCCTTTTAGCTTCCTGTGTTTAATTATGTATTCCTTAATGCATCATGTAAAGCACATTTGAGTTCATCTTTCTTTGAGTTCGCTTGGCTTGTGTAAATATAATATAGCTTTTATTGGAGGGTTTACATGTAACGAGAATTCTAAAACGAATATTTTAGTACAGTCTAACATCAGAGTTGATATAACTTTTTATAGAGCAGAAATCTTTCAAATAATGAAATTAATGTGCTGTAACTGCTTTAAATAAAAGAAGAGTCTGTTGTATTTTAAGTAAAAACATTTCAATATATATCATACAATAAACATAGTGTCATATTAATATGTAGATACATATAGTCCGACTGAAAGGGTATAATTTAAGCCCGGTCTAATAATAGCTTCTGGGCATGATTGCAAAGGAATTAATTAATAACAATGCGACAACAAAAAGACCAGTGGACAATTAGAAAATGTCGGGATTTTCACCGAGAAAGACCGGGACACTTTTGCGGGCGTAATTCCCGCAACAAAGAATAAAACATGACAATCTTTTTTTGCTATTTTCATTCAACATTCAGCGGTTTATTGGATAATTTTGTTTCTTGTCTATTATAAAGTTAAGGGATAAACAACGTGCTTCTAAAATTTGCTTGCAAGTGCTTTTCATAGCTTTAATTAAAGGATTTCGATAAAGTATCTTAACATAATAAGAATGCTTTTATTGTTGATACAACATAAAATAATTACAATTTAAAATTAACTCACTGTATAAAATATTAGTGGTCTCTGTAGGCGTTTAAAAAACCCCTAGTTATGACTGATCAAAATAAAGGCAAAGTACAGATAAGAAGACATAAATGAGAAATTTAGAAACAGACAGGCAAGTAAGTATGTGTGTAATTTGACCAGGAAGGAATGAAAGGAGTTTTTGGAGAAAAATGTAACCAAGCCGCAGTAGGAAAACAGCCTGAGAGGAGAAAGGGGTAGGGAGAGCTGGTGGGATTTGTTCCTTTAAATCTCTGATTTAATAATGATGGTGATTATTATTTCGGAAAAGTGTGGAATTAATTTTGAATTCGATAATTTCGATTTCTAACTCGATATTGCCTAGCAATATGGCCCAGCAATTAATTTAGTTGTGTCAAGGAGCGTGTAATTATCCCGTGCAACTTGGCGCATGGGTCACGAGGGGCACATAACTCGACCGGCCGTCTAATCGTAAGACGTTTGATGTATTAGTGGGCGCAATGAGGGGTTCGGAGGTAAGCCGCGCCTACATTGCCCTGTCGAAGCAACGTGTGAACTCCTTGGGGCTATGGTGCTCTGGTAGTGTGGATAGTTTGTATTAGTTGAGTTAGCAAAATTATTTGGCAAGTTCATTAAAGTTTTGTTTAGTTTTAGTTTGATTAGAATTAATTGAGACTTCTTTGTTGGCACATCGTCCCCGGTAAATTCACGGGGCTAACCCCATGAAATTGCAATTGACCATGATCTTGAATCAAGATCTTATTATTACAATATCCTTTGTTTATTTGAGAAATTTGCAGATTGCAGTGGTAGGAATTTGTCTCAAATATGGCGAAAGGTTTCTCACACGTAACGATTATAATTAATTATACTCAAAGGAACCTCATAAAATCGAAAGTATCTTTGGACCAGAAGTGGATTAAAACCAAATACATAGAACATGACCCTGGTTTCCTTCACAGCAGCGGTCCGCAACACGTGACTTCCTCATCTTTAAATCGTCGATGGGTTTCATGATAAAAGACTGTACAGATGATCTGTAGACACGGTTTCTCAATTTTTACAAATTATAGAATCGAAAAATCATAAGAGTCTTTCTGTCCGCACACGAATCATAAAAATAACAACATATACTAGAGGTATATTTGCAAAAGGGAAATAAAATCAAATATTGATTTTAAAATCGATATCTGGGTCGCCCCGTAGTTTCAAACCACGAATCCGGAAACTAAATTGAAAAAAGTGGCCGCCATTTTGGTTTTCTTTATTTTTGACCCGACTGACTTCAAAATCGATATTTTGGTCTCTCCGTAGTTACAAACCACGAATCCGGAAACAAAATAAAAAAGTGGCCGCCATTTTGTTTTTCTTTGTTTTTAACCCGACAGACTTCAAAATCTTATCCGGAGTCAAAACTGACAAATTACGTGGCCACCATTTGGTTTTTCTTAGTTTTCTTATCTAATTGTTGAGGTAAAGTTCTAATGCCCACGTTACAAGAGTTAAGTCCTTATTTTATGTTGTCATTGATTTATAAGTTTATGGTAAGAAATGTCAGAGTTAAGTTGTTCTTCCGCTAACCAAAAGTAGCCGCCATGTACGTGTAAAGTAATTAAATAAAAGTGAAGTAATATGTTATAAATATTTTGTTGATAACTACATAAGTCTCATAAGCACACATGATCAAACCTCGACACTAATTTTTGCTTAATCATTAAAATATGTCGTGTATGGAATATTTGGAATAAAATAACAAATCGGATCGACAAATTAAAAACCCTATATTCCTACAAAACACGCGTGCGAAGCCGCGGGTAAGCTAGTAGGAAATAAAATCAAAACGTTGCAATAACTATAAATATGTGAGAAGTGGAATGTGGCACAGGTTTGACTTTGGCGTAGTGGCGAAGGGCTTCGCAAGTCGTTCAACTGTGGCCCGGAGAGCACTCGGAACTCGTTTAACGAATGTCTTTTATTGCCATCTTTAGAAATAATGTTGCGAGATTTATGGTTGTTATGTGTTCCGTTCTCTGAGTAAAATATAACAATTACCAAAAAGGAAGTCAGCATTAGTTTCGCGTTATTTAATGTTACTATTTAGTACTATACGAAGCCGAATTCTTTCTCCAATGTTTTTGAGGTCTATTGAGGTCAGATAATGGCAGTTGAAAAAAAAAAGTGTTACTATTCACAGTTTTTTGTAACTGCCTCGGTGGCGTTGTGGTGTTGTCTGCGCGATACGACTATTGTCCTGAGGTCTCGGGTTCGATCCCAGTCGGGTAAAGTTATATTGGATTTTTCAGTAATAGCCCGGAGTCTTGGATTTGGGTCCGATATGGCGATAGGCTAGCCCCCTATTATAGGGACGGAACTAAGGTCGGCGAGATGTGGGCGTTTTACTAGTTCGCTAATGCGCCTCTGGCTACCCCTTCGGAGATACAGGCGTGGGCTTATGTTATGTTATAAGTTATTCACAGTTTTGTAGAGCATTCGGCGGATAAACTTATATGCGTGGATGCACTTATTTTTTGTTAGATAGGTCTTCAGGGATGATTAAACTGACAGACGTTTCAAAATTTTAACTACATAACTTATTGCGCGCTGATATAATCCAGTAGTAGGCTTTAACTACCAGGAATATATAAAATATAATAAATATAGAAATAATAATCTTTGAAACATCAAAGAACTGATCCATTCCGTGTGATGATAGCGATACCCCACAGCAAATAAACAGCCGAAAGCTCGCGTTTTAAAGAAATTTAGTTTCCAGTGGCCAGACCGTAGGTACGTCGAGTTGGGGACACCCGCGCCCACCGGAATACGTAATGCAATAATCTTATTCATGAGATATTTATCGACGCGTCTGGACTCTGGACTTCGCTGGAGTTCTGTTTGCCGCATGTCGTCGATATAATATAACACGGATGTCAGATGAAATGCTCGTGTTGTTAGATCAGGCTGTTTATACAAAAGACAAGTTTTTATTCGAGGCATTTCGAACATGCACTGGGATTTCGGAATCTGTACCTATATTTGACAGCCTCCGTGGCGCAGCAGGCGAGTAGCCGGCTATGAAGCGAGAGGCCGCGGGTTCGATTCCCGCGCCGAAACAAATGTTTGTATGGCCTACAGATATTTGTTTCGGGGCTGGGTGTTGTGAGACCGAAAGTCTCTCGTGGTTCTTGATACCCACGACACAAGATTCGATCTTAGCGTGGGGTCAGGACTATGTATGTGACTATTGGGTGTTTATGTATTTATTGCTGCCTGACTTTTGCCTGATTGACTGCCTCGGTGGCGTGGTGGTATTTCGGTACGACTACGGTTCTGAGGTCTCGGGTTCAATCCCCGGGTCGGGCAAAGTGATATTGGATTTTTCCATATCAGCCTGGAGTCTGGAATTTGTGCCCGATATGGCGATAGGCTCGCCCCCTATCACATCTGGGACTGAACTAAGCTCGGCGAAATGTGGGTGTTCTAGTTCGCTAGTGCGCCTCTGCCTACCCCTTCGGGGATACAGGCGTGAGCTTATGTTATGTTATTTATTTATTTAATCCTACGACCCTAGTATATAAAGACGTACAAACCATAACGAAAACACAGAAACAAAAATACATTACAACTGCAATTATTTTTCCTAGTTATGTGATAAAAAATAATCCAATAACAAATGTGGTGTATCTTTGTCCACTCGCTTCCGGTAATAAATGATGATGTTTTACAACAGTAACAGGGGTTTACGATAGTTGTTGTTTTAATTGCTCGGTTTACAACGGTCTCTAGTTTTATTATTGTTTTATTTCTTGTTATATCTAGACAGAACTCAAGCACGCTCACGCTCAAGCTCCGTTCACGTCATAAAAGACCAGGGACCAGTAAATAAATAATGCACAGTTGCCGGATATATTACTATAGGAGGGCTATAAAGCAAATTTCTATTTAAAAAAATTGATCTCAAACTTCAATACCGCCATCAATAAGAGGTACAATGCGAGGGCGATTATTACAATTTACACCCTAGAATGTTTTGGTTAAGAAACACGTAAGATAGGTTTAATATACTGATTTCTTATGTTTACGCGAATGTTATACATTGAAATAAAACTACTTTTACGGATTCTATCACGATTTGTTTTTTTTATATTTATTAATAAAAAACCAAATCGTGATAGAATCCGTAAAAATAGTTTTATTTCTAGGTTTAATATCTCAAGATTATTACGCTGGCTGGCCTGACGCGTATATTTCAAATATACTGAGCGATTTGTGACCACTAGGTCATAACTTTTGGATCACAAGTTTTGTGCTATTGTCCCGTCTATATATTGTTGAATGTCTTTGCAATTAATACAAAGGAATTTAGACTCATTTATTGAAATCGGTTGAAAATCTAGTGAAACTGTTATCAGTCTCGAGCCTGCTCGTCTTGTCTTTGTCAGTGTAGTCTCTAAAAGCGTTTCAGTCTAATAGCCGTCATCCTGTCTGTATAATGGTGGCGGTACACACATTCTTACTTTAGTCTTTGCCCGAGTCCCGTACGCTCCGGCAAACATCTCCTCGCTTTATTTATATTCTGCACTTATTCTTGTAATGGTTTTATTTAACGTGACTTACGTGAATGGTCTGTTATTGGAATTGATCCCAGTTTATTGATTTTTCTTTTATATTAAAAATTTTGAATTGAAAACGCAGCGCACCGATTTTTTTTCAGTAAAATAATAAAATATCGGCTCTTCTGTGGGTACGCATCTCCGTTACAAATTAAAGGGGTAATTAGGCAATACTGTAGCAGTACTGTAGATGATGCTTATTGTGTTGTGACACAGATTAGTCGAATCTCATATTTATGATTGACACATACATCATAATTCTTCGAAATTCTTAAGAGTTCTGTTATTCCGTGTTTGGAGAAAATATAAATTGCAAAATTTTGAATAAACAAGACCATAGGTTTCTTGGCTCATTCCGTGACGTCACTATTCCGCACTAAAACTATCGGGCGATCATAAACAACACGAAGGTAGCGCGCTGACAAGGTGGAGTCTAACACGCCCATGAGCCCCATAGCTCCTATGAGCCCCTCCGGCATGTTTTACACTTAGCGGGCACTTTTTACTGTGTAATATTTTTGTATTTCAAGGAAGGTATATATTATTATGAATGGATGTGGACGTGACGTTGCCCTTTGGGCGTATGGGATGTTATTTTTTTTCTTTATTATGTACGCCATTATAGCTTAGGTAGAGTAGAAATATTTTTATTTATATCGAAAATATACTTATTTTAAAAGCAGTGTTGAGTTTAATAATTATGATGACGGTTTTATTTTGTTTATGTAGCTGTATTTTTGTAGCATTATTGTCATTTTTTTTGTAAACATTATTTTGTTTCTCTCTCTCTCATAGGGTCTCTCTGTTCTCGTGTCTTCCTTCCCCTTCGCTCTGTTTTCGTTGTCACTTCACATTTACATTAAATTTTGACACTCCGCGTTACATCTTTTATCACTTTGCCTTATCTTATTTTCCTCACATTACTAAGGGCAGTTTATCAACAAAAAGATGTAATAGCAATCGAATTAATAACCATTTAACCGTATCTAAGACATAGGCACGGACATCAAAGCTATTTCATTATCGTCGGTCTCATAGACCCTGGCGTTAGCTCGCCTGCTGAAGGGTTGACCCGGCGGCCCTCGACCTCAAATGTGTCATAACCCTAAATGAAATTGTATTAGCCATTCTCTCTCACGTACATAATTATAATCACTGGCTATAGGTAGGTCGTGACGCCCTCGTTGAGGGTTATTAAGTGCTAGCCGTCGTAGTTATTCTTAAATCTTTCAATAGCAGCAGAGGAATATTTATTTACTGATTGTATTTACTGTTCAAAAGTCATAATCACCGCCGTTTATCAGTTCGATAGCCATTAAACAACATGTAAAGTAAATGTTTGAGGGGTGTGCTCTCCTGGGATGATCATGCTCCCCACGTTTGCTATTCAAGACTCACCCCGTCCCGGCCCCTAACCGCAGGGGGTTGATGCAGCATCCACTGTTGCGAACTGACATCTTCAGTCTTCTATGCTACCCTGGTATTTGTATTGCATATTTATGGTGGGTTATGATTTTTGCAAACTGTTTAAAGGCGGCATAAAAAAAAATATTGCGAAAATTACAACTGTTTGCATTATTTTGTCTAATAAAGTTGGCAATTCATTCGAAATACTTTTCTAGACACATTTAATTCTTTAGCGTTTTGCCTATATCTGTAGCGATCAATGAAAAAATATATAATTATATTATTATTACATAATTTTCCCCAGGGAACTAACTTCTCCTCATTTAGGTCTGAATGTCGAGTCCATTCATATTCTTCGTTTTATGCTATCTTGGTATACGAGATCACACTTTCAACTCTTCCGTCAAAGTAAGGTATTTTCAAAAATTTACATTTTGATTCCGGCGATAAATATCGATTGATAATCAAGAAATTGGAGCAATAATGTCTAATCGGAGTACCAGGATCCTATGAGTCTGCAGGAATTGAAATAAAGTTACGCTCAACCGAGACGTGGAAAAAAAGGGTCCTTTTACAATAGATGCCAATCGTGCCGCTTCCATCGTTACAAAGCTTTTTTTCTGTCCTTCACGGACTTGTATGGATAATAGAGCCATAAAAGAGACAGCATGATTCGGACAGTTTGTGTTTCTAATCTAACAGTGCGATTAAGTTAACGGCTTTTGAATGGATCTGGGGATTCGATCCAAATCTATTAAAATTCTCTGGCAGGTAGTTTTTATGGGCAGTAACTTGGGATAAAAATAAATCAATAATCTTGTTATTAAAGAGAATCTATAATATATATTATGTATGTACCGGTATTTAGTTTACTAAATAAAGATAATTATTTTGTAAGCAGTAATAACGTATTTTTTAAGCCAGGATAGATTTAGCAATATTTTTTACTACCAGCCGCCTGCCTAACGTCAACCGCATTACGTACCATTCCCGGGCAATCGGAGTTAGAAGCAAATCCGCCTGACATGAAAATCGAACCCAAGCCATCTGGTTCACAGCCCAAATGCGCCTAACTATAATCTTACTTTTACTATTTCCCGTACAAAAAAAAAAAACAAAGTAAAATTATAATATCTTATAGCAGTATGCTATAAGACGTGGCAGTATCCCCCCTGATATTATGATGATTTGTAAAAATTATTAATTTTGTCATCTTTCTGTATTAGTATAGAAAATTCAATATAAATCTAATACGTCTTCATTACATATTACGTCTGTGTTATCAATAATTATTTATTACACACAGTAGTAAATTGTAGTGTTCACAATTACTCCCCGGCGGGAATCCCGGAGGAGAAGTCCGGAATAAATCGGATCGAGACCGGTCGACACCGGAATTTCTCGTAATTGAAACTCGCTGAAATCATTGGCGAGAAATTGCTCCATTGTTTGCAAGTAAACAGTTGTTAGGAAATGAAGCTGTAATTGTAATAAACGTAGAAACTCCTAGTTACTGACTTTAAATATAGGTACTTCAAAAATTCTAACATCAAGCGAAGTATATCAAAGGGATGATTTAGATTTTCCTGGTATATGAAATTATTTCGAATTCATAGACAAAATGTGGATACTTAAAATGTATTAAGGCCCTTTATAAGGAAGCATTCTTAACCATTACTAATGATTTAGTTTTTAGGTAAAGCCACTATGGTGTTCTGAATTACGTACTTGTACGCCAATTTTTTTTTCAACTCAAAATATATGGTTCAATACTCGCCGAATGTTTATACACTTAAGGTCGCCTTATGTCGTTGAAGGCCGACTTATCTGTCAAAATTGTATGGCCAAAATCAATATAAGAAGCCGTTAAAGTTGACCAACGTTTGACCATTCGGGTAAATATGATATAATTTGCGTCGTCTGGGATTCGATTCACTAACTTTGTCAATACTGTTCCATTGTTAAAATAACGTTTAAAATATATTAACCTGTTGGAAGCGGCACAATACACATTATATCAACCGCTCCGCCGCCGGCCACCGCCCGTCATAAGTTAAAACCAATTTTGAGACAAGTTTATTCATCCTATTCTAATATCTCCTTGTCATGTTGATATAAAATAACTTTAACTTATACAGTACCCTATATCATATGCACTAAGCTTTTTGTCATCGCGATGCTTCTGTGTGAGATGTGATCGCCACTTTGTCTCACTCTCCGGACATAAGTAATGGCCCCGGGTCACGGAGCTCGCGTATTTTGAGCTCCGCACACTTTTCCCGACCATATACATTGCGACGCTGGCTTTTCGGTGGCTTTTTCGCTCTCTAAACGGCCATTGTTTACCGCGCCGGCGAGACGCCGTGGAGATATTCTTTTTACGTCCAAACAGAGTTTAATGACGCCTAAATATTCTTCGTTTTGTATGGTCGCAAGCCACCCCCTTTCGTTCTGAAACTAGTTTTCCTCTCGTGGAAAAAACACAAACTTTTCTCTCAGCAAAAAGGGGAAAACCAACGAAGCATAAATAAAAGTTTCACCGAGTGGTAGCGATGCGTGACGTCGTCGCATTTTAATACGGATATCCGGATTATTTCCCAGGCGGGCGGCGTATGCCGGGTGCCCAGGTCCACTCCGCGTAATTACAACTCGCTTACCTGCTATGATTTTATGATCTCTCGGTACGCAAATGTGGTTTTAGTGATTATTTCCATTGTTACTTATAAATAAAATTATATACATTCAACTGATAACACGATAACATAACATGTTATGTTATGTTACATTCAACTGATATTATTACACAATACCTGCGTTGGTACCTAAATATTGCTCGAAATGAATATTACTCATTTTCAATTGTTAATTCTGTGTGCATTTGTGGCATCTCGTGATTTTGAATTAGCTTAAAATGGCTTTGTGAATGCGCTTGTGTGTAACCTTGTTGCGGATTTACCTTGCAGTTAATTTGAAGTGTATATATTGTGAGAAATATTTTGTTCTATCATACAATATAAATTATAACTACTATAATATTACTACACTTCGTAATATATACGTCACTAGCTTAAGAGGCGCGCTGTCTGTGATGAGAGTTATTAATTACTTATTACTGCAAAATTGGATTACTAATGCTGATTGAAACAACACTTTTACTTAAAATACAAGGTTTTCTATATGTTAATACGCACAAGTGTTAAATTACCCTTAGCTCATCGTAAAACGTATGTAAAGGTGCGCCATATCTCGTATAGACAAATGAAATAACACCGGTCACTGGCAGCATTATTATTAAGGGCCGTAACCAGATCTGTCGGGGGACAGGATGGCGGGCAATAATAACCGGCGGGCGGGTAATCGAATTACCGGCGACACCGGTACCGGAGGCGCCGGACGAGCGGCGGCGCGGCGATACGGGTGTGTCGGAGAGACCGGACGGTTTTGAACGTAATACGGTTTAGATGATGTACGGTAAATTTAGTTTTTTGTTTCTTTATGTGTAGAAGAGTTGCTCAGGCAATCCTTAGAACATCCTATATTATGGGGCCAACTAAAATGTTATAGAGTCACTTTAGTAAATGAGAGACATTGTATAATTGTATAATATTATATAATAAACAATTAGTCTTTCTTATTGCGACAGAACTAAAAATGACAGGTGTATTTTTAAATAGCAAAAACCATTTATTAAAATTGACAGAGATTTTCTCTATAGCGTTTATATTAAACCTTTACTTTAAATTATTCATAAATATATTTTTCCAACCATCTCGTGTTCACTTTCATAATGATAATTGTATTACATTTTCCTGCACAATTTCCTTAAAATTTCCGCAAAGAATCGTTGAGTACGCGATCAATTTCAGCTAATATAGTAATTTTGTACAAAACCGGGCGGGCCAAGTGGGACACTCACCAACTTCCCCAAAAAGCGCTTGCAACTCGGGGAATTTTGTTAAATCGACTTGTTATCTGAACGTTAATCCGCCGGAGAGCGGCCATTTATTGAAACTTATTTCGGGAGTTTAGTAAATAAATTGGGGGATTTCTCGGCATCGAGTGGTGCAACTTTCCGGAGCTTGATTAGTACCGACTCAGTTTGCGTTTGATTTTGTTTTGTATAGGCACGGCTATTGAATCTGAGCGGGTACGAGTACGTTCCGTGAAGTTTTTTATTATCTTGCGTAATAGAAACTCGTAGGGAAACTTTGAAGTTGCGATAAAACGTAGCAAGACTCTCGTTACTTTCTATGGACAGAGAATGTAGTTTTTTGAAGTTAATACGAAACTTCGATATATCAATGAAATTATGCTTGAGATTCCTTGGATGTTCTGTACTTCATATTTTAACTACAGAGTAGCTAGCTAGCCGATATGAACTGAACAAATAGCGTTATAGTTCATTAATTGCTCTAATACTTATCCCTTCGGTGATACAGACGTGAGAGCATGATGATTAGAACCTTTCGCTTTACAGCCGACAACTCGCCTACTGCGCCACGGAGGCTGTCGACATTATAAAAAGCCAATATTTCTTAAAAAAAACTGCTATTATCCAATCTTCCGACATCAAGCTATAGTCATGACATGGGAATCATGGGACATTTACAACCATGGACAGCCCGACATCTTTGCATAATTTGTATATGAAACTGTTTATAAAAGGGTAAATGGGATATACCCACAGTGAATGTGCATGTCTGTAATAAATAAAGGTAATTTGGCTCGCGGATTGCATGGTCTCATTAAAAAAAACGTGGCACTGTTTTTTAAATAGTCACGGGCGGCTCGGCCTCCGGTGGTCCATACGCTTATGTAACATATTTATGTGACGCCTCCGACGGGTTAAAATTTAAAACAGACCTAATTTCAGAAACACGTAATTTGTTTGAACTTTTATTTCGGACTACTGGTTCTTTTAAATTAAAAGTTATATCTGTTGCATTTACATAGTATTGTTATAGTGCGTTTCTTAATAGTGTTGTGTCACAAGTGGGATTTATTTAGGACCTCGCAGCTTCAAATACGCTGTCACTAGAATCTTGACCAATGGAGGCTCCCGAATCAAAAGTTACCTGAATCATATGGCACAAAAGACCTTTGTTAACCCCAAAAACAAATTAAACAACTTCAATACACGCATGAACAAATTTTATTTCAGGATCAGTGATCAGTATTGTTATCTGTAATAAATAATCAAACTCAAAACAGGGTACGTTAGACCATCTGCGTATTTATGCCGCCCTGGTAATAACACAGATTATTAAGGGACTTTGCTTCGTTCGCTGTGAAAAGGGGTTCGTTGTAAAATTATTGACAAGTTGTCCCTTGGTTTTAATTGTTGAGATTTGTGTTAGGATACTCCATGTACTATAGAGGTAAAATAAAATGTACTTATTTGTTCATGAAGTGTGGGTGTTCATTTACATCGCCAAGCATCAAAATAGCTCATGTACCTAGGATTTTGACGGGAAGTCTGACAGGGTGGGCGTCACTTGTTAAAATTATTTCATGTTATTCTCTAGAGTTGGGTTTGTTGGTTTTAAGTGTTGCGGTTTAATGTATTAAACTTCAGTGAAGATGAACACTATAATAAACTTTATAACCGGTAATAAATAATAATAGTAGAATAAATAAATCTTCGATGAGTTTTGCTTGGTGCGTTGGCTGGCTTTGAGGGAAGGTCATCTGAGGGGCACCGCACTGGAAGGAATTACCGAATTCTTTCTTTCATCTGGGTCTCATGGTCATTGTGAAAACATTATTGCTCTATTTACCTTGACATTGGATAAATCATCGCATATGCGTGGAAGCCATTATTTTTAAAAAGAAGAAGAAGAAGCTCATGTACCTTCTCTACAGATATTGTACCTTAGGATGGTGCTATAAAATACTTTGAGTTCTTTAGCTACTCTGTATCACGAGTTTTTAATCGTTATCGAAAATGACATGAGATTTCGTGCAACGCCGCACTTACAAAAACTACAATGAACTAAAAATCTTTGGGAAAATGAAAAAAAAAGGTTTTTGAAACTAATAAAACTCGCACAAACCTTCTTTTTGAATGAATGAGTTCCAGTGGTCATTGGAACTAACGCTAGAAATTGCTATTGTCATTAAAATAATTATTATTGCACATACATTTAAGCTTTAGTACGTTGCTGTTGTTTGACCTAGACGGAAATGTATCTGAAATTACTTTAGAAACAATATCAATGGTATTTTGTTTTGTAATTTTACGATAACTTCTATCATGAGCGGGGTAACCCGGTTCCCGCATATATCCTGTAACTTGAACTAGCTCCTCTATTTCCATGTTGTCCTAGTAGAGCGACACCATAGGGGTAGAAACGCCATTGTTCCGCGCCAACCATGGGGTAAATATGTCGTAGAAAGTGACAGCGCTACAACAAACGAGACAAGTAGACACCATGGGGTTAAAATAGGCGTATGGTGCCGCGCCTCACCCACCGAGTCCTTTATAGAGTTTTGTTTATGAATCATTCGAAAACTATACAAGAGACCTTTTTTATATTGTGTGCCACAGTCATTGTAAATTGTCCATCAACGTAATATTTGTACAATAAGTACATTATGCTTGGTTAGGCACATACATACACCATGCTTGTAATTCATTGTAATTCTTAGGTACGTATGTTGATGTATATGAAATCTTTACTTAGTTCCTGACTAATATAATGGTGTACCAAATTGGGACTCCCAATATTATTCTACCTCTATTGAAAATATAATAAGGCCAAGAGCGTAAGCGTTAGGAGACGTGACGAGGCCCACAGAAATGCCACAAAAGCTAAACTTGTTAGTTTTTAGCTATTTTTCATGTCCCCCGGTGACGCCATTGTGATGACACAATGGAGCCGGGGACCAGGCGCGCAACGTCTGTACAGAGATTGACCGATCGCGCAAATTGAATGTCCGTCGAACACGACGGGGACAACACCCCATTGTCCCCTCGGCTTTTCAACATACAGCCAATATTTCATTCGGTCACGTAACGCTCCAGCAATAGAGTGGACCGGATCGACCGTAACCGTTAACCATTTGTAACCAATCAGGCGGCTTAACTGGGCGTGTATGCTTTAGAAATATTTATTCCTATAGCTATTGTGACTGCGAAAGACACGATAAATATGGTTTGTAAAAAAAATGTGGTAAAAACAACATTATTATGGTCTTGGAGACCGTAGTACATCGACATTCAATCATCTGATAACCAGATGAGACATATTTTTTTTATCAAATATCTATTATTTACAAACATAATAATAGCCTATAATAGTTTGCCTATCAAAAACTGTTCATAGCTATTTTTTTCCAGGCAAGCCTATACGATTGATTTTGTAATTCAAATATTTTTCTCATGATAACAATTTTATTGGTTATCAGTACGGTGTAGTTACTTATATTGACATAACCTGTTCATACCTGCTTGCCGAATAGCCATGAAAAATAAATACGCAAGCCTACCAAGGCATATATTCTTCATGTTAAAAACTACCTTTTAATTTTTTTTTCGATTATGAATGCGTGTTTGTAAATAAATGATATTTGATAAAAAAATATGTCTCATCTGGTTATCAGATGAGTGACGGTCGATGTACCACGGTCTTCCCTACCATTAGAAAACAATATTTTTATGTATGTTATAAATATTGCCATCGATACCCTATGCACCAGGAAGACAGAGGTTCAAACAAGTAGGATAAACGGATGTGGGTTAACCGCTCCTGTCCTTTGACAAGACGCAATGTTTGCTGCGGATAATGTACTTTGATAGATCGTTCGATAGAATCGGATATCCCCTACCCAATATGAACCTTTGATGATACTACCTACTTATTTTATTTTTCTCTTTGACCAAGATGTGTAGAGATTGTCGGACATAACCATTTGCTTGAATATATTTTGTAGTTTGTACTTGACAAGAAGCTCTAAACGTCTTTCTGTAGTTTGCTTTGTTTCAACTGAATGTACCTCTAGAGCGCTAGGGCTACCGATGAATTAGTTTCTATTACTACACATGACTTCACTTAACGCGTCCTACCTTTTATTGGTTTTATTTTGAGGTATTTTTCGACGAGTTCCAAAAAGGAGGAGGTCCTCAATTCGTCGTTTTTTTATGTATGTTACTCGATATCTCCGCCAAATGTGGACCGATTTCCAAAATTCTTTCTGTGTTCGATAGAGCTTATTTCAAGGGTGGTCCCATATAAATTTGGTCACGATCGGTAAATTGGAAGTCGGTCAGTTAAGTTTTTAAACTTGTGATTGTACTAAAATCTAGAGCTATTATAACTAATCTAATTCTAATATATTACTAATCTAATTTTACACCTTATGTCGATTTATCCTACAGCTCACTCCTATCTTTAAAAAAATCAAGATTTAGGATAAATAGAGATCGCGGACTGCAAGTGGCCCTAAGAATTGCAAGTCGCCCTTAGATTATCTTTAGTTTAACTGATTTTATTTTTCTACTGATTTCTTCAGTATTCGCGAATGTATTCGGGACTAAAAATAAAAAGAAATCGTGATAGAATCCGTATAAAATAGTTTTATTTCAATGATTTTATTTTTGTTCACAGTTGGTGGGTGGCGAGTTCGACATGGAGTTGAACTTCGTGATCCAAGATGCACAGAATATTCAACACATGCTGGAACTGTTGGATCACTGCCCGCCCAGCTTGCAGGTATACACGTATCTTTCTTTCTACCTGCCCTTATCCCAGCTTAATGTGGGGTCGGCGCAACACACTTTTTCAAGCATATTGCAAAGAGGATTTGGCTTATTTTTTACGACCGGCCGCCTGCCTGATGTCAACCCCCTACGAGGGATCCAGTCCCCGGCAAATTAAATTAGAAAATTTACTTTGCCCGACCTTGGCATCGAACCCAGGACCTCCCGGTCCACAGCCCATACATGCTGCCACTAGACCAAGGAGGCGACCAACAGGTATACACGTATATACATAGATACTTATTTCGTTCTGTATTTGTGCGCACCTTTATTGCTAAATAATAATATCAGCCCTGTAATAACTGTCCCACTGCTGGGCACGGGCCTGTTTTACTAATAAGAGGGGTTAAGGCTTTAGTCTACCACGCTGACCTAATGCGAGTTGGTAGACTTCACATACCTTCGAAATTCATCCTTGTTTTCATTCACCGTTATAGCAAACGATAATTAACAATGAAAACACACTTAACATAGAAAAGTCAGAAGTGTATGTTCGTTTTTTGGCTATGGGAGACCGACACTCGTCTCGGCAGTCCGTACCATCCCCACTGAGCTATCGCTGCTCGTGTTTTTGCTAAATATAACAACGAAATTAATAGTTATACTAATGTTAATGGAAGAGAGTTACAGCGCCCTGTCCGATGCAGCTAACTAATAATGTATGCTGTAAGGAATAGAACATAATGTATCTTTAGTCTTTCATGACTCCTTTAGAAACATTAAACAAGATTTCCTTTTCTTTTCGAACTTATCGAGAATTGTTACGACCGCCATGTTGCACTTTGATGTTTTATTTTTTCTTTTACGCAATCCCTTTTTACATACCTACTTTGTTTTATTTAAACCCTTCATTCATTCGTTACAAACGGATAGTATTTTTTGTACTTTTTTCTCGACGAAGCTGCCATTGGCTCCTTTATGAGCCACATGACCACGCCTTCGACGCGAGTGTGGGTTCCTTAGAAACGAATTATGGTTCCACATCCTCTTACCATAATATGATCTCCTGGTAGCAAAGTAGGACATTATTAACTCTTTCTTAATCTGCATTGTTATTTTTTTTAACTTCTTTCTTTTGTTGGAATTTTCGTATACCGCCAGCTATAGGGGTCAAGTTTCAATTATTGACATCCGTTATGTATGAGCAATACTTAAATACAGCTTATGGTGTTTTTGTGCAGTTTCATTAAATAATAATTATGATGTCAAGATTTAAGGAAAATGTGCAGACGTAATTTCACTTCAACTTACAATAAAAGTACAATTACGTAAAACATGATCCCAGAAATGTTTTAATATAAATATTTTATAACATTATCTGCGCTCCACTGAAAATATCTCCTCCTAAACGTTCAATATTAAAGAATATTAAAAAAGATCCCCGGGAGGCTGCTTGGAACTCGGAGGGCGTGCGATGTGCAAGTCAACGTCCCTTGGCACGACCTAACGAGCTTCAATCTCCTCGGCTTTCATGTTCGCCTGGTACCTTTTGCAAATTTATGGATAGGGTTAAACTGACAAATAATTGTCCAACATTGGTGGGGGGTGGCCGTGGGGTCCCACTTGCGGTTTTTGTCGACTCAATTTTGTAAAGTATCGCCTAAGATAAACTTTGGATCTAGTATGTAGTAGGTATTTATAAAAAATGTTGTATTACCATTATTTTTCATTGTTAATTATTGAGCAAGGGCGATAAATAAGCTGAAAGGTATTTAGTGTAATTGCATGCTTAATCCATGTATACAGTATCATGTATTATGATCGCATAAATTTGGATAAGCCGTTTTTGGAGCCATTGCTGCAGTCCAGAGGATTATGTTGTTTGCTTTGTATCGACCGGAAATTCGCTGTAAAAGTAAAAAGAAAGTATTTATTCTGATTACAATAAAATATTCAATATTCATAAATCCTTTAAAATGGTGGAGAATGTCATATTTTACAGCTATTTTCTATTGTTTTTTTGCTTCCATTGTTTTAATAAGGTTTTTATTTTTCACTTTTATATTTTAGTTGTTTTTAATTTCAAATGATTGGGGGGGGACCTCTCTTGGCTCTCATGAGCGGTATTTCTTTAAAACCGAAACTTTTCTATCAAAGTTAAGATTCCTCGATACATCAATCATTTTTGACTCCCCCAAACGGAATGACAACAAAAAGTCACCCGCCGTCCATTTCTTTGTGTTGAGGAGTTGTGTATTTCTTTTGTTCCCTTTTGATGTTTATAGAAAACAAATTACTCGGCGGAGTAAAAGGGGCAGAGCGCTGACTTCTAAAATTATTTACATCGAAGCTTCTTGAGAATATTTTATGTGAGATTTAAAAATAATACAAAGGAAGCTTTTTGATTTTTCTTGTATAGAATACGTCAACTCTTTGCATAATATCATTGTCTATTTGTTAATTAATGTTTTGTTTTTTGATGTCTAATTGAGCTGCTTACAAGAGATACCTTTGCATTAAAGAGTTTCTATCTATCTATCTATCTACTTCGCTAATCGCTTATCACTTTAATTTCTAATTCATAATTATTGATATTATGTAGTTTCATAATTCCTATTTCACTACTGTCTGACTGTAAAACAATTTAAATTAGCAAATTCGCTATAGTAACTATTTCGTGGATTAGGCATTTTATCGACGTATTGTCAAATGATAAGATGTCTCATGTCGAGAAACACACGATTAATATTAGCAACGTTGGCTGTCGATTGCTAAGTTCTAGAATAGAATACATCATCATGTAGCACATTGGTATTCCATAGGACATCAGATACCCCCCCCCCCCCAATCGCTGCATGAAAACAAATTATCTGTGAAAATGTGTGCTGTATTGAAATTGTATTTACCCTCTGTAACACTTTAACATCATTTACCGGGCAAGCAGCAATCAAGTGGATGTTATTTTTCTGCGGCGCTGGCGTTCTAATTAAGTAATACATCACGCTCGGCCGGTAGCAACACGTCACAGGGTGCAGTACGACAGGGGCGAGGGGTCGCGGGGTCGCTGCTTGATGGACGACGCGCCACGGAAGCCGATTGTCCAAGTCATCTTGTTAAATACAGTTGTAGAGCCATGATGCCACTTATGGCAACATCATACAATAGGCTCAACTGAGTTGAGGTTGAGGTGTTACAAATCAATGCCATTAAAAAAAAAACATTACATAACATAAGCTCACGCCTGTATCCCCGAAGGGGTAGGTAGAGGTGCACTAGCGAACTAGGACACCCACATTTCGCCGAGATTAGTTCTGTCCCAGATGTGATAGGGGGCGAGCCTATCGCCATATCGGGCACAAATTCCAGACTCCGGGCTGATATGGAAAAATCCAATATCACTCAAAACATCTATGTCAAATGATAAATTGCGAGTCACTTTTATGCGAGCACTGGATAATAAGGTTCGAGAAATCGGTCCGTCATGTCCGTTTTACTTTAATGATTCCTCTGTCATTGTAATCATTACTTACCATCAAGCCAGGCAATTGGGTACTTGACTATAGTTCATTTTATACACATATTTACCTCTATATCTAATAGCAAATAAAATGAAAAACAAACCCTTCTGTAAAAACTGCATCGAAATTGGTTGAAAAATGAGTCAGTAATTCATATTTTTAATTCTGGAGTGGGGGCATATTCCACATTTCGCCGCACTCATATCTGTCCCTGATGTGATAGGGGGCGAGGCTATCGCCATATCGAGCACAAATTCCAGACTAAGGCTGTTATTGAATAGAAAAACTCAATATTAGCCTATGTCCAGCAGTGGACGGATATAGGCTGTGATGATGATGAATATCACTTTGTCTAACCCGGGAATCGAACCCGCGACCTCAGGAGTCAGGATGGTAGTCGTACTGCAACTACGTAGTTGTATTGCAACTACGCCACCGAGGCAATCAAGTACATAAAGTTGAGTTCGCTAGTAATTGAACGAGTGCCTTCATCAGCCAAGCTAACTGGGCTGCCTCTTAGCATTCTGGTAGCGATGAATAAATATTACTTTTTCCCTTTTCTTATCTACTCTCGGTCTAATTTATGTATGAGTTGAGGGAGTTTCTTATCTTCGCACGAAATTAACTTAATTAACATTGTTCATATTTCGTGACGGAATAATTTGTACTAAACGTGATATTACACATCGACGGGAAAATGTGAAAAGTAAAGTGAGTGACTTAAATAAAAACTAAGGGATTTATAGTCTTGTTACCAGGAGCACATAAATCAGGAGGTGAGGTGATGAGGCTCGAGTCATTATTAAACGTGTCCTATATGTTTTAATAGTGCCACCAATATACGTTATTTTCGCGGCGTGACGACGACGCGACGCGCTAAGTTTGTGCTAACTTGTTCAAAGTTTTCCGTGTAACTTTATCGTCACTTAAGAATGTTTTTAGTTAAGTAGGACAAAGTTACTTTCCTACAGTGTGATGTATCTTTAACTCCAAGCATCCTCCATGGATTGATTTTATTATAATTGTACCATTTGTATCCCTGTATCATACTAAAAGTGACTGAAATCGTAATGATGTAGGTAATATGTATTTTGATCTGCTTGGCCGTTCCCTTAAAACAATAATAATATTTTAGTTACATAACATTTAGTATTTATTTACTGAATAGCCATAGGTCAAATATATGATATATCTAGTACAAATCTATTTTAAATATTATCTGTATACTTCGCATGTTGTCTTTACAACATACGAAACCAAAGTTGTTCCTCCTATATCGCGTCTTTACGCTATATACGATAGGAAAAACTTTGGTTCAGATAATAGTAACATAATCTGAATTATTGAAGACGGTATTCATTGTTCCTCATTAAAAATTTTAATAATTATTATTATGATCTTGTTATCCAACGAGTACGAGGAGTTTTGTCTTTTTGATATGAACATGTGCGTAAGTCTCCCCCGCTTTCAAACCCTTCACGCATACATGCGTTCGAGCCTGCCTATTCATACACCCTTCGTGTGGCGTCACGTCACGTGTTGTGTTCACGCTAGCTACCAGGACAACATAGAACAACGAGAGATCGCGCTGAATTATTTTGCACATGTTTATACAAAAGTCGTACACGATGTGCGTATGAAAACGATACCGCCGCGCCGCGCCGAAGCGTTTTAACGAACAAATAAAAAACGTAACAATTCTTTTACACGCTGGAAGTTAAAAATAAAATGTTGCCGCACAAATTTCCACCCGGAGCCGAGTGAATTGCGAGAATACCCCTCTGAACTTGTAATTTCCCCGTGATTGTTCCGTTAACCGTTGAAGAATGTGATATAATTACAACTCGGTTCACTTTAGAGGTTCTCGGGAGGCTTTTGTGTGTTTTCTTGCGCCTTTTAGACTCTTACTACATTAAACAAAATATATTGTCTACAATCATTTAGGTACGGAGTACGGACATTTGGATTGCACCCTATGAGAAAATAGTACATGTATAGAGGTACATAGATGGTTCTCGTTTACAAAAATATTTGACATAAATAATACATAAGTTGACATGTTTTCCGCACAAACCAAAGGATTTTTTAATGAATAATGAGTGCTTGTGTGTATGTATTAACTCTTACTTCATCTAATATTAGCTTAGGTTATATATTTTCTAATAACAACAATAATTTTATTAAACGCTTCCGCTGTTCTTCACTGAGTAAAAAAAACGCGAATAAAATAGATCTTTTCATATAAATTTTTATCTACCTCACAGGTTTTATATTCAACTCTAGCATAGCTCTGCTTCCCTGTTATTCCTGGGAACGTAAATTACCTACGCACTGAATCCGTTGAGCGTGTAGCGTTAACGAACCTCCTTTATGCTCATGCTGCCTTGGTTCTTGTGGAAAAATTTTTGCTTTCATTTTTATGTGTAACTGAAGAGTGGCGGCAGAAAGAGGGAGGTAGATAAATGCATGAACGATGACACTAAAGTATTTTGTTGCGGCTGCAAAGGAAACAGCTTTGATGCTCAAAACAAAATTCGTGGTGCGTTAAATATGCATTTTATTTATAACGGTATATATTTTCTACATGTTGACTTGCACCTATTATCACAACTTGCTATCATCATCCCTTTTTTATAGCAGAGACTGGCAAACGAGCAGATGAGTCAGTTGTGGTAAGTGATCTCCACCGCACAGACATCTAAGACACAAAAAGAATCATGGGTGCGTTGCCAACCTAAAAGGAGGGAATGAAAGGGGGGGAGGGAATAGGCCACAGAAAAACTCATTCACCGAACGAAACGCGACAGCAACCTGCCACTTTACGTCGGTTTTCAGTGAGATTATTAAACCGGTCGAACTGGCCCATTCGTGGTGTAGACGAAACTGTCTACAGCGTGGCTCTACCACTCAAACTCTCTTCCAATATTTTTAGAACTATCGTGGTCCAATTCCTCGTTTTCAGGCACCATCGTAGCATCCCTGATTACTGGGGTTGCATTATTCCATGCGCACATTGTTGGCCGGGGTTCAACTTTAACTGTCCCCAAATTATGCCCCTTACTTATAAAAATAATTGATCGCTGCTTATCTTTATACCATAGGTTGTCCCTTTCATTTTTAAACAATGTAACGCAAGGAAAAAAGTGAAAGGTTATTCGTAACCATTTGCTCAGCTAAAACTGCTTTTGTAGGTAAGGCCCATTGCCCCTTATTCATAAAAATATTTAATCGCTGCTTATCTTTATACCATAGGTTGTCCCTTTCATTTTTAAACAATGTGACGCAAGGAAAAAAGTTACAGCTTATTCTTAACCATTTGCTCAGCTAAAAATGCTTTTATAGGTAAGGCCCTATATCTCTGCAAGCTGAAAACAAAGAATGTCATTATAGATATGTCACACTCTTTATCGTCGTTTTTCACCGCACTATTAAATAGGAACATTTGAAAATGAAAATTTCTCGGTTATTATCCCGCAAGTCGACGCGGTGCGGACGCGGATCGCCAACTGGATTATGTTTTAATACATTCATGTTATTTCCGCGACCTCATTTTAACTTTTTTTATCTTCCAGCCAGATTGTTTCTGAACTCGTTGCCGCGTTTTGTTATTTCGTTATAATTTTGTTCTGAATGAGGCTTATGAGAGCTCAATTTAATGATACTCTTCCAGCGTGTTTAAATTTGCAATTTCAAAATAGATATGGTCAGTCAGCGATCTGACCTAGCGAGGTAAAAGTACTTAAAAGTATGCTGGAGACCCTTGCACCAAATCGAAATGTTTAGGGACTAAGGTTTTTGGTTACAAAGATGCTTTTGATACTAGTGTCTATAAGGATTTAAAATATGCGTTAATTTTGTCTACAGGCGGAGATTTGGTCAGTGTTCATCGCGATCCTGCGCAAGAGTGTGCGCAACCTGCAGGCGTGTACCGACGTCGGCCTCATACACCATGTCCTGCAGAGGCTTCCGCGTGCAGAGACCGTCGTTGCAGGTACGTAAGTCGAAAACCCGCTTTAATTTATTTTTTGTTTTTAAAAGGTAAACATTTTAAAAATAAATACTTGAATTATTGGATGCTACCGTTCAGAAAGGCATTATTTAAGTAAACAATCAATCAACTTTATCTCTTTGTGTCCCATGATGTCTTGGTATAAATGTGAATAATTTACAAGTTTGGTGCCCCTGAGGGGATTTCATAATAGGAAGGGGAGGAGTTTAGAAATATTTTGTCTCTTTCCTGCTTTGTTCTATTTTTAAATGCATTATATGTTCTTCGCCTTATATTTTATTGAATTAACTATCTGGCTGTTATGTTGTCCCTGTACTCCTGGGAATAATAAGATTATACTGAGAAAGTTATATCTTCTTAAACTACTCCTCGGATCTTATGCTATTCTAGTTTACGTGAGAAATATTCTTAACCCTTTCGCGGACTCGGATCGATAGGAAATGTTATTTTATGAAAATAGGTGGTAATTTAAGTTGTTTAGTTATATTGTATATAGTTATGGTGGTTACTTTCCTGGTGGTTATGTTATCCCGGTAATACTAGTATCATTTGCCATAAAATTCCCACGCCATGAAAAACAGACTCTCAAAGGCCCTCATATTTTTTTATGGTCTTCATATTTTTTTCCGAAATACCAGCCGCTTTAGAACCGTGAGAAACATTACACACAAGGAACTTTTGACATGCATTACCTTGAGATCTTGTGATTTTGAAACCCTATCATACCCTAATCATATCGCAGTTTTCACATAATCTAAATCAGTCCAGCATTTTTACGAGATGACAGAACGAACATATATTATATTTTTCAATGTAACAAAGGAAAGATTTGTTCTGTATAACGAACGATCATGAGCTTGCTGTCAAAAATATGATGGGAATCAGTGGTCCTGTATTGTGTAGCTTGGGAACATCATAGTTCAAGGCTTATGGTGCCTTGGTAGGTATGTTACCATACACGCTATAAAGTTCCCACGTTTCTTGAAGCTTTCCCAGCTTTTGTTGCCATATTTTTTTTGCTTATCACACACATCCTTGAGACATTTTTTACACCACATCCTTTACAAGGCAAAATACTTCCCCAGATACTATGTTCTCCTGGTTCTTGTCGTGTCATAAATACCCAAAAAGTTCCCACGTGCTTCTTTTATTTTTTTATTATTAATTTTTGCTTCATAGAAATTTTGTGTAGTGTGCACTTTTATTATTATTATAATAATCTAGGTGGGTAACCTGGTATTTAAAATTATATTTTCAATACTTGGTTCCTCTCTCTTGGACATAATGTTTTGTTATTTTGTTAGTATGGTAAATCAATGGGTTTCCCACCAATTGGTTCCCACGATCTATTTGTGATATTTGTATGGCATTCAACTTGAGAAGGAACCCTTGCTCATTTCGTTTAAAAATATACTTTATAACACGTGCATAGGGTTATATTTGTATTGATTTAATTATAATTAGAACTTGTTGTTTTTCTTTGATATTTCCTGAGACCACTTTTCAGGAGGATATTTGCAAAGAACTGTGCATCTAGGGTACATTATATTGATGACATACTATAATAATATCACGCCTGTATGATATCTCATAGGTGTAGACAGAGACCCATGGATTTCCACTTCGCACGATTCTGACATACTGCGAATATAATATTGTCCTAAAAATAATATTACGGGATCAAAATATAATTTCCATTCTTTATAAATTATTATTCTGAGTGTACGTATACCGGAAATGACTTTTCAAATAATATCCGGCATTAAAACATTCGCTGAGGAGGCGTCTATCGGTGACGCGCGTCAGAAATCGTCGAATAAAATCAGAATCGCGTCCAAAATCCAACCCTAGACAGGCTGTTCTTTTTTTATTCGCTCATAATATCACTTTTCGTACAAAATATTAATTTTATTTTAATACGGCTCATATTACGTCGATAAGTTACTTGATTAAACAGTTACTAAAGATACATATTTATCATACTTCAAATTTTAATAAACGGTTTGTACACTTTTCTACAAATATTTGATTAATTTCATTTACCATTATGCAAATTCTGTATCGTACTAAAGGCGGGTAGTGCAGTTGTTCTCTCGCGGTTTATTCAAGTTTCACCCCTCATTGTGCTATGCTTTCCTAGTACACGTATCCCGTGATTTTGCTGGTTTTTCATTCCCATGTTACCTTTCCCGAACGGGAACGGGGTCATTGCGCCTCAGGGTGTATGTAAAGAGAGGGCGCGGCCCGGCCGAATGGCGTGTATGAAAACTGTGTCTTAACTTTAGCCATCCCCTTTATGCGTGAAACAAGTGAGTATGGTTTTTATTTTTATTTAATGGTGAAAGTGTATAATAATAATAGACGTGAAAGTGGTTTGATGATGTTGATCTTATTTTGCGTAAAATTAATAAGGAACCTTTGTGTGAACGTGAATAATATTAGTAGGATGCTGCAGAGCACTTG
The DNA here is from genome assembly GCA_036417725.1 of Clanis bilineata. Lineage (NCBI taxonomy): Eukaryota > Metazoa > Arthropoda > Insecta > Lepidoptera > Sphingidae > Clanis > Clanis bilineata. Next base: position 13,359,179 of record CM071150.1, on the reverse strand, counting down.
CTAGTTACTGCAGAATAATCTTAACGGCAGTTATTTATGTTTCATGGTGCGTCCTTGTAATACAAGATGCCTTACCAGACGTTGTATGCACCCTTGGAGAGTTTCTTTTATTTTATATTGACCTAGTATTTATGGGAAATTTATTATTTCCCTTTCGGCTGTTGTCGTCGTCGTTTTATTTCATTCATTCATTCATTTATTTATTCATTTAATGCAAAGGTATCCTTATACATCATGATCTCCTGGTTTTGCTGGGAATCTTACTCGGGTTAAGTGTATTTTATAGGAATAGCTTTTAAATAGAATTTAATAATTTGATAATAAAAATATAATTAATAAATGAATGCCTTTTTGTTTTCTTTGAGATTTTTTATAGTCGACTTTTAATTTTGTATCAGCGAAACTCTCTACCATCTAATGCTCTCCTGGTATCTGTGAGAAATATTCTCAACCCTTTCGAACCGCTTGTTGGTTCCGCACCGGAAGCTCCTTGTTTTTGCCCTGATCCTTTTTTAATGGGGGTTCTTTGAAATTTTAAAGCGTTTCGTCGTTGAGGCGATAAGGGTCAGGTAATTTTGTTGGAAGGGAACAACGAAAGGTATTTCTTACATTTCCTGTGCTTTTGGTTATTCTGTTGAAAAAGGGTTTGAAAAGATTTCATCTGGCGAATGATAGAAAAAAATGTAATATTGTGTGCTCACACTTGTATAAGGTAAATAGAGATAAACCAGACAGCTAATTGCACATTTTGCCTAAAATATTAACTAAAAATTAATAATCATGCAGTATTTAAAAAGTTTGGAGGCGCCGGGTATCGATCCCAGTACCTCTCGCATGCTAAGCGAGCGCTCTACCATCTGAGCTACGCCCCCTTGTAGAAAGTTGTCATAAAACAGTAATATTTAGTACCTACATACATACTACATAAGTAATATACTTATGTTACGTAACACAACAGCCGATGAAATGTCACGTATTGAATCACAGCACAGTTTATTTGATAAGATCTTATCGTAGAAAGTTTTATGGAGTAGGAGGCACTACTATTAGATTATTGCTGGCGAGGAACCTTTTATTCAAACTTTCCAATAGGCATGAGACTCACCACCACATGATACTTGTCCAGTCTACTGTTATGTCACACCTTTGAAATTGACCTTGTTACGGGCTGAATGGTATGGGCCTTAGTAACAAACTTATAATGCAAGTTGATATTATTAACTTTCATCTTCATCAGCCATAGGACGTCCACTACTGAACATAGGCCTCCCCCAAAGATTTCCAGATCGACCTGATTATTAACTTTACAATGGGTTAGATGTAACTACTGGTTGCTGGAACTGGTGGCTTACGATGTGAGCTGTACTGATATCTAGTGTCGTGTCTATAAATATTAACTGAAAGTGGTGACAAATCTTTGTATATAGTTAGTGGTTTTGGTTTGTTATATTTTGTTTTATAATAATATCATGCTTTTTTATCAAGGTTTAGCTATATTATCACGGTACGATCCAGAAGAGCGGAGCAGTGGCATGCTTTGTACTTGATAAAATTATCCTAATTTATTTTCTAACTGTCTTTAAAAAGCAATTACGCAAAAACAGTCCGATTTAGCATATGGCAGATGATGACGTTGCACAGTGTAGTGCAGAATAACATGTCAGCAATTGTATGATACATGCTATTACATTATGCATTTCTAGTACGTATGATGTTTTTTTTTTTAAGAAGGCTTACAGACTAATTACATCGGTATATAATATATATGTACATAATCAAATTGCTAATGACAATCCTCCACATTTGAGAAACACATTATAGTGAGGAATTGTGTCTCTGGCGTTCTGCGTGGCGTACAAATTCCAATTTCGAAAAACAAAATTTGTGAACTGCCAAAATTCCTTTGTAAAAAAAACAATTTATTTTACTATGGCATTGGGTAAATTTCCTTATAATTATTATTTTCACAAAATCTTGTTAGAAACAAAGGTACAGGTTTTTACTTTCTCATTAGAAAAAGTAGTTTCAAAAGAAGAATTGGAGGCGCCGGGTATCGATCCCGGTACCTCTCGCATGCTAAGCGAGCGCTCTACCATCTGAGCTACGCCCCCTGTTGGTAGAATTGTTGAAATAAAACACTTACTTTTATGCAGAGTTTACTGCCTTGAAGTACTCGAGCATATATTTCGCGCTCTATCGCCATTCTCCTTTTACGACATAGATAAAACGATATCATAACCATAACAGAATCACCAATATAATGTCTTAATTTATGTATATGATCACTATCGATATCTTCGATAAAAGGGATACGTTTATTACTCTACTTCATTACGTGTCATATTGTAATTTATAGTTATTGCGATACTTAACTGTGATAATATTATATTTTTGACTTAGATTTATATGTTCCTGTTCGTATTAGAGTTGTATCTCGTAGAAAGTTCTATCCAAATGAAACGTATCCTATATCCTAATCTTGGTTACTATTTACTCATGTGCTGAATTTCATTGTAATTGGTTCAGACGCTAAAGCGGGAATTACTGATAAATATAGAGACTTTGGCACCAACATTTTAAGTAGCATTATCTAATACTAATGATATGAGAAAGGAATTATTATTCATTGTCCTTGTTATTCTTCTACAATTATTAGATAGTAAATTTCGGTTTAGATATCAACAGGGGGCGTAGCTCAGATGGTAGAGCGCTCGCTTAGCATGCGAGAGGTACCGGGATCGATACCCGGCGCCTCCAATCAGATTTTTTTGCATCTTTGTCGTTCTAATTGGATTTCGGTTCAGTTTTTAATAAAATACTGTATGCTAAATATTCCAATAAGGTAATGATAATTGATATATTTTGTTTTTTAGAATCAGTCAGCATTGTGGTATGTATTTTTTTTTTTTTTATAGCAGATACTGGCAAACGAACAGATGGGTCACCTGATGGTAAGTGATCTCCACCGCCCATAGACACTCAAGACACATTAAAAATCTTGGGTGCATTGCCAACCTAAAAGAGGAAATGGAAGGGGAGGAAAAGGGATGGGGAAAGGGAGGGGGGGGAATGGGCCACCGGAAATCTCACTCACCGAACGAAACGCGACAGCAAGCTGCCACTTTACGTCGGTTTTCTGTGAGACAACTTATGATCACTGCCTGGACGGAATTTTTTTATGATTTTACTAGATGATATATGTATGCGTTGTTTGCACATAAAATATTAGAGTGGGGAATGAGGTTTTTTTTTGTTTATGGAATGGCGTAGCAAACGATGGGCCACCTGATGGTAAGCGATCACCATCGCCCATGAACATCTGATACCAGAGGAATCGTCGATGCGTTACCGGTCTTTGAGGAATCTACCTCTATATGGTCTTTTCTTGAAGGTATCGGTCAGGAAATATTGCCGGGGGAAGCTGATTCCAGAGGGATATTGTACGGGGAAGAAAGTTCCTCGTAAACCTCACTGTCGAGGAGCGCCATTCATCCAGATAATAGGGATGAAAATTAAAGACATGGGACACATCTGTCTTCCGGAGATCTGTTTCATCTCATTATATCTAAAACTCCACACGGCGTACATCCTGGCTACTATGGGCCTTAATTATAAAACAGTTTAACTGAGCAAATGGTAAAGAATAGCCTGTCGCTTGTATTTTTCAACAATGTGACATAAGGAACAAAGTGACAGGCTATTTTTAGCCATTTGCTCAGCTAAAGCTATCCTTCAATGGAAAACAACTGTGCTTCCACAATGTTGCTTGGCGATAGAACGGTTGTGGAGGCATCCACACGGTCTCTCGCATGTGAGAGATCTACCACCAGTGGTATTGAACCTTCGTCTTTCGTTCCAGAAGACCGTTTTCGCTAAGCTATAAGCAATAAAATATAAACAACAATGAAGTTGCGTAAAGCAGTTTAATTCAAGTGAAAGGCGTGACCTAGTACGTTGCATGCGTATTGATAACTCGATTTACTTGTTTTACATTCAACTACATGTTGCTATGAATGTAGCCGACAGTTTAGCATGGTACTTCAGCAGGGGGCGTAGCTCAGATGGTAGAGCGCTCGCTTAGCATGCGAGAGGTACCGGGATCGATACCCGGCGCCTCCAATCTGTCTGCGGGATCCTTTTTGACATTAATTTTGTGTGCAAAGCTTTTAGGGTTTTTATTTTCGACCTACTTCCAAAAACGAGAAGGTCCTCAATTCGTCTGTTTTTTTTTAATGTATGTGTGTTACGCCATATCTCCGCCGAATGTGGACCGATTTTCAAAATTATTTTTGTGTTCGATAGAGCTTATTTCAAGGGTGGTCCCAAATTTGGTCAAGATCGGATCGGATTTGAAGTCGGTCCGTTAAGTTTTTAAACTTGTGATTATCTAACAGAATTAGGAAAGTCTTTCGCAATAAAGTTATTTTTCTTAGCAGACGGCATATTGTAAGTAAGCCACTGTTGTTCACGGGCATGGCCTATCTCAAGGGGCCAGTTAAGCCGCTTCTTACCGTGGAATGAAGAGGAAAAGAGTGGGGATTAAAACGGGAAGAGGGTATTTGGGGTTCCGGAAATTTCACCATACACAACACGGGAGTTTTATGTTGGTTTCGCGAATTTCAACAGTGCGGCCCATTTAGGCTATAAGCAAAAAGTCTACATTGCGACCTTTATACCAAGAAATTCGAATCACTATATGTAGATGACTTGAATTTTTTTTTTATTTACGAGTTGTAATTTATTATGTTTAATGAAATTATTTGTGATATTCGCTTTTCAATTTTTATTTATTTCACATTACCAAAATCTACACTTAAAATATATCTTATCAAAATAGAAGTTCCAAAAGGAAAATTTGGAGGCGCCGGGTATCGATCCCGGTACCTCTCGCATGCTAAGCGAGCGCTCTACCATCTGAGCTACGCCCCCTGTTGATAGAGATAATGAAATAAACACTTTTATACGTACGTGAGTTTACATTTATTTCACCCTGAGGCAACGACCGTGAAGCATTTAGCAAACGATATCGTTTCATTTGTACCGCCTTCCATTAATATTTTTGATGTTCTAAATAAGTTAACTGCCTGGGTGCAGTGGCGTGGCTGTATTTCGGTACGACTTCCGTCGTGAGGTCTCGGGTTCAATCCCCGGGTCGGGCAGTGTTATTGAATTTTTCCATATCAGCCCGGAGTCTGGAATTTGTGCCCGATATGGCGATAGGCTCGCCCCCTATCACATCTGGGACGGAACTAAGCTCAGCGAAATGTGGGCTTACTAATTCGCTAGTGCGCCTCTGCTAACCCATTCGGGGATATAGGCGTGAGCTTATGTTACATACATATGTTTACCTCAATCAAAATTATTTGTAATCTAAATAATTGTATTTAATTTACTATTTGTTATATGATAATTTAAAATTTGAACAAAATTTATATGAAATTAACTATTTGAACTAGCGGTATCGCCTAAGAAAAAGGGCTTTATAGCGTAAAAGTTGTTTTATTATAATTTGGGTCATAAGTACATTCCAACCGAAACGATAAGTAGGGATATAAAATATTTAGTAGTTTACTTTAAAAATAAAAAAATAAAAAATAAAAATCTTTATTAATCACGTAGGCATATAAAAGCACTTATGACATGTCAAAAAAAAACATAATTTAGATTTAAGTATTTCTTATAATATTATTATATTATAGAATGCTATGAATTTGGAATGAGGGAGGCAGGTTATACAGTTAGAAGAATAGGGTCCTATGGGGAAAGGGGAATGGAGAGGTTTGTGGACCGTGGAAAGGGAACGGGATGTGGCAGGTCCGCCGACAGGGAAGCGACGGGAATTAATAGGAGTTGGTGGGATTGGATGAAAATACTACAGAGCCCTATCCTAGCTAACCTACCAACCTTTCTCTAGCTACCTACGGATGACGACCCGAAGAAGAAAGGCAGAAAGAAACTCCGGGCTTATTTTTTTCATCATCAATTGTCACCATTTCTTTTTTCTTTTATCAAATTATATAAACAAATTTGGGTACAACTGATAATTATAGGGATTTATGCATACCCAACACCACTATCATATATCCAGAAGAATGGAACCGGTGAAGTAGTATTGTAGCATGCATAAACCCATACTAACAAAATATCCTTAATAATAATTTTGATATAATTTATGGCACACACTTTACAAATTGGTCGATCGGTCGTACTGTTTACAATAAAAATATATAAATGATAACAAGTATAATGTCTAATACAAAGAATTTAAACGGTCTAATAACAATATTATCATCACTATGGTGACAAGCCAGTCAATGTACATTGTCAAATAAATATATATATATATACATATATAGCAAAAAACATATAACAAAACAGAATTTCATTTATAGATAGTTAATGTTATAATTCAAAATTGCAGAAGGCGATTCAGTTCAGTTAGGGTTCAGCAGTTTAGCAGCAGACTGATTCCAGACTTCCGTATCAGTTACATAGTCTGTAATGCTATAATAAGCCCTTGCCAATAAAGTTCGTTTGATGTAAGTTTTGAAATTGCTTTCCGGTAGATTTGTTACTTCGGAAGGAAGCTTATAATAAAATCTAACACAATTTCCTACAAATGACTTATTTGTCTTGCAGAGTCTTAATATAGGAACTGCGAGTTTGTCTTTATTCCTTGTATTCATACTATGCAATTCACTGTTTTTAGAAAAGCTAATTAAATGTTTACGAACATACATTATGTTTTGAAAGATGTATTCGGCCGGCAGCGTAAGTATATTAATCTCCTTGAACAGTTCTCGAAGAGAGTGACGGGATCGGAGGTTGTATATGGCGCGAACCGCTCTCTTCTGTAATGTAAATATAGTCTTCAGATCGGCCGCAGAACCCCACAGCAAAATGCAATAAGACATAATGCTGTGGAAGTATGCAAAATATACCAACCTAGCCGTAGCCACATCAGTCAATTCCCTAATTTTTCTAATTGCAAATACGGCTGAGCTCGATTTTCCAGATATTCTTTGTATGTGAGCACCCCATTGTAATTTAACATCTACTGTAACTCCAAGAAAAACCGTAGACGGGATTAAGTCTAATGTTTTATTGTCCAATACAATATTTGATTTTTCTTGATTCCCATTTAGCAATGAAAATTTGATACATTTTGTTTTTGTTGCATTTAATAACAGATTATTCACAGAAAACCACTGTGAAGTTAAGTAAAGGACTTTATTCGACTCTACAAGAGTTCTATCCTTTCTGTCTACCTTAAATATAAGTGACGTGTCGTCAGCAAACAAGACTTTCACATGTAACAGTGTTGAAAATCGACGTTTATGTCTAAAACTTTTCGCTCTTTAAAGATTATCCAGCAGAAAAATGTATATTTATCAAACATCAAAGTCATCCGCTAATTATAATTTATGTTTGATGTCACTTAGATATTTCATATTCCGAGCCAGTGGTCCCGCTTCAGAGTTGAACGCAGCGATGTGGAAAAATAGCTGAATACGACTTATCGACTAAACGAACGCTAGATATGTAATATGTATTGAATGTTGTCAAATATTTTACGTGAGTTATGAAATTTGATGGAAGTGGGGTGTAGCGGAGAAACGTAAAGAAAGTTTTCTCAAATAATTCATCTGTTGTCTGGATTTTTTATTTTTATAGTAGTGACTGGCAGATACCAGTCGCCTCCTGGGTATGGCCTGTAGACCGGGAAGTCCTGGGTTCGATTCCTAGGCGGGTAACCGGAAATTTCACATTTTTGACCAAACGGAACAGGTAATTAGCTTTTGCATGTATACAGTACCGAAACTTATTTGCAGAAAACCCACGTAAAGTGGCAGCTCTCTGTTACGTTTCGTTCGGTGAGTGACATTTCCGGTAGCCCAATTCCTCCTCCCTTTCTCAATCCCTTTTCCCTCCCCTTCCATTCCATCCCTTTAGGTTAGCAACGCACCCATGATTCGCTGGAGATCACTTACCATCAGGTGACCCATTTGCTTGTTTGCCAGTCTCTGCTATTAAAAAAAAGTACATCGTTTTCAGCATAAAGAGCTTAGGTAATGCTACTTAACTGAGGGGGCTCCGAATGTTTTTCTTTTTAATGGTGGATGGCATTTTTAATACAGTCGCATTACCGGGGCGCCGCGCCGCGGGACCGCTGCGATCCCGGGCCGGGGCGGGAATTACGCGGGATCTCCCGGGATTAACCGACGGTGACATAGATCTACGGATTATAAAGGGACAATGCACCGGCCGTTAGGCGACAGGCGGACTCTTCGCGTGAAGATAATTGTTAATATACCATGTAGAAAAGATGATCCTGACCCCACACTAGGTTTAACCATATTTATTTTACATGAGGTAATCCTCTTGCAATCACGTTGATAAGACGGGGTATGCCGGATTCTATAGGCAAAATCCCTTGGTTGTCGCCATCTGCATTATGGAAAGGTTTTGGGACCTCCTATAGGAACGCGCCAAAACACTAGGTTTAACTTACATTGTAGATATCAGGAATTAGGAGGGGCTTACGGTCCCACAATATTTAGACCCGAAACAAATATGTAGGTTACACAAACATTTGTCAGTCTCGGTGCGAGAATCGAAACCACGGCCTCTCGTTTCACAGCCCACTGTTCCATGGAGGCCTTCAATTTATTTTGGTGTCCCAACTATCTTTGAAATTGTAATATTTTCTACTTTCCTATCTGATTCATCAGATTGAATCTTGGGCCTTAGTTATAAAAACAGTTTAACTGAGCAAATGGTAAAGAATAGCCTGTCCTTTTTACTTTCTAATAATGTGACACAAGAAAAAAAAGTGACAGCCTGAATAGGCTATTAATATAAATAATTAGCCATTTGTTTAGCTAAACTGTTTTTATAAGTAAGGCCCTATATGTTTGTTTTATTACTTAAAATCATAGTGTAGGCAATATTGTAATATGCGAAAAGGGTTATTTATAAGTTGCTTTTACCTTCTGATATCCTAGTTGCCACAAGAACATTTCTAGTGTATGTTGTTTATACAATGTCAAGTAGTGATGTGGATAATCGATTATTTGTCAGAGACCATTATTTTTAAACACTTATTAATCGACTGGGATGGTTGGCGCTCACTTAAGGAGGCCCAGTGGGCGGCAATAAGCTAATATAATAATCGACTAACCAATTGTTTGAGCACGTCTTAAAAAAGAAACCAATAATCGATTATGAATAATAATCAATTATCCACATTACTAATATCAACTAAAAACACACGTTTTCTGATAATCAGTTCAAAGTAAAGTGGCAGGCACGATGTACCCGACCGTGTGTGTAATCCCAGCTACATTCGCGGCAACATGAAACCGACGGCTGCTTATGCACTCCTGGTACATTTTGCACATTGTCGTGGGTGGTTAGTTGCCAGTGCACACTGTTTGTGTGCGTGCGCTAATGCTAAATAAGAATCCTTTAGCAATTTACTTATTTAAAAAAAGGCGTATGTTCAGCAGTGGACGTCCAATGGCTGATAATGATGATTACAAATTAGATCGGTAACAAGATCGTAGCTTGTTGCGCTCAATTCTTCAATATTAGTCTCTAATCTTAATTTTAATGGCGATTTTAATGTATAATTAGCTAATGCCGAACCCTTCGGATTTCGTAATAGAAATGTCTTGTTAATGCCGATTTTAACGTGGAATTGGAGGCATAATTATGAAACACAGCCACGTTCACTGTTAACATACATTTTCCTGTGAACATTATTTTTAGTTTCAGTGTTATATTTTAACAAAACAACCGCCAACCGAAGCTCACACAATGCTGTCGGGAACAGTCGTTCCACAATAGACTTGTTTTACATTTTGTTCATTTTTTGGAACAGTGGGGAACCAGCTCGGTCGCCCGGCATTCGTTTCCGAATGTATTGTGTGAACACAGAGCAACTCGCAAGTTGCCGACCGCTGTAAAACGGTTTCGGACTGAGTTCCGACCGCAACAGTTGTCCGGATATCACATGTTGTTTCAAATCGCCAGTGTCCGCTGTAACTTCATGCTCTCCTAGTAACGAATTGAACGCGATACTAGAAATTAATAAGAGTGTCATTAGGATTCACGACGAAATGATTGATGATGGAGATTGATTGATTTGTGTTTTTCATGTCAAGGGACCTACAAATTTCAGCAGGATAAATATTGTTAATAATTTAACTAGCATTGTCTCTACTGTTTTCGAATTACATAATAATAAATTTTAATTTTATTCAATTTACACGATCTGTGTACTCTATTTTAATAACATGTTCACGTCTCAAAATTATGAGTTCAATGTCCAGTAAAATCAATCCATTATGCAGGCTATTGAAATGGTGTCACGTGACAACATAAATCAATTAAAATGAATCTCCCAACGCGCACTTGTCGACTCTCCATAATAGTAATGATCATGGAAATAAAATTACTTTTACGGATGTTATCACGATTTGGTTTTAATTTTTATTCCCGACGTTTCGAAGGCTTTGCAGTCTTCGTGGTCACGGGTTGGGCAGTCCAAAAAAGTAATTTTATTTCAATGAATAGCATTCGCGTAAACTTAAGAAATCAGTAAGTAATGATCATGGCTATAATCAGTTGATGTCCTCTCATGATGATATGATCTTTGAGGGCGGCAGGTCCTATGTCTAGCAGTGGACGTCCTATGGCTGATGATGATAATTATAATATGATTGGTTTCCCACCACGGGGTCGTAAAAACTAAGCCGATTCCTTTTTGTACCAATGCTTGAAAAATTGTGCTGAGTCCACATTGGAGTTGGATAATTTGATATCTACATTCAAGTAATTGATTTGCCCGAAATGTCAGAATAGGCGTTTCCGCGTTCACTGATCTCAACATAAGGAATGGCAAGTGATGTCATAGTGATTTTTTTCTAGGGCAATCTTGATCACCTGACGTAACAAACAGCACCCCAAGTCATTACTGTCTCAGTTAACAGTATCAGGTTAATTAATAGGTCTAAAACGATGCAAAGTGATGCATGGCGATATCCGCTATTAGGTCTACGTTAATTAATAAAGCCATGTATTCACTTGACGCAACACATGACGCCAGACTTGTGTGGCAACATGCTGGCAATATAAGGTTTTAAATTATTGCTGAATATTAGACGTTTTGTTTGGGGTCCTTGTCGCCGTGTCTCTACTTGTGCGCATGCATGTGCAACTTGCGTCTTGTTTATGATCAATTGAACCATGGTGGCAGGTTGTAGTATTTACTAACAAACGACCCGCACCAGTGTTCAGTGTGATTTGCTGCTTATTAATTCAATAATTATACCAAAACTGTAATCTTACGTCTGAGCATAGACTTCTTCCACTAGTTTGGGCCATATTTTTTTCCACATCCCCTTACCACATTTAATGTAGGGTCAAATAAACATACTTTTTAAGCATGCTGTAGAAATGGTTTCGAGAGATGATTCTGAGGTATTTTAGCCTGAATGGTGACATGACATTAGCATTATGTAGACTAATATATTGCGCCTTATGTATACATAGGTTTATTAGGTTAAAGTATCCACGCGGCGCGAGGGTGTGGCGTGGCTGTGGCGTCGCTCGCCACTGAATAATTAATGCAAAGGCATTAATAATTGCTATCCTCATGCGTTGATGAAATGCGAATGTAAATTACAAACGCTTTTAGTGCAATCGCGGGCGATTGGTTTGCAATGTCGCACATAGCCATGTTCCCGGTTACGTGTGGTCAGATTGTAATTAGACAAAAATGTAGATATATCAGATACTAGACCTCTTTTGAAAATCAATTTTATATTATACTAACGTGTATCATGTAAATTAATGTCGTTTTTGCCAATCTTCAAATAATTCTGTTACAATTGTTTTTGGAAAAATACAAAGAAAATGTGCTCGCATGTCGCCTAATTCCTTAAGAAAGTACTAACATAATAAAAATCCTAATTCAAATCATGGATTGCTTGTGTGTCAAACACCCAAATCCGTTCCGTTATGGCTATCACCAAACTTCCAGGGATTATATCGCCAATATCTACTTTTAAATAATTAACAATAACATATGAATGAACTTGCTGAAGCAGCGTCTCCTGCGCGTGTTTTTCACGAAACAAAACACAAAAACACCTACACAAAAAAAAAACCGCTGTCTCCTGCTCACGGGACAATGGACCATAGACAAAAATGTGTATAGTAGGATTGCTAATTAGACGGAGTAAACTGACATTTCGAATGTTGCCACTTTTTCATGGAATTTAAATAGTGCTGCGGTAAAAAGATCAAGATTATTCAAACATTTCAATTCAGTGAACCAATTAATTCTTTCATTTTCTAAATTCCAACTAAAAATCGTAATTTCTGCATAATATGTAATTAGTACTGCATGTCGACTGAATTATAGTAATAGTAAATTACTGTATGCTAAGTTATGGCATATATACTGGAATTATAGTCATGGTTCATTATAAACAAAACTTACAAAAACTATGAATGTGCCGAACGTAATTTTTCTCAAATAACAAAAATAATATTTGTAATTTTCATTGTTATAATTTCGCGTATCTGTTGTGATTATTTACGCAAAATTATTTACACAGACATTTAGTCGAAAGGTTAAGCTGAAATTTCTAAAAATACGCAATAAAATTCGAAATTTGCAAGCTAGTGCTGAGTTATTGTTTCTTTGAGTGATAAAAATTGAACTGGATCAATCCCTATGTTTTGAGAGTAAGCAACATTATTTTGGAAAGTGACATTTCGATCTGTCAGTTTACTCCGTATAATTAGCAATCGGACTATAGTGAAACCATGTTATGCGCCTTTAACACCCGGTTCCAATAATTAATCTTAGTTCGAATGTGCAGATAGATTACAAAAATTAGCCAATAAGAACACAGTTTGAACATCACTCCGTCAAATGACTTGATTTGATTGGTTCATAATCGCGATCTATCTGCACTCTAAACTGGGATCGTTTATTGAAACCGACCGTTAGTTGACAAACATGCCACAACACAGTACTATGAAAATGTATTATTTAGTGCATGCTGCTTTAAGCCGCAGCCAGTAAATATTTAACATTACAGTACATTATAGGGGTGTATTAACGCATGGCTACCCACGTGGCTCTGTTAGCTCTCGATTCAATCAACATGAACACTGTACAAAATAATTGCGTTTACATTTTGGTGAATACGAGCGTGTTCATTGGTACACAGTAATTAGAAAACAATTTGATAATTTTGTACCTATTTTTGGTCTTATCCTGATGACACGTAAAATCATGCCTATCTCTGATGGATCAGTAAGAGGAGAACTAGAACATCACTTTTTTCGACAGACTTCTCAAAAGAAGAAGGTCCTTAATTCGTCTGTATTTTTTCAATATTTTTTTTATGTATGTTACGCGATTATCTCCGCCAAATGTGGACCGATCTTCAAAATTTTTTATGTGTTCGATAGAGCTTATTTCAAGGGTCCCATATAAATTTGGCCACGATCGGAATTGAAGTCGGTCCGTTAAGTTTTTAAACTTGTGATTATTGAAGCTTGTTTCTGTAACTATCATGTAATAGGGGGAGCCTAAATAAGTGATCTCGTGCGTAAAGGGCAAGTTCGGAGTACCCTCAACCGGCGGAAATGTATGAAACGATGCATGAATGTGGACGAGGCAAAGAGGTGTGTCAGGATCGTAGTTTATGGCGCTCAGTTGTCTCTGTCTACCCCCATGGGATGCAGGCGTGAGTGTGTACTGTTTATGTATGTAAATAATAATACAAGCACTTCAAAATGTGAGAGTACCTAACATAAAAACAGGTTGTAGTGGGGTAATGCATAAAAAAGATTCTCAAAGCAAGTTACATTGAAAATGTTAAATCAACAAAATCTCTATTTTAGTGCTCTCAGACGAAATCTGTTTAAAGTACTTTAAAGCGACTCTATCAAAGGATACGAATGTCCTGCGAGTCGGTGACCCTTGGTTTGGCCGTTTTCGTGTGTGTGCAGTCGCCAGTCTGCAAGCTTCGTGCCCGTACCACGAACAACTTTTGACTATCGAGTTCTCTCCACCTTCATTATATTCGACCCAACATAACATGAGAGCGCAGTGAACTCTATTCGAATACTTATTCGATAGTTATTCGCGCTAGGGTCCTAGTTCTAGACAATTTAAGCCAATCCCAGTTGAGTCAATTTCGTCTTGCATGACGCTGGAGCATTTACAGTCATAGGTAATTGAGTTTATAAACTTTAGTGTAACCCCTAGGCATATTATGTTATCATTCGCTCACTTACAACTTTATTTTTTCTACCTGCCCTTATCCCACCTGAATGTGTGGTCGGTGCAACACACCTTTTGAAGCATGTTGCAGAGAGGATTTAGCTTAGTTTTTACCACCGGCCGCCTGCCTGACGTCAACCACCTATGAGGGATCTAGTCCTGGGCAAATTAAATTAGAAAATTTGCTTTGCCTGACCTGGGAATCGCACCCAGGACCTCCCGATCCACAGCCCATACATGCTGCCACTAGACCAAGTAGGCGAGGCAAACGCCAACTTATGTGTGAATTTATGTTTCATTCTTGTTAAAAGCAGAGGGTGAAAAAGCATTTATGCAGGCTGGCATACAGGTCGACTCATTTCGGGACTGCACTACGCTTACAATGACTTTGCCGTGCCCAAATAAAAAAACAATTAACATTCAAAACTGATAGAATAAGTAAACTATCAAAATAAGGAAAATAAATATCAGTAATATTATTATTGCATGATGGCGCAGTGGTATTGCATGCGCAGTACGACTATCGTCTTGAGGTCTCGAGTTCGATCCCCGGGTCGTGTAAAGTGATATTGGATTTTTCAGTAATACCCCGGAATCTGGAATTTGTGCCTGATATGGCGATAGGCTTATCCCCTATCACGTCTAAGACGAAACTAAGCTCGGCGAAATGTGGGTGTTCTAGTTTGCTAGTGCACCTCTGCCTAGCCCTAGGGGATACAGGTGTGAGCTTAAGTATGTATGTATGTAATATTATTACGTCAGTCCACAACCGTCTTTACATTAGGTCTTCTGTATTTTCTATACATATAAATAAATAAATACACCCAACAGCCACACACACAGTCCTGACCCTACACTAGGTGTAACCTGTATCGTGGGTATCAGAAACTACGAAAGACTTTCGGTCTCACAACACCCACACCCGAAACAAATATCTGTGGGCCGCACAGACATTTGTCTCGGTGCGGGAATCGAACCCGACCTCGAATCGTGACCTCACGTTTCACAGCCGGCTACTCACCTGCTGCGCCACGGAGGCTATGTTTATAGTAATATTTGGCATTGACTGCCTCGGTGGCGTGGTTGTATTTCGGTACGACTGCCGTCCTGAGGTCTCGGCTTCGATCCCCGGGTCGGGCAAAGTGATATTGGATTTTTCCATATCAGGCCGGAGTCTGGAATTTGTGCCCGATATGGCGATAGGCTCGCCCCCTATTACATCTGGGACGGAACTAAGCTTGGTGAAATGTGGGTGTTCTAGTTGGCTAGTGCGCCTCTGCCTACCCCTTCGGGGATACAGGCGTGAGCTTATGTATAGTAATAATGTTCGTCTGTTTCAGACCTGCTGATCGAGATGCTGGGCGTGCTGGCGAGCTACAGCGTCACAGTCAAGGAGCTCAAACAGCTGTTCAACGCTATGAAAGCGGTCAACGGAAAATGGGTAAAGAATGTTATTACCAGTGATGTCTGCTCTTACAGGGTGTTGCTTGCGTCGCCACTTCTCTGATAAAAGTCGTGGGGGGGGGGGGGTTACGACCACCTCTTATAGCAGTATTTTTATTGTTATAAAAAGCTTTTACTTCGTTTTTTTGTACGGGAATCGGTGCAAGTAAGACTATAATAATACTGCTATGAGAGGTGTGATGGTAACCCCCTTGGTTCGGTATAAAAAGTAATATACTATCCTATATAGTGTATCTTTCTAATAGTGGATGATTTTTTAAAAATAGCTTCATTAGTTCCGAATCTTCAAATATTATTTAATGATAAACTATTATTAACTAATAACATAACACGTATGACTTGTCCGTGGTTAGTTTCTGCGTAATATGATAGCATAGTCCATCATGAGTTAAGGTCAAGAATGATCTGAAGCTCTAAAAACCTGTAAAAAAATGAATACTGGAAGTTTCAGACTTTAAAATATCGATAAAGATTGTAAATATGTACTCTAAACGCACAGATTTATGTAAAACATAATTTATGTCACATTAACCACAAGTACTTGCGGTTTGTTATGGAAGTTTAAGTAAAAGGTCTCGAATTTCATGAATACGCGTCAAACCTTCGCCTTTGATAACTTTAGTCGTTATATTAACAACCGCGACTTTGTTTAGGCCTTCTTGTATTAATCATACTTTTATGACTGTCAAATATTATACAGTCAAAGAACCGTGGACGCTTTCTGAGTACCTTTGCCATCTATGTTCCTGTCCTTTACACAGTAGGCAGTACCTTGGCTGTACTCTATGGGTGACTGACATTTACTATCGGGTCAGCCGTTTGGATCCCTGGTGTTCTGCCTCCGTAGGTCTACAAAAAGTCTGAAACGATACGCATCGCTTTCGCATTTCTAGTGGACCCGATTCAAACAAAAATTAGAAAAATATAATATTAAGTCGAAAACAACAATTAATTCTTAGAGTAACAATAGTAAAAGTTTAATAGCAGTCGAGCTATGCTGCAGACAATTACGTCTACAGCGGAAATGGGCCGGCTCGACCGGTTTGATACCACTCTCTCACAGAAAACCGACGTAAAATGGCAGCACATTGTCGCGTTTCATTCAGTGAACGAGATTTCCGGTGGAACAATTCCCCCCTCCCTTTCACAATCCCTATTTCCCTTCATTTAGGTTGGCAACGCACCCATGATTATTTTTGTGTCTTGGGTGTCTATTGGCGGTGGAGATCACTTACCATCAGGTGACCCATTCGCTCTTTTGCCAGTCTCTGCTATAAAAAAAAGAAAAACGCCTTCCAGAATTGATGTCAGTCAACTGAATTTTCTAGACTCCTAAAAAGCATTTCCTCATGTTTGAAACTGGCCTTTCACCGTTAAGGGTCTATGAATACAAGTATGTCTAAGGAACCTTGTGAGTGTGTATTTACGTGGTGTAGAAATTCAAGAGAGTTTTTAATTTGTAATTACACGATAAGAATAAAAAAAGTATTAATTGCTCTTTCCTTTGAGATTAATTATATCAAAGTTGAGACGATGGTGTTATCTGTCAAAGCGCCAGCTACAATTTGTCAAGTACGACAATAAGAGATCTAATCCTACTAGGATGGCATTAAAAAAAGAAGGCAAGGGTATAACGTGAACAAATGCGGAAAGCACCAGTGATTCGCGCAATTAGTGAGTGCCTGAATGCATTTTGAATTTGCATCGTTTTAAAGCTGTGAGAGGGAAACGGTAATTAGCCGTGGGATGCCGCACGGCCCGACTGTATTTATGCTTTCCTGGTAAACGAGACTTGGCGTTTTTACCGCTCGTTTCATTTTAATTCATATTTAAAGTTTCCCATCTGTTTCAAATGAGAGTAAAATCTCCGTCTATTTTTCCGTATTAGGGTTTCTACAACTTGTTTCGCTTTCTCAATATTATTATTTTAAATTGGATGATATACATTTTCTCAGGTTCTGCAATGTTTATAAATCATTTTAGTTCTAGTTCGCCGATCAGGAATCAAAATTGAATAATATCTTATACATCTGCTCCGTGGCGTGGTGGTATTTCGGTACGACTACGGTTCTGAGGTCTCGGGTTCGATCCCCGGGTCGGGCAAAGTGATATTGGATTTTTCCATATCAGCCCGGAGTCTGGAATTTGTGCCCGATATGGCGATAGGCTCGCCCCCTATCACATCTGGGACGGAACTAAGCTCGGCGAAATGTGGGTGTTCTAGTTCGCTAGTACGCCTCTGCCTACCCCTTCGGGGATACAGGCGTGAGCTTATGTTATGTTATCTTATACATATTTTTACCCTGTTTTTTATAAGCCAATTACGTGTTTTTTTTAAATTTTTATTTAACTTAGAAAATCCTTCTCCTCTGATGGTGAGTCACCGGCGCTATGGTAGCAATGACAATGATTTTAGAGTCTACATCCGACACGTCAGTAACCTCGTATGCAAAATATGTATGTATAATGTTTGTTGCAGCCGCGTCACTCAGCCAAACTGCTCAATGTGCTGCGTCAGATGCCGCACAGGAACGGTCCTGACGTGTTCTTCAGCTTCCCAGGCAGGAAAGGATCTGTAAGTACATACCTATATTTAAACTTAACATGTTTATAAGTGTAGTAACAATTTACTTGTATAAGTTAAAAACTAAATCCTACAGAAAAATCGTTACTCTATGGGACTACCTGAAGTTCATTTCCAACAAAAAATCAATTATTGAAATCGATTGAAATGGTTTAGGTATTAAGTATTAGCGATGAATCGTCTACTTTTTAAAGTCACTTTTCTTACTTAGAAATGTAGCCTATTATATCCAAACCATGTAAAGTTACAGGATTTCCGAAATTAGACGCTACATACACATATATATATATATATATATATATATATATATATACATGCTATTAGTTCAGACGCTACATACGTCAATATAGTAATACATAGAAGAAGAAAGAAATAAATTATTGTTAACTTTAAAAAAAAACGTGCACCATTACTCAAACACGTAAGTTCGCCTTATGTCATTTAAGGCCGCCTTATCTGTCAAAATGGTATGAAGAAAAACAATGTAAGAAGCCATTAAAGTTGAGTAGCGTTCCATTTTTCAGGCGTGATTGCTAAAATCATAAGCCCCCTTTGGTAAAAATCTCTGAAGTTTTCATATAAAATCGTCGCCCAATTAAGCTATTCTATCGGATAATTGGACGTACCCTACAGCCTGTCCCACAGTTAGCCTGTCAGTTTGTTGCTCAGTTTTAATTGAACAGGAGTACCCTCCGACGGCACTTGATCGTCATGCAATATTGATACACGATTGGTTCGTGATTACTCCGGTTAATTAAGCCTGATGGTGCTTGGTTGGATGACTGTAATTAGATATGGAGATATGGTGAAATGTAATACTATACACTATGTATAGTATTAATATGCTAATTAATAATATGTATAGTATAATCACAGACGTAAAAAAAAGATGGACGGAGCGCTAGGTACATTGAAAGAGAAGCAGGGTTTTCGGCCCATTCGATCGGTCGCCGGCCGCCGCTAATACGTGTCGATAGTGAATCGATAGTGAATGAGGCGAAAACCCTGATTCTCTTTCAATGTTTCTTTGACAGCATCCGTGGCGCAGCGGGCGAGTAGCCAGCTGTGAAGCGAGAGGCGGCGGGTTCGATTGCCGCATTGAGACAAATGTTTGTGTCCCACAGATATTTGTTTCAAGTCTGGGTGTTGTGAGACCGAAAGTCTCTCATAGTCTCTGATACCCACGATACAGGTTATACCTAGTGTGGGGTCAGGACTAGGTGTGTGACTGTTGGGTGTATTTATTATTTATTTATTTTTAATGTTCCTAGTGCTCCGTCCATCTATTTTTTACTTCCGTGAGTATAATGTAATTTTGTTTGCAAAATGATTGAAAATGTGCTGTGTGGGGAGAATAAAGTACAGAATTTTGTCAGGCTACATCAATTTGTCCTTGATTATATTCATGAAACAACACCAATATTTAGAATAAATAAACGAATTATGTTTAAAATAAAAATGAAAAAAGTTTGGAGGCGCCGGGTATCGATCCCGGTACCTCTCGCATGCTAAGCGAGCGCTCTACCATCTGAGCTACGCCCCCTGTTGATACTCAAGGCAAAATTGCGAACTACTTTCTCTATACACAGTTATACAGCCCGCGGCAATGTACAATCTACAAGCACTGCATAATTTGCTGTTGATTATCTTTGTGAATCATGTATTACGAGTTACGAGCGTTACGACACGTCTTGCTTTTGAAACTTTGATATTGTAATTTAAAGTAACCATCTACGCAACGGAATACATATATAAGTTTTTACTATTCAATACTTTTTGCGATTGGCTACGTGCCTTATGGCAACCACTTCTGGGGGATTCATTTTTGGGCCAATGGTATGACATGAAATCGCTTTGTCCCACCTCGCTTTCGAACCCGGGTCTTCCCGCATAGTCTATATATACTGCCTACCAAGAAGATGACAGTTACGAGACAAAATTACCCATATTATTTCAAATTCATACAAAATAATAATAATCACAAATTTAAAAACTTAACGGACCGACTTCCAATTTACCGATCATGACCAAATATATGGGACCACCCTTAAAATAAGCTCTATCGAACACAAAAAGAATATTGAAAATCGGTCCACATTTGACGGAGATATCGAGTAACATACATAAAAAAAAATACTGACGAATTGAGAACCTCCTCCTTTTGAGGAAATCGGTCGAAAATTACAATCGCATAACAAGACTTTCCAATCCGACCAGTAAACTTTGCTGGTGGTAGGATATTCGTATATCTCCGGATGGCGAGCACCGTACACATGGTGTTGAAACCTGCCATAATGATCTACATTCCTCGTGTGGTTTGCGTTCTAGGATCAGTCAGTGTATATCTGGATTTCTCGAGGGGCTTGCAACTTTCTTGAGTGGTAGAGCCACGCTGTAGACAGCAACATCTACAGCACGAATGGGCCGGTTCGACCGGTTTGATACCACTGTCTCACGGAAACCTACGTAAAGTGTCAGCTCGTTGTCGCGTTTCATTCGGTGAGTGAGATTTCCGGTGGCCCATTTCCCCCGTCCCTCTGCCAATCCCTTTTCCCTCACTTTCCATTCCCTCCTTTTAGGTTGTCAACACACCCATGATTTTTTTTGTGTCTGGGTGTCTGTGGGCGGTGGAGATCACTTACCATCCATCGTGCGTGACCCATCTGCTCGTTTGCTAGTCTTTGCTATAAAAAAAAACATGACATCGCGGTTGGTTGGCGCGGGTATGGGAGTACACCCTTGTTTCTGCGGCGGTCATCCATGTGTCTTGTCGAAAGGTGTAGTGTGCTCGGATAAATAAAAACGAATTCAGTCCAAATCGACGCAGGCGCGGCCCTACCGCCCGAGGCCGTGTCCGATGCAAACACGCGGTAGGCAAGTTTCAATCACGAATTCACGGAAATCGCCTGCCGAGTTGCAATATTGTGCGATTTCCTATTTCGTAAATTAAATGAAGGTAAATATTATACAATTTTGTTGTTGAAATGCAATGCCGCGGGGCTGACTGACACACTCATAATATTTTACTTCTATACAGCTTGTCTAGGAGTATACATAGAAGTCTTTGCTTTTAACAGATATATTGTATCGAAGGCCGCTTCCAACAGGTCGATCTGGAAATCATTGGGGGAGGCCTATGTCCAGCAGTGGACGTCTTATGGCTGATGATGATGGTGATGATGATGATTGTATCGAAGTTCGCCTTGGGTATATCGTATAGACCAAAATTGTTGAGATATTAGTAGTATTTATGGATCTTGAATAACAAAAATTCGTCATACAGAAAACAATATACACGACACAAACACATTTCAACCCGTAAAGTAAAGCGAACAAATCACCTCCTCGCCCCATTTCTAATTTGTACCGTGGTGGGGGTGGTATTTATCAAGTTTACTGGAACACCTGACGCGCTCCGTTTTTCCAAACTGCCGATATTTCACTGCGAATGAAGAGTAACTGCCTTCTATTACCGGCACCTTATTTATAAACAGAGTTCATATTTCAATATGACGCGACGTGGCGAGTCCCCCTACCTCGTTATTTCACGCTGGCAATTTTCACAGAAGTTATATTAGAGCGGAATTTGTTTCGACATTTTGTTTTTAGTTTTGACTAACTACAGTATGGAGTTATGAACAAACTTTTCCACTCCATTTCCCTTTTTAGGACACGCCTCAAACACACTCCAAAGAGCGTTATGCTTCTGGTGATCACCGATATACTAGGATATAGGCACTAGGATTTTGACTGCACTGCGTTTATCATCATATTATGCAGTGTAGCCACTTTAACTAGTTCCGAAATGTCGGACATCAAAACATGACTAGATTAGTTTACGTATTTTTGGTCTAGGAGTTCTGTAGTAAGACCACGAGTTTTTAGATACAATGCTAACGACTATGTAAAATAATTTATATGAAAAATATTCAATTCAATTTCAATTTCAGTTCAATTCTCTACATAACCGCTAAAGGCGTTCGGCTGTTTTCATATAAATATTTTACGGAATCACTGGCGAGAAATGTCAAAAACTCAATGGCCTACTGGTCTTCTGCGAACAATTCAGTTTGTCCTCTAGTAATGTTTTAGAGCTTCTTTGTCATAATGAGAAGCAGTTTTCTCCTTAATTGGAATGATCGAGTAACAAGTAAACAGACTTCTATTTAAACGTTATTAAAGAACAATTCCTCATTTTTTTACTTGAGAAAAAACGTCGAAAATGTATATTTCCCGTCTCCCTGGTAATTATTTAAACAACAGGGTTTGAGGAGTCATTTTTCCAAGAGGCATTAATGAAATCATGCCGGTAAAATACGCCCGGGGGCAACGTTTGTGAAGCCAGAAAAATGTATTTCGTTTTTTAAAGATTCCTCCATTGTTTTTTTTGTTTGGCAATTTAATATTTTCTTTTTAAGTTAATCTGTTTGCTTTGGCGGCGGGATTGCCGGGTGAATCTCAATGATTCAACCGGAACGAAGTTGATTGAAACGAACACCGGTTTATTAAAAACAAAGCTGTTGCCGAATTATTGCAGAGTTTCTTGGTATAATATTGATATTCAATTAGTTTAAGATTCCTATGTTGCCTTTACCTTATTATAATATTAATTGCATCTTCTCCATAGGCCATAATAACTACATCTCAGTTCAAACTTTCCAAACGTATGCCCTTTGAAATGGTGTCTGTTTGTGGTGTATGATGTAAATTTTCTTGTATGTACCACTCTTGCATTTATTTAAGATATTATAAGACTCAATTGCACCACTATTATTAACATAGAGTTAGTCCTAACCGCATGTTAAGTTACATGTCATTCATACATTTTCTGTCAATTTAGCTTGCGGTTAGGACTAACTCTAGGTTAATAATAGTGGGACAGTCCTCTTCTAACAATGAAAGGAGTTTAGCTTAGTCCGTCACGCTGGCCTAATGGAGGTTCGTAAATTCACATACCTTCGAAATTCTTTTTAGCGATCGTTGCGCATAGCAGTCCGTACGTATACTCTGAGCTAGTGTTGCTATTAAAGTTGGATATATATTGTATTAAGGTTATATTAAAATACCGTGGTTAATTGAATCTTAGTGTTGTGAAGTAGGTAACTTCATTTAACTTTTGTCTAAACAAAAATTGTATGATTTTTATCAACATCAAAAAGGGATCGATATACCAGGCCGACATGACTACAAGAGTCAAGCGTTGCCAACGACTTTATTGGCGATTCTTATTCAAATACGCACCGTGCGGTAATCTTGGCGACATAGTAGGCGCTTGTGTCCGTTTTTTCCCCTTATTTATCGCCGTCCCGCCGGGGCCAGGTCCATTACTCTCTGTCGCGCTTATCCGCAGATCTGACGCGCGACTGACGCCTCTTAGCCTGTTCTGCTTGCTTGGTACTTTAATATGGGATAAACATGTGGTTACATACAGATTTATTGGTTAAGGGTGACTTGCAGCTAGGCGATAAACGACGTTTAATCGTAAAATAAACTCCATTTTGGCATCATTTCAGTTCAACGTCTTGCACGTCGTGGTTTTACCCTTCATCTCGATTTAAATAAACGTTTAACTTAAATGGGCATGGCCGCCGGTTTAAAGTCGCTAATCTTGATTTTATTGACAAACAACCAAAGAATTTAAACACAAAAAACATAGCCTTTTCACATTATTTCTTGTTGTTTAATGAAAATCTATGATAAAAATGGCTTTGTTTTTTACACTGAACATGATTTGGTATCGAACAAGGATGATGAATTCGTAAAATATATAAAAACTCAAGTTTTTTTACGAAGAGTATATAATTATCAATAACCCATACATACACCTTACAAACTAACATTGTATGTACATAATCTCTTGAAAAACCACATAATTACAACACTTCACTATTATGCACGATATTTGTGTGCGCACGTGTGGAACTAGTCCTTGGAAGCGGTGGTATACCACCCACGCCCGACCCGGCACGGCAGTCGGCAAGTTTTCCTCGATGTCTCGTCGCACCTCGGTGCAGGATAGGTTTCGGCACACGCATCACAAACGCCTTGTAACTGGCGCAACTCCACACTTAGTTCATCACCATCAACGAGTACCTTGTTTTCTTGTGCACACTCGCACTCCGCAATGTTCTTCTTTTACAAAGTACATTAGTTATTCTATTTTCTAGGAGAGCGTTGTTTTCGAGATGACAAATTTCACTTAAGTTAACGAATTTCAAAGTTATTTCTTGATAAAATTTTATTATACCTCTATTATAGAAATTACCATTGTTGACAATAGACTTATATAGTTCGCGAACGAACCAGTGCGGAGGACAGCTCCCACAGAAGAAATGAACGAACTAGTTCCCAGATCTCTCGTTCTTTAGTTCGTTTGATAAGTTAGATAGAATCTAAGTCTTGAGTATCGTCCAAAGTAAGACCATTGGTTCTCATATCATTCTCTAAAAAGTCCAGCCAGCGCTTTTGAGGTCGTCTGGATTTCCTTAAAATAACGCTGACAGACCACGTATCGTACATATACACAGAAGTACTGGCCAAATGATGGTCTTGTTTTCGTAACGTAGTCAATAACCACTAGGGAAATATCGTACTTTTTTAAGCTATATTCAAATACGGTGCGCAGCACTTTTTAGTCTCACAGATGGGAACCCATCATAATATTTTCTTTTACTTTCTTCGATAAAAAATTTTTGAAAACATTTATAAAATACTACGTTTACGCAACTCATGTACTTGATCTTTAGCACATTTCCTTTCAGTCGGCCATTTTCAAGCGGCCCCTAGACGCTGTTTGTCTTAGACATCAGCGTACATGAACACCCACGGTGGTTGCTGAACCTCCATAGTGAACGGGAAGGGTTTGGTGACGCCAAAAGCAGTCCGAATCAAAGACTTTGATCGGAAGAACATGTCTTCGATAACGTCAACATAAGCTTCTGGCACCCCTTTGAACCTTAGGGCCCACCAGATTACCCGTCGGGACACAAAGTTAAAAGCCTTCTGCAGATCCAGGAAAGCGATATGCAGAAGCTTTTTTTTTCAACATGCATGCCTCGCAAAACGATCTAATAGCAAACATTTGGTCCCTGGTCTGTCCCCCATACCCTGCAAGGCAAGAACCCAGGTTTCGCCAGCACCTAGTCCGTTACTCAGAAAAGTGTACCACATGCAGATAAGATTGGCTTAAACCTAAAGGTGTTGGTGGCCTACTGTGTAAGTAGGCCACCGTCATCGTTGGGTTCGTTTGGTAAGGGTTGTCCCTTAGACGCCGTCACTATTCCCCAAGTATGTACAAGTAAAAAAAAAACAGCAGCATATTATGAAAGAATAAAAAATAATTAATCCGGGAACATACATAAAAAAAGATTCCAACGAATTGTTAACCTCCTCTTTTTTAAGTCGGTTAATTCACCTCCTCCTTTTTTGAAGTCGATTAATTAATAACCTCCTCCTTTTTTAAAGTCGGTTAAAATTCGTGCAAATAATATTTTTTTAGCCTTTCTTTGGTTCGAGACGTGAACTAAAAGAACGAACTAGTTCGTTGAGGAGCCGCGAACTAAAGTGACCATTCCTTATCGCGAAATATTATACGTATGTCTAGTTGACAAGTCGTAATCCAGACAACTGACACTAATTATTTTTTTTCAATTATGCCTTTCATCAATTAGGCCAAGGAAGCAACCATATACAGCCTCGTCGTATGTGTGTTTATATTACATGTATTCAAACTGAATTAAAACTAAATATTTGCCAACTATTGACACAAGAGAATCTATTGAAATATCATATAAAATAAAATACAATTCTTTATACGCGAAATTGTGATGATAGATGTTGCGAGACGGCACTATAGATAATAATATGAAATTTACGGAACGTAAATAATGAGTGATTGTTGGGATTTATTTTATTTTAATTTGCAAAAAATATTTTTTTATGCGAAATTGTGATTGTGGTTATATATTTTTTGTGAAACGGAACTTATGAATTTGGAGTAGTGAAGAGTGTAGGCATCTTGCCCGCGTTGCAAAATTTCCCGATTTATCGGGATATTTACTGATTTTGGTCATTGCTCACGATGTCCCGATGTAGCAGTCCTATCTGCCGAATTTTTGGATTTTCAACTAATGTAAAATAATATTCTTATAAAAAATGGAACATAATATTATTAATACGGCAAAACTAAAAGAAACCTGTAATACAATACAATACGGCCTATACGACAATACTACATACAATAAAATACGGCCATTCAACTTCGCGGTATATTAAAGCAAATTGTACTAAAATACCTTATAATAGAGTTTATTATTGTCTGGTGAGTATACAAGGGAAAATAAATAAATAACACCCAACTGTCACATACATAGTCCTAACCCCACACTAAGATCGAGTTTGGTGTCGTGGGTATCAGGAACTACGAGATACTTTCGGTCTCACAACACCCAGACCCGGAACAAATATCTGTGAGTCATACAAATAATTGTCTCGGTGCGGGGATCGAACCCGCGGCCTCTCGCTTCATAGCCGGCTGCTCGCCCTCTGCGCTACGGAGGCTGTCAAATGTCTCTGAAGATAACTTCGTTCGGGTTGTTTCCCAAATTGGATAACTTATACTTGCTTTAGTCGTTCATTATAGTCCATTCATAGAATTGCATGCACATGTCATAGAAATATAACACATAGAACGACAGTACACGGCCGCGGCGTGAAGGCTTTCCAAGTGAGACATTATTGTCTCACTACGTTGCACGGCGGCAGTATCCAAGGTTAAAACTTAGTTACGAAGAGCTCGCACAAAAATAACGGATTAAACTTTCCACTAAGTCAATGGTAGGTCTTCTGCACACAAAATGATGTATAGAAAACAACAATCAATGTTGTTACAATTTTAATAAATATGAGAAAATGTTCACGAAAATAGGTAGTAAGAGGTGGTAAGAAGACGAAAATGATTAATCAATGTACAATATATCAAACTATAAATGATTATATGTAACTTACTGATTATAATTAAATAAATTAACGCATTATTAACATAAACTACTTGTGTTTCATTCCGTATAAAAATCTCCCGATTTTCAGATGCCAAATCTAACGAGTTTTAATTTTACACTTTTGCAACACTGCATCTTACTCTATTCGCCGTTTTATTAATACACGATTCAGTCCTAAACGTCATTTAAATCAAATGTCCCATTAGTTGTCTTGCACATACACATTTCTGGTTCGATTTAAGAAATCCGAGTGTAGATTATTAATCCGCGATTTCATTACTTCTACTCATTCTTTACGTTCCATTAGATTCATATCTAAAGTTCCGTATCAAAACATCTATCATAAAAATTTTGCATAAAACGAATTCTAGTTTGTTTTATATGATTTTTCAATAGATTCTCTTAAGTGAATAGTCGTCAAATGTTCACATGTAATACGAACACACATACTATGAGGCTAGTTATTTATTTTTATTAAGGAGTAACTAGGAGTAACTTTGCACTTTGTTAGCTCAAGCGGAATTTATCATCTCGTAAACAACTGCAGGGTTAACACCACCTCTTATAGCAGTATTATTATAATCGTTCTTCGTTTGTTTTGTATGGGAATCGGTACAAGTAAGATTATAATAAGACTGCTATAAGAGGTGGTGGTAACCCCCTATCTCCTAAAAATAGGAGAACATCGCGGAGTAGGCACATGACATGGTAGGCATAGGACATGGTAGAAAACATAATATAAGCTCACGCCTGTATCCCCGAAGGGGTAAGCAGAGGCGCACTAGCGAACTAGAACACCCACATTTCGCCGAGCTTAGTTCCGTTCCAGATGTGATAGACGACCACACAGCCGATAAGGCTATCCGATAAGCGAGAGGCCGCGGATTCGATCCCCGCACCGAGACAAATGTTTGTATGACCTACAGATATTTGTTTCGAGTCTGGGTGTTGTGAGACCGAAAGTATCTCGTAGTTCCTGATACCCACGACACAAGTGTGGGGTCAGGACTATGTTTGTGACTGTTGAGTGTTATTATTATTATTATTTACATAAAACAACAAGAAATAATATGAAAATGTTATGTTGTTTGACATTCAATAATCGTGATTAGCCATTTAAACCGGCGGCCCCGATGATTTAACTTTGTCGTTTATTTTAATCCAGATAAGGGGTAAATCGACGACGTGCAAGACGTTTAACTGAAATGATTCCAAAATGGGGTTTATTACAAGATTCATCGTGGTTTACTGCGGAGCTGCGAGTGAATTCGGGACAACTAATATGACATTTGATTTTAATCAAGTTTAGGACAAAGTCGGGGACTAATAAAATGGCGATTATAGTGAAATCCCTGCAAGTCGCCCTAAGTTAATAAAAATAAACAATGTTTTTGCAAGGAACTTATTTGTTTGACTTTGCAAATGCATACATTGTTTACTATGATTATTTTTATTATTATTATCAGCCATAGGACGACCCCTGCAAACGTACATAGACCTGAAATATCGGGCATAAAAATTGAAACAAATCGTAAAAGAATCCGTAAAAATAGTTTAATTTCAATTTTATATTTTGGTTAAATGGTTTTCGATCTACCATCTAATCATGGCAGCATTCTAATTTTGTACTTCGAGAGCCTCTCCCAGGATTCTACTAAAATTGAAAGGTAATTTTATGTCAAGATATTTGTTATGTTCACTAACTGTTTAACGAACAATTCTATAAAGTATTATAACACTGTCTGAGCGAGCTATCAACTCGAGCGATCTGCGAGCTCAACACAAAAAAAAGAGTATAAACCCGATTAAATGTTATGTTTTTCCACTATATAAACGGCAAGTGCGATTTGTTATTCTAGCAGTTTAGATTCGAGATAAATAAAGCCAGCAAACGGCACACAGCTTGAGTGCACCGAAGGCGGCTTAAAACTTGTGTGCACCGGATCAAAAAGTCGTGGGACAATAATTTTTCTCTCGAGCGAAATCCCCAGATCCCCACTTCGGGGAAATTAAATCGGTCGTCACTTTGTCTTCGGAGCGGGGTGCGCTTGCGGGGTGAAATGTTTCCCCTATCTCATAGTGAGTTTAGATAAAGCCTTCATTACCAAATGACTCTGGAAATACTCTGTCGATGTTGGAGAAATATTTTTATTCGTTAAGATTTTATGAAAACTCAGATTTGAAGCGATTATTATTAAATGATTCCACGTATTAACGTAGGTTTATGCGCTATGGACCGTGAGGTTCTGGGTTGGAATACCAGGTTGAGCAGCGTTTTATGCGGGTTTTGCTTACATTTGCCCGGGACAGTTGACGTCAGGCAGGTGCACGGTCTATGCTAAATTCTTTCCACAACATGACTAAACAAAGTGTGTTACGACTTACGAGACCCCCCATTGGATTGGAATAAAGACAGGTGAAAGAAAGTAGGTGTAGATCGATAAGGTCACTTAACTCACTTATTGTTAGTTGAACCACTTGCTTGATTCCCGCTTTGTTGTAGTTCGCATATATTGACACGAAGACGCACATACTCCTAGTAGCATCTCTCACACACGTCCATGATTTCATGTGACTTTGACCATTATATTTTTACGTGTTTCTATATACTAAATAACTAGTGATATGCAGTAGGTAAAAAAGGAATAATAAATAGGAATAAGATAAGCAGAATGTTGCCTGAAATCCAAAAAGCGCGCGTCTTCGTAAAATCCACAAGCCATACCTTGTAAATGATAACATTGATTGATTAGATCCTGTCACAGTTTCACCGGTTGGAAATTAATGTTCCCAAATAACATACATTCCACATTCCTTTCGTAACGTGAGCCTTCTAACTTACAGACACCGATTTATCTTCCGACAAATCGACACGTATTTTTTTTAACTTAGGAAGCGTTAGTAAACTTTATGACATTTTTATGTGTCAACAATTTTGGAGTGTTGGTATTAAATTACATTTTCATTTTTTTGTTTATTCATAATTCTGGGGAGGTCGTAAATTTCTTCTTTTAACGTTTTATCACGAGATGATTAAGATAGACCTTGCTAAATGAGTCTCTATTAGTTAAATTCTCTTGGCTATTAATCTTGGCGTGCGAAGTATTTTTCAAGCTTTGCCATTTCAGAGGGTAGATTTCTTTTATATTATCCTGTAAAAAGTAAACAAGTAGGTTATCTGAACTTAAATGATCTTTACCGTTGTTACGGACAGTCCATATATGATACCTATCCGCTTACCTTTGCATATTGATTTTATCAACTCGGATTATTTCCGTCCCAGATGTGATAAGGGCCGAACCTATGCCCACATCAAGCACAAATTCCATACTCCAGGCTGATGTTGAATAGAAAAATTCAATTTCACTTTGTCCAACCGGGTGGTTGAATCCGAGACCTCAGCAGAGTATTCATACTGCGCACGCAATTTTATATACGCTACTAGGCAGTCAGAGAAAACTTACGTAAATTGGCAGTTCGCTATTACGTTTCTTCCATTTAGTTAGATTTCTGGTGGCCGAATTCCTCCTATTCCCAATCTCTATTCTCAATTGCTGACTGCCTCGGTGGCGTGGTGGTATTTCAGTACGACTACGGTTCTGAGGTCTCGGGTTCGATCCCCGGGTCGGACAAAGTGATATTGGATTTTTCCATATCAGCCCGAAGTCTGGAATTTGTGCCCGATATGGCGATAGGCTCGCCCCCTATCACATCTGGGACGCAACTAAGCTCGGCGAAATTCTAGTTCGCTAGTGCGCCTCTGCCTACCCCTTCGGGGATACAGGCGTGAGCTTATGTTATGTTATTCTCAATTCCTTATGTCCTTTTAAACGCAACGCATCTATGACTCTTTTGGTACCGTGCGAAGATTATGACCATCAACAAACACACCGGCTCCTATACCAGGGCATATCTCCTATAAACATAGAAATATCACATAACTCCGAAACACTTCCAATAAATATAACACGCAAAAAACGCGTTTCAAACGTGCCATACATAAACGCGATACGAAGATTGCAGCGTCGATAAAAACGGGCCCACTATGTAGATTTTATTGATGCGATATCTCGATGGGGCCCTTTACAAGGGATGCTCGTGCGGGACGCGTCTCTTCGCCCTAAAATAACGTTTTATTGTGTACCGTCTCCGTGCTTCGAGGGGCTTTTCCGATTTGATATTTTTTCGAGATTCGTTCAGTGAGATTTTGACGAAATGTTTTGAGGTTCTTTCGTTTTGCTGTGGTTTATAAATTATTGTGGTAGAAGAGTTTATGAAGAGGATTAAGCATAAATAAGCTCTGTTTTGTATTTTCATAACATAAGCTCTCGCTTGTATCCCCGAAGGGGTAGGCAGAGGCGCATTAGTGAACTAGATCACCCACATTTCGTCGAGATTAGTTCCGCCCAGTTGTGATAGGGGGCGAGCCTATCGCCATGTCGTGCACGAATTCCTGACCGCGGGCTGATACTGAAAAATCCAATATCAAATAATAGAAGATATACGTCTTGGTATTAAAGTGACATGTGCAAGCATCCAGATTGAGGTAGATAAATTGCTAAGTTTATTCATTTTTTCAGTTCGTGCATCGTTCAGTAGTCGTCACCATCATCATCGTATCGATTTCAAATATTTAGATAATGAGGGCGGCAATTTTTATTTTATTGCAGACAGCCTCCGTGGCGCAGCGGGCGAGCAGCCGGCCGTGAAGCGAGAGGCCGCGGGTTCGATCCCCGTACTGAGACAAATATTTGTGTGGCCCATACATATTTGTTTCGGATCTGGGTGTTGTGAGACGGAAAGTCTCTCGTAGTTCCTGATTCCCACGACATAAGACTCGATCTTATTGTGGGGTCAGGACTATGTGTGTGACTGTTGGGTGTTTTATTATTAAAAAAATATTTAATTAGCAAATTGCTAAGGTACGATGTAGACAGTGTCTTTCTAAGATGGTTTCTTTTCGTGCACAAGATGCAATGCACGAGGTTTCTGCTCTTAAGAACACTATTGTCGAGGTACTTACTAACAAATTCATTGATTCAACCACAGCCACGCATCCCTGTCATCGTAGACTAATGGCATAAGATGAGTAACACAAACAAAACTCTATAGGGGAGATGTTCACAGGCTGACCCAGTTTCAAAGATCAATACGAGAAATGAAATCCTATAGCGTCGGATCGCGTTACCGTTGATACATCGACGCGTTTCCAATTAAACGACGTGGCCCACGTTCGTACATGCTTGTGATGCATTATTTGTTGAAGTGGTTATGATGCTCGTAATTTTCGCGGCCATGTTTTAGTGGTAGCGTAAAGGCTATCCACCGGGAGCTCCTGATTTGAAAGCTTAGGTCGGACATATTTTATTTCTAGTAAGATTTTCCTGGAACTGGATCCCTCATAGGAGGTTTATGTCAAGCAGGCAGCTGGTCGTAAGAACTAAGCCGAATCCGTTATGCAACATGCTTGAAAACTGTGTCGCGTTGATCTTACATTGCAATTGCGAAAAGGCAGGTGGACGAAAGGAAAAGATTTATTTGTGTTGGGGATGTCTGTTCACTTTGTTAGAATAATTTCAACTTAATATTCAATAATAGGACGTCCACTGCTGAACATAGGCCTCCCCCAAAGATTTCCAGATCGACCTGTTGGAAGCGGCCTGCATCCAGCGACTTCCTGCGACCTTTATCAGCAGTGGACGTCCTATGGCTGATGATGATGATGATGATTCAATAGTAAATGTTTTGTTGTCTTAGGCCGTGGTGCTGCCGCCACTGGCGAGGTGGCCCTACGAGAACGGGTTCACGTTCACCACCTGGTTCAGGCTGGACCCCATCAACTCCGTCAACATCGAGAGGGAGAAACCATACTTATATTGGTAAGTACATAATGAAATTTAAATAATTTATTTTGCAAGTAGGATAGTTTATAGCGGCATTTCATAGCAATCCCTGAGAAGAAATGCGGAAACAAACCCAAGGATTATCCATTTTGTATTCATGTTATGAAACTCTCATCTTAATGTGTGGCCATGGGACTGATTCTCTGCAATTCACCGTTCAAATAGCAAAACGCACTTCATCCTAGTAATGAAACATATTATTATTAAACATAACATAATTATTATATTAATGTGATGCGACCGCGTTACACGTTCATAATATGAACATTATTATGGTCATACAGAATAAGGGCCCATGACTGCGTGTGTCATTGTTGTACCACAGGTACGCGCTAAGGCTTAAGTAATCCCAATTAATGCTAGTACAATAATTAGCACAGGCAATATTAACAGTACATTAGGTAAATGTTAGCAAAACATCGCGGACGCAACATAACAAAACACTTAGAAGTCAATTTGCGTCGAGAACAAATGCAGAATGTTTTGGCACATCGTGAATGTGGTAGCAATCCGGTAGTTACTGTTTCCACGATGTTTTTATTGATATTACTAATGAAGATTACCGTAACGTGATGGGTTAATTTAATTTGTTTTTGTATTGGAGTAATCCATGGAGCTACAAAATGACAGTAACTATCTAATCTATTATTAGAAAGTATCACAGCTTTACTGTAGACGAATTTTTACTTTAGGAAAATACTTCCACGAGAGCAAACTCCCAATCAAAAATAACATAATGTATCAATGAAAATTGACAGAATTCGTAATGCACGGACTTTTATTTCGATTCGGGCGAGCATTGAACGTTCGAGTCAAGTGTTTACTTCGTTGGTGTTATGCGGCCCTGGTACTCGGCGCGTGCAAACGCCCACGTGTTTTAGGCTAATTGAATTTTCGGTTCTGTAACGTAAACCCGCCTGCGGAAAAATCTATTCTATAAATAAAAGCCTCCTCAGGAGTTTGTGTAAATAAAGGGATTTCTGTTTTATCTTACGGGCCCTTTACCTTCGAAGGGTGGGTGGATTTGAAACATGAATGACTGAATTGTGTGTATTTGCCCAATTAAATTCGTTTCATTCAATGTATGTTTAAGTTGGAAACTCCTTTGGATGCCTTTATAAATTAACTTATCTATGACCTGAACAAAGAAATACTCACAGTAGAACAAAAAATAATAATATTTGAATGAGAATAGCAAGCAGAAACATCATCTTCAGAAGCAAACATGACAGGTAAAGATGCAAATGATTTGCTATCCCGATAATGTTAGTCACGTAATAATCCTGATTAGATCCGTTGACGCCCCAATTAGAATAACATGATGGTTGTACTTAGTTTTAATGTGCCATGTTGTTCTGATCTTTTAAGTTAATTTCCTTAGATATATCGTCTCCGCGAGTTGGAATTGCTATGTAAATAACGTTTATAAATTTTAAAACATTATCGTATTTCGTAACGTTACTTTTATCATATATGGCACCGTTACCGTGTCCTTTAATGTTTGTTTGTTTTCAGTTTTAAGACAAGCAAAGGCGTCGGCTACACCGCACACTTCGTCGGCAACTGCCTCGTGTTGACGTCGATGAAGGTCCGCGGCAAAGGTTTTCAGCATTGTGTCAAATACGAGTTCCAACCGAGGAGGTAAGAAATCCGAATATTCTTTTTCATTACATATCTTGAAAATACCTAATATTTTTCACAATCAAAGTCAGTTACAGCTTCAGCAAAATTAAATTTGTTCCATATTCCAGATATTTTATCAAACTAAACATGATTATAAAGGGTTTATTCAACGGGTTTAATTAACGGAATTCAATCTGGTGCCATCGCATTCATTAACAGTCCAATTTTTCATCCAGGGTGAGGAAATACATTAAATTAAATCAAATCCAGGTTTTAAAAAGTTTTTGTTCGCATATTAGGTTACGTCCAGTCAGATTGTGACGACGGTGAAAGGCCTCGGCTCGTAGAATAAATACAACTTGTTCCAAATGCTGTCACGGGGATCAAGCCTTATACTTTATGACGCTTTTAATGCCTTTTATGCCTGAAAGTATGGTTTTGTGGATTGTTTTAAATGTAGTCTGTAATTTATGATAAATCATTTGTACATTGAAATTGTCTAATAGGATGTTGAATGAACATAACTATGATGACACTAAAGATATTTGATTCACTAGGTTGGGTTGGATAGCGACGAAAGGTATTTAGATTTAGCTGTATTAAGCTACTGTAAATCTGGGCGCTGCCGAGTAATGCAACGTCTAGAAAACATAACAATTTTATGACATCCATCCATCGCAAAGTAACAGATCTTGCCAGGAACTCCGACCTGTGCTTCATCAACAGTCTTGCAAATGTTAGTATGAAAACCGCCAGGCTTCTGGAAGAAAGAAAGCCTTTCACAGCTACCGGACACAAATAGGGCTATTAAAAAAGCGTGTAAAAATATTATCTACTTATAATTAGGAACAGTGTACCAATTGTCGTGGTAGTATAAAGAACATCCAATTAATTAAGCTATTGTTCGCAGATGGTACGCGATAGCAGTGGTGTACATATACAACAGGTGGACAAAGAGTGAGATCAAATGTCTGGTTAACGGACAACTCGCCTCTAGCACAGAGATGGCGTGGTTCGTCTCCACTAATGATGTGAGTAGTTTTACAATCACTTCGTTTTAAATCATGTCTGTGCTTTTAAATCTATCAACAATCATCAACAATTCTCTTTCAAAACTTCATCAACAATCATGATCAAATTATCATTATATTAACCAAGTGTTGGACTATACTCGTAGACTTGAAACAAAATTCAGAAGTTTTTGGACCTCGCAACTTACCAATCTTATTTTAATTGATCACAGTCTTCGAAAAAACATGTGTTGATGATTGTGTGCCTATTTATTTACAACCAAGTTTCAGGAATCGTTATCCATAAAATTCACGACGATACTGTTTATAATCGAAATGAATTGAACGGTATTTGAAGTGCTTTGCAATTCCAAACGTTGATTTACCCCCGGAATAGTCTCAAGAAGCTAACACCTCACAGACTTCGCTGGCATCGCTGCACTGACTCGAATACGAAATTAGCAAAATCGACACTAGAAACTGTCAAGTTAACTTAACCACTCGCGATAGATGTAATCTCCCCGCCCGACGTTTCTTAAGTACTTAAGCTACTACTTAATCCAACTCTCGGGACCAGGCATTCATAACTCGACAGTAGCTTAGAATAATACATTCGGTTATCTTCAAGAACATCCCTAACGGCGCGGCGCGACAAGTTGTGGCTTCCAAGTTCCACTCGTCACGTACATGTCGTTAGGAGCGAGCTATTGCAGTGATGGTACACAAATATTGGGGTACTGGCACGAGGAATTCATAAAGATGTAAGAGTCAATAATATCTTTGAAAAAAGAAATGAAATAACACAGTGGTGTGAATAAATGAATGAATTACCATCATTTTTGATGTGTGGATGTGGAATATACTTCATGGGATTGATTCGAAATTAGAGTTTCTGAAACTTGTCTGTTTTCTGTAGCGGTATATTTCATTTTTCTCATTAAAAAGCTAATAAGCAAAAGCTGTATTTATCTAAAACATAATAAGAGATTACTGCCCACACGATCACTTTGGTTATTTATCAAGAATCTTTGCTCGATAAGGTTTTAGCTATGGGTTATTATAGTATTTTGATGGGTTCCTAGTTTTCTACTAAAATTAGCAAAACAGACGGCTGCGTTCAACATTCTTACAATAATTTTACCTTGTTTTTACAGGTATCAAAATAATTCATTAACTATGTAAACCATTTTCATTCTTAAATCTACATGAACATGAAAAATTTTAAGTTCAGTGTAAACAGACCTGAAATTAGTAAGTTCTATTGTAACAGTTTAAGTTGACAGTTCGCAGAAACACTTGAATAAAGTTTGGCGGCCCATTGAGACATGCAAACATTTCAATACGTTTATGTAAGAAGCTCTTGGACAGTTTAAATAAATTCACTAGTAAATTGAGCCAATGATGAGTGGCACGTTTATTATTTAGTGGTCATTTCTTTTATTTCAAATTCATTCTTCTAGTTTTGTAAGTGAAAACACAAAGTTTCGAAATGTTTGTCTAAGTGGTCCGGGAGAATGTCATAGATGTCCCTACAGGCACTTGATGTCAGGCAGGAGGCCGCGCCAGTCGTAAGATCTAAGTCGAATCCTTTCTACAACATGTTTAATTTAGTTGCCTTGGTGACGTAGTTGTATTTCTGTACGACTTCCGTCCTGAGGTCTCGGGTCCAATCCCTGAGACGGACAAAGTGATACTAGATTTTTCAATATCAGCCCGGAGTCTGGAATTTGTACCCGATATATGGCGATAAGCTCGCTCATCTGGGACGGAACTAAATCAGCGAAATTTGGGTGTTATTATTTGCTAGTGTGTGCCCTCTGCCTAACTCTTCGGAGATACAGGCGGGAGCTTATGTATATGTAATTTAGTTGCGCCGATGATACACCTGTGTGGGGGGAAAAGCCCCGGTGGAAGGAAAGATCCGGGCGAAATTCATGGGGTTAAAATTTTGGAATCTGGATCTTAGAGAAGAGAAGGCCATATACATAAATTGAAATAATTTTAGATGTATGTTTTCTCTAGATAAAATTACCAGGGCGACATAAACGACAAGGACTTTATGACACGATCGTGATTCGTATGATTTATAACGTCGTAACTCGTAACCGCGAGACGATTTGATTGATACATTTATTATGTGGTCGTGAATGGTTATGCGAGGCGGTTGTGCCTTTATCGATCTCGTATTACAACATTTCATTAGATTGCGTATTTATTAATACGTGTTATTACTAACAGTTTAAAATAAATTGGTGGAGCGACGTGAGCTACCAGTTTTATCTTTAGTATGGATTGACAAACTGGAGAACTTTTCTAAATAAATTATAAATAAATAAATTACACCCAACAGTCACATGACAATCACAGTCACAGTCCTGACCCCACACTTAGATCAAATCTTGTGTCGTGGGTATCAGGAACTACAAGAGCCTTTCGGTCTCACAACACCCAGACCCGAAACAAATGTATGTAGGGCATACACACATTTGTCTTGGTGCGGGGATCGAACCCACGGCCTCTCGCTTCACAGCCGGCTACTCGCTCGCTGCGCCACGGAGGCTGTTAAATATAAAACAATCCTTTCCTCCTATATTATGCCACGGGATTATGTCACATTACAAAACAAATCATGGGAATACACCAAAAATTATATATATAAGTGAGTAGACTGCCTCGTTGGCGTGGTTGTATTTTGGTACGACTACAGTCCTGAGGTCTCGGGTTCGATCCCTGGGTCACTTAGCCCTAAGTGATTTTGGATTTTTCCATATCAGCCCGGAGTCTGGAATTTGTGCCCGATATGGCGGTAGGCTCGCGCTCTATCTCATCTGGGACGGAACTAAGCTCGGCGAAATGTGGGTGTTCTAGTTCGCTACTGCACCTCAGCCTACCCCTTCGGGGATACAGGCGTGAGCTTATATTATGTTATGTACGTGAGTAGATATTAGTTTACATCTGTGGAATATCGATCATGATTACACTTTACATACAATATTCATGTATGATTAGTTAATGCAAAATTCGAATTACAAATAACGTGAATCTGAGCATAGTCCATTAAAACGATATTAATACTGAATATACAATTTCCATCTACCCCGTTTGCTAAATGAAAACACATTGTTCTGCCATTTATCAAACATCCCTTCACATACACTCATGTTTCGATTCATTAGCCGTAACGAGTGGACCATGTATCGAATGTTTCATGTAATCGATTTAAAAAATACTTCCATTACGTTTAATTAAGTAGAGTGCTAATAGAACACTCTGCAGTTTATGTGTTCCTGGTTCCGAGTGAATTATTTGATTAATTGAATGCAATATTTACAATTATAGCCCCTTCCTTACTTATAAAAATATTTAAGCGCTGCTTATTTTATACCATAGGTTGTCCCTTTCATTTTAAACAATGTAACGCAAGGAAAAAAGTGACAGGTTATTCTTAACCATTTGCTCAGCTAAAAATGCTGTTTAAAGTAAGGCCCATGGTTGCTAGCTAATCGTTGGAATATCACGAGGCGATGTAGTTGATTTATTTACTGAATCAGCTTCTTTACAGCACTAATTAGGTATCAACGGTTAGAGTTTCGCAATACATGGGCGCTTCCACAGCATTATTATAATGAAATATTGACGCTAAAATTATTTTACTAAATAAACATTCGACTAAGATAGTACCTTAGATATGACATTATTTACCAAGCTTCTAGTCTCTACAGTCCAACTAGCACGGAGCGTCTAATTATAGTTTAATGTACGTCGCCGTGGCGGTCCCAGAGGATTAGATGCTTGACACGCCAGTTGATGTATGCAGAGAGTTGCCAGACTTAACTAAATACTACCAGTTGTTATTCTGTTACATTTACTGTTTTTTAACAAGTCCTGCTAGTTTTTGATTGGTAGTATCCAAGTCAATCAATTAATAAAAGTCTTATTTTTCACGCAATGTACCTAGTCCAGGAGGCTTAGTACGAGCTTTGACAAAAGCATTATTTTCTTTATATATTGATGTTTTTGACAAACCGACGATTTTTTTTATAAGTGTACCGAGATTTGGAACAGTACCCCTAGTACGAGTTTATTTTGATAGTTCTCGATTCTCGAAATCGACGATAGTTTACGTTTCCTCCATGCATTTAACTAGCAGCGCCACTTTGCGGAAACTACAAGGAACTACAAAATGTATGGAGAAACTGAAAACTATCGTCGATTTCGAGAATCGCGAAAAACTCGTACTAAGGGTACAGTTCTTAAATTGGTCCTAAAAAGTTTTAATAACAATCTTCCAAAAACTTTGATGACCATAGTTTCAAAATAAAATAAATAGAATAATTAATATACTTGTTTTGTAAACCTGCAGATTTTTACACTGATTCTGATTTTTGGATTACATCTAGCAACTCTGGGCACTCTGGCGGCCGACATGAATATTAAACCGGCGTGGTCTTGCATACACGTCAACTCAAATGCACTGCCCTCTAGCATTATGGTAATCCAGCTAGTAATTAAACGTAGCACTGCGCTGCACCACCGATTATAATGTCGTTGATCTGATTAGGTTATAAATCAGCGTTGCGGTACCCACTGCAGACAGTGGTACTGCAACATACAGCTGAATGAGAGGTACCTTTGTTGGTGCAATATTGAGTATGATACGCATTATATTTTAATTTAATTTTTTTTCTTAGTGACGTTGTTTTTATGTTTAGTATTGTACCAGCAATAAATGTTTTCTTTCTTTCATTAGTATGGATGTAATGAAGATTCTGGTGTTTGATCTGGATTTGCAGCCGACATCGTGGTTAGAAGCTCTTGTTTCAGAGACTGCCCCATCGATTATCGCATCGAGACAAATATTTATGTCATCATCATCATCAGCTATAGGACGTCCACTGCTGAACATAGGCTTCCCCCAAATATGTAGTCCACAAATATTCATTTCGGGTGTCAGTGTGATGGGACAGGAAGTTCCCGTAGT
Source organism: Clanis bilineata (assembly GCA_036417725.1). Classification (NCBI taxonomy): domain Eukaryota; kingdom Metazoa; phylum Arthropoda; class Insecta; order Lepidoptera; family Sphingidae; genus Clanis; species Clanis bilineata. The sequence continues at coordinate 13,318,307 of CM071150.1, read as the reverse complement.
TATTATATTATATTTTCGTAGCTATATTTCGTACTTGTATAGACATAGACTCATCTTATTCAGGACTGTATGTTTCCAAATTTTATGGAGTTTCTACTTATAAGGAGTTGGTGACACTGATTGGATTTTCGAATTTTCTAGAAAATATTGTGTCGTGAGTGTTATCGCAGTCATGTCACAGTTTATTATTATCTACAAACAGGGAGCAAACAATATTGCTTCAACCAAAACATTGCTTGGGCTTTTGTTTTTCAACTGCTAAACAGAACTTATGTGGAATTTCACAAATATGTTGTTGGAAATCAATTACTGGACAAATTGCTCATAGACAAAAAGTAACGGATTTAATTTTAGTATCATAGCATTATATAATACAACAATAATGAAATTTACATCTTCGCTTCATGTCCCATTCACATTACCATAACATTACAAAATATTATGTACCTCAGTTAATGTAATGCATTAAACGTTGAAAATTCGTTTCGACAATATCATAATGTTCCCAGTATTCCTTATCCAGCCCGTAAAAACGTATCTTACGGCGTCGTCTCCGCCTGTGCGTATTAGCATCTCATTACCGAGTGGGATTGGGTCTAATGTACGAGATGTAATGCACGAGAATGTATTTAAATGGTTTACAACTCGTTTATGAGCTTTTTATTTTGTCTAGGCGAATATGTCTATATACTTGAGACTAGCTATGTAGAGTATAGATAGGCCATTAAATTAGGGTCCTGTAATATTACTGTCCCACTGCTGGGCACGGCTTCCTCTACTAATGAGAGGGGTTAGTCTTTTTAGGCCTTAGTCTACCACGCTGGCCTAATGCGGGTTGGTAGACTTCACATACCTTTGAATTTCTTGTGGAGAAACTCTTGGGTATGCAAGTTTAACCTCACGATGTTTTCCTTCATCGTTATAGCAAGCAATATTTCACAATGAAAATACACTTACCATAAAAAAGTCAGAGGTGTATGCTCGACTTTGTGATCGGTCTCGAATCTCCGACACTTGTCTCAGCAGCCCGCACCATTCCCAACTGAGTTATCGCTGCTTTTCAATCATGGTTAATGTCAATACTAATACGTAATTACTAACTTTTATAATAATTTCCACTTCATAACTCCTGACAGTCCTACCTGATTGTTGGATTCAATAGAATATTTCCGTATATCGAACTGCATAAATTATTCAAATACCATCAATTAATTATTCATTTGGTCTCATCGTGTTTAAACTCTAATAATTATGCATACGTTTGATTTTAACACAAAATGTACATTCAAAATAATCAATATACATTACATGTTATGTTATTTACAGTAACTGGAACAAATTATAATTTCCTTACCTAAAGTGAGGCGTTGATAACGGCGCCACAGTTTTATACTTTTGCTGTTATCATCGTTTCAGTTTAATTTGCTTTTATGTGTTTCTTGTCCCAAATAAATAAAAAAAATGTTATTGGTGTGTTTCCGAGCTCATTTCCTTTTTATAGTTGATGGGGTATTTTTCGTCATATCGTTAGTCAGTACAGGACAACGTGTGGTTTTTCATTTCGCATTCGTTTGAGACCCATATCTTCATCAGTTTTTTAGAGTTAAGAAGCTGCCAAATGTATCATCGTGACAATTTATTTCACACACATACTCACCAAATACGGGGACACTTTCGCACGTCTACACTTTTTATTTTGTTTATATATTATTGTTAATTTCGTATTTCATTCATTTATTCCATTATGTATAATCCATCGGGTAGTGGAACAGTGAAGACGTATCGTTATAACGCCAAACAATTTTAATCCTAAACTGTGTTGAATTCGCATATTCGGCTACAATTTTGTTACCCCGAACAACGTAAACAAATTATAAACAATATAATACGGGTCGAATCAGTGCAAGCACGCTTTATTAGATGCTTAAGTATTAAAACTGGTCTTCGTAAAAAAATCCCCAAATATGCTGATAGATTGCAACATTTTAATTTAAAAAGCTTAAAAGACAGGAGAGACATATCGGACCTATTAATTCTACATAAAATAATTAATGGCTCTTTAGATCCATGTTTGATCAATAATTTTGGATTAAGATTGAGCAATTACATTCAGCGCAACCACCGTGTATTTGATATTCCATGTTATAAATTAAACTCATCTTTTAATAATCCCTTAGCCCGTATGGCAAGGTTATACAATATAAAATTTATTGTTGATAGTGGCATTGATATATTTTCAATGACACTGAGCACTTTTAAGCGAGCCCTATATAGCCAATGCGAGAATAAATAGATCTATAAATTTAGGTTTAAATAAATTTAAGTATATAATAGTTTATTTGTTAGCTGCATATTTGTAATTTTATAACTCTGTTTCCTTTTATTTGCTCTACGTGTTCCTATATCTACTCTTTCTAATAATATAATTTTTTTATGTAATGCTATGCATGCCTATAAATTACATTGTACCTACTATGAATGTGTTAATTCTGTGTATTGTTTAGTAGCTTATAATTTCTCAATTGTTGCAATGTAGTTGGTATGTTTAATAAATAAATGTTTTAACCGCTTTCCATTGTCGTCACAAAAGATAATTACAAAGTCGTGTCACATCGTAACTTTATTCTGCGAAGTTGTCACAACTGTCCCGAGCAATTACCATTTTGTACATCTACAACTTATCAAAACAGACCGGACGGTCTCCATTGTAGTTTTAAGGAATAATAACAAAGATACTTCGTCCATTAGCTTGTTTAAAGTCTTCAGAGAAAATCAACTCTAACGTTTCCTATAATTTAGTCGTTCCAACATGAATTTACTTTAGTTTGCTTGTACTAATTAAGCACGGGTGTATTCTGTATGCTCTTACATTAATATATTTAGATATAGATCTGTCTTTATCTTTGACGATATTGTTATTGCATTGTGTTTTAGTTGAGAATGGGGTAATGAACCAAAGTATATCCAATATTTATTTACTTATTGTTACTTACAGTCTTATTTATATCTAAAAAACTGGCAACATTTTACATGTTCAAAATAATTAACTGATTATCAGGATTTAAGAAACTCTGAAATAAATATTTTCAGGTAGACACATACTTTCGTTATAAAGTAGAAATATTTAATAATAAGCAATCGAAACAGTATTCTTTCTCTAAAGGTATTATTGTTCATAAGCAGTTATGATCATCAACAGGTGATCCATTTGATTACATTAAGGCAACCCTTACATTCTGTTAGTTTTAAACGGTTTTTCGTCTTTTGGTCGGAATCCTTCTCCATATTTCAATAAATATCTTCATAAGCTTTCTAGTAAAAATTTTAATGTCTCTAATTTCCCGCAGCCGTTCGACAAATGCTACATCGGCGCGACGGCCGAGTTAGACGAGGAGCGAGTGTTCTGCGGGCAGATGGCGGCCATCTATCTGTTCGGAGAGGCGCTTACCACGCACCAGATCTGCGCCATGCATAGGCTCGGACCCGGGTATAAGGTCAGTATGATCCTCCACTACCCTGCAATGATTGTGTGCATTAATAATTACAACTGTATTAAGTTTGGCAAAGTTCAGAGGATACATGCTGATTCAAAAATTAAATTTCAAAGTCAATCATTAAAATATATTTGCAATAGATAACTATACAGGAGCAGATAGTTGTTGATTGCATTAAGATACCTTTAAAAATACATAACTGAAATATCACACATAAAAAGCAGTGTATGTACTTAATATAGGAGGTACTGTTCTCATGTGATGAACATGTTCTACAGTTACAATAGTTGTGTGTATTCATTCATTACACTCTTGTCTAATTTGAGGTAATAATGTGTTATTTTAACCGCATTGTGTATTTATTTCTTGCTAACCGTGGACAGAGTCAATTCCGTTTCGACAACGAATGCAACATCAGTTTGCCGGAGAACCATAAAAGGGTGAGCGAGACAAGCGCGCCCAAGCTTGACGCTGACGCCCCCCCTCCCGAACCTGAATCTTCTCCCCAAACTCCTGAGCCCGAAACTCCCGATAACGCTTCGCAAGCTGAAGACAAGCCGCAGACAGAAGAAGCATGCGTAGTTGTGAAGGAAGACGCGACGCCGCGCGGTCTCCGGCTGGCGGACGAAGCGCGCGAAGTGGCCGCAGCGCATGCCTCCCTGCTCGTAGATATCGAAGCATGCAAGCGTGTAAGCATGCCGCGCCGCTCGCTCTTATTATTAGTTCCATATGTTTGTCTCGCTTCTTTATGTTCCTGCGGTTTCTGGTCGACCGAAACAGCTGGTCGGTCGGGTCCCGCGCAGCACTCAAGCTGTACATAATGTCACTGTCCATGTGTGTATAATATCCATTTGGTTCGTTCCGTGTGGTGCCAGGGTCAGTTTCGCTTCGACTCGGAGTGTCGGATGCCGCTGCCGACCACCGAGGTGCGAGTGGACCGCTACGGCGAGCTCGTACACGATCCCACGCAGAACCTTCATGACGTAAGACGTTCGAATGAAGAATATTCGGCTCGTTTTCATGTGGAAAGGGAATAAAACTATCAACTCTACTAACTTTATGGTGTCCTGGTACATACTCTAACAATAAAGTCTAAATGGCATGCCGCGCGATTTCTGCTTAGTTTAACATTCTCTAATCTTAGTAGTCTTCATTTAGAAACGGATTTAAAACGAAAATCGTTTAAACGACAAAAGATAAATAAATGTAACAAAGGCCCGGTTTAATTTTTGTGATTGCCAAACGCGTTAAAGCGTCGAGATTTTCAACAAAATCAGCCTTATTGTCTGAATTATCCGAGACGATCTATTCAAAAGCGTAATTCGTTGGATTTTACGTCTAAATATTTGACCGAAACCTTCACTAAGTAAATCATTTGCAATTTGGAAGATGTCACGGACAATTGTAGAGGCTGGGTAAATTACTACGTTTGTGAGAAAATTGCTGGTCGTAATTTTTATTTTATATTATTTACATTTCTTAAAATTATAATATATTCCCTTAGTTTTAATTTAACGGGCTTTAACATTTTTAATTTATAAAAAATATGCGACTTATTTCTACGATGGCACATAATATTCCTGCGTAATAATTTATAGATTGGTAACATGTTTCCATGTAATAACATATAATGAGACCCAAAAATTCTTTATTCATAAAACGACTTAATGAAGCCATCTATATCACGGAATACATTTTATAAAAGGAAATTATATTTAGATGAAGTATTTTATGAACATGTTTGAAGTTATTTTTAGTCAGTTCTTCATTACATGTAACATAATGGAAGCCTGTGTCACAAAACCTCGTTTACCTTTCGGTAAATATTATCATGTAAGTAATATTAATTTATATTGTGAATTCAATGTTGGTCAATTATTTATTAAAAAAAAACTACTTTAACTACTTAACTATATTTCTTTATAACTCAAATAGTCATTGTGACACTAATTTATAGTGAAGTAATCAAATTATAAGATACTCCAATCGATCATAGACTCAAAACTAACTCTTACCCGAACTGTTTAGGGTCGTTAGCCGCAAAATGTTCACGATGACCCTTGAGGATCGAACTATTTCCTAACAAGGCGATCGCTCCGTCATCTGGCGACTTGGTAGTTCGCACATAAGCAGTGGAACTTGTTCCTTTCGTAAACACATTGATCGCTTTGTGTTTTTGTTCTCCTGGTACTAGTTTGAAGATTTTTAAACATGACTCGATGTAGGAGAATTTTGTGACTTTATTATCATCATCATCATCATCAGCTATAGGACGTCCACTGCTGAACATAGGCCTCCCCCAAAGATTTCCATTGATAGCCGATGGGGCAGTAAAGTTCTCGAGTGGAGACCACGTACCAGCAAGCGTAGCGTAGGAGGTCCACCTTCTAGAAACGAAAAGGTAAAGGAAAGGTCGCAGGAAGTCTCTGGATGCAGGCTGCTTCCAACAGGTCGACTTTATTATAGTCAAATATTATTAAAATGAAGCAAACATTTCCAATCCAAACGAATTAAAACAAGTTGTGAAATATAAGTATCATACTAAGCCCCGTAACGAATACAGCTTCTTCAGATATTTAATTAAACGAGAAATGTAGTAATTATTTTGTGTGTTACACGATACTTCGCGGATGTTTTGTTGCGAACTACTCTTTGCATTTTAATTAGTTTTGATTACTACAGACTGTAGATATTTTGTTTTTGCTCTTTGTCTATCGTTATTTATGTTCACGTTTCGAAAAATGTAGATACATTTTATTCGGTAAATACGATGAGTATTTAATATCGACAGTACTTATTTATCCAGAATAATGAATGAGAATGTTCATCAACTTAGTACCTACCTACTGCCTGCTCTCTGCTAACGTAAATCGAAATAATTTGAAATAATGGTACCACAAAACCTCAGTGGGTTGGCACATGACATTTAACGCGTCAAACGCTCCCAATAAAACTTTCCGAGGCGTCTTTTATGCTGGTGTCAAATAGATAGCGACCTGAAAGCTTGGAGAGGTGTGTTTACCCTAAGCTCGCGAGTTACAGCTAATTTCCTGGAGAAAAGAAGCCTATGTCACTTATCGGCCTATACTTGGAATATCGTAATAAAAACCTTATGAAGATCTGCTACTACGTGAGAAAATGGTAAAGTACCTAGTACCTACCAACACTCGTTTTTATAACGCTATCGATTAATAGGGAACAGAAAATTTTTATTCTTGTCGCTAAGATTTTCTTCTTCCCTCATCGAAGTCTGAAGAAACATAACTAGGCCGGTATGATTCCGGTAACTTGCTCGGATAAAAAAAACAAATGTGGGAGACGCATTTTGTTTCTTACATTTTTATCAATTCGCTTTGCTGTGATTTCGCATAGCTGTCTGTTTGACACGGGCTCAGATAAGGTAAACTCGGCCCTTTCAGCACACGTTACCCACAGCTCCGGAAAGGTTACCGAATGGCATGTTATTTTAACTTTCACCCGCCAGTTAAGCCCTTTTGAACCTTTCCTCATGGCTCGTTGGCTTGCGATGTGGAATTAACTCGACTTCTACAGACGTGTTGGAATAAGTTAGACGGTGTTGTATCGGATCGAATTGATTGTTTTTAAAAAATAATTTCCCATTTTAGAGATAGAGTTTTATAGATTATCAATAAAACATAAACACAGTAATAACTAACTTGAACGTAAAGTAAAAATAATCACAAGTTTTAAAACTTAACAGACTGACTTCAAATCTGATCGTGACCATTTATATGGGATTTATATGGGACCACCCTTGAAATAAGCTCTATCGAACACAAAAATAATTTTGAAAATCGGTCCACATTTGGCGGAGATATCGCGCAACATAGAAAAAAAAATACAGATGAATTGAGGACCTCCTCCTTTTTGGAAGTCAGTCGACAATGCAGAAAGACCTCAGAGTTTTCGAATTCCGTTTCCCGAAGTTTACAATAACTGTTAAGTTTTATCAATGCACCGGGACCGTGGGGAAGTTTTTGTTAACTTCTAACATTATGCAGGTTATTAAAACGTGCTCCAGAACTGTGTGGTTAACGAACTACGAGTGCAGACGGGGTCTCTCATTATTTTTGTTAACAGACCGAGGTGGATATTTTCATAGAATGCTGCATAATTTGAATTATGACTGGACTGCCTCGGTGGCGTAGTTGTATTGCATGCGCGGTACGACAACCGACCCTAGGTTCGATGCTTGGGTTGAGCTATGGGATAATGGGGTTTTTATTCAATAGCAACCCGGAGTCTGGAGTTTGTGGCCGATATAGCTATAGGTTCGCCCTTTATCATAAAAATAGTGACAACGAATGAAACAAACTTTTAACGTAGCTCTTTCTTTCTAGCTGCCCTTATCCCTTAATGTGGGGTCGGCGCAACACACTTTTTCAAGCATGTTGCAGAAATGATTTGGCTAAGTTTTTACGACCGGCCGTCTGCCTGACGTCAACCCCCTAAGAGGGATCCAGTACCGGGCAAATTAAATTAGAAAATTCGCTTTGCCCGACCTGTAGCTCAACCATGAGTTTGTTGCACGTATTTACGCGAGCGAGGATGCAAAATATTTGTATGGAAAACGTCAGTTCCCCGCGTAACCGCTAGAGGCGTTCGGGTGTTTGTCATACAAATATTTTACGGAATTTGTGCCCGATATGGCGATAGGCTCGCCCCCTATCACATGGCACGGACATAAGCTCGGCGAAATGTGGGTGCTCTAGTTCGCTATTGCACCTCTGCCTACCCCTTCGGGGATACAGGCGTGAGCTTATGTTATATTTTACGGAGTCGTTAGCGAGTAATATCACAAAAGCTCATGGTTGGGAATCGAACCCACGGCCTCCCGGTCCACAGCCCATATATGCTGTCACTAGACCAAGGAGGCGACCAACAATCCACCTTGTGACTTTGAAGTTTACAATTCTTAACGGTAACCGGTAGTGAAGTTTGTACAGCAGTGATTCCCGCCGTGCGTCACGTCGCATCGCGGCGCAGCCAGTTACCACGTTCTGAAACTTTTATGAAGGGAAGCTAACCAACTTGCGACACGAGTTATATGGAATTTTATAAAACGCTTCCTTCCTTGGTTTCATCTAGACTAATATTCTTTTCTTTCTTTCTACCTGCCCTTATACCAACCACCTTAATGTGAGGTCGGCGCAACACACTTTTCCAAGCATGTTGCAAAGAGGATTTGACTTAGTTTTTACGACCGGCCGCCAGCCTGACGTCAACCCCTTATGAGGGATCCAGTCCCGGGCAAATTAAATTAGAAAATTTACTTTGCCTGACCTGGGAATCGAACCCTGGACCTCCCGGTCTACATCCCATACATGCTGCCACTAGACCAAGGAGGCGACCTACTAGACCAAAGAGGCGACCTATCTAGACTAATATTATAAAGAGAAAAGTTTTGTTTTTATTATAGGCTCAAAACGACTAGACAGATGTTAAAATTATTTCACCTATGGGTCTAATGTAGCTTACATTATCACCGAGAAACATATGCACACGAACGAAGTCGTGGATAACAGCTAGTATTATCTAATTATAGAGTAATATGATTTTCATTCAATTTGAGATTTGCTGTTCAATACCATTTTTTGCGGTTTGAACCTTTATATCTCTTTATAGCAGCAGCGATAGCTCAGTTGGAGCAGCAGCCATAGCTCAGTTGGTAATGGTACGGAATGCCAAGACAAGTGTCGGAGGTTCGAGACCAACTCCAGAAATGGAGCATACACCTCTGAATTTTCTATGTTAAGTGTATTTTCATTGTGAAATATCGCTTGCTATAACGGTGAAGGAAAACATCGTGAGGAAACCTGCATACCCCAGTATTTCTTCACAGGAATTTCGAAGGTATGTGAAGTCTACCAACCCGCATCAGGTTAGCGTGCTAGACTAAGGCCTAACCCCTCTCATTAGTAGAGGAGGCCCGTGCCCAGCAGTGGGACAGTAATATTACAGGGCTAATATTATTATCTGTTTTATATAACAACAAGTTTAAAAACTTAACAGATCTACTTCAAATCTGATCGTGACCAAATTTATATAGGACCACCCTTGAAATAAGCTATATCGAACACAAAAACTATTTTGAGAATCGGTCCACATTTGGCGGAGATATCGCGTAACATACATAACAAAAAATACAGACGAATTGAGGACCTTCTCCTTTTTGGAAGTCGGTCGAAAAAAATATAAAATTTGTGAGCCGAGTTAGCAAACAAAAGAGCGGCACACCGCCTGCGAAACTCTCGGAAGCAAACACACGAGTTATCATAAATAATTCAGACCTAAAATCTAGATATACCTAATCGTACCTCACTAACAATAACAACAAAACATTTTAAACAACAAGCTTCGAACATTGTTATAAAAAGCTCCTCAACCGACTGCGTTAAACAAGGGTGTAGGTGTTGTCGAGTTGTCGCTTTATTCTCAACTCCTCGTAGAAGACGTCTCTTTAAACGAACTTGTTTAATTACAGACTTTATTAACGTCGCGCGGCGAAACTTTTACTATACTATACAACTTGTAACTTTCTTTGGAAATTACGGGATTATTGTGCATAGCACTTCCCGGTGACTTTGTGTAGAAATATATAATTTTTATTATAATTATTTTAAAAAGAAGAGTCGTGAATTACTCACTGACTTGTTGGTGCGCTCCAAACGGTTGGAACCAGAATGCTTTGTGGTGAAAATCTCTTACCATCAGATGATCTACTTGGTGTTTGATATGTTTCATAAAGTTTATATCAATAATAACTAAACTTGAAGAGTGTAAGAGACCCAGCAATCTATCAGTTAAGTTCACAGGTGACAGCCTTCGTAGCGCAGCAGGCGAGCAGCCAGTTGTGAAGCGAGAGGCCGCGGGTTCGATCCCCGCACCGGGACAAATATTTGTGTGGCCCACAGATATTTGTTTCGGGTCTGGGTGTTGTGAGACCGAAAGTTTCTCGTAGTTCCATCAGGAACTAATTAGACTACACTACACTACACATTAAGATCGAGTCTTGTGTCGTAGGTATCAACCTACGACACAAGACTCGATCTTAATGTGGGGTCAGGACTATGTATGTGACTGTTGGGTGTAATTTATTATTAGTTTAAAATTTCGTAAGGCTCATAGCATAAATTGAATTAGCCTTTGCTAATTGCGACAATTTACAGTTCGCATTCCGATTTTAAAATCCCCATGCTTGAAAATTTATTTAAAAAAATAAGTTCAATTTTTTTTTTTACTTTACCATTCTTATTGGTAGCAACTTTATGAAACACCAGTATATCTTGATGTTGAGAACTCACAATGGCTTTACGCTGCTGAGATAGCTCGGCGTGCATACTTTAAACAAAAACTATGCGGCTGCTCGCGTTATTGAATACTTTACAAGAACTATGCTGTTTTAATATAAATCTGTATTCTAGGAATGGAAAACAGAAAGTTATGCCTTTGTTATTTAGCGGAAACATAATTTGTAACTCGGAAAACTCGTAGAGGAATTTTATCTTCATTTTTCGACGGCTTCCACAAAAGGAGGAGGTCCTCAATTCGTCTGTATTTTTTTCATGTATGTTAATCGATATCACCGCCAAATGTAGACCGATTTTCAAAATTCTTTTTGTATTCGATAGAGCTTATTTCAAGGGTGGTCCCATATAAATTTGGTCACGATCGGTAAATTGGAAGTCGGTCAGTTAAGTTTTAAAACTTGTGATTATTTTTATTTAGTACATCGACGACATGCATTAAAACTATGAATCTACATCATATTTTTTAACACAATTTATACCACACGACATTGGAAACTTAGCAATATGTACTTAAATTAACTAATTGTTGTTTTCAAACTGTATCCATTTTTTATAATATTTTGTCGTACAACATTCATACGAGTACATCGCGTCGGAAGAACGGGCTACTACGCAGCTAACAAGAAGAGTCCATAATAAAAAGCTATTTCAAATAAAATAAAAATTGAAATAAAATAATAATTTCTTAAGTTTACGTGAATATTATACATTGAAATAAAATAATAAAATAAAATAAAACAATTATTTTGTGCCATAGGCATAAACATTCCATTTTTTTTAAAACGCAGCGGGTTTTTTTCGTTTATTTAGCCGTAGAATATGCGATGATGCTTCAATACTTGTTACATAAGATTTATCGAAATGCAAATAATATGTTTTTAAGTAAAAACCGTAATGTTGCATTTGTGTTTTTTACCATATCGGTTGTACCAGGCATCTACACACCAAGATAAATAATATATAACATACCAAAATAAACAATTCGTACATATAACTAACATTATCATGAAGCGACGTAACTAACATAAATAATTAAACATACAAAACTACCGATGCCTAAATACATATTTATATACGTAATGCTTTATTTTTTGTGTTAATTAATTATTGTTAGTTGTGTTAACCTTAGTTCGGACTTCTTACAATGTGGATTTTTTTTTATTTATTGATGTCTTTGTGAATGTCCTGGGTTTTATGTAATCCTAGTACTATTGGCAACAAATTAAGATCATTCCACAAGATGACATTTATGATTTTGCTTGTAATTAATTATTTTCTCACATGTTGCCAAAAGTGCCTGCATGATAAACCTGCATGTTTAGTTTTAGCATTTGATTAATTGCCTATGTTTTATAGTATTAAAATATGCAAGACATATTGGGCCTTACTTATAAAAACATTTTCCGCTTATATTTTTGCTAAGAACAGCCTGTCACTTTTTTCTCCTTGCGTTACATTGTCTATAAATGAAAGGTACCACCTATAGTTAAAGATAAGCAGCGCTTAAATATTTTTATAAGTAAGGGGCATTATTTTTTGAAACCTTTATTTTATATTATGCGTATTGTGCTTAATCGTAAGTTCTTAGTTCAATATCTAACTTACCCTTTAGTTAAATTTCCTTTTTTTATCGTCCTATCTAAGTGTCTAATAAGGTGAATTATGTTTAATATTGTCATTTATTTTATTAGCTTTTTGTACTTTGAAACTAACATATGTACTTATCGATATTTACTGTTTTTAATAAAATATAACAATTTCATAGATTGAATGTTTCGTGCATTATTAACTCTTGCTTAAATCGTCCAGGTTTTATACGACGGCAAGCTGTCATCGGCCATCGTGTTCATGTATAACCCTGTAGCCACTGACGGTCAGTTGTGTCTACAGTCCGCCCCCAAGGGCAACATATCCTACTTCGTGCACACGCCCCACGCGCTCATGTTGCAGGTAAACCTGTTTTGCTGTTATGGACTCCTGGTACTTTGAGTCCGGAATAAAGTTTATTATTTAATTTTTATTAAAGTTTTTCCTCCATAAAATTTTATGAGGCAATTAAAATATTGTTTTTTTTTTCGCAGGAAGTCAAAGCCGTGGTCACACATTCGATACACAGCGCGCTAAACTCAATAGGTGGCGTGCAGGTGTTGTTCCCCTTGTTTGCACAACTGGACCTCCCACACGACGCGCCCGCCACCGATCCCAAACGAGACCCTCTACTATGGTATGTTGTCCTGGTACTTTTTCAACGGTAATAAGTTTAATAATGAATATTTTAAGAAAGAGGCAGATAAGCGATATGATCTTTTTCATAAAAAAAAGCTTTACGACAAGGGTTACCATCACCTTTTATAGCAGGTAATCAATTCATCAGTCTTCACCAGTACCCCTAGTATGAGTTTATTTTGACAGTTCTCGATTAACGAAATCGACGATAGTTTGCGTTTTGTCCATACATTTGACTAGCAGCGCCACTTTGCGGAAACTACAACGAACTAAAAAATGTATGGAGAAAACGTAAACTATCGTCGTTTTTGAGAATCGAGAAAAACTCGTACTAAGGGTACAGGTTGTAATTTATCATTTTAATTATATAAAAACGCTAATAAGAAAATGAAAATTATTTTAATCCTGTTTAAAAAAGCTTTTGGTAAAAACTTTGTTGTTTTCTCAACTTGATTTAATTTTAAACGGATCTCGCAGCATCTGTAAAATTATACGGCATTTTACAGTATTTTTTTCATGGTTTAAAATTCTTTTAGGGTTAACCACTGGTGAAATATTTACGGTCTCGCGGTTACGTTTTAACAGACTGTAAAATAAACTCCGAAATAACTCTCATTTAAATTAAAACGTGGATCGTCCACGAACGGCGTATGATTATAATTGTACTGAAATAATTTTGATGAAAATGTTGGTTTGTTTGTAACGAATATATAAATTAATTATAATCTAATATATCTTGAATATAAAATAGTATCTATATTCTGCCTCGGTGGCGTGGTGGTATTTCGGTACGACTACGGCTCTGAGGTCTCGGGTTCGATCCCGGGTCGGGCAAAGTGATATTGGATTTTTCCATATCAGCCCGGAGTCTGGAATTTGTGCCCGATATGGCGATAGGCTCGCCTCCTATCACATCTGGGACGGAACCAAGCTCGGCGAAATGTGGGTGTTCTAGTTCGCTAGTGCGCCTCTGCCTACCCCTTCGGGGATACAGGCGTCAGCTTATGTTATGTTATCTATATTATGTTCCGTGTCCTTTAATGTCCACAGCCCATATAATTATGCTGCCACTAGAACAAAAAGGCGCCGTTATGTCGTTCCAAATCAACTAAAATTAACACCCAACAGTCACACACATAGTCCTGAGTACACTGATACGTGTTTTGTCTTGTAATATGTGGAATGTTTGAAACTGTCTCAAATAATGATGGAGCTAAAGTAAATAGATAAGACAATCACGCTAACTTCATCACTATATCACGTACGGACCGGGCAAGCACTTTAGACTACATACTAAAATATCCTCTCATTAATATTCCGAGTAGCTCTATGGTGTTATCCATCTAAATGCAGTTCCCTTGTCGACCGGCACTCTGGCTGCAAACACGCCGCCTCCCGCAAATAGTCGGGTAACATGGTCTACGGACGAACTCCTGTGAACTTCTAATTGCCTGGTGTCTAGTGGCGCCCAACGTGTAGATTTACGAGCGACATTTTGCGGTGACGATTATATAATATTATATAGCTTGGGGCGCGGACCTTATTAAATTAACTGAAACGACGTCAAATTAAATGTGTTGTTGGATTATCGTGCTTTGACAACGTGTATTTCGTTTTTTTTTGTTGTTGGTAGGACAATAAGATAATAAATAACACCCACAATAACAGTCCACACACATAGTCCTGACACCTCACTAAGATCGAGTATTGTGTCGTGGGTATTAGAAGAAACTACGAGAGACTTTCGGTCTCACAACGCCCAGGGCCGACACAAATATCTGTGGGCCACACAAACATTTCGGTGCGGGTATTGAACCCGCGGCCTCTCGCTTCACAGCCGGCTACCCGCTCACTACGCCACGGTGGCTGTAGCTGCTGAGGAGATAAAAATACTTCATTTTTTAAACTCGGCAAAATATATCGGAATTATGTAAAAAATCTTGTCCACACTAGATGTACGCGTATGTCGTCCTCAGGGACGCAGTCATCTTTTACCAGCTAATATTACTAGATATGATGAACCACTATTGCGAAATTTAAACCATGCATTCGGCATTTACAAAAATGTACCACCAAAAACATTAAGCATGTAATCCTATTGTAAAATCGAGTCTCGGATTATTCGACCCGAGTTTGGTTCGACGTGGAATCCTTTGATCTCGTGTATTCGCACGTAGAATATCCGACACAACGCGAGGCCCATTGTTGTAGAAATCAGGTGGACGTCAACGTGAATTACGACAAAGCTTTGTGTTATAATATGACGGTGCGTCACGCCACTTTGTTGGAAGTTTTGGCGTTTCGTGATGAGAGAGTATTTCTGAAAAAATAGCACAGTTTTAATTTGATTGGTAGTTAACATATCATAAGCTCACTCACTCTATCCCCGTAGGGGTGAGCAGAGGCGCACTAGAGAACTAGTACACCTACATTTCGCCGAGCTTAGTTCGGTCCTAGATGTGATAGGGGGCGAGCCTATCGCCATATCGGGCACAAATTTCAGACTCCGGGTTGATATGTTAAAATCCAATATGACTTTGCCCGACCCGGGGATCGAACCCGAGACGTCAGGACGGTAGTCGTACCGAAATAGGTAGACGAAGACGGAGGCAGAGATTGGTAGTCAGTGCCAATTTATCATGTTTTAGACTTCTGTACTATAAACTAAACTCAGAACAAGAACTCTGTTTCAACAGTTAAAAAATCTGTGCGCTTCACAGTGGCCGGATGATTCCGGACAGCGCGGGCATGTCCGGATTTGTAACAAAGTGTCCGGACATGGCCGCCGGTGCCCGGTCAATCCAATCACGTGCCATCCTATTTATTTTATCAAAGCTCGAGCGGCCGGGGCGGAAAGCCGTTGGCTCTGAGGATTCGAAGATTAAACCTCGTGTGGCTCTGTTAAGAGTTGTTCATTAAAAAGAAAAGATTTTATATATTTGCATTGTGGTTTTTTTATTGTCTGTCTGTTAGGAAGTTGGGATCAATTACGAAGTAGAGCAATAATTGTGTTTCGATTAAAAAAATTACACATGAGGTTAAATTTGTGTCGATGCGGGAGTCGAACGCGCAGCCTTTCTTTTCACAGCCTCGCCCTTTGCGCATGAAGGTTAGCCATGATTCACGAATAGCCTCATTTTTTCCACAGCTCGAAGCTGCTCGGCTTCGTGTGCTCTCTCGTGGAGTCATGCAGCACGGTCCAACAGCACATGCTGCAATGCCGCGGGTTCCTGGTCATCTCGCACATGCTGCAACGCTGCTCCAGAGACCACCTCACGCCGGACACCCTCGCCTCGTTCCTCCACCTCACCAAACACTTGGTGACGTGTTGTTCGCCGAATTCAGATCTGCTGCTGAAACAGGTATTTTGGATTTTATGCAGTCGGTGGAGGGGTGGTTTTTGATAGAGTTTGGAAAAGGTTATTAATGACATTTTTGTTTGGTATTCCAATTTAATATTTACTGTTAATAACGTAAAGTTCATTTTTGACTTAAAGTTTGTAATAACGATCTTTTTAAAATTTTTGCTATATTAATAAGTTACTTAGTCGCCTCCTTGGTCTAGTGACAGCACGTATGGGCTGTGGACCGGGAGGTCCTGGGTTCGAATCCCAGGTCGGGCAAAGCAAATTTTCTAATTTAATTTGCCCGGGACTGGATCCCTCATAGGGGGTTGACGTCAGGCAGACGGCCGGTCGTAAAAACTAAGCCAAATCCTCTTTGCAACATGCTTGAAAAAGTGTGTTGCGCCGACCCCACATTAAGGTGGGATAAGGGCAAGTAGAAAGAAAAGAAAAGATTAATAAGTTGTTTCTTTATAAATCACGTGGGCTATATTTATTTACGTTTTGCTTACCAAATTGATAGTAATGAAGAAATTTAGAACAAGGGTAGCCGGTATTTTTTCAAATTATCTTAATTTCAAAATTAAACATAATTTATCACATCAGTAGATCTTGCACATTAATTACCGAATATTACCATAACTTGCCCGTTCCGAGCCGGCCCTGGTGGACCCCTCCGAAAATAAACCGACGTTAAATTACCTACAGAATGTGATTTATAATACCCGCCTGCAGTTTAATTTGTGTAAGCAAGTTTCTTACAAATTTCGCCATTTATCTTAAGTTAGAATTCTTAGATTGTGTAACTGGTGAGAGTTTGGTTAAACTATTAAAGATTTATAGGAGAATTACTTTTTTACCGAAACGATGCGTTGAGTATAATTTTACATTATATATCAAATCAAATCAAATCGTTCATTGAATCCATAAAATGTCACACATTGTTTAGATTCCGTCTAAAATGTTTACTCTACCGCCAATTCGGAAAGCTGGTTCATCAGAGAAGAACGGGCAAGAAACTCTGACGTTGCTCTTTTTGAGAATAATAACCAGTTTACAGTCAGATATTATACACAACCAAAATAAGAAAACAAAAAATTTCAATAATTTACATTAAATTAGAGCAGCCAATCTACAACAAGGTAACCTCCATGTAAAATAAAAACAATAAAACGTACAATTTCGATTGCTGAGCGACTCCCACAGGCAATATATATATATCATGGCAATACTTTAAAGATCTAGTTAGGAGCAATGGTCAGTAATAATCACAAGTTCAAAAACTTAACAGGCCTACTTCAAATCCGACAGTGACCACATTTTAATGGGACCACCCTTGAAATAAGTTCTATCGAACACAAAAAGAATTTCGAAAATCGGTCCACATTTAGCGGAGATATCGCGTATCATACTTAAAAAAACAGACGAATTGAGGACCTTCTCCTTTTTGGAAGTTGGTCGAAAACAGATTTAGCTATAGGTAGCCTTAGTAATGGTGAAATGGGCACTAAATTAGAGGGAAAGGTGCGCTAAACAGGTGTGGATCTAGGTGTTTTGTTTATTGGAACGTGCCTCCCAAAGTTATTATTCCTAGATTCACACTTGAATGTATGTAATTGCTTAATTGGCAAATGTGGTATAAGAATATAATTTAATTAAATTGGCACAAAGCGTAGAAAGGCCATGTATATGTGCAAAAGGTTTTGTAGAGCAAATAGTCGCACAGAATTGAAATGACTTCGATTCTTATTTCAATTATATATCCAAACACTTTTTCTACGAAGTTCGATATTGTTTTATCTTTCAATGAAGACAAAAAAGGTTTCTAATTGACGTTTATAAATCCTAGATTTGTTGGCTAATGTTGTTGTGACTTGTTAGTTAATTGTATTTATTTTATAAGATCTGATGCCTTTCTTGTCTCATTCACATTTTTCACGATCATTTAAACATTTTTTACATGATCTGTTGTATTGTTATATCCTAATTTTTCGATAATTTCTCAATTGGAATGGTGACAGGAATGGGATAAAATTATTATTTGGTTATATTATTCAATTTTCACAATTGTCTCATTTAATAGTACTGAAATTGGGTCCATTTTTAACTAAAAAACCCAGTACGTCCGGTTCCTACAATTGTTTATAAGCAAATCAAACAAATTTTAAAAATATGTTTCTGAATCTGAAAAGCAAAGCATCATTCCAATCGAACCCAACCTGTCACGTGCAAAGTGTGTGAATCTGAATTGTTCCTCGATGGTTGTTAGCGCATGCTCCTCTTGCTTTCTCACTACGATTATTTGTTACATTAGAGTTTTGCACCAACCCCCCACCCCACGGCCCACACCCCCATCCTCACTCCTAAATCCGGACATGTCAAATTCAATAAACTTGATTGAATTTGATCTTGTCTAAATGTTCTCTTTTAAGCTGTCACAAAATTTTGTTTTTCGTTTCTCATACTTTTATTTCATTTTAAAATTAAATCCAATGGAAGTTTTAAGGACATTTGGGGTTTAAGAATTGGCGTAAATATTGCTGCAAATAGTAATATTAGACTGTATGTATAGGCTGGTGATAGGTGTAAATGTACCATATTTTGTGAAGCTTTACTAGACGATATAGTATACACTTTATTTCTTACACCTTTTAAATCTATTAAGGTTTGTAATTTATAAAATATTAAACTTAGTAAGTATACCCCACTGTTAAAAGGGAATTTTGCTATAGATATCATCACTGTATCAAATGCACCAAAGCTTTATCACAGGGTATAGGGTAAAAACAACACAAAATATCATAAAACAAATTAATTTATATAAATTTTTATCAACATAGTTTTAGAGTATATTATTTCTATCTATCTATTTCTAAAACAGGACAGACAGACAACTTCAAAAATAATTTAACCAACACATACCGAGAGTATTAGGCGCGCATAAAGCAAGAGAGCATACCGCTACCGACCATCGGACAGTAAAAAGTCTATGCTAATCGCAGTCCTTCTGCCAATCCTTTCTCACGTGGCAGCTGCTGGATCACATCCTGTTCAACCCCGCGCTGTGGATCCACACTCCTGCCGCGGTGCAGGCCAGGCTGTACTGCTACCTGGCGACAGACTTCCTGGCAGACGCACATATCTACGGCAGCGTGAGAAGAGTCAGCACGGTACTGCAGACGGTCCATACGCTCAAGTTTTACTATTGGGTCGTCAATCCAAGAGCGAAGAGCGGGATCACGCCGAAAGGAATGGGTAAGGATTTTTTTATTCGGACATGGCAAAGTGTGTGTCGGACCTAATGGTAGGTTACGTACGACAATTCAGTCCAAAAGTAACCGCCAAAAATATTGCAACGGTTGCAAGAACTATGGCAACTTGATTTTTTTGGATATACCCTGACATATGGCTCTTGTCATTCTCAGACGGCCCCCGACCAGCGCACAAGGACATCCTCACAATTCGCGCATACATCCTTCTGTTCTTGAAGCAGCTCATTATGATCGGCAACGGCGTCAAAGAAGACGAGCTCCAGTCGATACTCAACTACCTGACAACTATGCACGAGGTATGCTCTCCTGGTACTTTGATTTCTTATTTGATTTCAATCAAATGTAAAAATCCATCACCTAAAAAACAATTATGCATTTTCTTGCTTTCTTTTATTCTTTTGTACCTTAATATAAAGTTTTTATTGAACATACAATAGAATTGACCAAAATATTTTTTCCCTTTTGCAGGATGAAAATTTGCATGATGTCCTCCAAATGCTGATCTCGCTCATGTCTGAACATCCTAGCTCGATGGTACCAGCTTTTGATGCTAAGGTAAGAAATAATTTCTCCAAAACTACTTTATTTCTTGCAATGTACTAATTAATGTTAGTCAATGATAAAGGATGTTGAATTTTGCGATGCTAATTAAGTTATTTCCCTTTTTTGGGACTTTAAATAAGCTTCATATTGCAGGGTGGAGTGAGGACAATCTTCAAATTGTTATCGTCTGAAAGCCAACTTATAAGACTACAAGCGCTGAAACTTCTTGGCTTTTTCCTCAGCAGGAGTACACACAAGTACGTATAAATAAACGTTACTTCATTACCACCAAAAACAGCTAAAGTTATACACATACATAACATAAGCTCACGCCTGTATCCCAGAAGGGGTAGGCAGAGGCGCACTAGCGAACTAGAACACCCACATTTCGCATAAAGTTATCGTTATGCAAAGAATCATTTCCATCGTTTCTTTCATAAACAAAAAACAAATATACTTGCATTTATAAAATGTGCATCGGTGGCGTGGTTGTATTTCGGTACGACTACTGTCCTGAGGTCTCGGTTTCGATACCCGGGTCGGGCAAAGTGATATTGGATTTTTCCATATCAGCCCGGAGTCTTGTGTCCGATATGGCGATAGGCTCGCCCCCTATCACATCTGGGACGGAACTAAGCTTGGCGAAATGTGGGTGTACTAGTTGGCTAGTGCGCTTCTGCCTACCCCTTCGGGGATACAGACTTGAGCTTATGTTATGTATGTTATAAAATGTTTTGCTCTGTTCATCACACGTCGGCACATATATATGTTACATAAGCGTATCTACCGGAGGCTACCGGAGGCCGACCCGCCCGTGACTAATCTACTGCAGGCCACTTTCTACAGATTACTGTCTGAAAATCTATGTTCAGCTTCCTGTGGCTAACGACAATGATTTATAAAATGTTGTCTTATTGTACTTATACAATTTCTTTAGTACACCTTATGTAATATTTTGTTTGTATTGAACTGCATATTCACAAAATAAAAATATTTTCGCCCACCCTTTATCATCCATTTACTTAAGTCTTCGTCTTGTCTTGTAACTTACATTTACTTAACTCACCATACTACTAATTTGCATAAATACGTACATATGTTACATAATTATATTAACAATATTACCTTATTTAACAAACAGCATGGTCCCTAAGAACCCAACCCTAATTAAACAATGCGTTAATAAGTTAATACCACAATATACGAAGCGCTTCATCTAAATAATTGTGCTGTGCCGAGACATAATAATATTAATTCGGGTTATTAAAACTAGAAACTCAAACCATACTAAACTTGTTAAATTGCCAAACATTTATTTATTTATTTGATTCATTTCACTACATGTTTAAATCCAAATTGGATATTAAATCAGGTATTAGACATTCATCATCATTAATCATTATAACACATAACATAACATAAGCTCACGCCTCTATTCCCGAAGGGGTAGGTAGAGGTGCACTAGCCAAGTAGTACACCCACATTTCGCCGAGCATAGTTCCGTCCCAGATGTGATAGGGGGCGAGCCTATCGCCATATCGGGCACAAATTCCATACTCCAGGCTGATATGGAAAAATCCAATATCACTTTGCCCGACCCGGGGATCGAACCCGAGACCTCAGGACGGTAGTCGTACCGAAATATAACCACGCCACCGAGGCAGTCATTAATTATTATTCATCATGGAATTCCAGACGTAAATACGACGTGATGTCTCCCCACAATCTGTACACATTGCTGGCGACCCGCCTGGGCGCTAGCGGCGAGGGCCTGGCCCTGCCGGTCTACAACGCTCTGTACGAACTGCTGACCGAGCATGTTGGACAACAGATCCTGTACACTAGCCATCCGGAGCCGCAGCCACATTTTAGACTCGAAAATCCGAGTGAGTACCAGATTATAAAGATTTTCACGGTTGAACGGGTTGAACGGGTTGAACCTGTACCTGGTCGATTATGAATATCAACGTTAACATCGGCGAGAGGGGAAATTTTTATAACAAAGCTATTTTTTCTAATAATTGATACTTATTTTACTTACTAGTCGATAATTTGGTTGGAAACGCTAGTAATTTTTCACTTGTTACAATTTTGTGGCAGTTATAACTAAAGCTGAGATCGATTGAACGAACCAAGTCTGAGTCAAAAAAAACGAATTCAGTAACTATTTGGAATTTTTAAATCGAACTTCGACTTAGTTCGAGCCTTACAAGAAAAACAGACTGACATATAGCCCCTTACTTAAAAAAATATTTGAGCGCTGCTTATCTTTATACCATAGGTTGTCCCTTTCATTTTTAAACAATGTAACGCAAGGAAAAAAGTGACAGGTTATTCGTAACCATTTGCTCAGCTAAAAATGCTGTTTTAAGTAAGGCCGTTAAAGTAAAGATTTTCTTGTAAAAAAATTACTTGGATTCATTGTTGTCATTTCATCGAATGCGGTCCAAGTACAATCTATATGATTTTGTACAGAATTCTGTTCAGATTTTAATCTGTTCCATTGACAGTGATCCTAAAGGTGGTGGCGACACTGATCAGACAATCGAAGCAGACGGAACAGCTGCTTGAGGTGAAGAAGCTGTTCTTATCGGACATGACGCTGTTGTGCAGTAATAACAGGGAGAACAGGCGGACCGTGCTGCAAATGTCTGTGTGGCAGGTATGGTAAATATTACCCTTAACCGACTCGAATGTATGAAGAGATTGATGCAAGTAGATGAAGCGAAAGTAGTGTGTCAGAATCGGGCGAAGTGGAAATCCATAGTCTCTGCCTACCCCTATGGGATACAGGCGTGATATTATGTACATATGTATGTATGATAGTCTTTAGTTAAATCGAAGCAAACATAACGTTGCTGGAAGTGAAGATACTTTTCCTGTGGGACATGGCCATTTTTCATTCTGACATGCTGCATACTTAACAATTAGGTTTATTTATTAACTTTATTTACATCCAGGAATGGTTGATAGCGATGGCGTACATCCATCCCAAGAATGCTGAAGAGCAGAAAATATCAGACATGGTGTACTCTCTCTTCCGAATGTTGTTGCACCATGCGATCAAACACGAGTACGGAGGATGGCGGGTGTGGGTCGATACGTTAGCCATCGTCCACTCTAAGGTAACCTCTTTAGTTGTCACTATCTTCTGGTACTGCAACATTGTAATGTAAAATTTAACATCGTTCAAAAATATATGTGGATGGCCGATTGATAGTTATGCTGAATTTTAGTAAAAGATTAAGCATAGTTAGTTAAATAATATATTACTGTTTATCGTTGTGCTGTAATGTTTTGTAATCACAAATTAAATACAGATTGCCATTTTAATTAGAGTTCAGAGATTTTATTCGGTTGCGATAAAGTTTTTTTTAAAAAGAAGCGTTATGAAGTCGAATTATGCATGAGTGGTGTTTAATTTGATTGATGCCTAGATTACGAAAACGCCCAGTGCACCCTTGACGGTCGGCGTTATCACGCCGACTGACCAATCCTTTCACCACGATGGTTGACAACGGTCCTTCTCAGGACCCTACTACAACGGCTCTTTTAGGAGCCTCCCAACGGCACTTTTCAGTGCCAAAACAAACGGCAACTGTCAGTGCCACGAGAAAGACCTCCACTCGCAGTTCCCATAATCCCTTTATTGTATTGCAGGTATCATACGAGGAGTTCAAACTTCAGTTCGCGCAGATGTACGAACACTACGAGCAGCGTCGCGCAGACAACATCACCGACCCGGCGGAGCGGCAACAGCGCCCTATCTCCACCATCTCGGGCTGGGACCGGCCGCGCCCCGCGCCCGCCGAAGGCGAGGACCGACACCACCACGCCGCGCAGACCGAGATCGGCAAGGGACTCTCGCTGCGAGAGGTCGAGGCCTGCAGCTGCGCCAAGGGCACCGAAACAGAACCCGCCGATGAACGGACTACACAAGTGGTGTATAGTGAAGTGTGTAAAGTGCACAGTCCCGCAAAACAGAACGACGGAACTGCCGTAGAAGAGACTAGACGCGACGATAGTGAAGTCGAACACGCGATCGACGAAGTGGATACGGATGTTGAAACTAAATTCCCCGAAACGGAGGTGATACAAACTGATAGTGAGCTGGTAGAGTCTATAATCAACGAAGATAATCATTTAGAAAGTGAGTCCGGAACGGGGACGTTAGAGAAAAGTGAAAAACTCACTCGTCAAGGCAGCCTCGACTACATTCCGGTCAGAGACGTAGGAGACAACATGTCCAAAGATGACAACACCGATAAAAGCGAAGGCATACCCTCGAGTTTATCGGCGAGTGAGACTGCTAGTCCAGAGAGAGTTGCAGAATTAAATGTGACCACAGAGAGAGAATCTGAGCTATCAGACCCGTCCGAATTGTACCTGACGCCTAGCGAAGCTACTAGTCCTAAGAAAACCAATAATGAAGATAAGACTGAAACATACCTTTCCGATGATGCAGATACGGATGATCCGAAACACGTCGCTATAAACATAGTAAATGATGTGATCACTGTAGCACTCGAAACAGTTAAACTTAAAGCCGATGATGACACTGATTCGGGAGCGATATCAGGTGGCCTACACTCAGAAGGTAACACGCCGAACGGCCGAGAAGATTTTGATCAAGAAATGGAAGAAGTGATTACTGAAAACCAAAGTGCTGATGTGATCGTAACTGATCTTGTTACAGAATTAATATCATGTGCGATTTCCCAAAGCGAAGACAAACAAGATGTTACTCCAGAGGAAACTAGCCCACAAAGAGTCATACCCTCCGATCACCCACACGAGGGGAACGTTCTGCCTCTAGACGGAGAATATTTGGTCAATTCTAGAACAGAAGAAACCGATGAGACTGAAAAAGTACACGTGGATGATGAAGTGGCAGAAGAAAATACTAAGAATGACAGTCAAAAAGTTGACATCGAAGTACCAGAGGAGCAGAAGACGCCAGAGATTCCGCCGATCTCGACTATCAGCGAAAACATTTCACTGGCAAACAAAAAGGAACAAGAGACTGACGAAGATAGAAATCGGGAAGGTGACAAGGACAAGAGACGTGTTAGTCTGCCTGGTGACAGTGAGATAAAACAGGATAGCAATAGGAGTGAAGGTGTTGCGTCACAGGGTACGAATACATCGACATCGCCGAAGAGGCCGCGTAGTGCTTCCACGAGTACGCAGGTCGATTCTAATCATTTTGGTAAGTAAATTAACGTGTTTATTCTCTTTGAACCAATAATTCCCATCTCTGTAAGGATTTGTAACATATTCTCATATCTTATTTGAATCCCGATAATTTGTGTTCAGTATGACGTATTTTATTAATAAATAGAATGTCGTATTGTACCTCAAAGGGATACAATAGTATTTTTTTTCCGGAACCTGTTTTTTACACCGATAGATGCGCAAAACCAGATTTTTATAACACAATAATGTTAAATACATAAATAAATATTTTCAATAACTTTTAATTAAATTGTCCAGTACTGAATTCATAGATTTGCGGCGCACGGCGCACATTTTCGCTTCTCCTCTAAAATTTGTTTTTGCGCTTGATGTTGTATGCCTCTGAGGTACAGTTATAAAAATCACTAAATTATTTAAACATCTTATGATACGATGACAACTTACATTTAACAAATCAAATCAAATCAAAATATTTATGCCAAGTCCTTATTTATCTTGTGTCATTGTAATAAGGTTGGACGGACTCCTCTGAGGATAGATGCGTGAGTGTACTGTGTAGTGTAGTGTGTAGTATGTATGTATCGGTCGTGTTCAGAAAGCAAGCGCGGCGCGAAGTGTCCGCGCGCGATGTTCTCGCCGGGCCCCACGCGGCCGCCGTTCCGCATCCCCGAGTTCC
Source organism: Clanis bilineata (assembly GCA_036417725.1). Lineage (NCBI taxonomy): Eukaryota > Metazoa > Arthropoda > Insecta > Lepidoptera > Sphingidae > Clanis > Clanis bilineata. Next base: position 13,292,225 of record CM071150.1, on the reverse strand, counting down.
GCTGGTCCTACATACACCAGCGGCTGCTCTCCGACGTGCTCTTCTCGTTAGAGACGGACATACAGGTACGTTATTGTTATGCTTTTTATAGCAGAGACTGGTAAACGAGCTGATGGGTCACTTGATGGTAAGTGATCTCCACCGCCCATAGACATCTAGACACAAAAAGAATCATGGGTGCGTTGCCAACCTAAAAGCAGGAAATGGAAGAGGAAGAGAAAAAGAAGGGTCACCGGAAATCTCTCTTACCGAACGAAACACGACGGCAAGCTGCCACTTTACGTGGGTTTTCTGTGAGACAGTGGTATCAAACCGGTCGAGGCGGCCCATTCGTGCTGTAGACGTTACTGTCTACACTCTGTTATCTCTTATTATTTATCTATAGATTATTCTTTTTATTTCAATTATTAAACAGATTTAATCCATCATCCAAGTTACTATAAAGTCACATGATGAATAGGTTAATTTTTTGTCTTCTGGCATAGCATTATGGGATCGTTCGGTTGAAATATCATTGTGTTTGAAAACTACACAAATTGGTACTAGACAAACCGACCGAATCGTGTTAACTAATTCTCACTTTCGATTAGGATATATATAGTTTTTCCTTTACCTCTGTTTATATGTCTTTTCGCGCCCACAACTAGACTGGTAAAGAATGCCTCGGGTTATAGGTCCGCATTTAATGTGATGTATATAGAAAGAAAGAAGAAAGAAATCTCTCTAGAAAGAAAGAAAGAAGAAATAAAGTTTATTTGTCAAACCAAAAAAGGATGGCATCAACTTACTCACATAAAATAAACATAATTTAAAAATAACTCATACTAAAATGTTGCGTGCCTTCATGGCGACAAATAAAGCTTAAATCATACCATCTCGATCAAACGGAGCCACCAAAACTTATTTTTGTGTTTACATTGTTCGGCAGGTGTGGCGCAGTCACTCGACGAAGTCCGTGATAGACTTCGTGAACAGCAGCGAGAACGCCATCTTCGTAGTGAACACGGTGCACCTCATCAGCCAGCTCGCCGACAACCTCATCATCGCGTGCGGCGGCCTGCTGCCGCTGCTCGCCTCCGCTACATCGCCTAACGTAAGAACTCTTGTGCATTCATGTTTGCCTGGTGATTTTGATTTGTTATTGGGTGTTGACTGTTGAAAACAAAAAAAAAAAAATACAATCTCTCTAGCTAGTTAGTATTTTCGATCGATTTAAAAAAGGGGGTACTGAATTCGTATCTATGTTATTTTTTTATGTATGTAAAGCCGCGTCTCCTGTACTGAAACATTACACAAAACATTCTAAAATTTTGTCTATGGTCCATTGTTACATGAGCAGGAGGAGACAGCGAAATACGTTGTTTTGTATTGATATTTTGTTTCGAAAAAACATGTACAGGAGACGCGGCTTTACGCGATATCTCCGCTATATATGTACCGATTACTAGATTATTTTTGTGTTCGATAGAGCTTATTTCAAGATTGGTCCTATATACTATCCTAACTTATACTTTCTCTAATTACAGAACGAGCTCGACGTGATCGAACCGACACAAGGCATGCCAGTTGAGGTTGCGGTCACATTCCTGCAAAGACTTGTCAGCATGGCAGACGTGCTGATATTCGCTAGTGCTCTGAACTTCGCCGAATTGGAGGCGGAGAAGAACATGTCCAGCGGTGGGATATTGCGACAGTGCCTCAGGCTGGTGAGTGGGATAGTAGTGGGGGAAAGTGGGATGTTTTATGCTGTTGCACAATTCAATGTACTAGGAGTCCATAAGTCATTTTTAAAATTTCAAGTTGATAAATTAATTTAATAGCTATTTTTAAGGTTTTTGAAGGCGATGTTCGATATTATTATTAGAATAAAATGTTGCAAGTTGTAATCGAAGTTTTAACTTTTCAATTATTAAGACGATTATACCTCTATTATGATACTGTTAGAAATCGACTTTTGCTATATTGAATGTGGAACAGCACAAGTAACGTTTTTTGTGCCTATTCTCATATATTTTTTAACATTAAGTTATTGAGAATTCTCATTAAATATCCTTAAATGTTACTAGTTTTCTATATCTAGAAATTTTATTCATAGTTCTGTTTTGGAATTTGAAAGTCATTAGAACGACTAATAAACTTGAGTAATATTACTGATTTTTCTAGTCAAAAATCTACTATTATAGATCATAATAGTTTACGTCATAGAATTCAGTAGAAACAGATATAATAATTAAATACATGGCTGTAGATAGAGCTTAGGGAAAGAAAACCTAACGAAACCGAATGTTAAATATACAATAATCCATCTGTAAGTATTAGTAAATTTAATAAACAACTCTGTCTAATACTTGCAAAAGTTTTCTTTATTTTATTTAAGGCAGACATCGGGTCGTAAAACCTAAAGGTCAAAAATCCTTTCTACAAACATGTTTGAAAAAATGTTAAAGTGGGATAAAGTCAAGTGAAACGAAGTTCCATATTATATTTTATTAAGACTTCGTAGCATACAACCTAGATGTTTCCCGAGCTCTATCTGCGGCCGTAGCATTAGCAGTAGCATAGTGTACAGTACAGTACAGTATAATGCGATTTAAATAAGAATAGGAACGTCAATGACCTCTATCTGTCAAATGTCACTTGAAAAGTAAGGTTTACAACGAAATTTTATTTGCGTTTTGCGTTTCAATAATGTTTTTTTTACTGTCTCAGTTACTCAAAGTGAAAAAACGTCTAAATTTAGTCGTAATTATTTAAAAAAAAAACTTTTCATTGTTGGCAACAATTCACCAGAAAGTAAAAAAGACGCCAAGTGTTAATATTCTCTTTGACGCCATCTCAGTCAGTGATGAAGAGATGAGCGAAAATGAAAAGCTCAATTCTAATAAAAAAAATATTCGTTCATGATTCGTAAAAAAAATATATTTTGCTGACCCTACCCAACTGATTCGAATTGACAGCCATAACTTCACAACATGACACAAAGTCGATCCTATTCTTATTTGAAACGCGTAGTACCTACACTGTACAGTATACAGTGTACAGTGTGGGTGTACGTGTGTGCGGGTGTACAGTAGCGGTAGTGCGTTAGTGTCGCGTGTGCGTAGGTGTGCACGTGCGCAGTGCGCAACTGCCTCGAGTGCAAGGAGCGGCAGCGGTACGCGGCCGCCAGGCTCGCCGAACAGACAGACAACAAGGTAACGACGACACCAAACCTTATATAATAACACACGCACCAAAATATATACTAGCAGCTATTTTTACACTCATTATAATTATTTTCATGTATAATGTATGGAATCAGTAGCTCGACCATGAGTTTTTTGCACGTATTTACGCAAGCGGGGACGTAAAATATTTGTATGGAAAACGCCAGTTCCCCGCGTAACCTCTAGAGGCGTTCGGGTGTTTGTCATACAAATATTTTACAGAGTCACTAGCGAATAATGTCAAAAAGCTCATGGTTGGCCTACTGGTCGATCTGGAAATCTTTGGGGGAGGCCTCTGTCCAGCAGTCGACGTCCTATGGCTGATGATGATAATGAGTGAAAGGTTTGTCAAAGAAACGCAGTAAAATGTCATTGCAGTGCTATTAAAAATCCGCCGTAACAAGACAACAATACACGATATTATCACTATAGATTAATATCACTATAGAGTGAGTTTTAATAAAGAAACATTATATCAAAACATAAAATTAGAGATTCGTAACTACTATACTATGCTAGATAATTTCGCATAGGTTAATTTTTGTGTTGTTACCGATACTATAATATTGCATTTTTTTTTAATTCCTATATTTGGAATAGTCGTATATTACACAGGCCTAGAGTAGGAATTCAGAAAGGAAACTTAAAAATTCAAATACTTGATATTTTCTTCTTATTTGTTAAGGCGCTCTATGTGCATCTGTTAGTTTCAATGTCGATATTATTCATATTGTTATGACTAGAATCTTTTTTGGGAACCACACTTATTGCACTAGCGCCGGATAACACTCACCCACTCGATATGATAAACTTGTTCACGTTTCTGTTACCCTGGTATGTCACATTACCCTTTATGATTTTTGTGCGTGTCTTGTTCTACATGTTCATAAGGCTAGTTTAAAATAAATTAAAGGCTTATAAAATTCAGATATGATTGATTAGATTCAGATATTAAATTTATAGCATTTTCAACTTTTATAAACAACTAGAAATAATACCGTATACTGCATGCCTGTTTAAAATATTCTTCAGACATATTCTTTTTTCTTCGTACTTACCGCAATTTCTCATTCGTCTACAGTTATAGTATGAGTAACTTTAACGATTCCTGCAATTATACCATATCCTAGTATCTATACCACAGTAATATAGATTATAGATAACTTTTTACATTTATTTTATTAAAATCCTTCTTCAAAAACGAATCAGAAGGCAGTTTCATTGAATTATTTCGTATTAAAATATGACGACAGAGCGTGGTGGCAAGTTTGGCGGACGCGTCGAGTCCAGTGAAAGATCCGGAGAGACTCCTACAAGACATGGATGTGAATAGACTGCGAGCTGTCATCTATAGGGATGTTGTAAGTAGTTATTTAATAATATCAAATGTTAATGTATTTTTATTGTGATTCATTATTCTTCCAAGGATAAATTTACTGATGTCGTCAGATGTTATAAATTTTTACTGCAGCTTTTATTTGAATCTGTTGTTGTTTTAGTTTTATACCAATATATTTTATCTTCGCGTGACGTGTCGTGACGCATTAAGGCGTCATCGTCGACGCTTCATTGGTCGATTTAATGTCCTTATTACAAGATGTATTTGAATGATTGGTTGTTGTGATGATCGCAGGAGGAGACGAAGCAGGCGCAGTTCCTGTCGCTGGCGATAGTGTACTTCATCTCTGTGCTGATGGTGTCGAAGTACCGCGACATCCTGGAGCCGCCCGCGCCCGCGCCCGCGCCCGCCTGCGCGCGCCGCAACCACCACCCGCACGAACACCACGGTACTACCGACCTCACCCTCACCACCACCATCACCATAAACATCACCGTCACCAACACCATACACGCACTCATAACCATACCGAGCTTAATAACGATAACAATAACGTTATATTTACGATACTTATGTCGATATTAACAACGATAATGGTACCAATATCGAACTATCGGTATAACAACACTAAGATCGATATCGATCGATCGATATAATAGTACTAATATCGATATCGATCGATCAGTATAACAATACTAGTATCGATATCGACATCAATAACCATACCGATATTAATATCGATAACAAATATCGATACTTACAGCTATGCTATAACACTTATGTCTACAACTCATACTTTTAAGACCCTGGTTTTTTTAAAGGCTGATCAAAATAATATTCAATCGACTACAGCATTTCGAGATTTAGCGACTCAGTTTTGACTTACATATTTCACAAATGTTAAGTTTAAATCAGCCTTCGTGAAACCCAGCGTAAAACTAGTAAATTAAAATAAGTGTTATGTTTTGTTGAAAACAAGCCGAGATTTTATTTTGAAGTGCATACTTTTTATGGGACAAACCAAGCAATATGATTTTTTTTTAATTATTTAATGAAATCTATGCTATTATCTAAATATTTATTTCTAAAGTTATAGCGATAATTATGATTTCTATTATTTTATCGATATTAGTTAATATTATTTAAAATATTTAAGCCTAAGCATTTAGTCATGTGTATTAGTATACCCTTTTAAAATGACCAATAGATTAATTAGCGAAATGTGTAATATAAAATATATTCTTCCATAAAAATTCAATGATAAATAAAACGTAGTACACCGCACCGTTACGTGTCAAGCATCCACTAAGTTAACGTAGAATTATACGATAAACTTTATTTTTATTATAGTTACAATATAAGTTTAAATATCATATTCATATTAGATACTTCGGTTTTGTTTAGTATGTTATGTAAATGCTATTTATTTATGCTTCTTCTTATATGCTTCTGGTGCACACTAAATTAATAAGTATATCAACAAGGTATTAATTATTATATTATGTACGAATATGTTTTAGATGGTATTTCATGTTCATCATTAATGTACAGTCGCAGTCACTCTTATCTCGTTGTTTTATTATAAAAAAGGTGCAATTTTATTTATATGCAAAAGTTGAAAGTTATATAGAATACTCGTAGTAATAAATAAATTTACATTTATAATGTCATTCGATCCCTCAAAACGGCACAAAATTATGTAAAAATTTTAATTGTCTGGATAAGTACTAAATTTTCCAATATTTTCAACTAAACTTGGCCCTTAATTACCCAATAATTAATCGATGATTTCATCAAGTTGGTATCACGACACAGTGCTGCGACAGTACAACACAGGTTTATCGACAGACATGTATATCTCAAGTGTGTCGTTTTTCCTTTTTTTTCACGCCGCTTGATATACGCGTCACGATTTGGGACACTGGTAAAATCGTCAACATTTTAAAAACACTTGCTACACTGCATAATTCTCCCACCATACACTATCGACACATCGTCATTGCAACACGAATAATCATCGACAATTTCAATGTTCCTTATTATCATCTGAATTATTACTGGCGGTTCCGCAATCCCACAAATTCCTTTACATCGATCATGCCGTTTTCTTTATATCGATACTAAAAACTATTGCTTATCGATTAATAATTCGTAATCGATGTTTTCAACACCTAACGCAATATGTTTAAAATTCCTCGAAATTCCTCGTCTACGACATGGTGTCATGGTTGTCGCCAACTCCCGCTCCCTCCCCCGTCCACTGGATTCCCACCCCAGGGTCTCGTCCGCTGTTCCCGCAGTGGTCCCACCACGTGTACCCGCAGTTCCTGCCGGGTGGGCATCCCGCTCACCGACACGCGCACTCTCACTGCAAGCTCGACTGCAGCCAACACGTTAACTCGCACGCGCACACACGCACTAGTTACCACCGCTCTCATGCAGGTAACCCACCTGCGAGCGAGGCGTTCGCATTGCAAGGACATCGACCAGTGTTAAGCTGTATCATTGAATAAAATAAGTTAATAAAAGCTTAATTTTGTATCGATAAGTCGATAATAAATATCGATTTACCATCCTTATTACTAATAGTAATGGCCTTAAAGGTTATGCTTACTTGTGCATCGAATTACGGTGTGATAATCTTATTTGTCTACTCTGAATTTTTACCGCCAATATATCGCTATTAAGCCCAAGTGAAATTCAATATTTTGTAACTTTGACTTACTCAGCAACACTTTTATTTAATTAATAAATTAAATAATGAGTTACCAAAATAACTGAAATAATTTGAGCCGCCACAAATATTGTTAATGACATTGCTGCTCCATAATTTTGTTAAGTAACTTTCATAGATTTACGAAAGAGCAAGAAACCCTTTCTTTTTGCTTCTGTTTTGCTTCAAAGCTTTTTTGGGTTTTCTAGTTGCTCTTCAGTAAATCTGGATTTATTACATTAGCAAACAATTCCAAAGATGCAATGCGATCACCTGTGTTGATTTCTGTGGTCGATGTTCGCAGACACTGCTCTATCGAGACCAAGAATACTTCGTGTTGCGTTCTCTTCTATTCTATTTTTACACCACCAAATATTAGGTTTTCGATTATATAAACATATTTTAAATAAGAACACCAAATATAATTGTTATTATTATTACACTAACTGAAACGTTGAAAAAGGTTGTCTAGAATTAAAGTTATAGATAGAAAATCTCGTTCAGACTTAAAACCATCGTTAGTAAATGCACTGACATGAAGGATTTTTAATTTCAATTTCTAAAACTAGATATTAATAACAAGCTTAGTAAGTTCTGTTGAATGATAACGAATATAGGGATATTGGTAACTTGGTAGAATTTGTGAAATAGAATAAAACTTCAATGCAAGAAAAGTAATAATATTTTATTCGATCCAAAAATGGGCTATAGAATTTAAATATTATCTGGTTTAAGATGGAGCAGTGTAAAATCTCGCACCGCTGGGACACCGCTTTTGTTTTGGTTTCACTTTCTATTATGTTGCATCATAATTATAAATATTGAGCTATTTAAATGATTTTCATGCATGCATTTAAAATACATAATAATTATTCGACTCTTTTATACAGTTTAAATTGAAAATAATACCGAGATACAATAAATAACTGAACAACTCACAATACAGGAACGCCTTTTATCAGCAAATTAGATGTTTAAAAACAAAACAATAAAGATCAAAACTTGTCTAAAAGGGTCACTGTATATAAATAACTTGTAAAATCCGAATTCTGTATTATCAATTAGTAAAAACATAATTGTGCTCTAATACGTATGCCTTTTAAATTGTAATTTCACCTGCCTTGTATATTAACCATACAGAATTCTAGCTTATACCAGTATTATTAGACTAATCCCTTCATAATAAGCAGGTACCTCGAATCCTCCTGCTTTTTAAACGAGCTTTGTCGATGTTGTCTTAAGCCTTACTATTAATATGTGGAATATTAACCAAATGTTTCTTTACTTCTTTTTCTTAGAACACAATGGGGATGACGTGGAATACGCTATGATAGTTGTCGATGAGAATAACTCGACGATAAATGAAATGGACTCCCCATCGATGAAGGTAACGTCTCTTTTTTATCGATAAAAGATTCGCATGTTGTTTAGTTACCCATTTCTTTTTTCATGTTTGTAATTACATTATGATAAACAGAGTTTTTGAAGTGTTTGATAATTGCTAAGTATAGACATTGAGTTTATCGATGTTTTACTATCGTACTCTAAATGTCTATAAATAGTAAAAAATATATATTTTGAAACCAATCAATGAAAACTCCTTAGCATGTAATTTTTAGTACTAAGTATTTAGGTATGGTTCGACCTTACTTAGGTAGTTTAGATTTATCCCGAATAGTTTTAGGGTTTATACATAACATAGTAGTGTTAAATGCATGATTCAAATAAAATAAACAGGCGAATTAACTAAACCCGTTATATACATTTTGTGTTTGATTTGCTGTTTATTAATTTACCATATCGATGTCGCTAAAGTCGATGTTGGGACGTCACTCGTCAATCCGATACAGTGAAATGTCAGCGCTTCATTACATCCATTTTGTTTTGCTTTTGCAATAAAAATAAAAAAGGAGGATGGAAAAGAAGAAGGTGTAGCTAAAATAGAGACGACCACGGATGAACTGAAGCCGAATTCTGGGGAGAAGATTAAGGCCGAAACGGCGGATAAGCCGTCGACGGCCGATAAGCCGGAACCGTCACCTGCTTCTGAGAAAGAGGAGCCACTTTACAAGTCTAGCCTGCGAGTGAAGCAGCCGAAAGTCAAGGTTAGTTGATGGACATTTACGAACAGCAGGAACGGCGACGTCTCTATCTCTATTAGATGATTCGTATGTACTTGTATCTTGAGGGCCCTTTTGTGTTTTCTTTGAAATTATTTCCTTTCGTTCGAGTGGGTACCCTCGTTTTTGTTTAAACAATTGTAAAACAATCGAAATACTTGCGATCATAATGATTATTTTAAAATTTCTCGTGACTTACGAAATGTTTACTCTTTCCTTCAAAATCTACAGTTAATTCTACTGCTATAAGAATAATATTTTTTTTAAATACCCACTTCAATGAAAACTGGTGTACTGATTTAATTTGGGTCTGTATCCTGTGGTTGTTATTAATGAGTAATTCCTTTTACTAAATGTATGTTATTATCCTGTTGTAAGCCTCCTACCGCAAGGTCAAAAACATTGTCCGGGATTACGGTGTCTGTGGTCAATTTGGTTTGTACAAGTTCTAATATGAATAGTGTGATCACACGAGTTGTAGCTACACTCATGTTTAGATATGGGTTCCTGGTACCTTTTTATGAAATATAAAAATCACCATTTTACAAGGAATTTTTAACATAATAATTACGAAATTCTAAATAATTTTACTTTCGATAACGTAAAATAATTTTGGCTGTCGATAAACCATTCAAACACTTACTTAAAATCCGTTGGCTCAGTATCCCAAAATAGGTCTATTTTGTTAGACGAGAGACCTTGCCTTGATTCTTTGCTATTTATCGCCAGTTATTGACTTGTAAGTTGACGCGGGTCATTCTAAGGCAGCTGCATATTAAATAAAATTGTTCTCATATCTCTCATTACTTGTGGAAATTTTGCTGGCTCATGTGTTACATTTAGTGATTTAAATTACATTAAGGTATTGTTTGTATGTTTCCCTTAAAAAGTAATAAAATAAAATAAAAAAATATTATCTAATCGGCATATTATTATGTGAAAGGTACCAAGTTCCACATAAAACAATGACAATACACAACACATGCCTCTCACAAAATGTATGTATGTAATTGACGATTGTATGTGACACGATAGGCTACAAGCTATGCCCACTATATAATACATGTAAAGTTTATAAAAAAATCATCTGATATGAAGCACTAAGCACAATCACGAAATGTGTAACAAATATTAAGAACTTTTATATATATTGTAAAATGCCATGTATTTTAAGATATAAGCTATATACTACAACGAAATTGGCAACACGTTTGAGAAATATGTATGTCTTGTCTGTTTCCAGCATGTATGGCTAATGGCTTGTTTCGCTTTTTCACCTGATTTACTGCATGATTTTTGTTTCACTGTTCGATTGTCACTACGTTTTCTTTAGTGTAGAATTCCTTTCACCTTTCTTAATATATTTCTATTGTTTGTATTACACTAGTTCTAAGATTGTACCTCAATAAATATTAGATATTTAAAAAAATGACAATATTAATTATATCTACTAAGTACTTAATTTTTTTAATATGAGCCGACGAAAATATTCTCATACGAATATTTTTTCTTTTTGTGTACCTTATGTCTATAATAAAAGAATCATCATCATCATCAGCCATAGGACTTCCCCTGCTGAACATAGGCCTCCCCCAAAGAATAAAAGATTATATAATAAAATAATTATTATCATAAATTAACGATATTAATAACATTTACAAAATAAAAATCACGTGACTACTGATTTCATGGTCCTTCGAGACAGATTATCGAGAATTTTACCGTCTTTTACCACAAGAATTGACGCTCTATCTCACCTATTTGAATACTTTTGTACTATGTGTACTACTGTCTGTGTATGTTGTGACAGAGCGTGGACTCGATCGAGGACGCCGGCTCCTTCCACCTGAACTCTAACGAAACCACTAACAACGACCCGGAGACATCCAGCGAGATCGCGTTAGATGATAACAAACACCCGGTCAGTAACTAACACTCATCGTTGTCTAATTTTCATAGACATAGACACTAAATACCCATAATAATAAGACCCTTTGTACACGGACAAGAGTTTCATCAACGGGCAAAACTCAAGTCTCATTTATTCGTATTTATTAAGGTTTTTGTTACTGCAACTGATGACTTTCACAAATGAAAATAAATTTCGAAAGTTGACAGTTGCGGTAACTAAAGTTGCTCATCTGCAAAGCTGCTAATTGTCTAAAACTCTCTCCCCCTTATTCATAATGAAATCCTGGTCTTATCGAACGCATAATCCTACTTTTGCTTACTTTAGCTAAAAGATAACTGAAATATGTTTATCGAATATAATGTTGCTGGTTACAGAAAAAACATTATATTTATCTCTGGCAAGCTTTGAAACAAATATGAAGTCTTGGCTGGAAACAATCAATAAAAATATATATCAATCTTAAATGGGGTCCTAGATTATAATAAAATTAATTTCATTAAGAAATAACATCAAACTTGAAACAGCTGATCGGAATCGGCCATGTTTTCACTATCGAGCGTTGGAACGTTTTAACGCTATTGAACGATTATGAATACAATTTTTATGAAACGTACTATTGCGGTCTCATTACGCTCTACGAAGTAAGGGGGTATTTTACGTCAGTTCTCTAATATTTGAAATATATCAGTTAACTTACACTAACTTAGTACAAAGTACATAAAATTAAATTGTAATCTATTTGAAGGCATGACTTACACTAAGGATGCCTTAAAGTAAAATGTTATTAAAAATTGTAACTCTATTGTTCAGATATACTGTCTTACCCATATCCGACGTGCAGCAACACCTCGTTGTTGCGTTACGTTGGATGATTCAGATTTTCAAAAGTAAAATGCCCTCTCTCACTCAACCTTATCCCTCTCAATCTCAATCCTATCCCTTTTGTTTTAACTATAGGCTTTTTCAACAGTTTATGGTTACCACTACCATAAGGTTAGCCATCTGCCAAAATGCCTTACAAGTGAAACTTCACTGGTCAGAATATTCAAAACCAGATAGATGACAACAGTATTTATACACTGCTAATTGACAACATTCATCGACAAAGCGATGGTAAATACTCTGATAAAATTTAAGAGTAATCAATATGAAATATTGTAGGTAAGCAACGACGAGTCATGGACTGATGTGAACTTGAATGAAGACGGTGAGAGAGGCCCGGCGACGATCACCGGCAGGACGAGAGACCACGAGGGAAATGTGCATGAAGGTACTAGTTTTATCAAAACATATTTCAGCGTCAGCGTTTCATTTAAAACTATGTCTCTAGTATGATTCTTGACTCCGTTTTCATACTTGATTCTTTTAGTATCATGGTTGTGGGTTTATATGGACGGTGGAGATCACGTAACTTCAGGAGACACGCCAGCTCTTTTGCCAGCTTGCTATAAAAAAACAATAATCATTTTGTGTTGTATCAAACTCGTTTCGCTTCAATACGTTATTTGATAATGCAAACATTGTCTGTTACTCAGTCAAATATGATAAGTTTTCAACCTAAAATAGTATAGTGTTATAATTGCGGTAAGTTTGAATCTCGAGCAGTACATGCTGTTGCATTGCTATTGGTTGGTGGCAATACAGTTTACTTGTTTTCCGCAAATCAGACCGCGGCCTGCGGCCCGTGCGAACCCCGAAAAGTACTGTTAATATTTTACAATAATACGAACATGATAGTATACACACTCGATTTTTCTACCTGTATTATTGTGAATCGTGATTTTTTTCCTTTTTATCCCTAATCTGCGAAAAGTCCTATGGAGTTCTCGCCTTTTTTACCATCAGGTAAGTACAGTTAACCAAATATTGAGGTAACGGGTCTCCCGACAATCACGCAAATTATGCCGCCCTGGAGTTACTGGATATTCACTTACTGACCCTGTAACATGAATCATTTGAACGAGTCAATTTGGTGGCTTGGTTTGTTTATTAAACATGTAATAAATAATATTTTCTTGTCTTTGTAGATATCGATAAACAAATCCACATGAGAAACTCTGAATCGCATCATCACGCACAACAACGGCATCAAAACAGAAATCTTCAAACGGCGCAGAGGCATCTCCATCCGGTATGTAAATTCTGTGCTATTATTTTATGGGCTTTTGTAGGTAATTTCAAGGCACTTACTTCGTAAATACGGAATACACAAAAAAATAACATAGAGGAGTAAAAATAAAGTGCCTAATGATTTTTTTTACAGGACAATGAAACCCTCGCCGGGCTGAATGCGATGAACGCGTCGATGTCAGCCGACGGCGTGTCTCGGGAAGCATCTCTCACACACAAGTTGGAGACCGCCCTGGGACCAGTGTGTCCCCTCCTTCGGGAGATTATGCTGGACTTCGCGCCTTTCCTCTCCAAAACCCTTGTCGGGAGCCATGGGCAGGAATTGTTGATGGAAGGTAAAGCTGTTTTGCATTAGGTGGTGAAGAGCTTCTTGTAAGTTATGAGTTCCTGGTAATTTATTGCGGTTTTAAAATATTTTTTTCTTTATTTGCTAGTGCTGTCGAAATTAACTTGTAAAAAAGCTATACGAATTATTTCTTTAACTCTCTTTTATAATTTTGTATCCGAGATTGAAGCTATGTTATCCCGATATTACTCTGCAATATCTTTTAGAATCTTCTATAATAATAATAATAAAATAACCAGCGCCTAATCTATTGTCATTTCGTCACTGTTTTTTTTCCTATTCCATTTTATCTAACATGTGCGCTAAATATAACCTTCTTTGCAGGTCTCCAAACCTTCAAATCTAGTACATCAGTGGTAGAATTGGTGATGCTGCTCTGTTCCCAAGAGTGGCAGAACTCCCTTCAGAAGCACGCTGGACTGGCGTTTATAGAGTTAATCAACGAGGGTCGCCTCCTGTCACATGCCATGAGGGATCACATCGTGAGGGTCGCGAATGAAGCGGAGTTCATATTGAACAGGATGCGTGCTGATGATGTGCTCAAACACGCTGATTTTGAGGTTGGTACCTAGTACCCACTATTTTACCCTGTTTATCTCCCATATTTTTTATATTTTCAATAGCCATGGAGTCAAAAGTCCTTCAGTCGTAACAGCCCATAAAATCATGAGTGTGTTGCCAATTTATAGACACCAGGGATTGAGAGGGGCAGAATTGGACCACATGATATTCTCGGTTTATTGGTTACACATTTTTTTAAATTTATTTATCTTTTAAACAATAAAGTACAAACAAATTATTATATAGCAGCATCTTTAAAGCACTAAGGCTCAATTGCACCACTATTATTAACCTAGAGTTAGTCCTAACCGCAAGCTAAATTGACAGAAAATGTATGAATGACATGTAACTTAACTTGCGGTTAGGACTAACTCTAGGTTAACAATAGTGGTGCAATTGAGCCTAAGGTGTGTGTTGTGCTACCAAGAGTGTTAGTAGTGTAGTTAAATCCTATAAGTCTTCATTTCATATGCAGTTACTAAGATTTATGACACTACTGCAATGATTTTTATCCAGTACACGTAAAGTTAAAATTTTGAGAACATTCATATTAAAATGGGGAGGAGGGGGGTTTAGTTTTGAGTGGCTAACGAGGTAAAAACCTAATAAAACTCAACTGCGGGCAAAAGCCAGTCATAGATACGGCACGAGTGTACCAGGGCGCCATGACTTGGTTGTAGTGTGTGTGCGCGACGAGCAGCGGCGAGCGCGCGGAGGAGGAGCGCACGTGCGAGCGACTGATCGCCGCCGCGCGCCGCCGCGACCACGCCGCCGCCGCGCGCCTGCTCGACAAGCTGCGGCACGCCGCTGCGCACTGCGCGCCCGATGCTGGGTATGTCTTCACTGTTCACTAATATTCGATTGTTGATGTCCTTATGATGATTTCTACCTAATTGTACTACCTACACTTTTTCTTCCTTTCTATCTGCCCTTATCCCAACTTAATGTAGGGTCGGCACAACACACTTTTTTAAGTATATTGCAGAAAGGATTTGTCTTAGTTTTGACGGCCTGACATCCACCCTATCTAAGCGATCCAGTCCTGGTCAAATCAAATTAGGATCTTATGCTAGAGACCTGGGAATCGAACCCAGGACCTCTCAGTCCACAGACCATACATGATGTCACTAGACCAAGGAAACGACTGTAACCTAAGTGATACTCATGAAGCCTTTTTGATAATAATGTAAATACTAGTTAAATGTGTTTTCATTGTGAATTATCAACTGTGAAGGAAAACATTGTGAGGAAACTTGCATACCCGAGAATTTCTCCACAAGAATTTCGAAAGTATATGATGTCTACCAATCCGCATCAGGCCAGAGTGGTAGACTAAGGCCTAACCCCTCATTATCAGAGGTAGCCCGTGCCCAGCAGTGGGACAGTAATATTACAGGGTTAATATTATTTAAATACTAGGGGCTCATAAACAGTAGAATGTCGGTCTGTCAGCAGCGGCAGTCAGTTCTGGAAGCTGGACTCGTGGGAGGACGACGCGCGGCGGCGGCGGCGGCTGGTGCCGGACCCGCGCGGGCACCGGCACCACGCGGCCGCACTGCAGCGGCACCCGCCCGCGCCGCCGCCCACCGACGCTATACTGCAGGTACAGACGATACATACAATAGTGTGCTTCATCAACATCGTATAGTAGGATTGCTAATATTTTACATTTTAATATTTCAGTGACGACTAACAACAGCAATTGATTGGTGTGATTATTTTAATTGCTATTTATGACTTACTAGCTGACCCGCGCAACTTCGTCTACGTAGGAGAGAGAGGGTTGAAAGAATGAGTAGTAGGCACCTATAATCCATTAATTCTAAAGGAGGTAATGGGATGATCTACTTCGGTCCGGTTTCGTGAGTCACCCAGTCAGTACCCCCGTCAGTCACCCTGTCCCATCTCCCAGAACTTTTGAATTTCGTCTGTATTGTTTAATACGACGTTGCATTGTAGCGTTTTGACGTTGCCGCTTAAAAACTAGCCTAAGCGCGTGTTTTGTGCAATAGGCGAATTTTGATCTCCCCTACAAATTCCATCTAATAAAATTAGGGAATAAATGTCGGCTCCTAAAAGAAGATCGACAGGGCGACTGATGTGAAATTCAGGGTCTGCCAGTGTAAGGTTATCCAAATGTGACCATGCTGGATTGGTAAATGAATGACTGGGCAAACTTTTGATAAGATTTTTCATGATATAAACGTCCGTGTCAAATTCAAAATTGCCGTTCAATGCTGTACATCTGATATGCATAACTCCTTTGCAGTTGCTCTGCTTCGCTCCGACCCCAAATATTACCCCTTGGCATTTTTGACGAGGCAAGCCTAACAATCAGCCGATAGATATGACATTAATATTTATACGATACTAACGACACTCAATTGTTTTGCCTTCCCGGAACCTCTCCACTAACACTTGAACTTTATGGTATGGTATTAAAGTTCAAATTGACTTTTAAATATTATTACGAATCGATTGTATGGGAGTACAGAAAAGTGTTGTTTTTAGACTTTTTCAGACAATTTTTCATTTTTTTCTCTCCGTAAGAACCATCCTCGTACTTCGAGGAATATTCTAAAAAAAGAATTAGCGAAATTGGTCCAGCCGTTCACGCGTGATGGCGTGACAACGGAAAACGGGTTTCATTTTTATATATATAGATAACGATGAAAATATATATATATCCTTATTTTAACCCGTCGGAAGCGGCACATATAGTATATGTATGTTACATAAGCGTATGGGCCACTGGAAGCCAAACCGCCCGTGACTATCTACCGGGGTAAATTGACATTTCGAATGTTACCACTGTTTCATGAAATTTGAATAGTGCTGCGGTAAAAAAATCTAGATCATTTAAACAGTTCAATTCAATGAACTATTGCCCTCTTTCAATTTCTAAAATCTAATTCAAAGTCGTAATTCCTGCCTAATGTATGATTTGCCGACTGAATTATAGTCATAGTAATATACTGCATGCTAAGGTATGGCATGTCAACTGAAATTATAGTCATGGTTCATTATAAACAATACTTACAATTACTTAGCTATGAATATGCCGAACGTGATATTTATAATGTTCATTGTTATCATTTCGCATATCTGTTGTGATTATTTACACAGACATTTAGTCGAAGGGTTAAGCTGAAATTTCTTAAAATAGGCAATAAAATTCTAATTTTACAAGCTAGTGCTGAGTTATTATTACTTTGAATGATAAAAGTGAACTAGATCAATCACTATATTTTAAAAATAAGCAACATTGTTTTGGAAAGTGACATTTCGATGTGTCAGTTTACTCCGTTTAATTAGCAATCTGAGTATAGTAATATTTAGCTGCGCATGCAGACGTTTCCAGCGAGCCGTCTATAAATCCAATCCAATGTGCTCGGCAGTCTGCACGCGCCCTATGGGCAAGCAGGAAGAAAGATTTATATATGGTGGTATATTCAGGCGACGGAGGAGCTGCACGCCCGCATCGCGGCGGGTGGTGCGGGTGGTGCGGGTGGTGCGGGGGGTGCGGCGCGCGGCGCGCAGCTCGCCACCAGCGCCGCCGCCGACCTGCTCGACGACGCCGAGCTGCTCGTCGACGACCGCGAGATCGACGCAGACCTCACCGGTATACACACACACCGCATGAACCACATGAACCGCATCACATGTATCTATACTGCACTATACTTCTTCTGTCCGCTGCTCGCCTGGTGTCTCGGTGTGAATGATGTTTGCTTTTCTCTCACTTCAATTCACTTCCGTCTTTGGAGTTGGAGATGGGTTCATTTAACTGCTTTAAAAATAATTCATCAAAAATATCGCATCGAAACCTGCACACTGGCATACATATTATTGTTAAATCATTTAATTCGTCATCTTTTAAAATAATGGCTTTCATGAATTTGTTATGATTTCGCCAATGTTAAGGGTAATTAGAATATGTAATTATCAAGAAGCGCAATCATTTGATTTATTTAACCATAATAGTTTATACTTGCATTAATTGAATTCTGATTCTTGACTGCCTCGGTGGCGTGGTGGTATTTGGGTATGACTACGGCTCTGAGGTCTCGGGTTCGATCCCCGGGTCGGGCAAAGTGATATTGGATTTTTCCATATCAGCCCGAAGTCTGGAATTTGTGCCCGATATGGCGATAGGCTCGCCCCCTATCACATCTGGGACGGAACTAAGCTCGGCGAAATGTGGGTGTTCTAGTTCGCTAGTGCGCCTCTGCCTACCTCTTCGGGGATACAGGCGTGAGCTTATGTTAATGTTAATTGAATTCTAGAAACATATGCCACCGATAAATTTGGAATTTTGATTCACCAGAGTAGAATGGATAAAACCTCTATATACTGTCTTTTTCGATGGCACGTAAATGTAAACAGACTAACGCCAGTTCGAATAAACAATCTCAGTTCGAATGTGCAGATACATTACAAAAATTAGCCAATAAGAACACAGTTTGAACATGACTCCGTCATTTGATTGGTTCATAAACGCGATCTATCTGCACTTTTAAACTGAGATCATTTGTTGAGACCGGTCGTAAATAACTATCGATAGACATCGATGGATCATATCACGACTCCCAACAAGATCGAGACTATATTATATATTGTATTTGTATCTGCCTATACTCCTATTGTGCTATGTAATCCTGGTGCTTTTTGAAATTGTTATACATAAATGGAGATCCAAACAATGTATTTAAAAATATCAAGGGCAATGCTTTTTACCTTATGAATTTCAGTGTTGTTGCTATGTTTTATAAGCAGGCGTAGTGTTATCATAAGCAACTTGCTCATCATGTTAACTATGTCTGTTTTCCTGAGTCAAGGTCGATTTATAGTTTTGTGTTCAGTGCTTTGTTTTAAACAAGTTATTAAGCGTCATTTTCAATGAAATCTTTTTATTTATTTTTATACTGCGCGTATCTTTGTTTTTTTTTTATAGCAGAGACAGGCAAATCATCAGATGGGTCACCTGATGATAAGTGATATCCATCGCCCATAGACACCCAAGACAAGAAAATCATGGTTGCGTTGCCAACTTAAAAGGAGGGAAATTTATGCTGTAGACGTAACTGTCTACAGAGTGGCTCAACTACTACCACTCAAGAAATTGATTTGTTGAATTCGCAGTTTGTCTTCAAAATGTAGTATTTTCCTTATTAATATTTATTCCATAAACGATGTTTATAAAAAAAATATTAATTAGAAAAAAACTCGATGATGAACATCGAAAAATAAATTATGGAAATTAAATTTTTACTTATCTTTAACTGTCATTTCTAAAGCCATTTATTTATTACCAATAAATAATCCTCGCAACACACACGGAAATTATGACTTCTTCGATCTTCACAAAAGAGATAATTTTGGTACAGTGCCTTATAAAGTTGAATAGCAATGTCAAACTCCGACGTTTTTACACTGAACAATAATCAGGAATTTTAACACATTAATATCTTACTACCAGGTCCAGTGAACATCAGCACGAAGGCGAAACTCGTGGCTCCTGGGCTTGTGGCTCCAGGGACAGTGTCGTTGACCTCCACTGAACTCTACTTCGAAGTGGACGAGGAAGACCAGGAGTACAAGAAGATTGACCCAGAGGTGAGTGAGCTATTGATTTGTTGTGAAGGCTGTTGGATTTGAATATTATAAAGTAGGGCTTTCAAAAGTTCTCTGGGGTCAAAAGACCATGAGTAGTTTTGACAGATTGCAAAAACGATAATAGTTTTCTCCATCCTCTTCTAATTGACGATACCTCTTGCAAAAACTAATTTCAACGTCCGCATCTCACATGGTGACCAGTGTAAACCAGCGTTGTACTTTGGTTGTCGCCACATTATAACATTCTTCTTTCAAAAATAATGGCTTCCAAGCATTTACGATGATTTAGCCAATATCAAGGTAAGTATAGCAATTATCAAGTTTTCACAATGACAATAAGACCCAGATGTGAATTATCTCAAGGTCCTGCTGTGATTATGACGGCAATTCCTTCCAACGCGGTGCCCCTCAAATAACCTTCACTCAGCAAATCGGCCGGACAAAGCTAGCCAACGCACCAAGCAAAACTCATCAAAGATCACCGATTAAAATTTTCCACATTAAACTGTCTATCTCCGCTGAATTTTGGTGCATAAAACCATATCACATTAAACAACAAACACAATTTAAGACAATAATATGAAATAATTTTAACAAGTGACGCCCACTCTGTCAGACTTCCCCTCAAAAATCCAATATAATACAAGCTGAGTAGTCACTTACCTGTCATAGTTACGGGTAACTATAATCATTTTCTATATTAAATGTTATTGTTCATTCCTTCTTTATATCCGTGACAAATAAAGTGCTTTTCTTACATTCATTATTTCTGTCTTCTATTCTAATTGCCCTTATCATACCTTATGGGATCGGTGTCACATCATATTAAAGTAAGGATTAGGCTTAGTTTTTACGACCGGCTGCCGACGACGTCAACCTCCTCTGAGGGATCAAGTTCTGGGAAAATCAAATTACAAAAATTGCTTTTCCCGACCTGGGAATCGAATTCATTAACTTCCTGGTCCACACCACTGAAAAAACTACAATGAAATTGTATGTATGGACAAAACGAAAGCTCAAAACGAACTCGATTAAGAATTACAGTAATTCAAAACATACATAACACGTTTGTTCTAAAGCGAAGGTAAAATCGTATGTACTGTGCACTAAGCCGATTCGCTTGCCGCGCCGTTCACTAGACTTTAAATAAATGTTTTCTTTTTGCAAGCGATGACGACGAAAGAATAGACGAGAGAGATACATTTAAGTATGTATATATTATGACTTTTTATGAGCACTTTATTTATAATACACATTATTTTAATGTAGGAAAGATATAATAGCCGCTAATCACATGAAAAATATTAATTTAACAGATTTTATCAATACTGTTCTATAAACTATGTAGAGGTATACCTAAACTGTATCTGAGGTGTCACTTCTGCGTATTCTCATAATATCTCTTGGTCACATCTGATCTCCTGGTACTAGACACATATTTCAACTAAACGTTACAAGATTTTTATCACTATTTCGACATAAATGTTATCTCGTAATATGTTGTAAGTAAACCGGTTATGATAATGTTGTGGTTTATCTAAATTTCTAATTAACTACATCTCCGCGTATTAACGCGAGAAAAAAACTCGATAAACATAAATCATCAGTTTTTATCTCTTTATAAATGCGGGATCGATTGACCGCGTGCTTGCCTCACAGAATTTTAAAATATATTATGATATTTCGGTACGTAGCTTTCGTATGACGAGTGAGAACCCACACCCAACCTCTCCCAACCCTTTTTCTCTACCTTTCATGGTATGCTGCGGCTTGGCTATGCCCCTGGCATTGCTGATGTCCATGGACGACAGTAACCATTTACCATGAGGTGGGCGGTCCCCTCGTATACCTTTACAAGCTAATGAGAATCTTTATATCACGTGGATTACTTAGGTAACTGTGGGCGATACCTGTGAATATTCAAAAGGGAAGCCAATTATACTTTATCTTTAGGAATCGTGTTGTATGAACTTTCACCACTGGTGTGTTGTGTGTTATGGTTACTGTATTGTTTTTTAGTAACCTATTTGATGGCCCACTACTGGGCAAAGGTCTACCCCAATTTTTGCCACTTCCGATCTTGTGCTATCTCCTGCCACTTAGGACAAAAACTGTATTGTTGTATTTTGTTTTCAACACACATACACGATTCTCAAAATGTTTCACACATAAGCTCATGACTGTATTCCCGGAGGGGTCGGCAGAAGCGCACTTACGAATTAGAACACCCACATTTCGCCGAGCTTAGTTCCAGCCCAGATGTGATAGGGGGCGAGCCTATGGCCATATCGGCACAAATTCCAGACTCCGGGCTGATATGGAAAATCCAATACCAGCCACCAATCTCAAAATGTTTCTCATAAGTGAATAATATTATTGATTCTCCCCGTAAGCTATAACCCAACCCGTAAATCACGAACACTTTTGTGACAAAATTGATTCGGAACAAGGTGCGACGTGTGCCTTTGTATACGTTATTTATTTAAGTTTTTGTTCTGTTCTCTTTGAGTTATAAAATGAAAATTATATCTCGTCCAACGCCCACGTAGTGACGCATCTCCTTTTGCAACGTCCACTGGAATTTGAACCTTCAGTTGGGTTGTTTGGGGTTGATAATCGAATGGGTGTGTATGGTGTTTAAGTTTTTCTAGTGATGTGCGTTGTTGAATATTGATATTGCGTATAAGCGTGTAATATAGTCGGGTAACCGAATATGAGGCATTTAGACGCGCGGACAATGCAGTCCCACGGCGCTCGGGCCCGTGAGGCGCCAAGATAGTGATGTTATATCGATGCATCGATAAATTTTATCGACTTTTGTAGGCTTAATTTACATAAGAATGGTGGTTTATTGTGTCCTTTGCTGAAAGTATAAATATAATATTGATATATATTGATATATTAAGTGAGGTTATAAAAATCATATAACAACTGCATAATGTCAAATATGTTGTGTTTGTGTCTGTGTGTTTCTGTTTTATATTGCTTAATGAATTATTCTAATAAATTGATAGCTATTGACGGATATTAATGTAGTTCTGCATATTATCTTGTTGTACATAAATCATCGCCAAAAGAGATGTAGAAATATATTTAATTAAATAGTTGCGCATTATACAATCAGGAAGAATGTCGTAAATATCAAAACAGGCAAAAAATGGCGAAATGAAACCGATATCTTTACCTATTTCATTCAGCAAAATATCTATGTCAAACATAAGTTTTTTTATAGCAGCGACTGACAAACGAGCAGGTGGGTCACCTGATAGTATGTGGTCCCTACCACCCATGTTTATGGTGGGGACGTCTGCAGTCGCACAGACGGGTAATCAGCTCACTTATTATAACTGTTTCAACCTAATTCATTCATAGACACCGATGATACCAAAAGAATTATAGCCGTATTGCCAACTGCAGACTGCCTCGGTAGCGTGATTGTATTTCGGTACGACTACCGTCCTTAGGTCTCGGGTCCGATCCCCGGGTCGGGCAAAGTGATATTGGATTTTTCCATACCAGCCCGGAGTCTGGTATTTGTGCCCAATATGGCGATAGGCTCGCCGCCTATCACATCTGGGACGGAACTAAGCTCGGCGAAATGTGGGTGTACTAGTTCGCTAGTTCATCTCTCCTATCTCTTAGGGGATACAGGCGTGAGCTTATGTATGTTATGTATGTCAACCTTAAGGAAGGGGAATAGGGATTAAAAAGGAAACGGGGGAAATGGGCAACTTAATTTGGCAGACCTACTACTTACATGAATCGAAAGATGTGCTCTAAATCCAATTTTAGTACCCCAGCTCGTCACTTTACAAATATTGATATTCACAAGTCGGACCGACTTCAAAATTTATCCGATCGTTACCAAATTTATATGGGACCACTCTTGAAATAAGCTCTATCGAACACGAAATGAATCTTAAAAGTCGGTCCACATTTGGCGCGTAACATACATAAAAAAAATTACAGACGAATTGATGACCTCCTTTTTGGAAGTCGGTCGAAAAACTAAAGTAATTTTAAATTATGAAAGCTTGTTTATTAATTGGGATGGGCTGAACTCATTTGGATAAAGTTGTCACAAGTAAGTCATTCCTTGGGGTAGGACTTGGGACAAGTTTAAGTTTTAGCTCCATAATACGTATACGACATTCACGCAATCAGAAGCTATTCGAAGATAATCCCCTCAACAAATCCGTGGTATCGATAAATCTGGTCGCATCTTGTTAGTGTATCGTTGTGTGGGCATATCCCGAGCCTCGGACAGCGGGACAATGGCGCCCCGCGGCGGCGCGTGTCACTCGCGCCGGGGCGTCCCCAGGGCGTGCACGGGGAGGGACATACCTTGTCTAGGAGCAGGGGGGGGGCTGTTTCAGAGTATGCTCTAACTGTGTCTTACCTAGTACCTTGGCCTAGTGGCAGCGTGTGAACCGGGGGTGCTAGATTCAATTCCCATGTCGGACGGGTGTTTCTGTATCACGAATGCCGGAACTGGATTCTCAGAGGAGCGTAGACGTCAGGCAGGCAACTGGTCGTAAAAACTAAGCCTCTGCTAGGATAACGATAAGTAGAAAGAGAGATAATATAGTTGATTGATAAAATTGATGGATAAGGGCCAAAGACATTCAACATTAGTAATATTAAATCTCTTTGATAAGGGCAGATGGAAAGTACCTATCATCATAGTCAGCCATAGGACGTCCACTGCTGGACATAGGCCTCCCCCAAAGATTTGCAGATCGACCTGTTGGAAGCGGCCTGCATCCAGCGACTTCCTGCGACCTTTATCAGGTCGTCGGTCCACCTTGTAGGTGGACGTCCTACGCTGCGCTTATCGGTGCGTGGTCTCCACTCGAAAGATTAGAAAGTACCTATACTTATAAAAAAAAACAAAGTCCTTCCGAGACTGTCGATAATAAGTAACTTTTTAACATTGTACGTATTCGATAATATTTGTAACATCCCAATCATTTCAATGCTTGGTCATTCGTTGCTACAGAAGGTGTTCTTGATAAGTGGACCATTAAATTGATAATACTAAACAAACAGAACCGTGTAATACAATAACATATGGTTGATTATATTGCGAATTATAATATTTGCTTTTCGATCAAAAATGAAGGTATGCGATGGCATAACGCGATGGGCCGTGTGGCTCCCTAAACAGGCGCAAGTAATGAGATTACACGGTTTTATTAATTGAAGATTTGAACATGCATAAGGACCGAGTTTTCAATAGTCTGATAATATTATCAGACGAATATTTTTGTTTTGATTGACGTTTTATACATCTGTCAAATTATTCTCCTGATAAAAAATACCTGCCTATAAGAATTTCACCCTGAATTACATTAAAAGCGAAAACAACATTATTATAGCCAAATGCGTACAGAGATACATGGGTAGAGGGCATCCAGATCCTATCTACCTTATCTTTCTGTCTGCCATTTTGGGCCTTACTTATAAAAACATTTTAGCTGAGCAAATGGTGTAGTAGTATTTCCCTTTTATTTTCAAACAAAGGACAGTTACAGTTTCAAACAAGTGACACAAGGAAAAAAGTTACAGACTATACTTAACCGTATGCTTAGCTAAAATAAGTAAGGCCCTATGTGTGTTGTGTGTATTTTTTTATAAATCTCAGAAAGCAAAAAGAGAAGGAATCATTTTCGAAGGGGATTTCGATGAATTTTGCGTGGTCCGTCTACTATTGGAATCAAGTAGAATAAAATAATTTTAGTATCGATTCTAATTCAATACGCAACCTTTCTTTCCTTAACCACCTCTACCCGAATCCTTTATATCCGCAAAAGAGGCGTGAAAACGTCTCAATCGCGACCACTCGTGACTCACGCCGCAACGTTATTAACCAAACTGTGTCCGAGATATTATTTACTGCGACTAATTTAAGCGATTTCGAAGATTGTAAATTGAATTCGTAATGGCCCATTTTATTTGTTTATGCTAATGTACGGTTTTAATTAAGCCCGTCCCGCTCACGTGTGCACGAAACGAGCGAGACAAAAAAACGCGACGTACCGCGCTGGAATCCCGACTATGGCAACGACATCGATTTATTGGTGCATATTTTATAATTATACTTTTGAAAAATTAATGTTAGGTTTTTTTATACGAGCGTGTGTTTTTTTAACGTTAATGGAAATTATCGTTTGTGGGTGGCGTGAGATGAAAAACGGTGTTGAGTAATGTTCGTGGTGTGATTCGGTCTAATTCGATCCGAATGTTACGCTTGTTTGCTCGTAGTCTCGGTTTTGCACGCGGGTTTGCATGTAGATTATCACATGAGTTGTTATTCCAGATAGTTTTAGTTACTTCCAGAGTGAGAAACTACACTACGGAATTTCACATAATCTTACTGACTTTAACGTATTTTATTACTAACAATAAATTAAGTGCATCAGAGGACGTATTAATCAATGTGTCATCTGTAAAATTTGCAATTATAATAACCAAATGTATAATAAAATTATCCTTTTAATTGGGTACTTGAGTAATTTTTTTAATTAATTTTATATGAAATTTACGTCGAAGTATAGAACTGAAAGAAATACTGAAATATTTAAAAAAATAAAAAGTTATGAGCCTTTGAAGTTTAGTGTAACCTTCATACTACGGTAAGAAAAGTATCAGTATAATCACGTCACGCCATAACGGTACGCGCGTTGGAATGTGAAGCAAGATATCTCCAATATGCCACTCCAGCATTTAAAATATGAATTACTGCCTTATTTTTCGTTGCAGTTTTTACAGAAGAGTTCCTTTTTGTTTTATTTGCTATATTACCTCTACATATATGTGTATAAAATCAGACATAGTCAAGTACCCAATTATATTAAATAAATAAATAAATACACCCAACAGTCACACACCTAGTCCTGACCCCACACTAGGTATAAACTGTATCGTGGGTGTCAGAGAGACTATGAGAGACTTTCGGTCTCACAACACCCAGACTTGAAACAAATATCTGTGGGCCACACACACATTTGTCTCAATGCGGGAATCGAACCCGCGGCCTCTCGCTTCACAGCCGGCTACTCACCCGCTGCGCCACGGAGGCTGTCAAGTCATATTATTATACCTGGATTAGGCTGTAAGAGATTGTGCACCAGAATTCCGTTTGGGAAATACCTTCTCATATTATCCCCTTCTGGTATACAGGTTAATTGTTTTCTTCTGCTCATTACTTTACTTACCTACTAACTAAATATTTAAAATAACGAATTTGAGATAAATATGTTCGCAGTACCAAGATATCATAAACCCAAGGAGTAGTTAGGCCGTGACCCGTGATCACGGCAGGCAGCACATAAGTGCATAACGCGTGTTTAGAACCCATATGTAATTCTTACATTACACATATCTACTTAATTGAATGTACCGCAAAAGTGGTGGTTATTGCGTTGATCGGACGTTCAATTTGCAATAATATAGACGATCTTATTGCTAATGCTCAGCGTCTAAGTGCTATCAGATACGGATTTGTTGTCGAGCTTAGCATTCAGTTTACGTAACTTAGCACTTCGATCCAAACAAGAATTTAAAAGTTTGTTTGTTAGTTTCACTTTCTTGGATGGATAAAATGAATCGCGATGTTTTTGTATAGAAAAGTATATGGGGCAGATAATGATGTGTAGGTCTGGATATATGTCTTGGAAAATCTTTAGCTTCTTAGGTCCAGCTGTTTGGTCGCTGCGTTCAGATAATACATAGATTTTTTGGTAAATCCCAAAAAAGCTTTTTAAACGTTTCATTGCAAAACGTATTTTTGCGATTTTTTTAAAATGTTTTTAGTCTGTAACTAACGTAAGTTGTTTAAGTTAGGTTTATTATAAAACGACTTCACCTATGTGTACCTCTATATTATGTTTATCACGTCATCGACAAAACCGTGTTTGTATCGGACAGTGGCATAAATAAATACGTCAGGAGTCGGGACGAGCGGCTCCCGTAGTGTCTGACGCGTGTCAAATACTCCTCAAATTTATGGCTTTTCACCTCCAAACACGTTCCACTCTAATGTTAATTGTATAAGGTTGAAATTACCATGTTTTCAGTTTTTATTGGGCAGCCACACCGTTGTGTATACCTGTCGTGCGTGCATTATGTACGTTTGATTATGAAAATTGATAATATTTATTCGTTGGTAGTTTGGTGTGGATGTTCTTTTATTGTTTATAATATTTTATTTTACTGTTCATGCTTTTATTTGGAAGTATAATTATTATTTTCACCAAACATGCCTGATCATCAAAAGAAACCGTTATGATATCTTGTGAAATTGAATAATATTTCTTGAGCTCTATGCAAATACCATGAACCGATATTTTTAAAATGGTTGTCCTTTATGAATACTTTGATTGAAAATCAATATTCTTGGAGAATAAACTTTAGCTGAATCTTTGCTAAGTTTAGTATGTTATGAATACTTTCACATGCATTAATTACAACTGTACTCGGGTTTCGGAAATACTGCACTATTTTGCTAAGCTAAGCTTGATCTTTTTTAGCTGATTTGATTTTCAGCCAGTAATAACGGCACAGCATACTCAGCTGAGTAACTTGAGAGGAGCTCCTCTCAAGTTATCTCAAATGGACAATAGTCATCAAATAATATCGATATGATCTACTACCCTACGTAGGTCCATCGGTGGCGCCCGTCGACGGTGATCACTCGTTATTTACAACCGGTGTGTGTTGCGCGCAAGAATTTAGGCGCCGATGTCGGTCGCGATAACCACCCGCTGCGTGACTCTATCGATAACGATCGTTTCCCATCACTGGTTCTAGATCGCGGCACCACCACACGTCCGGATTTCGGGGACTGTCCGGTTCTCTTGGCCTGATTTGACAAATGTGTGGTACTCAACGTTTTTTGTGTCGTCATTCTTCCGGAAACATTTCGAGATAGCGAGATAAATAGACAATTAATTATGGCGACTGTTCTAAATGTGTGTGAATTTCAAGTTAACATCAGGTTTGTCTTATTTTTTTCCTAAACATGTTATGACAATATCTGCGTTTTCGAATTTTATAATTTCGAAAGAACTAGAGTACCTAATCTTCGTAAATTACGTTTTATTAAACAAAAAAATATATATTTTGCATCCTATTTTTTGTAACATATTTCTATATTATTTTTAACTGTCCCAATGATAGTCACAGGCCTTCTCTCATAACTCTGCGCAAACGACCTCAATCCATATTTGCAGCGTACTTAAGTTGAAAACCGTGATGTTTTTTGGGTTCATAGGTTGGAATATTGTGTTTTAGTTTTTATCACATGAGAGTCGAAAATATAGGCAGTGGATCTCTAGTTCATCTCTCTCTATGCCTTCGGAGATACAGGCGTGCACTTCTTTATCAGGCATGTTTCAAAAATGCCTTTATAGAAGACCGATTTGAAGTTTTTATCCGCATTTCGCTAATCGTATGGCGCACCTACATTATGGTGATGTGACATTCGTACTTAGAGGTATATCAATTTGCGGTCACGTAGTACTGTTGATTGGACGACAATAAAGCGTCTCCAGGCCGCGGCCGCGACGCATAGATAAAGGCTGCGATAGCAATGTGACGACGCGGGCTTAGCATATCGATTTCGGTACTTTCAGTGTTTGCACTACTTTCTTCGGTTGTTGAATGTTAAATAGGTGTATAGGGAATAATACACGCATGGATTAGCGTGACTAAACTGGAAGTGGGTCATTTTACTCGCCCGGTTCGCATCTTGTCATACTTTAGTCTGAGTTAGCAATAGTTATGAAGTCGCTTGTAAAACTAAATTTGATTCGATTCCTTTATTACTTTGCGCTTTTTGATACGCCTACCATATTATTTATTACCACTATCTCAAAGTAAACTGACGTGTAGTGACAACATGCTGTTTGGTTTCGCATGGCGAGCTTTTCCGAAGGCTTATTTCATTCCTTTCCTTTCCATGATCGGTTTGGCTGTGGGCCGAAGGATGTGGTTGTCTGTCTTCCCAATCAAAAAGAACAACAACTTACTTTACTTGATAACTAGTAACAGTGACATTCATTACGTTTCAGTCTACCTCTATAATATGGTATGTATGCTCAAAGATAGAGCATTGAAGTGATGCACAGCGTCTATTCACAATCATCATGAATTAGCAAAACCTGGGTGCGGATGTCTTAAAGTAACTTGTCCCATCCCATCATTCCCAAAAATATTTTAACCAATTAAAAATAAATTCAAACCAAACTACACAAAACTATCCTTCTGTTATTGATAATAAATAATGGGAATCTATTTTAATTAGTCACCAAAGCAATAAACGTGAGTTTACGAGACAAAAATAATTACCAGGGTTGCATAGTTCGGCAGGAGTTTGTCGAAGCATGCGAGGCATCTGCGATCGCTCCCGGGGGCGCCGTGCTGTCCCTAATTGCCTCTAAACTTATCCCGGAACTGTGTGCGCCGAACTAATTGGCGGGCTATTAAAAAAATAAATATTCGGCTAGGAAAAAATGCCGGTCTCCCAACGTGTTCTTGGTTACGGGATGTGGGAATTGGGGAGTCTTTAAAGGTCCCTAGGGTGTGGTTAATATCCTGTTTGTTATATTGATAGATTGTACGCGGTATCACGCCATTGGTAAATAAGTAAATGCACAAAACAGTCACGCATACGGTCATGACCACACATAAATATTTAGAGCAATCGTGTTGTGGGTATTAGGATTCAGAATCTACAAGGAACTTAGTGTTCTAGGCTACCATAAATAGATTTGAAGCAAAATTAATATCACACAAATAATTATTTTGGTGCCGACAACCGATTTCGTACATCATCAGCCACAGGGTTTCCATTGCTGAACATATTCCTTTAGGAAAGATTTCCAGACTGATCCCTGCCGCTCATACATAACTTTTATTCATACTTTCGCAAATAATTAAACCCTTAACTAAAATAACACCTCAGTTACCAAGGTGATATCGATTCGGCAGTTAAAACAGGATGCGAATAAAAAGCGCGAGACTAGGCTCGGTCTCACGCGAGCACGACTCGCCACCACAACGACGACACACCCTTATAGACGGCGCATTACAGGCGATCGACATCTGACAACACATCTGACTATAAGATCTGATATAGCGGACCGCTTAATCGATTCAAATTTGATTCAATCACATCTCTGAGCCGTAAATACTTCCGCGTAAGTTAACTTTAAAAAAATCTATATAAATATTATAATACCTATCTGACCGATACGACGCGGCGCGTCGCTACGATGTCTTTAAAACAACCAGATTTTGAGTGACCAGTAGCCCGAGTACCTCGCTTACTCACTTTCCGTTTAAATCAATCATTTATTAAAGCCATAAAATATCACACATTATTTAATAAATTTTACCCTACCGCTAGTTCGGAAGGCTGGTTCGCAAGAGCAGAGCGGGTAAAGAAACTCTGAACCCTTACGCCCGTAAATCGGCTAATTTGCAGACATGGTTTGAGGATATAAATGTGGAATATTAGGTGTCTAATATAGTGTTGTCGCTGGCCACCGCCACCGTTTAGCCGAACAAAAAGCGGGCTATCTGCAGTGTTTTATGCCGGGAGCTCACGCTATCGCATTAAACAGGCGAATATTATCGTTTAGCCATGTGACAGTTCCCAGTATGAAGTTAAAGAACGAATAAACTAGCGATGAGTTAGTTAATCGTTCATTTGGTTAGCAAGGGTTAGTAAATTAAAAACAAGTTGCAGGTGTGGTTTCTGTAATCTTTCGACTGGATTCCAAAAAAGAGGAAGGTCCTCAATTCGTCTGTATTTTTAATTATGTATGTTATGCGATATCTTTGCCAAATATAGACGGATTTTCAAGATTAATTTTGTGTTCGATAGAGCTTATTTCAAGGGTGTCCCATATAAATTTGGTCACGATCGGATGTTTTAAAGTAGGTCAGTTAAGTTTTTAAACTTGTAATTATTTCATAGCAGATTTTTCAAATCGGCCGTTTCCTGCTATGCTCTGTGGTCATTGCCGTATCTGGATAAAAAATATTTTCTTAAAAAACTAATAATTGTTTATCATGGGTGTCTATAGGAGTACTTTGACCATGAGGTGTCACTGTCGTTTGCGTTTGCCAGTGCTATTAAAAAAATAGTAGAGACAACTTCGCAAATAATAATGTAGCATATATTATTAAAATTTGTGGTTGGCGCAATAATAGAGCACGCTATGAAATTCCAGTGAACGCAGCCGGTAAATAGTGTTCCGTGAAATGATTACAGTACGACCTCGATAGTCGACGGGAACATGTTGTTAACCATGCCATGGTGTCTATTGTGGTCAGTGGTGACCATGAAGAGTCACCTCTACGTTCTAGGAATATGATATGATAGAATTTTATTATGATATTGGTGAATGTTCTTTACAATATGTATCGCGTTTTTTTTGAGACCATGATAAATGCAACTCATTGTTCTACAAATATTTTAGGTTAACGCGAATGTTACATTAAAATTAGCTTATGCGGATTCTATTTCGATTGGTTTTTATTTTAAGACCCGATGTTTCAGTCCGACCCGTGACCATGAACTATGAAGGCCTTTGAAACGAATGGTCTAAAAACAAACAAAAACAAATCGCAATAGAATCCGTATAAACTAGTTTTATTTCATTGTTCTTAATTAAATGGAGTCGCCTCCTTGGTCTAGTGGCAGCATATATGGACTGTGGACCGAGAGGTCGTGGGTTCGATTCCCAGGTCGAGCAAAGTGAATTTTCTAATTGAATTTTCCAGGGACTGGATCAGAGGGGGTTGGCATCAGGCAGGTAACCGGTCCTTAAAACGTAGCCAAATCCTTTCTGCAGCATGCTTGAAAAAGTATCAAAGTAGTAACGCATCGAAGATTCCTCTGGTATCGTGGATGTTCACGGGCGATGGTGACTGCTTACCATCAGGTGGCCCTGCTGCTCGTTTGCTACGCCATTCTATAAAAAAAAATGTTGCGCCGACCCCACATTAAGGTGGAATAAGGACAGGTAGAAAAAAAAGAAAGAAAGAAAGTTTTAAATTAACTGGGTATGTGGATAGTAATGATTTAGTACCAGATAATGAAAAATATACTTGTGACCTAACATGACTATTAAACAGTGCCTTTGCATTGAGGAGTTTTATAACTATCGTTTGTATTCCAGATTCCTTCTTATCCAAAGTTTAAAAGACATATTAAGAACATCGTCTTCATCCTTTTTTGAAGTAACATGTAGTATGCATTTTAATTCAAACACAGTAGTTTAAAATGTTATTCGCAACCCAAGTAAATTCAAAACATATTTATAGTAATTTATACTGACGTATTTCCAAAGAAACGCGAGAATAACACATTCGAATTCCTCCAAATATTCATACGTACGTGAAGTTTTGGCGATATAAGTAAATTATAACCAATATTAATTCAAAAAGCACCTTTCACACGACGAACACTTATGCCGAATGACAATGGATTGAATGACCAGAGGCGAAAGGCGCCTGCATTGAAGCACGTACCTGTACAAAAAAAACACAATGGGTACTTAAAACACGCGTGCAATATCAAAATAAAGTCATCTCGTACGTGATTAGACGGCGACGAATCGATCGCACTGCGTGAAGGGAACTTATGCTAAATGTTCCTGGAAATTATAATTGAGAATATGGGAACTGTTAGTACAGTTCCTTTACGGTATGAGCATATTTTTATGCCGTTGGTTGTCAAAGTTGTGGAAGTAGGCCCTTAAAATGAATTAACTTTACGATATCGGGGTTTACTTTATAAAAATAACATCTTTATGTTAGGCTGACGCGAACGCCGCGTGCGTCGCTCACATACTTGAGGAACGCGTACGCCTAAAGTGGGGTCAGCCTTAAATAGTCACTAGCGACTCGGCCTCCGGTGACCCATACGCTTATGTAACATAGAGGTATATATGTGCATCCTCCAACGGGTTAAGGAATAACGTAAAACATATGATACCAAATTAGGAGAAGATTTATAATAAATCAACGATTAACAAACATATAATAAATAACAAAAAGACTCCTAATATAAGATATTTAGATGTAGACATCCTAGTACCTACTACATGTAAATATGTTCAAAATTGAATATGATGCTAAATATGTAATACTAAAACGTTACAGCAAGGCGTGTCTTGGCATAATCAGACTGAACCCCATCATCAAACTACAATTAAAAGATGTTATTTTTATGATTAACACGAAATAGATAAATTTTTAATAGTAATCCTAATACGAAAAATATTACGAAATACATAGATAGCATTTTTAATAGTAACCTCTCATTAGTAGAGGAGGCCCGTGCCCAGCAATGGGACAGTAAATTTAAAGTGATAATATTACTATTTAAAGATAGCATTTTACACAATAAGCGGTACTTGACTGAGCAGCATCTCTCAGATTTCCAAACCGATTTGTTTGAAACGGAGTATCCCAGCTCGCATTATCGTAATAAAATATGAAAAGTTTGTGAGTCACTGGCCGCCTATATTTAGTTAATATTATGCTCGCTGGGTTCGGTGAATGGCTAATTCCCACGTGTCGGAATGACCTTTCATAATAATATAACGTTAAATATTGTTTGCTTTTGTATAATTAACGAATTAATATGCCGAAAGGAAACCTAGTGGAGTGTGCTGTCGTATGACTGGAATAATTCGCTCTTTGTTTTATAGCACTGAATATGTTTGTGAGTTCCGTACAAAAACGGAGTTGCTATGCCTCGGTGGCGTAGTTATATTGCTGGACGATTACCGTCATGAGGTCTTGGGCACGATCCCCGGATGGGCAAAGTGGTATTGGATTTTTCCATATCAGCCCGGAGTCTGGAATTTGTGTCTGATATGGCGATAGGCTCACCCCATATCATATCTGGGACTGAACTAAGCTCGGCGAAATGTGGGTTGTTCTATTAGTAAAAAAGTCGTGAGCTTATGTATGTATGTAGTTAAACTACAGTGGTGCAGGGACCCAAAGTGTGTCTTGGCGTCTGATAATTAAGGCTACGTTATTTGTCTCAAAGGCTACGGAACTCTATGGATGTACATCTGTTAATTAACATTTCTTTGTAAATGCAACATACATAAATAATATTTTTTTTACCTAAATTATAAAATTATTATTATTTATGTTGAATTTGTGTTAATTTCCCACATTACATTTAAATATACAAATGATGCAAAACCTTGTGTTTCAAAGAATACATATGTATTTTTACTGGTATTGTATTTTCTCCAGTATGACAGTGTCCAAAGCATTGAACATATTAATTAGGCCTTACTTATAAAAGCATTTTAGCTGAGCAAATGGTTAAGAATAGTCTGTCACTTTTTTCCTTGTGTCACATTGTTTGAAACAAAAGAGACAGACTATTCTTTACCATTTGCTCATCTAAACTATTTTTATAAGTATGCCCCATTATGCCCGGAATGGAATCCCGTTAGATAAATCAATCACTTACATATCGAGGATACCAGGCTCGCATAGCGCTCAGGTTGTACCGTAGTAAGTATTTAGGTGCGCGGGTAATTTTGCAAGAGTGCGCGTGCAGGCCTGAGGGCGCGCGGCGGGTGGCCACGCCATTGTCCCGCTAACCATACCTCCTGTCCGAACATGATTGCCTGGTACTGTTTGACTGAAAGACTTATAACAACCGCCGGTCCATGTCGGTCGGTAACCATTTTCCAGTGTAATTCGGTAGCGTCATTTTTCAAAGTCAATCTCATTATACCAGATGCTGTGAGCGCAACTAGTTTCCTTATCTCGACAACGTTATTGACTTAGCGTAAGAACTAATCTTACCGGTAGCGACTACCGTATTGATTTTGCTCGAAAATCAATCACGGAATATAATGAGGCTTGTCTATTTAATGCATAAATGTAGAGTCGGATGCCGGAGCGCGGTGCGGAGGCGGTCGCCAGTAACAGTTGCCCTCGTCTATAACATACGGCTTGTGATTATCCTGCATTCTTTGTGGCTCATTACTCATTATTAAGAACGGCTACCGTTACCGGTGTTTTGACTTCGGAAGAGTTAGATGTGAAAATTAAACAATAGACGATTAACATAAATCTGCGATGAAATAGCAATACTTCATTGTATTTATGAGATCTCATTAGGGAAGAATGCGTAGGAATTTGCGAAATTATAAAATAATCTCGTGACAAAATTAAGACATTAAAACATATTTATGCCTAACATCCGCTTCGCTAGTTAGAGTTTATTAATATATTCTATTATTATCCTTTGACCATCGATATATTATATGCACAGTTGACGCTCAAAAAGTAGGACAGCGACTAGACGTCCAACTGTAGGGAAAAGGAGTACTTTTCCCTAGCACTCCATTTCCCTATAGTTGGACGCCGACAAAATTAAAAAATTCAAAATTCAAATTTCAGAACGCTTGCTCATTTTATTTAAAAAGTTATTTTATAACATGTGCATAGGGTTATATTTGTGTTAATTTATATGTTATTATATCGTTTTACGGCTAAGGAAAAGAGCAGATTTCTATAGTAAGTTGAGGTCGATTAACAGAGACTTAGTGTGCAAATTCTATGTAGCGAACTGCCAGTCTAATAGTATACATAGAAGTATTTGATCTAGGGCTTCTAGGGTATATTAAATCGATGCCTTTGACAGAAAATGGTTATCTTTTTAAATGTTAAAATATCAAAATACATAAAATTCGGTGTGAGACAAAAACACGAAAGTTAAATAACTAGCTATAGTAGAACTCGAGTCAATTTAGAAATGCATTGAAATTATCGATTTATAATAAAATTAATCGAATTTAGTTTTGTTCATATCGATAGAATGATATAATACTTACATGTCAAAGGTTTAGTGCTGTGCCACTTCTGTTAGTGTCCTCGATCTGTGCAGGTCCCGTAATTGGTAATTTATATGTAAAACATTGCGCGAGCGGTGCGGCGCGGTGTCCGTCAATCATGCACGGGATGCGCCCGGGATTCCGGGACACCGCGCCGGGACGCTTGGTCGAGTGGATACGGATCGCGATTATTGCTTTGTTTATTTTGTAATCGTTGAACGGTAGAGCGACGCTAGAGTCTCTTGGCCGTTCCTCTCTGGCGAAACGGCCTTCTGAACTGACGGTAGAGTACACAGTAAACATTTTATAGATTTAATAAATATTTTGATTTGATGTGAGATATTAAAATAAAAAAATGCAATATTAAGTGTTGTCAAGTGACTCATCTGATGGTGAACGATCTTCACTGACCATGAAATGGCAAAAATCATGAGTGCATTACCAATTTTAGTTAAACGAATGAAATAAATTTGGATAGAGAGCCAGTAAACGTATCCATATAATAAAATAATAACATTATGATCCTGCAGGGGCAATTGGGCAAAAACCAGGTCTCCACTTTTGGATGCATTTTCGTGTAAAGTCGTCTACCCCGGTCGAAATTCCTCCTTTACCTACTCGTAATTTTCTTTTTTAAATGGATTACTTTCGGGCTTATAAGTCGTTCTGAATTATTCTCAACCTAATTTCCTTCTTTATTTTTCATATTACAATTCCCATGATCTCGTAACTTTTATGTTGATCACAATCTTATAAATTTAGAGGTATCTCTTTGCTTTTGCTTGATCTTTAACAATAAATAAGTGTATACACAATAATACGCCATACAATAACTTTATTACCAATAAGATTTATAAACAGTTTAAATATTTATGAACGCTAGTTAAATCAGTGCACGGTAATTGGTCGTAACTAGAATGCCAGCTCATTCACAGCAGTTTACAACTCCGCGGGCGCCATTTTATCGTATCCACTTAAAAGGCATGTAAAACAAAAAGTGAAATATATTTTCCCAATTTTGATTTTTTCAATAAGTATGTAGTAGGCTGATTTTTTTATAGCAGAGACTGGCAAACGAGCAAATGGGTCACGTGATGGTAAGTGATCTCCACCGCCCATAGACACCCTAGACTCAAAAAGAATCATGGGTGCGTTGCGAATCTAAAGGGATCGAATGGAACGGGAGGGAAAAGGAATTGGGAAAGCCCCCCCCTTTCCTTGGGCTACCGGAAATCTCACTCACCGAACGAAACGCGACAGCGAGCTGCCACTTTACGTCGGTTTTCTGTGAGATAGTGGTATCAAACCGGTCGAGCCGGCCCATTCGTTCTGTAGACGTAATTGTCTACACTTTACAGCATTGTTTGTTGCTCACGCCTTAGCCATCGTCAAGTACAAGTCTTTTCAAGGGATGAAATGTATCGCTCACTACGTCGCTTAGAAATAATGTAGATCTTTAATACTCATTTTTTAACATCACTATTTCTAGAGAATTCATTCAAACATACTTTCAGGTTTACTTTGCTTCATAAAGTAACTTACATACGTACAAAATACGGTTGAATTAGTATTGTAGTGATTATTGTGATTATTCCACAATCCACATCGTTATTCATTCCTTCTGTAACAAAAACACTCTCCTATAGTAGTTAATTGGTTGGGGTACTGTCTGTTAGCGGGTTATATACACTTTCTTTTTAATTTACTAAATGGACATTCATCAATCCTAAAGCCGTAGCATGAATAACTTTACCAAACGAACACGCTGCGCGCTCTACGAATTTGTAGACAATTTCAAATGAGCGCGTACCGTAGTCGATTCGAATGCACATTCGAAAGTTATACATGTTGGGTATCGTCATTAAAGGGTTGTCGCGCGACAGGTGATAGCGCCAAATGTCGATGTATGCACCCCAATGTAATCCTCTCACCTCCCTCGGTTTTGTCACTTTGTCCCTCCTTTATCCTCTTGACGATCTCGTGACTACTTAACTGAACACATGTCGCTCTGGTACCTCATTATAGGTTAGTGCCATTTTGTCCTAATTTATCTCTTGAGCTCTTGTCATACTACTGCCAATATATGTCGCCCTAGTACTCTGTAACAATCAAACATCGATTTGTTATTATTATGTGCGGTCAGGTAGATATAGATGATGGTCATTACCGTTTTTTACAGCTAAATTAAAAGTTGCTTATGTTAAAAATATTTTATTGACATTCCTGGGCAGTCCTGGTATTAGTTTAGAGATTTGAGAACTACATCTAATTCGTTAATTACAAATCAAAATTGAAATTCACAGAGTCAAGTTAGACAATCATAATAATTAAGTGGGATTTTTATTATAAAATTCAAAAGGAAAGCCTAAAATAAGTAATGAAGTCGAAAACCCCGCAATAAGTCTTGACATAACTTAATCTTTCAGCAAAATAAATCACGGACTTTGAACGGAAAACACATTTGTAAATATCCCGATAAGTCCATCAAGCACGATCAGTGAGCACAGTGCGCGGGCTGCGGGCCCATACTCAAATAATATTAACCCTTCGCGACCGGTTATTAATTTATATGTTGTTTTAAAACTTTCTAAAGAATGTCCGTGAGACGCCGCGGGGAATTCGAATGTTGTTTGTTTTTTTTCGGAACAACTCCGAGGAAAAAAGTCAGAAGTGGATGCTCAAGGTGTACCGTGATGGATGGCGGAGGCACGGCGGAGGCACGGCGGGGGCGGTGCGGGAGATTAAAAAACAATAACGCATAGGCGGTCAGTGTCCGCAACAATTTGTACGTTTGGAGCGTTCGTCTTTATACGCGGTCAAATGGACCGATCCGCGCTGGTTATTAAGCGGTAAAGGCGTGCGACTATTAAACTGTTACATGCGAAAATTATATTAAATCGATATTTAACCCTTTTATAATCTGAGTATGAAATTCAAACGTACAAATAAAATGAAATCCTTTAGGGTTGTCGACAAAATATTGTAAGAACTATGTTTTAATTTGTAGTAAGAATTCTTTTGAAGGTTTTTTTCTCCATGTATTTTATAAGGCTTTAAGATTTTACATTACTTTAGTTTGTACTCTACTGTGACTTCCAACCGAATTAGACATAGTACCGCAAGAGTTCATGTCAATTTTTTTCGTTGTAACATGTTTTTCATAATTACTATTATTGCAAATAATGACACCGTTTGCTCTCTAACTAATGTTCTTCAAACAAAAGCAAGATGCCTATTATTATCCATCATAACACTTTACAATAGATTACTGAGCGATCAGTCAAGAGGCCTCTCCGTTGAACACAAATTGATTCTGACACACGAATAGTTAATATGATTTTAATTGATATGAGCGTGTAAAGGGATATGTAGCTTAGTGATATGAAATGTGAGAATTATGGTATGGTGTTGTTGGGTCTATTCTATATGAGCCTACACCGCCCATACCCGCCACTGTAACTCCTGTAAGCTAGGATCAACAATGGTACTCATATAGATACTGATCAGCGAACCTCTGAGAATGTAAATAAATAAATAATACCCAACAGTCGCACACATAGGCTGAGATTTATAGAGCGAACTTCGACTAAGTCTAAGTCAAAGTCACGAACTCAAGGGGATTTGTAATTGTTAAATCGAACTTTGACTTAGTCCGGGTCATTTTTAACAAGAAAAACAGACAGACTAAGCAAAGATTTCCTTGTAAAAATGACTCGGACTTAGTAAAAAATCCTCAACGAAAAAAAAGACTCGGACTTAGTATAAAATCCTCACTGAGTTCGTGACTTTGACTTAGACTTAATCGAAGGTCGCTCAATAGATCTCAGCCATAGTCCTGACCCCACACTTGGTATAACCTGTATCGTGGGTGTCAGAGACTATGAGAGACTTTCGGTCTCATAACACCCAGACTTGAAACAAATATCTTTGGGCCACACAGGCATTTGTCTCAATGCAGGAATCGAATCCGCGGCCTCTAATCTAAATGTAAAACTGTTTTTATCCCGCAACGAAATTAATTAAACAGACTTATATGGAGGAATTGGAAATATGTGGTTTCTACTTCCCTTCGTAAAAGCGGGAGACGAAGTAATGAATAATAGCTCAACCAAAGATTTTTTTACATGTATAGCGACTACGGTAAATAATTTGTATGAAATTTTTGTATTTCGCACATAACCGCTAGAGGCGTTCGGGTGTTTGTCACACGAATATTTTAAAAGCCTTATGATTGATCTGATATGGAGAAGCCGGCTGTGAAACGTGAGGTCGCGGGTTCGATTCTCGCATCGAGAAAAATGTCTGTGTGGCCCACAGATATTTGTTTCGGGTCTGGGTGTTGTGAGACCGAAAGTATCTCGTAGTTCTTGATACCCAAGACACACGACTCGATCTTTGTGTGGGGTCAGGACTATGTGTGTGACTGTTAGGTGTATTATTTAATAGGGCCATAGACACCTACGACAGGATACATCAGCATTTTTCTTAGAACAGAGGGCAAATAAATAAGTGGGTCCAGCAGAGGGATCATCAATTCGATCATCAGTTTTGGACACGTTAATACTTAGGGATGTTACATAAGCTCACGCCTGTATCCCCGAAGGGGTAGGCAGAGGCGCACTAGCGAACTAGAACACCCACATTTCGCCGAGCTTAGTTCCGTCCCAGATGTGATAGGGAGCGAGCCTATCGCCATATCGGGCACAAATTCCAGACTCCGGGCTGATATGGAAAAATCCAATATCACTTTGCTCGACCCGTGGATCGAACCCGAGACCTCAGAACCGTAGTCGTACCGAAATACCACCACGCCACCAAGGCAGTCTTAGGGATGTATCATTTCATAATACAAACTTATATGACATAGTGTTTGCGTGTTGCGTCGTCTGTTCGCAACACTTTATAGTTGACACGCACGCGACACGAGTGACACGAGTGACACGTCACTCGCACATAACTGTTTGTGGCGATTGTTTTATTGTTGTTTTTATGTTTAACCTACATTATGATTGTCATGAGGTTTAAACGTATGATAGAGTTTTATGCACCACCAGCTTTTGTATGGAAGATTTTTCTAGAATTACTCCTTCTGCAAATAAAGACAATATACGTGCTTATGGATAACATTTTATTCCGCACTCCTGTCCGGTTTTTTTGGGTCCTTCCTTTTTGTATGAATTTTAACAAAATTGGTTCAGTGGTTTATCCGTAAAACGAAATAGATAGAGTTGCTTCCGCATTTATCATCATTTGGAACTTAGCCGTAAGGACATGCGATTGATTGCTTCTGGTAACAGGCCTTAACTTATGACAAAAGTAACTAGAATAAATTTAAAATGTCGACTAGCCGTTACACACAGCTCCACTTGTTAAATTCTTCCCTATTGCATCTGGGACGGAACTAAGTTCGGGGAAATATGTGTGTACTATTTCGCTAGTACACCTCTGCCTACCCCTTCGGGGATACAGGCGTGAGCTTATGTTATGTTAGTGGAATAATAATATGTGATAAGATATAATATACTTAATAATGTTATATTTGTTTCAGGTAAGTTCAGCTTAATAACTACACTAGTGAGCAGGAGAGCTGGCAGACATCACAGGTAAGTTTAGTATGTATTATGGATTTCTTTTTTAATAACGTCGCGTATTAAAAAACATTAAAAAAACAAACACAACGGCGTGACAGCCTCCGTGGCACAGCGGGCGTGTAGCGGGCTGTGAAGCAAGGGGCCGCGTGTTCGATTCCCGCATTGAGACAAATGTTTGTGTGGTCCACAGATGTTTGTTTCAAGTCTGGGTGTTGTGAGATCGAAAGTCTCTCATAGTTTCTGATACCCACGATACAGGTTATACCTAGTGTGAGGTCAGGACTAGGTGTGTGACTGTTGGGTGTATTTACTTATTACTATTATTAAGTCCGTTTTTCGATTATATATATAAATTGAAGGTTTTACTTATAATTTTTGTAGGGATCAGTAACTTAAACTTTGGATACATAACAATTAAGATGTCTGACTAGCTATTTTTTTGAGTAATGGATTTAATAAACACTGTCGTTGGCAAAATCATCAACCTTTGATGGGGGCCATATTTTTTAAATAAAGAAGAGAAGAACTTAAACTTTGTTTTGTGTCTCACTCTCACTCTCGCATTTGATGCGAGGAAGAAAGGTATAAAATTATAAATATAGCCTATACTGCTAAAGGGTATAATACAAA
The DNA here is from genome assembly GCA_036417725.1 of Clanis bilineata. Classification (NCBI taxonomy): domain Eukaryota; kingdom Metazoa; phylum Arthropoda; class Insecta; order Lepidoptera; family Sphingidae; genus Clanis; species Clanis bilineata. Next base: position 13,249,175 of record CM071150.1, on the reverse strand, counting down.
CATACATACATACACATTAACATACACATAGTGCGTTGTTAACAATTGTACCGTGTCCAACACAATAGTAATAAATCTTTTTGAACGTTGCCAAAAGTGTTAAAAGCTTTTGAATGTGTTTATAACTGTGCATTTCGGTAAACACATACTCTTTACAAATACCGAATGCCTACTCTAACTGTAAATATATCACTTTTATTAACATTATATTACGCGCTAACAATACCTAAGTGATTATGCATCATAAATTATTCTACCTGCCCATATCATATTCAATTCCGAATACAGAAACACTACTCAACTATAACGTACAATAACACTTAAATTACAATGCTTATAATGTAGGCAACATTGTTGAATTTTGTTCTGTTTTTTCCTTGTATCTAAATTTTAAACTAATAATGTAATACAGAAAAACAACGTTTTGCTACACATTTTTATCTGTGGTCTATTGTTTCATAATTGTTTCATAATCAGGATACAACTAGAAACATTGTTTGGTGTAGATATTTTTTTGTTTTGACTGCCTCGGTGGCGTGTTGGTATTTCGGCACGACTACGTTTCTGAGGTCTCGGGTTGGATCCCCGGGTCGGGCAAAGTGATATTGGATTTTTCCATATCAGCCCGGAGCCTGGAATTTGTGCCCGATATGGCGATAGGCTCGCCCCCTATCACATCTGGGACGGAACTAAGCTCGGCGAAATGTGGGTGTTCTAGTTCGCTAGTGCGCCTCTGCCTACCCCTTCGGGGATACAGGCGTGAGCTTATGTTATGTTATTTTTGTCTCACTTTAAGGCTGAGACCTATAGAGAGAACTTCGACTAAGTCCGAGTCACAGAAACGCACTCATTGAGGATTTGGAAAAACAGACTGACAGACTAAGCAAAGACTTTCTTGTAAAAAATAACTCGGATTAAGTCAAAATCCGTTATAATAATTCCAAAATTTCACTGAGTTCGTTTCTTTGACTTGGACTTAGTCGAAGTTCGCTCTATAGATCTCAGCATAAGACTGATGCACGTAGGCGAATCAGATGACACACATTTGTATAAAACCGTTTTAATACACAAGTATATTGGCACTTCCTTACCTGAATGGTCTCAATACAATCGCTGTAGTAATAAAAAGCATTATAAACAATGCGCTAAGTGCTCGGTCGCTGCCAAAATGGCAATCCGAATGTTTACACACATATTGATGTGCACAGCAACCGCAACAGGCAATTAACGAAAGCAATAAACTACAACTCCTAATTTAATTGTGTACATGCCTAGATGGACTGTACGATGAAATACGAAGCAAAATTTAACCACTTGGACTATGATCTATATAGCGAACTTCGATTAAGTCTCAGCCAAATAAACGAAGTCAGTGGGATTTTGGAATTTTTAAATCGCACATCTACTTAGTCTGAGCCATTTTTTTACACAAAAAAAGCAGACGAACAGACAGATTAAGCAAAGATTTTCTTGTAATAAACAACTCGGACTCTAATTCGCCTCTGCCTACCCCTACGGGGATATAGGCGTGAGTCTTGAATCATTTATGTATGTAGTTGATTTTTATTGAAGTTTTCTAAATTGACAGCCGCCGTGGCGCAGCGGGCGAGTAGCCGGCTGTGAAGCGAGAGGCAGCGGGTTCGATTCCCGCACCGAGACAAATGTTTGTGTGGCCCACAGATATTTGTTCCGGATCTGGGTGTTGTGAGACCGAAAGTCTCTAGTAGTTCCCGATACCCACGACACAGGACTCGATCTTAATGTGGGGTCAGAACTATGTGTGTGACTGTTGGGCGTTATTAATTTATTTTTTTTATTTTAAATTCAAACAACGCGAAAACTAAGCCACAAATATGTTAATCTAGACGCGTATATAATCAAATATATTAAACACAACATGATCTGCGAGTATTCCGCTGTAAATGGCCTTTTGTGTTGTGACATGATATTTATACTCGTAATTAAAATGTGGGCCGTTTCAACGATGCGGTTATTTTCAGTTAACGTGACTTGAATATTTGTTGCGTTGAAACTTCAAATGATTCCTGTTGGGTTTCTTTTAGCTGATTGCAGTCTGTAGTTGAATATATTAAAGTACCGTGTTACACAATACCAAAATATTATGGGCGCTATTCCAACGTTAAATGAAGGGGGGAAAGTAAGGGAAATTCACCGGAAATCGCACTCACCGAACGCAACAGCGAACTATTCCTCCCACAGATGATCGATCATTGTGAACGATTATTATAGTCAGCATAATATTGATCCATACTCTGCAATTTTACATACATACATACATGTCTATGTATGTATGTCACGCCTTTTTCCCATAATGGTAGGCAGAGACTACGGATTTCCACTTGCTATGATCCTTACATACCTCTTTCGCCTCATTTAGTAACATTACATTCTTCATTTATGCACGTCGGTTTAGGATACTTTTGACTTGAACTTTCTCGAGTATATCTCTGATTTGGTCAGAGAAGTTCGATGAGGTATTCCCCTTCCAACTCTACCATTCTGCAATTTTACGGATCAAAAAACTTATTTTAGATTTTGGTAATTTTACTTAGCTACATATAAAATAATAATATTAGCCCTGTAATATTACTGTCTCACTGCTGGGCACGGGTATCCTCTACTAATGAAAAACAACATATAAAAATAAAATATATATATACAACTCTCCGCAAATTATTGTATCATACAAATATGCAAACAGAATTAATTTCTGCATACCTCACCGATGGAGTAGATACAAGATCCGAACAACCGACTGCCTGTATCAGTTAGACGGGACTCGAACGCGGCGGTAACCTCACCAGTGTGTAATCACCGTAATCTGCTATCGCTTCAGATACGCGTATATCTCGGGGAAACGATCAGTCGACAAGCTGGGTCTGTGCCTTTTTGATACCTCCAATTTGGTCATGCTATCCTAGTATACTGAGACTTGTAAGACAGTAAATCAGAATGGGCTAAGGATGTCATAAAAACCATCGTAATAGCCATATTTAAATTTCTAGCGATTAAAACAAATTAATTATTATCCTTAATACATAAATTAATTTAAAACTATAATACCTACTTTGTTAACTTTAACTTTGTTTACACTTTCCGGTAATCAAGCCCATTCTGAATGAAGTCCACATAGGAATAAGATCCCTGTTTGTTTCAAATTTAAAATTTCCTATCACTTATACATATATGTATATCGGCTCCTAAGGAATGGACTAAGATAAATATGGATTTTAGTTATTGAAAACTGGTTTACACGAGATGAAGACATTTTCTGTAATTAAGTTAGGGAACTTTTCCAACGCTGAGATATTTCATGTCATATCTACATAGTACGTGGTTCAGGATAGGGCTCAGTTAAATTAATTGTATTGCCGTTAATTATTCCCAAACAGTGTATTACCGAATCAAACCTCATCCAGTTTGTAGAGCTATCGCCGGCGGGTGTGGATCGAGTTAACCACAGGGCGGACGCGCTACCGCCTTCCACCTGTGTGGTCCTCGCGGGTTGTGCGTGTGGTCGGCTCGGGCTGGAGAACTCCTCGTGGATATGACAGCCTGGTAGTTTTGCAAGATTGTGATGTGTGTTAAAGGATTTTTTGTTTTCTGCTCTGTCCGTATCCGGTTTATTGCTAGAATCTGATGTCCTGTTTAGACGCTTCTACTGGTCTGAGGCTGAGATCTACCTCTATAGAACGAACTTCGACTAAGTCTAAGTCAATGTAACGAATTCAATGAGGATGTGGGATTGTTAAATCGATCTTTGACTTAGTCCGAGTGATTTTTTACAAGAAAAACAGACTGACAAACAGACTAATTTTCTTGTAAAAAATTACTCGGACTAAGTCAAAATCCTGACTAAGTTTGTTACTTAGACTTAGTCGAAGTTCGCTCTATAGATCTCAGCCTGAGTATCCTCCGTAGTACGACCAACAATTCAAATAATCGAATCAGAATGTACAACTCATGATCATAATTTCCTAGTAGCGATGTCAAAACTGTGTATACAGCTTAACCTTAATAAAAAAGCAATATTATTTTTTATTATACCTTTTTTAATTTAACCATATTCAATTTGCCTGTGAAAGTTAAAAATCCCAAATTGCTAACAGTTTCACCATAAACAGTAAGTCGCGTGAGAGCCGCGTCTTCACGCACGGCAGTACCTACGAACGAAAATTAATTTTCACTCAATACATTTACGAGAGGATCGCGTTGCCGTAACTCATTGGGACGATCTCTTGAACCCCCATAAATAATACACATCCATAAACGGACACCACTTTGCCAGTGGCTTGGTACAAATCACCATTGTTTTCACATCAAATTTCGCCAGAGTGAACAGCAAAAGTTTATTTGTTGTGGTTTTAACCCTAAAATTTAAACGTGCGCTCGAGTACCCCTTTAGTGCGTCGTTGGAGAGATGGTTTTGGTACGTTTTTGAGGGCTAATTAAATTTGCGAAGCGTGTAACTAGCTGGCGAGGCGCGTATTAGCGGTGCGCCGTCATGCTCTTGTTGGAGGCTGGTAATTGTAGGGTCTCGTCGCCTCGCGCCAGCGCGGACTCGCGGACCCAGAGCTCCTTAGCAGGGTTGCCAGTTGATACTTTATCTGTAATTTTCATTTTTGGTAATAAAAAAAAAACACATTTATTGGCAACTAGGTTGGCAAACAACAATAAGGTTTGTTAAAACTTGTTAAGCGCATTTGCTTTTTAGTTTTTGTATCGTGTACTTTATTGTTATTCTTTGTGTAGTTGGTAATAATAATTTATTCCGTTTAAACTTTCATATTAAATGCTACACAGCTTAATATATACCTAATAAATAATATTTTGTAATTATACTGTACAGTTCTCACTCGTTACATCCATAATCTGTGACACTTATAATTTCACGGCGACGTCTATAATCCAATCATCATAATAACCGACTGTTAACAAAAACCCACATATAAATCATGCGTCCATTAATCACACCAGGTAACGCGGAAATAAATAACCCGACCCACCAATTATTAATCAATTAACAGTGTAACCAGCATTTAGTGTGAGCGAGGGTTGGAACCAGTTGTGAATGTGATACGCGGCCGCTAGGGCGGCGCTAGCGGTAAATCATACAACACACACACACACTGACGCTTTGTGTCTTTTAAAGATCGTGTAATGTTATTTATAATTTAAATTTCCTCTCGACATACGATTTAGAAACAAACAACGTGTATTTATCCACCTAGATGAAAAAACTGTATTGAACAGCAACATTTTCATGATGTTTTGATTTGATGATAATTTTATTTCGATAAACTGTGACGAGAGTCACATCTCGCGAGTGTATGTGTGTATGTGAGACTGTGAGAGCAGTGGAAATTGATGCGGGAGTCTTTTTCCTAACAGTGGGACACAATAAGCTAAGAAAAAAGGAACTGTGACGGAATATTTTTGCATAAGTAATAGCTGAGTAGATTGGTTATTTATTATCTCTGGGCTCTGTCTCATAGTAAACCGACGAAGTGACAACTTTCTGTCGTGTTCCGGAAAGTGAATGACATTTCTCAAAGCATAAATACTCCTTTCCCTTCTCAATCCTCATTCCTTTCCTTTCCTTTCCACGGCAGACAGCAACTCGCCTGTACGCTTGATATTGCCAGTTTATTTGGCGATAAGTAACTTACCATCAGAAACATGTGATATTTCTTTGTACTTCAATAAAAAATAGCCATATTATACAAACAGCTCATAATGGTCAGTGATAGCCACTACCATCAAAAGTCTCACACTACTCCAATTTCAGGGGCGCTCTATCCGCGTAGGTGTGCCCCTTAATCTGTCGGCGCGGTGTGTGGCGGCCCTAAGTCAACCCGCCGCCGCCGCGCCCGCCGCGCCCGCCGCGCCCGCCGCGCCCGCCCGCTGACGGGTTAAATTGAAAAATAAACATTGTGAGTGATGGTCGAACAGACCCGCCGGCGAACTGACGTGCAGGTTGTTGACTCTACCATCCTCCACCATCGGATTGATGGGAAATTTGCGCAAACCAATTGATATTATAATTTAAAGATCATTCACTGTAAACTGCCTCGGTCGCGTGGTGGTATTTCGGTACGACTACGGATCTGAGGTCTCTGGTTCGATCCCCGGGTCGGGCAAAGTGATATTGGATTTTCCATATCAGCCCGGAGTCTGAAATTGTGCCCGATATGGCGATAGGCTCGCCCCCTATCACATTTGGGACGGAACTAAGCTCGGCGAAATGTGGGTGTTCTAGTTCGCTAGTGCGCCTCTGCCTACCTCTTCGGGGATACAGGCGTGAGCTTATGTATGGATGTATGTATTCACTGTGACGACTGCCTCGGTGGCGTAGTTGTAATGCACGTGCGGTACAAAGTCTTGGGTTCGATCCCCAGATCGAGCAATTGAGTTTTTCGTTTCAGTATTAGGCCGGAATCTGGAATTTGTGTCCCATATGGCGATAGGCTCGCCCCCTATCACATCTGGGACGGAACTAATCTCGGCGAATTGTGGGTGTTTTAGTTGGCTAGTGCTCCTCTGCCTACCCCTTCGGGGATACAGGCCTGAGCTTATGTTATGTTACAATATACAGTTTACAACAAACACACACACACACGTGTGTTTGTTGTTACTTAAGAATGATTATATGTACAATAGTAGGCATGTTCTCGATATCATCATAGTTGAATTTTAATAGCCATTCAGTTAGCCTCTTTTTACATTTATTTTTGTGAGATTAAAGATATTTATCAATTTATGAGTTTTGTTATAAAGATAACCACACAAATAATTAAAGAAGCGTTTAGCAAAGCTAGTTTTTTGATAAAGACGGCGTCGCACTGGGTTATACCGTCTTTTCCCAATAGACAGCAATGGATCATAGACTAAAAGAGAGTTGTTTAATTATATTACCTACCACTTCGAAGATACAGTCGTGAACTTATGTATGCAGAAATAATGTTAAAGACTTGTAATGCATACTTTCAAAAATAAAATTGATTGGTGTACGATTGTGTTGGCGGCGCAGGCTGTGTAAACAAACGCTAAGGTGTGTATAAATCAGCGTGCTATACCGCGGGGTAGGCGCCTACGGTGTTGCCAATATAATTACAAAGTTCCCGAGATATTGCATGTGTATTGTGAAATTAGAGGTTATAAAGTGATATAAGATTTTGTATAAATACATTTTGAAATAATTTTATTTGCAGCATATATAGATTTGGTGCCATTTTACTCGTTTTAAATTTCTTTGTGTTCCAAGTTTCATCGTCTTTCCGTCAGGCTGTGGTAAAACCTTTTCAACCCAGCTAATTATATACGACTAACGATAATATCTACTGCACAACTCTAACACTCATTATTCATTAATATATTTTGTAAAGAAATCCCGCAACCTCACCTGGCAACACCCGATTCTGAGGCCCATCGGCGGTGCTTTACGATGGTGGTGATATCCAGGCTGCAATTATTTTATTGCTCGGTTTGATTATGGCGCGGCGCAGCGTGCCACGGGCCCACGGGTCGGCTCTGCAAAGAAAACAATTAATGGGGATTTATTTGACAATGTCGACTTGTTAAATGAAAATATGATGGGAAATGGAATGAACAACATCATAAGATAAGCAACTCCACCTTTATTCTTTCTGCCTGGCGTTATCCCGGCCTAGTGCCAGGGTCCGCCTTCCTTCTTAAACGCTTCCACTTTGCCCGGTCTTGAGCATCCCCCACAGTAAGACCATTGGCTCTCATATCATCTTCCAAAACGTTCCGCCATCACTTTTTGGGCCGTCCACGGGGACGCTCACCTGGTACGATCTGGTAGACACTTGCGACAGACGTACTCCTATGGTTACTATCGTAAGCGACAATCTTGCAGTTTATCCGCCACGTCGCGGACACCAAAACTACCAACTGATGATGAGCAACGCCGACTATTGCTAGATGTCGATAGTAAGCGAAGTCTACCAACCCGCATTCGTCTAGCATGGTGACCATATCACCTTAACGCACGGTCTCTCAGTTAACTAAACTTCTAATAAATATCAAATGAAGTAAACATTTGATCGCTAGAATCTTTGAATCTCCAAAAATTTCAGAGCAGTCTTAAAAGCAACTCCTTCAATTGATATTTCAGAAACTTGAGAGCCTTAAGAGACCTTTAAAGCAAAGAGCTACTGAACCCACATACATATTACAAAGTATGCACTTAAACCCATTGAATTGGCAACAAGAATCGCGTACCCTGACACCTTATAAGGTATTAATAAGAGAAAAAGGCATTTAGTTTACGACTCAGCCCGTATCGGCTGATGGTATAAAATATATAAGTTTTAGTGGCACTTTTAGCAATAATCTGGTATCGTTTGAAGTCGCCGGGCGGTTGATATCAGGTCGCTAAAAGCGTTCATCCATCCGCGGTGTCGCCCAGCGATTGCGATGTCGCGTGCGGTTTACATGACGCCTTTGCGAATGTCTAGTATTAAAATATGTTGTAATTTTCTTCAACCTAGCCTAATCTCACTCAATGTGTCGCGTTGGCTCAACACACATTTCTAGCATGTTACAGTAGATGATTTGACTTTAGTTTTAACAACCGGCCGCCTGCTTGACGTGAAGCTCATTAGAGGGTAAATCAAGTTAGAAAATCGGCCTGGAAATCGAACTCAGAACATCCTGTTCATATAGCCTGAATACACTCATCAAACGAAGCAGCCGACTAAGATCTGATGTGATCATTTTAATCCGAGCACAGCAAAGTGAGTACACTGCAGCTGATAAAAGCGCAAGGCAGTTTCAAAAATACCAGCAACCATTGACAAACCACGGTTCAATCGATGTGCACCAGTATCACGCCGCGCCGGACTGCATAAATGCAAAAGCATTACACAAAACACTCCGCTTAATTTGACTTTTCAATGCTCTATCATAATGGTTCATTAATACAAACTACTACAAAAATAATGGATCAGTACACTTACTGATTACCTTTGTAAAAATATATCAGAAAACAGTAATTAATTCAATAGGCCTTAAATTCAATTACGCTTTTACTTGTACCAATAGATTTTTTACCAAATTGTGAATTCAATACAAAACACCTGCGGCATATAAACTTACAACGTTAATGCATGTGCATAATTTTATGCGATGCGCCCGCGCAGCGACACCGCGTCGCGTCCGCCCGCGCGATAACGTTGCTAATGAGACCCTGCCTCAGACCTGCTTATCAGCTGATACCAACCACCGTCACGTCGTCCCCTCCTCACTCACTCACCTTGTCAAATAAATATCACGGAAGGTCAACACTCAAAAACAAAAATTAAAATAATTTTGTAGTGAAAAGCAACAATTGCATTATTGAACGTGAAAATGTGAAAATTTTGTTTTTAGGTGTGAACTTTGGTGTCCCTTGTTTCAATGTTTATTCGATGCCAATGGCTTTTGTAGTATTGAATACTTATCGTCTAACTTCTGAAAAATAAATGCCAAATGTCTATAAACAACAAAATATTTAATGTCAATAAGTATATTAAAAACTTTTGGTTTTTAGGGCAATGAAAAGTTAACAAGGGAAACCCTCACTAAAAAAAAGAATGTCCATCTATCGTGTTAAGTAATTGAATCAATACGATCACAAGGCAACCATAACTCGTTAGGAGGTGAAAAGTTTTCTTGATAAAAGCAGTTCCATTAAGTGGTTTTAGCGGCTCCCCGTAATAAGCAGAACATTGATGCGTTTTTAACAACGGCTGCTTGTTTTTTATGACCGCCTGGTATTTCACTTAATTGATATTTAGACGGAGTTTTTCAATTATTCGAAATTAGACGTAATTTTCTTTACTTCTAAAGCATTTTTTTATAAGTTGAGTTTAATCTTTCCACCTGCCCTTATTTTTTGTTCAGTACTGTTGCTCAAGTGTTTTCGATGTTTGCTGATAGTCGCGACATAGTAATTCTACTGCACTACGTAATATGTTTACGTTTACAACTATCAGTATAGAACCAGTCGTACTACATTACCGATGGGTTAGTTATCCGCTTGATAGCCGCATCACAGACGCTGTAGCAATTCCTGTACTAACATAGAATTGAATTAGCATTACAGTACTGCAATATACTTGATTTTCAATTTGCGGTCCGCACTTCGAATATTGAATAAATTAAATATTGCATTCAATTTCTGTTGTGGATGTTTCCTCACATCTATATATGACAGACGTCGATTTGAGTATATTATTTTGATGACCACAGAAAATTTAAACAAATATTTGGTTATATTGATAGCCTCCGTGGCGCAGCGGGCGAGTAGCCGGCTGTGAAGCGAGAGGCCGCGGGTTCGATCCCCGCACCGAGACAAATGTTTGTATGGCCTACAGATATTTGTTTCAGGTCTGGGTGTTGTGAGATGGAAAGTCTCTCGTAGTTCCTGATTCCCACGATACAAAACTCGATCTTAGTGTGGGGTCAGGACTATGTTTGTGACTGTTGGGTGTTATTTATATTTTTATTTATTTATATTCAGAAATGTGGTACAGCTATGCTGTACACAATTTTGCCTACAGTAATAAACGGCCGCCTTAGTTACCAGAGTACTTTTGTCTTACAGAAAGGAAGTAACTGCTATTTATTACTTTACGTGATAACAAGTGAAATTTCCGAATACCTGAATACCACCCCATTTTCCCAATTTCCGTTCTTGTCCGCGGTAGTCAAAACCCAAAAGCTTGCTAGTGTCTCTGGTATTGCCGATATTCATAGGCGACAGTTACCATCAGATGGCCAGTCTCTTCATCTGTCTAACCGCCGAATACTTATACACTTAGGGCCTTACTTATAAAACATTTTTAACTGAGCAAATGGTTAAGAATAGCCTGTCACTTTTTTCCTTACGTTACATTGTTTAAATAGTCACGGGCGGCTCGGCCTCCGGTGGCCCATACGCTTATGGAACATATATATGTGCCGCCTCTGACGGGTTAAAAATGAAAGGGACAACTTATGGTATAAAGATAAGCAGCGCTCAAATATTTTTATAAGTAAGGGGCATTAGGTCGCCATATGTTGTTTAAGGCCGCTTTATCTGTTAAAATTATATGGCAAAAAACAATGTAGGAAGCCGTTCAAGTTGAGAAGCTTTACAGTATTCGGGCGTTAGTAATTCAATAAAAATACTGATATTCTGCGGAGCCATACCCGGTGTGACCATAATCATAACTTATATTACAAAAATGTCATAAACCGTAATAACAATCCTTTCGTGGCCATTCTTAGTAGGATACCTATCCAAATAAAACGTTTTCAATGTTTATTTTTAAAAAAGATTCTTTTGTAAGATATTATGTAAAAATAATGCAGATTCTATAATAAATTCAAGCACAATATAATATCCTAAAGATAGAAGACGTTTTGTTACGAAATTAGTCCTAATTTATTTTTATAAAAACCGTATCATTGCATAACCGCATCGTAACGTCTGGTTTTTTGTTAATTATATTATTAAATGTAGATTTATTACGTTTTGAGACCAAAGGTGTGTTCGGTTTTTATTCGTGGCGTACTACCGATATAAGAACTCGATTGGGGCTACGAAACGAGCGGACAGTGGATAAAGGCTGAGATCTTTAGAGTGAACTTCAACTATGTCACGTTACTAAGTCAAAGAAACGAACTCGGTGAGGATTTGGAATTTTTAAATCGAACTTTGATTTAGTCCGAGTCATTTTAAAAAAAAAAAATTGTTTAGTATGTCTGACAGTCTGTTTTTCTTGGAGGGAGAAATGGGCCATTGCAAACCTCACTCATTTTTCTGTGAGACATTAGTATCAAACCGGTTAAGCCAGCCCATTCGTGCTGTAGACGTAACTGGCTACCCCGTGGCTCTACCACTCAAAAATACCTATATCTAACTACATACCATTATCCCGTGCCCGATATGGCGATAGGCTCGCCCCCTATCACATCTGGGACGGAACTAAGCTTGGCGAAATGTGGGTGTTCTAGTTCGCTAGTGCCCCTCTACCCCTCTGCCTACCCCTTCGGGGATACAGGCGTGAGCTTATGTATGTATACCATTATCCGCCTGCTCCTTTGTCAGTTTTCATAAAAAAATCTTTCTCGCAGTTTTAACAGCCCACCGCCTGGCTGTCAACTATGAAAGCACATTGTGTGTAGTGTGTAGTAAGTGAAAAGGGGAATGATTGACCGCTTCCTCCTCGCAAACGGTCGTATTTTGATTTATACCACCCCATACACTCGTACACCATTGTTTTATGCGCCTTAATGCATTCTATACGGTTTTCTTTGTTTAATTAATGCACTCGCCGTATTATGAATACAAATGTGTTACTAAATAGTTAATTATAATAAAAAGATGGTGTCGTTATCAAAATGTGGAAATTAACATTTTAGACTAATTAATAAAGTCTTACTGTATTATCGTGGGCACCTTGTTATAGGTCATTACCCTTATAAGTCCCCAAACCTCTTTTTATGTTATTGTGTAAGCAGAGGCGTGGTTATGCTTCGACTTTGCTGTTGTCCATAGGCGATCAGCGATGGTAGTATTATCATGAGGTGAATCGTCAGTTTCCTGTGCCTTCGTAACTCGTAAGGGCGACTAAGAAAGATATGAATGACATGTAATTCATTACATATTTCATTTCAATTTAACTTGAGGTTGACTAACTGTAGGTTAGTAATAGTGATGCAAGTCGCCCTAAGCTAATTAAATAAATGTTGGAACTAAAACGTTCCGGATCCTATTATAAATTGCAATTATGAATCAGAGAGGCGAAGGGTGACAATATCCAAAAGGAAGCTCACGCAGTTCTATTATCTAGTAACTGTTTCTGTCTCATCATCATTCATCATCAGCCACGGGACGTCAACTGCTGAACATAGACATAATGGGCCTTACTTATAAAAACATTTTAGCTGAGCAAATGGTTAAAAATAGTCTTGTCACTTTTTTCCTTCCGTTACATTGTTTAAAAATGAAAGAGACAACCTATGGTTCAAGATAAGCCGCGCTTAAATATTTTTATAAGTAAGAGGCAATATGTTACTGTATTACTTTACAGTAAATATGTCTATGTTCATATTTTATACGTTATGTACTCGTAATTATTGTTCAAAGTTTGCAAAGCTAAACCGATGGGAGCTGTATATATGTATGGATTCTTCGCCACTGTTGTTCAATCATTGTCTATGAATTTATATGTACTTTATAATTAATGAAATATTTTCTCGTTGCAATCATAGGCAATGATTCAGTCAAGTATGATTCACTTTTATTAATATTATACTAGATGCAAAAGTTATTTTGTTATTTTGTCCTATTTTCATGCAAGTATAGCAGTGGCGAAAGTTTATATAATACGAATCCCACCGGCTTACCTTCAGATTGTCAGCCAAACAAGTTTAAAAACTTAACAGACCGACTTCAAACCCGATCGTGACCAAATTTATAAGGGTGGTCACCCTTGAAATAAACTCTATCGAATAAAAAAATAATTTTGAAAATCAGTCCACATTTGGCGGTGATATCGCGTAACATACATAAAAAAATACAGACGAATTGAAATCTTCTCCTTTTTGGAAGTCTGACGGAAAGGTATAAATTGGAGGAGAACGCTTTCATGCTTTCCCACTGAAGTCTAGTGTACTAAATAGTTTCTTGCTCAAAAAGTGACGGAAGCGACTTTTGTCCTTATAATATATATGTCGGGAATTACTTTAACTCAAGCAGAGCCGCAAGTAAAAGGTATACCAAACTATAGTTACATCATAAATACCGAAGTGAAGAGCGCTAACGTGAGAAAAATATAGAATTATCACAATATAATGGAATGATTGCTAACGCATCAACAGTATACATAATTCTTGTTGATCGTTATTGTTTATTATACGAGGAATTATATTTTATAAGTTATTGTATTTATGCGAAGCTATAAACAATTCATTAGTACCTACTTCTGTAATAAAAGCCAGGTTTATTGTGGTCATTACGATTGTTTTCTTTTAAATCATTTTTAAATCCTTTTATTCTATAACGTATTTCGCAGTATCACTAATAATACTGAAATATCTGTTCGTTTGATCACACTTATCTATGGTACCTACTACTTAAGGCATTATCTACCAGTCAACATTTGGGTGGTGCAGGAAAAAATGAAGGCAAGTGTAAAAACGACTATATTTAATCGGGTAAAGACGTTTATTACCGGTAGATTCAATGACGTGTAAAAGGGCCAGCCATTTTGAATAAAGATTTGAATTTAGAATATGGGAGCGAAGCCGCAGGCAACAGCTAGTTATTAGTGTAAATCGAACAGTATGTTCGGCTGTCCAGCCTTCACGCGTAACATTTTTTTTATGATCAACGTGTGCGATCGGTTCAAAGGTAATCAATTAATATGAGATATATGTATTTAGTAGCAGATGTATCGTATCGTCTCCTACTGCGCTTCATCATGTGACCCTTCGGGGGATGACTTGTAGTTCAACTAAAATAAAAATTAAGTGATATGTTATGGGCCCGTCAGCATTTTCATCGTCTGTTGTTTTCATTATTTATTTCTTTTCTATCCCATTATGTCCCACTGCTGGTCAAAGGACAATTTTATTGTTTACAACACATTTTTAATGTAATTGGAGTTTGAAACGTCATCAACGGTGAAGCTTTTCTATTTTAATTACGTACCTTGCAATTAACGTTTGAAAATTTCGCCATTGAAATTACTTCTTCTTATTACATCTGCCCTTCCCCCATTCTCACATGGAGTCGGTGCAATACATTTCAAGAATGTTGCAAATTTCGCTTATTTTTCATTTTTACGGCCGGTTACCTTCGTCAAAAGGTGCCAATTCCTTATGAAGGATCTTGTCCGAGGCGTGATAAAATAAGTCTCTTACCCTCTTATCGAATTGTTGGACCATTTATATTTATCTCTTTTCTTAGTCGTCAATTTACTGTAATTATAACCTTGATGCGATCCAACTTTGACATTGGCAGAATCATCGCAAAAGCGTGGAAGCTATTTATTTTAAAAGGAGAACTCCCTTACCCGCCCTGGGATTTGAATCCAGGACCTCCTGTTGCACAGTTCTCATACAGTGCCATTAGATAGGCGGCAGAAATATTTACAAAAATATCCTTATTAATTATGCGGCGGTATGTTGAGGATCGTTGAGAGTGTGTAGGCCGACTGCACGCTGTGAGCAGCGTCTCACGCGCGCTGACTCAACCCCACTCCGGACATCACATACCACTAAAAAGGTTGTAGACTGCTTTTGTTTATACCATCTATACTATACACATACATAAGCTCACGCCTGTATCCCCGAAGGGGTACGCAGAGGCGCACTAGCGAACTAGAACTCCCACATTTCGCCGAGCTTAGTTTCGTCCCAGATGTGATAGAGGGCGAGCCTATCGCCATATCAGGCACATATTACGGACTCCAGGCTTACTATATGGAAAAATCCAATATCACTTTGCCGGACCCGGGGATCGAACCCGAGATCTGTGAACCTCAGGACTGTAGTCGTACTGAAATACAACCACGCCACCCAGATATAGTATCTCTATATTATACTTCTATACTATAAATATTATAAAGCTGAAGAGTTTGTTTGTTTGAATGAGCTAATCTCAGGAACTAGTGGTTCGAATTGAAAAAATATTTTAGTGTTGGATTGCCCATTTATCGAGGAAGGCTATTTACCATCACGCTATGGACAATAAACGCGTAGCAGCAATGCAATATGTTGCAAAAACGGGAAATATTTATTCCTTTTGAGAGCTTCCGTTGCGTGCGCTGCGTAAACGGTTAAAGTTACGCATATATGATCCCCCAAATGGGGGTTGACGTCAGTCGGTCGTTAAAATTAAAGAAATCCTTTCATTTTGAATCGTATAATTCAAAAAAATTGTCGCCAACATATAATTATTAGACTTAACGTAGGGAAGGGGCAAACTAGTTTAAAATTTAGACAGCGCGGCGCTCAAACATTTTTTTTACATAAATAGTCCCTAATAAATCTCCGAAAAAGAGTGTACACCTAACATTTCGCCGAGCATCGTGAGATGTTCCGTCCGATATCCTACGGATTCGTGGAACGGTCTCGACTCTCGAGAGGCGACGATTATTACCTTATACGGAGACGGTGCGGGCATTGTTTTAACACCCCCCCCCACTCGCCCCTCCACTTCCCTCCTCATACCTCTCCCCTCGCAGAGATCTCTCACAGTGTTTTACTCAGTTTCTAAGAAGCTGGTCTAATTGGTGTCTGGGTTCCGCGATGAATGGCAAATGAACCTTCTGTCGCAACTCGCGACACGTGGTAGGATGTTAGTATTCTGCACCAATTATGGTACAGCAGGATTTATACGCGATTTGTTGGTATGTAAGGAGTTGACTTTGGATGAATAAGGAATGAATGTATTAAATACATGAAGATCTAAATTCTATGAGACTGGCAAACGAGCAGTGTGCCTAGTGTGAATATTTTTACGAGTTCGATCGCAATAACGTAGGTGTAAATTTGTTAGAAATTATTGCCAGACGAATATATTTATAAGTCTACTAAATTTTGCGGAATTTATTAACGTACAACACAAAGCACAAAACGCAAATCACAAAACGTAAAGCATAAAACGCAAAGCACAAAACACCAAACATAAACCACAAACTGTATGCTTGTGGATTTTTTTTGAGTTGATCTATAAATTTTTTGGTTAAATCTGCTGATTTTTAAATATCAGAGCTGGCATCACAGATTCGATCGTATGTACGTCTCGTAAAAATCCTCGCGTTTAAAAGTGAAACAAACTCGCACTAGACACAGGTCGGTCATCTGATGGTAAAGGTTTAGTAGGTCACCAAAAATCTCGCACACTGTACCTCTACAAAACAGCAAGCTGCCACTTTACGTCGTTTTTCTGTGCGATAGTGGTATCAAACAGGTCGAGCAGTCTTATTTGCCGTAGACATCAGTGTCTACGGCGTGGCTCTACCACTCAACATATTATGTGAACCACACAAACATAATTTTGTTTTAGTGGGGGATTAGAAGCGACCGCTCTCATTTCACAAACGGCTACTTCTTTTACTCGCCCACTACGTTAATTAGTAAAGGCCAGCGTTATTCAAACTGTGTGCCAAGACGTCACGTGTTCCTCAAAGTTAGTAAAATACCTATGTATCCTTTACGGTGATAGTTAGGAAGGAACAATTTTTAAATTTAACTCATTGTTGCCTAAGACATTGGCTAAAAATTTTATTTTTTCTCTTTTTTTTCTAAAGTTCATATGGGGCGCGATGTTAAAAGATTGGAAAACACTGATATAAAGGTAGATACTCGTAACTCGACAGTAGCCAACTCAGCGTTGTTTATTTTAATTTAAATCAAATAGCCTAAAGCATGTTTATAAGGTTCTCGTATAAGTGTTATTTATGATGGAAATTTACGAGTATTATATAGATTCTGTTTAACTAATATCAAATTAAATGTGGTCCATAATTCCTCATCAAACCAATGGTACATTATTAAATGTTGAAGTACAAATGGTGACGGGCTCTATTATTTATTTTTAGTTGACTTTTAAACCTTTAATTGCCATTTGTTTGATCGCGTGCTGAAGTCACTACTCGTAAGTTCGTAACTCGCAAGTCAGGTAATGTGGTATGTTATATGCTCGTAGTTCATCTCCAGATAACGGTTTTCATGCAGGACTCATCATTTCATCATTTTGTAACAAAAAAAGATTTAAAGGAATAGAATAATTTCGCGTGAGATTCGTCGGTGCGAGGCCGCACGTAGGATCGGCGTCGGGCGCACCGCGGGCGCTTGTAATTGCCGCCCAATGTTTGTTTTGTTCGCCCCTTAACTCCTTACACGACTCCCGTTCCTTTCACACACGACTACCCGCCCATACACCCATCTCATTCACACGCACCGCAGTTGAGCTACTTAAGGCATATTTATCACATTGAACTCTCCCGCGCGCTTTCTTGTATACGCTCTCGAAAGTTATGTGTCGTCATTCGATATGAATTGTTATTTTACGAGTGTAAGAATCATTTTTATGACTCTTTCAAGGGCTGTTACGACATTTTGGACGAAGCTCGAGCCGTTCGGAGAAGTTGGAAATTATCAGATTAATAGGCACCATTGAGTTTATGTATCGTGTATGAGATTATTGATTGTAATTATCAGGGCGCCTTGAGTTAAAACACGCGATCCTCTCGGTGAATATGAATTTATGGCCGTTCTTTATGGCTGCCTGTGAATAGCCTAGCTCGAGTATTGATATCCCTTTGCGAGTGATGATGGTGCGCGGTGCCCATTCCGTTTGGTATTTTTGCGTAGGTGATGTATTTTATGACGTAGAACAACTGACGTTTATGTCATTTCGGTAAAAACTCCTTGTTTAAGTTATTGCCCATCTTTAATTTCACTTACTTCGTGGGAGTGGTGTCGTAAATATTTTTACTAATTATTTTAATTTGGTAATATATTTAATATAGTATCTATTACAGAACTGGTGATTATCTAGTATAATGGTGCCATAATCTTTATAGATAAGTAGAGTTTTATATTCTCCATATTTTTTGTAGATTTAGAGGTATTTATTACATGGATAATTTATTATTTTAGCTCATTGGCGGTAGTTTACGGAAGCTATTAATGATCTGATTTTGGATTCGATTTCAGTGTGATCATCATTCGTATGGTTCTCGTGTTCAATAGTTACTATTTATGGTCGAGATTCAATTGCTTCATTAACATCAGGCGATATAACTATAGTTGCCAGTTGGTAAAAGTGTCTGGTTGTACTATTGACGTCTCTACATAAGTACATACCTATAAGCTACAATAATAAATAACACCCAACAGTCACACACATAGTCCTGACCCCACACTAAGATCGAGTCTGGTGTCGTGGGTATCGGGAACTACGAGAGACTTTCGGTCCCGACAACACCCAGACCAGAAATAAATATCTGTAGGCCACTCAAACATTTGTCTCGATGCGGGGATCGTACCCGCGGCCTCTCGCTTCACAACCGGCTACTCGCCCGCTGTGCCATGGAGGCTGTCATCGATAGGCTACGAGTTGCGGGATAAAATTGTGTTTTTACGACCGGCTAAATATTTTTCCAATCACTAATTTAATAATATAATTTAAAATACTTTTGCTACACATTCGTCGTAGTGAGGCAGGAATACACTGCGCCGTGCTCAATAGCGAGGTAGTCTTAGTACTAGAAAAATTTAGAGAAATGTTTCAAACTCCCATTATAGAAATTATACATAGATTATTGCGAAATGATGCACTAATTACAAACTAGTAGAAATCTACTAGATATAAGTATCACACATATTATTTTGTTCCGGGAGGTTGTAGTAGTCGCTGAGTTGTTGCTCAGCCAGCCGTTCTGCGGTTTCCCATAAGTCATGTCATCAAATAGAAATAAAAAAAAAATGATTATTTCTTATAACTACCAGTAACTGACTGCCTTGGTGGCGTGGTTCAATTTCGGTCGACTGACTGGTACCGCCCTGAGGTCTCGGGTTCGATCCTCAGGTCGGGCCAAGTGATATTAGGTTTTTCCTTATCAGCCAGGAGTCTGGAATTTGTGCCCGATATGACGATAGGCTCGCCCCCTATCACATCTGGAATGGAACTTAGTTCGGCGAAATGTTGGTAATCTGGTTCGCTAGTGCGCCTCTGCCTACCCCTTCGGGGATACAGACGTTATGTTATGTATGTTAACCAACAGTAAATAATAAATATTTTTGTTTACGCGAATATTAAAAAACAATAATAACGCAAATTGCGATTGCCCGACTTGGGATTGAACCCAAGACACATTATGCTTCGGCCTGCGACTAATCCAAAGATGCCTGGCGGCTAAAACAATGCCTCCTAAATCGGTTGCGCGTCGGCGGCGGCGGCGCGCGCTCACAAAAAGCCCGGGCAGGTGACGTCCACAGCTCCTTATATGGTGGGTGAAACGAGCCTCCTTTGTGACGCGTTTTGCTCGTATTCCATTAGCTGGACAGTGGATATTGGAGTCAGTTAGTTACAGTCTTCTATTGAGATTTTATCTCATAGTTATTGGTAGTTACCGAGTTGGTTCAACTGACACCAAGTTCATACTGAAAAGTTTTCTACGTGAAAAATATAATTTATGTAGTCTTTTTATAACAGTGACTGGCAAACGAGCAGATGGGTCACCTGTTGGTAAGTGATCGAAGATACAAAAACAATTATGGGTGCATTGCCAATCTAAAAGGTGGGGAATAGCGATGGGGAAAGGGAATGGGAAAGGGAGGGGGTGAAATAAGTAACCGGAAACTCACTCACCGAACGAAACGCGACGGCAAGTTGCCACTTTACGTCGGTTTTCTGTGAGACAGTCACTCAAGACTCATTACCTACATATGTTACTGTTGACATTTTCATGCTTGATATTTCTTACCAAGTCTAGAGTTCACTTCAAACTGAAGAATAGGCAAACTTGCAATATAATCTATGAAACAACCTCACTAAGTCTTTAACTACTTTTTGAGTAGTGTTTACTATTAGCTTTTCCATCAAGTGATTTCTATAATTTATGTTGTATTGCGTGAAACCTTAATTATAATGTTAATGAATTTATTATTGTAGATCAAAGTTCTGCCATCGCCCACGCCAACAGTAATGCTCCAAACAACTTAATACACCTCGCAATTAACGGCCAGCACACAAACGAAGCTATCGTGTTCAACAATCGATATTAATTAAATTGAAAACACAATTAAACCACTCGATACGAAATAATCGAACGCGGGACAAATTACAATCGCGACCTGATTACATACAATGGTCGGGGCGACAGGTATAATATGATTAAGTGCGCATTGTCCGTCCGTTTGTTGTGATATTTATGTGGGTTTTTTGTCTGTTGGCGTGTCTGTTCGTTTGCGAGAGCGCGGTGTCCGCGAGCTGTGACGGAATGTCGTCGGTTGGGTATAAATTTAGATGTTCTTATAGTTTTTTCGGTGTAAAGGTGTAGTGTTAAAGTGGAAGCATATAATGTGATAGAAGGTAACCGTAATAATGAGTTACGAAATCTAAGTAAAGACCAGAATCTCTCTTTCTTTCCACCGGCCTAAAGCCATTCAACAGTACATAAACGGGCCGACTCGACCGGTTTGATACCACTGTCTCACAGAGAGCTGACGTAAAGTGGCAGCTCGTGTCAGGTTTCATTTGGTGAGATTTCATGTTTCCCAATTCCCCCCCCCCCTTTTCCAATCCCCATTTCCCTCCTTTTAGGTTGGCAACGCACCCATGACTATTTTGTGATTCTATAGTGTCTGTGGTCGGTGGAGTTCAATCAGGTGACCCACCTGCTCGTTTGCCAGTGTTTGATATAAAAATAGTGGAATATAAATAGAATGTCCAGCAGTATTTTTTTTATAGCAGATACTGGCAAACGAGCAGATTGGTCACCTGATGATAAGTGATCTCCACCGCCCATAGACACCCAAAACACAAAAAGAGTCATGGGTGCGTTGCCAAGCTAAAAAGAAGGAATGGAAGGGGAGGGAAAAGGGATTGGGAAAGGAAGGGGGGAAATGGGCCACCGGGAATCTCACTCACCGAACGTGAAACTCACTTTACGTCGGCTTTCTGTCAGACAGTGGTATCAAACCGATCGACCCAGCCCTTTCGTGCTGTAGACGTTCCTGTCTACAGCGTGGTTCTACCACTCAAAATAGTAGTATCTAGTCAGTTCCAGTGACAGGTGCCACTGCGGTTGTCTATCTCAGTTCTAAATTACGTGAGACACCGTCACCTAACTTGTTTAACACTTGGATTGATAACGCCAGCTCACTGACATTCCACTCTGGTGATAAATTAACACCGTCGCTTGCGTGTCCGATCAGACCATTAAGTATTCAGACATTGAGGCCGACTTGCAGCGCTATTACTAATCTAGAGTTACAACTTATCTCGATTTATTCTACAGCTCACTCCTACCTTTCAATCAAGGTAAGGTATAAATAGGAATTTATCGCAGAGCTGCAAGTGGCCCAAAGCAAGATTTGGGATAAATAAAGAGTTATCGCGGAGCTGCAATTGGCCCCGAAATATTTCGATATACTACCGCGGCAATGTTTGTGTGGAAAAATACGCCAGTTAGAAAAAATAATAATAATCATCATCACCATCAGCCCCAGGACGTCCACTGCTGGACACAGGCCTCCCCCAAAGATTTCCAGCGATATTCCGAACTAAAGCGAATCGCCAAAAACCGCAACAGATTCCACCAATTGACCTCCAAACTTCATAGAAGATGGCACTCCATGATGATGATAAAAGATTTCCAGATCGACCTGTTGGAAGCGGCTTGCATGCAGCGACTTCCTGTGATTTTTATCAGGTCGTCTGATCCTAACCTAACCTAACAAGTGGGCCATACTCAGTGTTTCTCTACGCGATCAAATCAGAAATAAGGAGATCCGTAGAAGAAAAAGTCACTGATATAGCCCAGCGAATAAGCAAGTTGAAGTGGCAGTGGGCAGCGTACATATGTAGCTCGTAGAAAAATAATAAATTAGTAAAAATCAAAGTAAACTTAGATAAAATTATAAAAAAATAATTATATTTTAGAGCGGAAATCCGCGGAATATCCGCAAAAATATAATTAAACATTTTATTTTGTGCATTTTTTTTACTAGTTTTGAATACTTGTGGAACTTGTTTTATATATCAAGTAACCACATACTCCATACATACATTAAGCTTGAAAACTACCAATCAACATCATACCATCATCCAGCCAGATGCCAACGTTAACAAGTGGCGAAGAATTTTAACCAGCACCAACATTTTATACATTCGACATTAATTCCTGAATTTGTAAACCACAAAAACAGTTGTATGTATTATTGAAAGGATTAATCCTGGAGATCGGGAGTGGAGCGGGTGTAAAAACACAGTCGTTTTGCCGGCATGTCGCGACGATCGTAACACATGTCCGAATGTGTTAGCGAGCGCGTCCGCGGGCAAAAACTAGCGCGTCGCATCACATATAGCGTGCGGACTTTATTTAGACAACGACGCTTTGGTGTTTAATTAAGGGAATGTACCATCGATAGAATGTACCCATATTATGTGACATTTATACAATCTTTATACCTCTCGGTGACCACCCGTAGTATATGCCAAGAACCCCCCCTCCCCTCTAGTTTTCACATAGTAACTATAAATATGATTTCAAATCATTTTTTGACGAAGAAAAGTAAAAATACAAAATAATATTATGATGTGTTGCCACTTGTGACTTTAAAAAGTGCTAAACGCTACGCGCCATATTTGAATATAGCTCGAAAAAGCACGAGATTTCCCTAGAAGATATTGACTACGTGACGAAAACCTAAGACCCCCGCTCCGCCCCTGTGACCAAGCGTGGTATTTAGAAGACCCCCCTCCCCCCCTAAACGGGTCACGTAATATGGGTACGTTCCCTAATGTGTTACGTACAAATTGCTTACCTTCAAATGAAAGAGAATGGAAACTTGAGAAGGGGCGGGAGTATTTGGGCCTCCGAAAATCTTACTTTCCGTACGAAACGAAATAGCCAGTTTCCACTTCATCTGTTTTCTAATAATACCGATAATTCGTTCGACTCAAACATAAACCTAGTCTAAAGTAAAAACCATACCTCCAACCTCAACAGACCAACCAACTGTCAAGGCATATCGCATCCCGTCATGTAACTCATGTTGTTATTTTTCGTGTCACCCTCGAATACAGAAATGCAACTCAGAAATTAGAGTTGTGTATTATGTCATTTGAAGCCGCTGTATCTCTCAAAATCGTATGGCGCAAAACAATGTAGCCTTTAAAGTTGAGTAGTTTTTCAATATTAGGGGGTAATATGATGTATTTAGATAACGTTCTTATTGTAATAAATCGTTTTTGTACGTAGCAGTTTTGAATTTATAGCAGAATATATGCTTCAAAAATAAATAACATTTCTCAATATTATGCAATTTGCACACCTACGCCCGGCGAAAATAGACACATTTATAAACAATTAAAATGAAAAGATTAATGGTTTGCCATCTCATTAGCAAGCATTTGGTTTATTTTACAAGAATATTATGCATACTATGTTAATATAAAACATAGATCCGCGTTTATGCCCCAAAAATTGTCAAATTAATCATTGTTTATAGTGATCCCACGTATAAATAATAATGATTATCTCGAAAATCAAACATTAAAATAACCTAGAGATATAAAACAGGTCGTTTTAAAAATTATTTAACGACCCCAGAGGAAATTTAATGGGACCCCCGGTACAATTTTAATTAGGACTTGTTCTATGGTGAGTGTAAAAAATTAAAACAGACTAAGGACAGATGATAATCGAGATTACATCGCACCAGTGGCTTCATTTCTATAGAGAAATCCAGGAATTCTGGTGTGGACGGTAGAATGTAACACGGAGCGCATAGCTTCGAAGGAGTCTGTTGAAGACGAACGTACTCGACTACGACTATGACTCACGTACGAGACGGTTCCGTAGCAACAGTAAAATTTAAAATAGGAATAAAGTGCTTTACACATAACATAACATAAGCTCACGCCTGTATCGCCGAACGGGTAGACAGAGGCGCACTAGCGAACTAGAACACCCCCATTTCGCCGAGCGTATTTCAGTCCCAGATGTGATAGGGGGCGAGCCTATCGCCATATCGGGCATAAATTCCAGACTCCGGGCTGATATGGAAAAATCTAATATCACTTTGCCCGACCCGGGGATCGAACCCGAGACCTCAGAACCGTAGTCGTACCGAAATACCACCACGCCACCGAGGCAGTCATAAAGTATTTTAAACCTTCATTATTCATGCATTCGCGTAAATAGAAGGAAGTTTGCAGAATTTTTAATATGAACTATTAGAATTGTAAGTACGGGTGACTTTTATCGTCATGGATTTTTTTACACTTTGGTCCTGTTTATGTAAATCACATCATATAAAGATGTAAATGGGTGCGCACCCATAAGTTTTTTTTCGTAGATCGGACAAGAGTGACATAGGCTTGAGATCTATAGAGCGAATTTTGACTAAGTCTAAGTCAAAGAAACGAACTCAGTGAGGATTTGTAATTTCTAAATCGAATTTTGACTTAATCCGAGTCATCTATTACAAAAAAATCTTTGCTTAGTCTGTCTGTCAATCTGTTTTTCTTATAAAAATGGCTCGGACTAAGTCGAAGTTCGATTTAAAAATTCCAAATCTTCACCGAGTTCGTTTCTCTGACTCAGACTTAATCGAAGTTCGCTCTATAGATTTCAGTCTAAATTACACGTTGACTAAGTCACACACCTGCGCTTGCTATAAAAGCTTTAAATTGACTAGTGACCTAAGTACGTAATAGCAAAAAACTAACTCTAACTTTAACGTTCCATTTTCAAAAACGCCCTAGAATTAATTTGTCATCGCACTGTTTAACCCTAAAACGATCTTTGGATCCTTTGGGAGAGACAAAAAGGCGAAATTTCCGAACGGTTATCGTTGGACGCATCGCCGCGTTCGCGTCCGCTGCGAAGACGCGAGGACGCGAGGCGAGCCGCGGCGGAATTAAAACATTGCATTTTTACCTCGAATGGTATTCCGTGAGATGGTATCACGGACGCACGATTTATTTTACGACGGACGCGTTTATTGTTTCTGTGGATCTATGTGCCGACAGCCACATTTTATTAGATCGCGGACATTTTTGTGGCCGCTGCGATTGGTGGCCGTTTTTGGAGATATTTATTGAATGGTATGCTCTACATTACGGTTGTGATGTGATAAACGTACTAATGACTGTCAGAAATAATACCAATTGGATTATAGAACAAACTATAACAAGACTGCTTAGGTGGCTTGTTTGTATATCGGTACGGCTACCGTCTTGAGGTCTCGGGTTCGAACCCCGCGTCGGGCAAAGTGATATATGATTTTTCCATATCAGCACGGAGTCTGGAATTTGTGCCCGATTGACGATAGGCTCGCCCCTTATTACATCTGGGACGAAACAAAGCTTGGCGATATAAAGGTGTTTTAGTTCGCAAGTGCGCCTCTGCCTATCTCATCTACCTCTATGTTGTGAACTAAACTCATACGGTTAATTAAATTTTCGCATCTCGAATCTTCAAATTGGCGTTTATACTTTACAGTTATTAATTTACACCTTCCAAAATAAAATATTGCTCAAAGGTCTTCCACCTGCCCTTATCCCACTCTATCAAATCATGATTTATGTTAGTTCAGTGAACGACAATACTAACCGCTTCACACCTTTAATATAGAAATTAAACCTATATAACAAAAGTAACACAGTAATAAAGCAAAACCGTCTGTTTTATAATCACTTTATCGGTAGCATTGGCCACATTGCATCGGTCGCCTTCTCGCACGCACTTTGTCGGCGTTTGTGACTTGGGAGTAGGGTTGCCATGCGTCCAGCTTTTGACGGTCGCGTCCGGTAATATGTTTACGTGTCCGGCCTATCCGGATTTTATTAGGTTTATAAGAAGGCAAGCAGCGAGCGACCCTCTTCGTACTGCGCGCAGCAAGTTTTATTTTCGATGGAATCGCGTGGGGGTGCTTCGCTCCAAAAAAGTGATTTATTAGGAAATAATAATAATAAAAAATAACGTAAATACAAAACTAACCGTCTTTTCTGTAATGAGATGGTTGGTAGAACCACGCTGTCGATAGTAACGTCTACAGCAAACAAGGCGTTGGTTCGACAACTGTCTCACAGAAAACCGACGCGACGTGGCACATCGCTATTGCTTTTCGTTCGGTGAGGGAGATATCTGGTGGATCAAATCCTACTGCCGTCCTAATCCCTATTCTAGTCCTTTAAGTTTGGCAACACAGCCATGATTATTTTAGTATCATGGGTGTCTATGGGCGGTGGAGATCACTTACCATCAACTGACCCACCTGTTTGTTTGCCAGTCTGCTATGGAAAATATCCGGCTAATTTTAGGGTATGGAAACCCTACATGTGACCGTAAAAACTACGTGCATTTTCGCCACTCGAAGTATGTGACTGGAAAAATTCTGAACCATGTCTGTTGTTTTTACACATCGTGCGTTTCATTTCTTCTTGAAATAGTTTTATTGATTGATTTGTTTGTTTTATCTTTGCATTTAATTTAAGTATTCTTTAAGAGCGACTTGCCCCACTATTACTAACCTACAGTTAGTCCCAACCTCAAGTTAAATTATGTAATGTACTACATGTAATTACAGATAATATATGATGACATTTAATTAACTACATGTAATGAATTACATGACTGCCTCGGTGGCGTGGTGGTATTTCGGTACGACTTCGGTTCTGAGGTCTCGGGTTCGATCCCCGGGTCGGGCAAAGTGATATTGGATTTTTCCATATCAACCCGGAGTCTGGAATTTGTGCCCGATATGGCGATAGGCTCGCCCCCTATCACATCTGGGACGGAACTAAGGTCGGCGAAAATTGGGTATTCTAGTTCGCCAATGCGCCTCTGCCTACCCGTTCGAGGATACAGGCGTGAGCTTACGTTATGTTATGTTATGAATTACATGTTATTCATATATTTATCTTTCAATTGAAAGTCCTAACCTCAAGTTAAATTTAACTTGAAGTTAGGACTAATTGTAGGTTAGTAATAGCGGAGCAAGTCGCCCATGGGATGTTTAAACAGTTAGCCGACGATGGAGACAAATTAGGTATTTAATAGGGGCTTTGTATTACTTCAGGCGATGGTGAATTGGTGATAATTTACAGTCATTTGGACCGTCTGCTCGTCTCCCTTCGTAAGCCAATAGAAAATTTACACTCACTCAACTGTCACACACACAGTGCTGACCCCACTCTAAGATACGAGTCCTGTGTCGTGGGTATCAAGAACCTATAGAGACTTTCGGTCTCATAACACCCATAACAGAAACAAATATTTGCAGGCCACACAAATATTTGTATCAGTACGGGGTTCGAACCTATGGGCTCTCACTTTACAGCCGGCTAGTCACCCGCTGCGTCACAAAGACTATCAAAGAGTAATAGAATAGTTACAGAGCACATAAAACTATACAAAAAATCGATGATCTTCCCATCCATACTTTGATCTCACATTAATCACACAAGAACATTAGATACAAATTATTAATTGATTTAAAAATTTATGATTCAAATTGAATATTTAGACTTTGACGAGCATGTATATCGTACACAGTCAAGCGAGTGATCCACGTAAAGCATAAAGCCCCTTATACATGAGGATCACTTCCTACAACTGAGTTGAGAGTACCTATTATAACTAATCGGTTATTTATAAAACCGCGTCTTAAGATTCGTATTTTGAAATACTTTGACGCGACCAGGTAAATGATAGTTTTCTGCAATTTTTTCGTGTAACAAATTATCTACTTCAATACGTGGTAGAGCCATCATGTTTTTGCCTACAACATGAATGGATCGGCACGACCGGGTTACTACCACGGTCTCAAGACGTCAAGTAACAGCTTGCTGCGTACATTTACACCACTAAAACTGTAGGCCAACCATGAGTTTTTTTGACATTACTCGCTAGCGACTCCGTAAAATATTTGTATGACAAATACCCGAACGCCTCTAGCGGTTACGCGGGGAACTGACGTTTTCCATACAAATATTTTACGTCCTCGCTTGCGGAAATACGTGCAACAAACTCATGGTTGAGCTACTGTTCCCGATTTAAATTTTACCGGCGAGGTAAAAGCACGGTATTACTCGCCAGTCAATCGGGGCCTTAGCGTGAAAAACTTTTTTCAATATTTCGTATCGTAATATTTTATTGGATCGATTTATTTATCGTAACTATAAATCACGCGTATTGATCATTACCGTTGATTATTTATAGTAGGCAGTGGCTCCGGAGTGCTGCTGGGCCGGCATAATAAATCAAATAGAGAGGCGACGCGACCGCCGCGCGCCTTCTCATTGCTTCATAGATGTGTCTCTCTAAATGTGTTTGTTTTAATATGCTTACGCAAAATTGTTGCTTAATGTTATTAAAAGCCTGTATCCTCGAAGAGAGGCACAAGTGTACTAGAGAACTAAATCATCCACATTTCGCCGATCGTGTTGGTGTATTTTTGTTTGATAGAGAGGAGGATAGAAACTGTTTATTATGACCAGCACAGTACATGCAACATTAATAATCACAAGTTTAAAAACTTAACAGACCGACTTCAAATCCGATAACCAAATTTATATGGCAACCACCCTTGAAATAAGCTCCATCGAATACAAAAATAATTTTGAAAATCGGTCCACATTCGGCGGAGATATCGCGTAATATACATTAAAATACAGATGAATTGAAGACCTTCTCCTTTTTGGAAGTCTGTCGAAAAATTAAACGTTGAAAATAATTATAATTGATTAATTAAGTAATTACATTTAAACGATATCGTTATTGGCTCGCTTTTAACTGAATATTTAAGAGGGAGCGTATAACGATATACTAGTTTTTGCTGAAAATTTCATACATACATACGTACATGTATGAAATTTGCTCTAACAATAATGATAAAAATCAACAATTACTTATACCAATAGAACATTAGTTACTATCGTTTTCCACCCCACTGTGCAGTGTGCACATCGCATGTGCACTGATTGCGTGGTACCGGCTATCGCAAAGGGATGGCGGCGCGGCGCCCGCGCAGCCCGCGGCTCGCTAACGATGCCGCCAATTGATTGGTATATCAACACGCGGGTCTGGGGTCCTTTGTAACGCCGAGTGCGCGTGCACCGAGTACTTAATGTGGGTTTAGCTCTGCCCTATAAGAGCAAGCACCCACGAATGTCTTGTCATCTTAAAAAACGTGACGTCACTCTTGTCCAGAGCTTATGGAAATGTATCGAAAGTCACGAAAGACCCACACGTACATAATTATGTATCTCTTTACATATCCGCAGACCGGACAAAAGTTATAACAAGTTATAATGCTAATGTTAATTTTGTCGGCATATTGCATCGTGTTGTGAAAATTCAGATTAAGTCACAAACCGCCGAATGCTCATACACTTAGGGCGACTTGCAACGCTATTACTAATCTAAAGTTACACCTTATCTCAATTTATCCTACAGCTCACTCTTATCTTTAAGTCAAGCTTCGGAATAAATAGAGATTTATCGTAGAGATGCAAGTTACCCTTAAGGTCGCGTTATGCCGTTTAAGGCCGCCTTATCTGTCAAAATTGTATGGCGAAAATTAATGTAAGAAGCCGTTAAAGTTGAGTAGCGTTTGACCATCCGAGCGTAAATAGAGTATTGTAATGGATGAATAGACAAATGGAAATAATACTAGGCTGATGTTATAAATAATTACTACTGTAAACAATTAAATATACCTCGTAGATCTGTCGTATCATTTATTTTCACCACTCGCACCGGCGGCTGGTTGTCTGTCTGTCTGTCTGCACTCACCGATCCTTGGCAACGCACTCGAGCTGATGCGCCAAGATTGATCGCGATCCGCTTACGTGCGGATTGAAACTCTGTCACTCACGATCTATGGCCAATATAAATGCGAAGGCGGTCGGTACGACGCATTCCGTCGAGTGAGGGTCGGCGCGGACTGAGTGGCGAGACTGAACCGACCTCAAAAAGGAGGCTTCTAATTGGTCTCTTCGTGTATGTTAGGGAATATGTCTGCCAGAAGTGGTTATTATATTTGTCCTCAATAATGTATAGTCCAAGATCAGATATTAATTTTAATAAAATATGTTGAGGACTTGCGAGAAAAGGTTGAAAAACTTCTAAACGCAAGTTTTGAAGTCAGTTGTGTCGGCGCAACAATTTTTCAATCATATTGCAGAGAGGATTTGACTAAGTTTTCGACCGACTTCAAGAAGGGAGAAGGGCCTCAATTCCTCTGTATTTTTTGTTATTTTTATGTACCTATGTTCCTCGATATCTCAGCCAAATGTGGGCCGGTTTGCAAGATGCTATTTAGGTTCGACATGGCATTTTCCAAGGGTGGTCCCATATAAATTTGGCCATGATCAGATAAATTTTGTAGTCGGTCCGTTAGTTGTTTTACATTCAGTTTCCTGTCTGATGTCAATCCCTTTTGGGGTATCCAGTCCAAGGCAAATTGTGTTAAAAACATCCGCAATTCCCGACCTGGTATTCGAACGAAGCACCAACCTCTCCGCAGCCCATATATCGACCTATCCAAAGAATAAAGTTACATATGAAAATGAATCGAAATTGCTTTCTTATTTTTCTAAGCTTATATTTACCTATATATTTAATTAGTATTTTTTATTAAGTTATGACATAATAACAAGTTAAATTATACATATATAGACATAGCTTAAATATTTACTAGTTAAATATATAGGTAAATATAAGCTTAGAAAAATAAGAAAGCAATTTCGATTCATTTTCATATGTAACTTTATTCTTTGGATAGGTCGATATGTACACTTTCAGTACTGCCACGAGTTCTACTAATCAGAAAAATATATTTGTCGGACTCTATAAAATATCTCGCTCAGTCTGCGCCAACCTTTCCATGGCTTGTTAGCAAAACTTGTTGTCTGGCAAATTACGCATTTGGCAAGTGCAGACTGTTTCATAAGTAATGCTGACTTTGTGTGAGAATGGGACTGATTCTCATGAAACCTATCTTACTATTATGAATATTAAAAAGATGTTTGTGAATTTGCATAATTGTTGAATTAGTTAAATGGAGCAATATAGTTTTATCCATGGATAGGCCGTGACCTGAATTGAGAGTGTAACCCACAACTTATAACTTTACATTAGATAACATAAGCTCACGCCTGTATCCCCGAAGGAGTAAGCAGCGGCGCACTAACCAGCTAGTACACCCACATTTTGCCGAGCTTAGTTCCGTCCCAGATGTGATAGGGGGCGAGCCTATCGCCATATCGGCCACAAATTCCAGACTCCGGGCTGATATGGAAAAATCCAATATCACTTTGCCCGACCCTGGGATCGAACCCAAGACCTCAGTACCGAAATACAACCACGCCACCGAGGCAGTCAAATTAAATAACTATTATATTAATAGTTCCTTTAGAGAGATTATTTTCAAAACTTCAAAAAATACTGCCTCGATGGCCTAGTGGTGCGTGCGCGGTACAACTATCTTCCTATTGTGCTTATGTTATGTTTCTACATAAAATAAGCTCACGCCTGTATCTCCTATAGGGTTTGCATAGGTGCTACTATTGCACCATTTCGCTGATTTTATTTTATTTTCACGTTCATGACTACCGTTCTAAAGGTGTCGCGTTTGATCCTCGAGTAACGTGATGTTGGTTTTTTCTATCAGCCCACCATCAGCCCGTAATCTGGAATATGTGCCCGATATAATAATAATACATACACCCAACAGTCGCACACCTAGTCCTGACCCCACACGTACCTGTATCGTGGGTGTCAGAGACTATGAGAGACTTTTCGTCTTACAACACCCAGACTTGAAAAAAATATCTGTGGGCCACGCAAACATTTTTCTCAATGCGGGATTCAAATCTGCGGCCTCTCACTTCACACCACTTCGAGGATCTATATTCTAGAAGGGGTAGGCGTAGATACTAGGTACATACTCATATATAATCCCTTTATATGAGTATGGGATTATATATGAGAACATGTACCTGTAGGCCAAAAATGACATTTTTGCACGTATTTACGCGAGGTAGGACGTGAAATATTTTTATGGAAAACGTCAGTTCCCCGCGTAACCGCTAGAGGCGTTCGGGTGTTTGTCATACAAATATTTTACGGATTCGCTAGCGAGTAATGTCAAAATAACTCACGGTAGGCGTACTTTTCTTTCAAACTGAACGCACTAGGTGATACTTTAAAATGTTTATAAGGTTGGTACTTGAGCACAGGAAACGCTAATTAGTGCTCCGATATGCATGCATATCGAGAATCTTAATACCGCCCCGCCGCGCCGCGCTGTTTTAATGAACTCTTTATTTTGTTACACTTTATAACGTTGTGTTGATGTTTATAACCGCCCACCATAATTTTGAATAATTATTTAGCGTAACTTCTGCGGATGGCTTCATCCGTGTGGCTGTCTTTCTAGTCATATTTATGGGGATGGTAGATGACATCACCTCCGGGTAATATGAATCAGGGTTTTTGCAACTCTGACACCGTGGTCTAAAAT
Organism: Clanis bilineata; assembly: GCA_036417725.1. NCBI lineage: Eukaryota > Metazoa > Arthropoda > Insecta > Lepidoptera > Sphingidae > Clanis > Clanis bilineata. The sequence goes on along the minus strand of CM071150.1, from coordinate 13,215,887 downwards.
TCATTCATCGTGACCCCTAAAGAACGTTGGAATTTGTAATATTTAAACTGAACTATTCAAATATCCCTATGCAACGTCTGTTTACCGTCTTTCTTTCTATCTGCCCTTATTCCACCTTATATGGGGTCACTTTTCAAGCATGTTGCCGAGACGATTTGGCTTAGTTTTACGACCGGCCACCTTCCTGAAGTCCACCCCCTCTGAGGCATCCAGTCCCGGACAAATTAAATTAGGAAATTTGCTTTGCCCAACCTGGGAATCGTATCCAGGACCTCACGGTCTAGAGCCCATACCATTAGACGAATGAGGCGATATATTTGCACAATGTTTCTTTCATTTTCCTGGAAAAAATTTCAACCCAAAATTTGAAATTGAAAAACTCAATTTTTCTTTCATTATTTGCCCGCCCAGGATTTGAAACCATGATCTCGCAAACAGACGTTTACTGTGTGAATATAAAAATAATACTGAATACTAAAGCCGCTTCATTGATCAAGTTGCCAGTGTACTTATGCTGAGAACCGCTAGATCATGTTTTCACATCCCGGGCGGGCAAAGAATGAAAGAAAAATTGAGTTTTTCAATTTAAAATTTTGGGTTGACATGTTTTCCCCGTATGGCGATAGCGTCGCGTCGCCTCTTAGCACGTAAAGGAACAGAAATAAAGTCGGTGAAATGTTGGCACCTACTTTAGTTTTCTAGTTCACATCTACCTACCATTTTGGGGATACAGGCGCGAGCTTATGTATGTATGAATACTAAAACATAGTATTTATTTGATACATCGGTCACAAATCATCGCGTTGTTGTCGGAGGGTCGTGTCACTCTGTAATCATTTTAGGAGTGCACTCCGAGGTATAATCTCGTTACATCCCTCCGGCTCATTAGCCCCCTCCTCTCTAATCTAATTCGGATTTCATTAGACATCCCCCGCGTCTGTTTATTGTCTTTCTGTTTTGTTGTTCTTATCATTACACTGTCACAAAGATCAGTTTTTGAGCTTTTTCATACAAGCTGTCTTTATTCTACATCAATGTGCGGTCGTTGTGAGGTCGATGCAACACACTTTTCAAGCACGTTACAAAAAGGATTTGGCTTCGTTTTGCCGGCTGCCTGCCTGCCGTCTACCCACTCTAAAGGATCCAGTCCCGGGCAAATTGTGTCATAAAAACACCCGCCCTAGTCTGATAATCGAACCAAAGACCTCCCAACTTACAGCTCGTATACGCCTCCACTAGACCAAAGAGGCGACAAGGTTAAATTTTTGGTCTAATTTCTAAATATCATCCGCTTGTCCTATCGTAGGGCCCTGGATTTGATTCTCTCTTCGACATGTGAATACGCATGCAGGCCGGCATGATTCTGGTGACCATCGTAAAACAATGAATTGTAGTTGCTGTTTTTGGACTGCACTGCGCTTAACATCAGTATCTCAACCAGTAAGTAACTCAACCATGATTTTTTTAGGGCGACTTGCTGCGCTATTAGTAATCTAGAGTTACACCTTATCTCGATTTATCTTATAGCTCACATAGGAGTCAAATTTAAATAATGATTTGGGATAAACAAAGCTTTATCGCGGAGCTGCAAGTGGCCCTTAGATATTTCACGCTAGCGATTATGTAAAACCAAATTGTATGAAAAAACAGTAAATTTCCCATGAAACCGCTAGAGGCGTTCGTCGACTAGAGGTGTTTTGTCATACAAATATTTTACGTATTCGCTAGCGAGAAATGCCAAAAAATATTTTGATCGAGCTACAGGGGGATTACCATCACCTCTTATAGCAGTATTATTATAATTTTACTTGTCAATATTCCCATACAAAACAAACGAAGAACGATTTTAATAATACTGCTATAATAGGTCGTGGTTACCCTGCTGGTGTAGTACGAGTACTTCGTCAAGTTCGTGCTAAATTATCGTACGGAAAAAATATTTGTGTGTCATTCCTTTTAAGTCTATATTTCATTAACGCGGTGAGGTGTGTTACAAACTGTACTATGGGAATAGAGAATTGGGCCACTGAAATGTTTCGGTATTTTTACTGATACTTTGTCATCTTTAATGCTTTTAGCCACACCTTTTCACTATACTAAAATGGAATCATAATTAAGATTATGTCACAACTTACAATTATGTTATGACGTTAAAAAAGGTCGCCTCTGTGGACCGGGAGGTTTTTCGGTTTTTCTAACATTGTTTTTCCGGAACTGGATTCCCTTGAGGGGGATGACATCAGGCAGGTGGTCGGTCTTAAAAATGACGAATCTTTTGTTTAATATGAAATGTTCTCCCCACCCCCCTATTTGAAGTGAAATAAGAGCAGGTGGAAAAACAAATTGTCCAGCCAAACCAGTTTCAAATTTCCATGCCGCTAACTTAGCTACACTGAGGAAGTTTTCCTTTTAGGTTAGAAAATGGCTCATTGCCCTGTTCAACCGATTAGTTCAACAGTTGAAGTAGTGATAATGTTTTGTCCCAACTCCCACTGTTTGAATTATCACCTGTCATTCTCAAAACTTGGATGCATTTAGCGCGAAATAAAGATCAGTAGCGTAAGGCTTATGCCCAGAGGCTAATGCCCAGCAGTGAGCAAACAGAAGCTGATGTTCATGATGAAACATATTTCCGTAAAAGATTACTTGCCACTGATGAAAACAAACACTTGTTCCATTGTCTGAGAGCAGATCTCTAGGGGTGTCACGAATTAGATTGCACTCGGAACAGTTTCCGGATGAGTGCGCACCACTCTCCACCACCCTCTACCAAACTACCACCCTCGACTAGGGCTGTCACCTTGAAATCTGTCATTGTCAAATGTTTAACGTTAAGACGTAGCACTTTCATGTCAGGAAACGGTTACATGTTTAAAGTTACATATTTTACGAAAAAGTTATTAGGTAAATTGAAGTAATCAGTTTTTATTTTATTTAACCACCATACATACATACATAAGCTCACGCCTGTATCCCCGAAGGGGTAGGCAGAGGCTTACTAGAGAACTAGAACACCCACATTTCGCCGAGCCTAGTTCGGTCCCAGATGTGATAGGGGGCGAGCCTATCGCCATATCGGGCACAAATTCCAGACTCCGGGCTGATATGGAAAAATCCAATATCACTTTGCCCGACCCGGGGATCGAACCCGAGACCTCGGAACCGTAGTCGCACCGAAATACCACCACGCCACGGAGGCAGTTAACCACCAACAGTTACTTAATAAATAGAACGAAGAAGATGTACAGTAAAACACAAAATCAATTATGACTCAAGAATACAAACAAAAGTTTTTGCTAATGGTCTCTATACTAATTTAAATAGAACTTAAACTAGACATTGAGTAGACTCAAATTAAGACGAATCTAGTGCAGGATTTATAACTGACAGTCGTTACTTTACTTTTAAACATACAATAAAATGTATGCCTCTTCTTGTGCTAACCCTACTAACCGTGCGCCGCTGCACTGACATTAGTTTTCATTTGTGCACACTTATTACATTACATTTTGATTAGATTACAATTCTTGCAACTTTTATAATATTAGATGTAAGGGAGAGTAACATTGCTGAGAAGAACTTGAATGACATGGACAATGCGCTGTTTAAGTGAAGCACAGTTCATATCTTTAATAGTAAGGGCGACTTGCAGTTTTTTCTAATCTAGAGTTAGTCCTAAGCTCAATTTAGCATACTTCTTATTCGTATATTTAAATCGAGATTTAAAATAAATCGAGATACATCTAAGCGCTTAATATATGTATATTATATATTAGCGTAGGACGTCCACCTACAAAATGGACCGGCGACCTGATAAAGGTTGCAGGAAGTCGCTGGATGCAGGCCGCTTCCAACAGGTCGATCTGGAAATCTTTGGGGGAGGCCTATGTTCAGCAGTGGACATCCTATGGCTGATGATGATGATGATGATGATATCTAAGCGCTGCATGGCGCCATAAAGCCCAATATGTTTATAATTGCACTGACTCGTATCCTATTTGCGACTGGAAATTATTTTCGCTTATCTTTTCGCTATGAATTGCCAGTCACTTTTTTCCTTGCGTTACATTGTTTATAAATGAAAGGGACAACCTATGGTTAAAAATAAGCAGCGCTTAAATATTTTTATAAGTAAGGGGCTATGTTCACGAAGCAAAATGCAACAAGGAGCTGTCACTTTACATAGTTTTTCTGTATTTCGCTTTATTTATGATTAGTTAAAAGTAAATCAAATGACCCAACATGAGAAGAAAACAATTTCACGGATAATAACCTCCTATACCAGTGACTCCCGGCCCCATAGTGTCATTGAAGCGTACAATAGGCCGCACAGCGTCACGTGTCGCGCTTCGGCCATGCGCCCCCGTGACGTCACACTCGTGATGAATTCTTGCACACCGCTGATCTCCTAGTCCGTGAAATGAGATTTGCATTGACTTTACATTTGGATTGTCATGGATTTTGTGTTGTAAACAAGTTTGATGCATTATTATTTGGTTTTATGAAGGCAGACGAGCTGATTGGCCAACTGATGGTAAGTGTTTACCATCGTTGAGTGGTAGAGACACTCTATTGAGGTAGACAGTAACGTCTAAAGCACGAATGGACAGGCTCGACCGGTTTGATACCACTGTCTCACAGAAAACCGACGTAAAGAAAAGCTTGCTGCCACGTTGCGTTCGGTGAGTGAGATACCCAGTGGCCCAATAATTCCGCCCCCTCCCTTTTCCAATCCCTATTTCCCCCCTTTTAGGTTGGCAAATAATAAAGGTTGTCTGGTAGAAATCGCTGTAAGCGATAAGACCGCCTATTGTTTACACTTTGTATTACTTAGTCCCTTTTATAATTTGTTTTTTTTTTCTTGGTGCAATAAAGAGTTATCTATCTATCTATCTATCAAGGCACCCATGATTTTCGTGTCTTGGGTATCTGTGTGCAGTGTAGATCACTTACCAGGTGACCCATCTGCTCGTTTGCCAGTCCCTGCTATAATACACTAACATCGCCAATGCCAGCCAAACTGTTGCCTACTGATAAACTAAGCCAAATTACTTCGGCAACACACTTGTATGTGTGTGAATTGTGCCAACTTTAAATTTGTGTGGGATGGACAGGCGGAAGTTCGCATTCGAAAATGTTTAATTTCACATTGATCAGCCTTTGAGAAACCGAGCTAGTCTTCATAAATAATCTTTTTTTCCCAACCTCTGACGACATAACCACAAATTGCGTTGTCAAAAGGATTCCGTTAAGGCGGCGTCTAATCCGAGGATCAACAACTCGCTTGATTTACTGCCGCCAGCTGTCGTCGCCTTAAATGTAAAAAAAATATATAGTTGCTTTTGAATTTCGTTTAAGTACAGTTTTTGGTAAATAATAAAAAGTGCTTTGATGCAGATTGTCCGTTTAGATGGCGTTGAACATAAAATCTATAAGATAATCTTTTACCATCTAATCTTAACTTATTTGGAGTGGGATCAACGCAATAAGTTAATAATAGTAATTTGTAAGCATGTTGAAAGGATTTGGCTGTGTTTTACGGCCTACCTGCATGACGAGAAACCCCACTGGAGGATCCAGATACAAGCAAATCTTGTCATCAGTCAATCGGGCACAAATCCAAAGTCGCGGCAAGTGATTAGTCTCATAAAAACCCAAATCTGAAATGTGATTGCCAACAGGAATTTGAACACTATCTCAACCTAAACACGCTGCTAAACCTATACGGGCATTCTTCAGTTTTCAGACATTTGATATAGGTAATTCAATGGCAATTGGCGTATAATCGGCTATATTCCCTTGGCAAAGTCAAAATCAATTGTTAGAACATTTCTAACTTGAATTCCGAGTACAAATGCGCAGTTTTACGATTGCGCGACACTGTTGTGACATAATATTGTAATTAAGTAATGTTCGCGCCGCGGCGCCTACACGCGCTATAAATTAATATGACGTTTGTTAAATTGGCCAGGTCCGTTCACAACGCCTGGGGGCGCGACGGTCGCGTGACCCGTGCCGGTGCCGGGCTATGTTAGGATGTTTGCGGTTTATTTGTACTAAAATCTTGTATTTATTTGGTTTACGAAGGCGGACGCCCCACCTGACGGTAAGTTAGGTTAGGATACCGTCATCAGTAGTACCAGGGGCAAAGAAAGGAATGGAGATTAGTAAAAGGAGAACTATTTGGACCTCGGGAGATCATGACAACCTGCATAGTAACACACCTTTATTGTTCGATCTCTTAATAATCCGCCTCATGTTTTTTGGATTAAACGATGGCGATTAGAAACATGACACCAAGATAGCCCATACAACTGCAAAAAAATCACATTCTACACCTACAACAACTAAGGTCCCATGTCGTGGTTTCCTACCTCGATCATGGAATTAAAATGTATGTTTATGATAAAAAATGTTTGGCCATCATCTTGTTTTACTTTATTTACTTTTTGGTAACTTACTAGTTGGTTTGAATATTGGTAATTCATTGACATAACATTCTCGAAAAGGTTTTGAAAACTAATAGCATATTCTTAATCATAACTAGACAGTTTATACAAAACTCTTTCTTTAATACACAAAATAAACGGTACTGCCTAGGTTTACCATAATAACGTGCTCATTTCAATTCCTTGCACAATTTATGCATAATTGACACTTGCATGCTACACTCAGCTCGGCAAAACCCAACCTACGTTAACCATCAGAGTTATTTAAAATGTATTAACCTCATTGTAACTTATAGAATCCACGAAAACTGTCAACCGTGGACATTTACCATAGCATTCACCTTCACATATTTCCAAGTAACTGCTCGTAACACTGCTCGTGTGAACTGACTGGCCTATTCAAGTACTCGGAGAAAGGGACGCCTATATGTCACGCAACCACGTACACCGAGTGGGCGTGTTTTCCCGGCAAGTAGTGATGTCACATAAAATTTGTCGATGATTTTTACAACGATCGTAACTCTGCCGGTTTATCGACCAGCTCGGATGAATGATAAGTCGTTCGTGCTTCGTGAACCCCGACTCGACGGGGTGCTTCTCTGTTCAACTTAAATCTTCGATTGTACGTCTATTAGTAAGAGTATTAATTAGTACACGTCTGAGTATTGAGAGATAAAAAGTTTAGATTGTATGTTAAATGTTTCCTTTTAAATAAATTATAAAAAAATTAAGTCTCAATTAAACTTTGTGACAGTGGTTTTACTTTTACCTTGATCCGAATGATTGAACTGTTATACCAAATATATTTTACGTTTATTTTATCAATTTTGACGGGAATTCTGACAGGGTAAGCGACACTTTTTGAAATTATATCATATTATTGTTTAAAATTGTGTTATTTGTTTTAAAGTTATGTGGTATTATGCACCAAACATCAACTAGGATGGACAGTATAATGTAATCTTTGATAAATTTTGCTTACTACGTTGGCTGCCTTTATTCGGTCTATTCGCTAAGGGAAGGTCGTCTGAGGGGCATCGCACTAGAAGGAATTATCGCCATAATTCAAGCAAGACCTTGAGATCGTCCACTTCTTAGTTTTAAAGTCATTTCAAAAACTGAATTGCTCTATTGAAAGGAATCATGTTATCTAACTACTTGACATTGACAAGATCACTACAGCGCGGTGGAGCCTTTTTTTTTTAAGAAAAAATACCTTGACTTTGGCAGAGTCATCGCAAATGCGTGGAAGCCATTTTTTGAAAGCGAAAAAACGGTACTTTTTTATCATAATTAGAAAATTGTGGAAAATCGTTTTAAAAAGTCGTTAACATTAACTTAATTAGAAATTACTCTAATGGGGTAGAATTAATATTGATTGCAAGTACTTGTTTGTGAAGGTCACCTATATAGGGAAGTGGCGAAAGGGTGATGTGTCATTATTATTAATGTATACCTTAATGGGAATGAAATTTAATTATTGTATGATAATTTCTGACTATATTTTTTACTGTATTAAGTTATTAACGGTGTGCGTTAGCCTAGTTAGACATGATGAATAAAAATATTAAAATAATAATTATGTTAATTGGAATTGACTTCTTTAGTACCTTGATGAAATATATTGTTCTACTGGGATTTATCAAATCTAACGACCATTTTGTTTAATTAAACGAAATGGTGTATACCTGTATAAAAATATCCCTATGGACTTCTTCGGTAGCGTGTTTGTGGTGTAAATAATTAATGTAGAGTAATAAAGAGGTTGAACGTCAGGCAGGCAGTTGGACGTAAAAGTTTAAGCTAAATTCTTTCTGCAACATGCCTTAAAAGTGTTTTGCACCAACCCCACAATAGAGTGGAATAAGGGCAGGTGGAAAGTGGTAGTGGTATGTAGCACTACTGCTATGTAAGTCAGTTTTAACAAAAAAATATGACAAATTTCATATAATTCCATTTAAATACATAAAGTCCAGTTTATTACTTATAGTTTTCATACACAAATGTTCATAAACGTCTCATTAATAACGCAAATACAAATAGAGAATCAAACCCGTGTCCTGCGGGTCGCCACCCGCGCTCGCGACCCACGCAAGCCTATGTAACACGATACCTTTTGTAACCGTTCGAGGGAAATTAAAAATAATTGACATACACACAATGTAAGTAGAGATTTATACTTGGATACGGCGTGTAGGAAATGAGAAGGATCATGTTGAAACGTAAGTAGCAAAAAGAAAAACATTTTTTTGTATCCATTGAAGTGGTGGCTGAAATGCTATATTGTACAAAAATAATCAGATGTTTAAAAATTTAACGGACCGACTTCAATATTTATCCGATCGTGACCAAATAATATGGAACCACCCTTGTAATAAGCTCAATCGAAAACAAAAAGAATCTTGAAAATCGGTCGACATTTGGCCGAGATATCGCGTAACATACATAAAAAAATACATACAGACGAATTGAGAACCTTCTCCTTTTTGGAAGTCGGTCGAAAAGAAAATGTTTTGTATCGGTTGAAGTAGTGAGTGAAATGCTATCCTGTACTAATAAAATTAAATTAATCATGTTTATCTTGGACTATTTATTACTAGCTGTTGCCCGGGACTCCGTTCACGTGGAAATTTATTTTCCGGATAAAGGTAGTCTATGTGTTATTCTGGTGAATAATCTACATAATATGTAACTGTAAAATTTCATCAAAGTCCATCCAGTAGTTTTTGCGTGAATAAGTAACAAACATACACCCATACTCACATATTTTCACGTTTATAATATTAATAGGATATTAAGAAGATTAAGTTCTGGTATCGAAGGTTGTAAGATATAATTTTGAGATAAATCTATAGAGAAATCGAGTCACCTGAGTACGTGGTATAATTTTTAATTATTTTTTTCTAATCGACAACGCTTTCCATTCACAGCTTTATGAATTTTCAATCAGTTTTTCCGTTTCGATACGTATTTCACTAGTTGTTCATCCTCTCGGATCCGGTACCATACAAATAGTGCAAAAACGTTAACGTTGAGTGTTTAAAGAAATCTCTACACATCTCTTAATGATTTATTTATTTTATTTCATTAGGAAAACAAACAGTACGATTATACAAACAACATTAAAATAAATTCATTGTAAATATCCCTTAGCTTCCCTATCTCGCTTTCTTGTAAATGAGGTTTTGGTTTTACGACCACCGACATTACTATATACGTGATTCGTAGATACCATGATTGATTTCTTTAATCGTCACTTTGTAAGACAAAATTACATTATGTACGTAGGTTATTAGTAGCATTTTTTGCACCAAGATTCCAAAATCTTATTAAATCGTATTGTAGTTTGTGCCTAAATAATGCCATAAAAAAATGATAGTTATTGTCTTAAACAATAGTATTTATAGTTACTCGTTTAAGAACGTATTTTGAAATGATTTTGAACTGAACACGTCATGTATTATTTATAAGTAATATTGATAAGATCAACTATAGATAGGATTGATCCAATGGTGATCTAGAAACTTCTATATTATATATCTCTATGTACGATGTGTAAGGTAGACACGGAATAGGAAATAACCTAGTTCTAGATTATTATATTCAGCCCAGACTGTCCCAAACATCGCCCTATCCTGTGCCTAACTGGTAAATTTATTATGTTGTCTGAACGGTAGGTACGTGGTGGTTTAGGCCTGGGTGATTAGATTGAAAATGTAAATTTTTAGCAAATATCATTTTAAATACTCTTTATTTTACCTGCCCTTATCCCATCTTAATATGGCATCGGCGCAACACACTTTTCAAGCATGTTGCAGAAATGATTTGGCTAAGTTTTACGACCGGCTGCCTGCCTTACATCAACCCCCTCTGAGGGATTTTAAATATTACTTTGTAGAATATTATTTAGTGTGCGTGTCTGTGTGGCAGGCGCCGGCCGCATTACGTCGGGTCTGGTGAGCGCGTGCGCTCCGCTGCGTTGCACTAATCCGCTGCGCCGGCGCATAAGACAACTTGCATTGTTATGAGAACAAGTGTTGAGAGATTGGCGATTCCTGTCTCATAGAATTTATTCAGTAGTTACTGATTGAAGAACCAGATTCAGGCCAATATAATCCTTCAATATTTGAAGGACAAAATGTGTCGTTAAAGTAATTTTCATGATATTCGTTGATGACTGCTCGATTTTTTAAACAGTGGATGATAATCAAGTTAGTCAATGATTGTAAGCAACACCCATAGCCGATAAACACCCGTGATTTGAACCATGGTGCGTTTGCAACGTAAAAGGCAACGTAATGCCTATACTGTGAAAGACAGCGCTTCTTTAAAAAATTAACAAGAACAATAAACAGGTTTCTCGAAATAAGTATTGAGTGGTAGAGCCACGCTGTAGACAGTTATGTCTACAGCACGAATAGGCCGGCTCGACCGGTTTGATACCACTGTCTCACAGAAAATCGACGTAAAGTGCCAGCTCACTTTCGTATTTCGTTCGGTGAGTGAAATTTCCGATGACCCAATTCCCCCCCTATGTTTCCCAATCCCATTTCCCCTTCCATTCCCTCCTTTTAGGTTGGCAACGCACCCATGATTCTTTTGTGTCGTGGGAGTCTATGGGCGGTGGAGTTCACTTACCATCAGATGACCCATCTGCACGTTTGCCAGTCTCTGCTATAAAAAAAAATGTATGCACGCCAGAGAAGCCTCATTCCAATAAACATCTGCAAACGTTCAAATCGCTAATAACCCATCACTCGCGCAGTCGTTAGCTGATATCTTGATTACCGAACGCTTTGTAAGCACCGACCTTTGTCTCCGTAACTTATCGACTCGACTATCGACCATATTTTACGCGACAACGAACAACACTATTACATTTTAATATGATTGACGGAATTTCACAATGCGCCGCCGTCGTGTGCGATAAATTCAATTCTAGTGCTTAATATTTACTTTAATATTTGTAGAATTATTTTCGCACTCATATCAACAATCTCGAATCGTCCTCGTATTTTTATGGTCATACCGCGTCGTCTCTTTGGTCTAGTGGCAGCATATATGGGCTGTGGAATGGGAGGTCCTAGGTTCATTCCCAGGTCAAGAAAAGCAAATTTTCTCATTTAATTTGCCCGAGACTGGATTCCCCAAATGGGCTTGACATCAGACAGGTAGCCAGTCGTAAAAACTAAGCCAAATCTATTCTGCAACATGCTTAAAAAGTGTGTTGTGCCGACTCTACATTAAGGTGGGATAAGGGTAGGTAGAAAGAAAGATCAACAAACTCGAATCTAAAAATACATATATCGAAGAAATAGATATTTTTTTAAAGCAGTGACCACCATACGAGCAACACAACTACGTCATCTAATTTTAAATGGTCCCAGTGATAAACTTCAACAACGGGCAAATGGAAGTTACGGGGTGGGAGGATGATAAAATCTCGGTGAACGCACGAAAAACAGCAAGTTTGATGTTTAAAATTTAATAGTTTTTCAAAATCTCACATTACCATTCAACCATTACGCATTTCAAACACATACGAATAGAATAAAAAATAAAGGTTTTTAAAAAGTGCGCTCGGTGTCGCGGGTCGCCTCCTTTTGTCGCGCGACAAAAAGCCGATATTACTCGAGATCACAATCAAACCGCCCTTCGCAGCCCTTACAAAGACGCGCCGACTGTACTGCCTTGAGAGAGCTTTAAACCTAAGGCGGGGCGTGGTGCCAATGCAAGCGGGTTCACAATATCAAAAATTTATTAGTAACATAACATAACCTCGCGCCTGTATCTCCGAAGGGGTAGGCAGAGGCGCCCTAGCGAACTAGAACACCCACATTTCGCCGAGCTTAATTCCGTCACAAATGTGATAGCGGGCGAGCCTATCGCCATACCGGCAGAAATTCCAGACTTCGGGCTTTACCACCACGCGACCCATTTTCTAGTTTGTCAACGACTACTAATAAAAATTTGCTTAAAATTATAGTAATGACCTCGCCTTGAACTCCTAGGATTTTACAACGTTTTTATTACGTTTTATAAATAGTTTTATGCATTTGAGATTCATTCTTTCACAATATTACTATCAACACGTGTAAAGTATTTTTATGGTCATACCATATATGGTCATTGGACAAGTAGATTATGTATCCGTAAAATCATAATATGAATCATGTATGTATTTTATTAGCTGTTGCTAGTGGATCAGCTCTCGTGATAAAAATCTTGATAAATATGTATACACTCACTACCTCTATATTCCAGCTTTGTAAAAATCTTTTCTTTCTTTCTGTCTGGTGTTATATCGGCCTTCTGCCAGGGTCCGCCTTCCTACTTAAATGCCTCCACTTCGCCCGGTCTTGAGCATCCTCCCTAGTGAGGCCATTGGCTCTCATATCTTCCTCCAGAACGTCCAGCCGTCTCTCTCTTTGGGCCGTCCACGGGTACGCACCCCTGTTACGATCTGTGCCAGATACATGCGACTGACGTACTCTTGTGGTTTCCTCAAAACGTGGCCATCTCAAGCGACATTCCTGTAGTTTATCTGCCACGTCGCGGACGCCAAGAATACCGCGGATGTGCACGTTACGTATACGATCCAGTCGAGTAACATTGCACATCCACCGCAGCATCTTCATTTCTGCGACGTGGATTGGCCTAACATGACGGGCAGGCCACGTCTCACACCCATACAAAAGTACAGGCCGAATTATGGTCTTGTATATCATACCTTTGAGTCTCATCGGCATCCAGCTTTGTAAAAATGAATATTCAAAATCAGTAGTTCAGGGATTAACGCATCCAAACAATAGCTCAGTGGGAACTTGGATATGATGCGGATTGTCGTGTGGAGAGAGTCGAAAGGTCAAAACTAGCTCCAAAACATGTATTTCTCTTTTCTAAGTTAATGGTGTATCCATTGTGTATTCTCTCTTGCTTTAATCGTAAAAGGGAACATTGTGAGGAACTTGGTCGGTAAGAATTGTTGTTTAATTCATGAGTTTCGACATGAAAATTCTTCACGAGAATTTCAAGTTTATGTGAGGTCTACCAAACCCGCATTAGGCCAGCGTGGGGGATCAAGGAGCGATCCCTCTCATTTTAGCCTTGATTAACCAAGCCTTCGCTCGTACATCAGTGGAGCAGTAATAACGAGGCAGAATATTACATTCATTACACTATGTGTTTTATAGCGAACAGTTTGGTCATTTAAAAATTATAGAATATATTTTAAAATCGATAATGTCTCAAAACAAGCTAATCTGCAATCTAAATGTGAGCTGTTAAATTATCATTTTACCCTTGATTGAGCAATATGAATAACATGAATACAAAATTAATATAAAACACTGGGATTCAATCCAATCACATAAAATAAATATCACTAGCTCACATGCATGCATGCAGGATATAGGACCTTGAAAGAGTAGGAGAAAATACATTCCGTCTAAAGTCTTACACCCGACCTTATCCAACTGATTACAGTGGGATAATATTGGATTTTTCCATATCAGCCCGGAGTTTGGAATTTGTGCCCGATATGGCGATAGGCTCGTCCCCTATCACATCTGGGACGGAACTAAATTCGGCGAAATGTGGATGTACTAGTTGGCTAGTGCCATGTTATGTTATGTGTCGTTATTAAAATCTAGGTCCTGTATAATATGATGTTCCATTTAGAATTTAGCGGTGACTTGCAGCGCTATTACTAATCTAGAGTTAAAGCTAAACTTTATTTATTCTCTAGCTCACCCCTATATTTAAATCAAGATTTGAGATAAATAAAGATTTATCACAGAGCCGCAAGTGGCCCTGAAAAACCGTCACAATAAATATGGCATAACATCTCCCGCTACCACTGGCGCCACACCGCACCACGGTCCAGTTACCGCAAAACTCGAAAACTTGAAATTGAAAAGGGCTCACAGAAACAAAAGAGCGTTCGCCCGACGGCTCTTTGAATCCAAATCCTTCTTATCCACGTACTCGTAGTGTATTGTTCGACGCAACGCTTGCCCTTTCGGTACATTCTCATCGGTACAAATGGGTAACGTAATATCGCATTGTAGGATAGAGATTTGGGCTCGGGTATCGGATCATCTCTATTTATGATGGATTTATGTTTTTTTCTGTTTGCTCCGTTTTGTGCTTTATAAGAATGCAATGAATCTACAATTTATAGTATGGTGGTGCAAGCTTTAAGACGTGATTTAAAAAAAAATACACTCAACAGTCACACACCAAGTCCTGACCCCACACTAGGTATAACCTGTATCGTGGGTGTCAGAGACTATGAGAGACTTTCGGTCTCACAACACCCAGACTTGAAACAAATATCTGCGGGCCACACAAATATTTGTCTCAATACGGGAATCGGACCCGCAGCCCCTCTCTTCACAGTCAGCTACTCGCCACTGCGCCACGGAGACTGACAATAAAGGGCGATTTGTACGAAATCGCAATTATAAAGTTATAAAAATCGTCCTCCTGACTCACGTGAAGTTTGGCGAACCTTGGATGCAATTGTTACAACACTGTCAGACTGGCCTTTGGGTTAATATCATAACATTTTGTTTTAAACACCAAGCTGCTTCTTTCTCCCTGCCCTTATCCCACTTTAATGTTAGATCGGCGCAACACACTTTTTCGAGTATGTTTCAGAAAGGATTTGGCTTAGTTTTTACGACCGGCTGCCTGCCTGACGTTAACTCCCTCTGAGGGATCCAGTCCAAATAAAATTAGAAAATTCGCTTTGACCGATCTGGGATAGAATCCAGGACCTCCCGGTCCCCAGCACATACATACAACCACTAAACCAAGGAGGTGACAACACCAAGCTGCTAAAAGCTTTAAAAGTTAATGTCAATATTGCCTTTTCAAACATCAATAATATGAACTTTATCGCTTACCATCAGGTGACCCATATGCTCGTTTGCCAGTCTCTGCTATAAATATGCAAAACACTGTCTCGTTGATTGTTAACACATAATAATGTTGAACAGAATCCCCATAAAAACACAATAAAATACCACAAAACATTCGTATTATGCGCTCAACAATGGTCATGTACGTCAGTCTGTCACACCGCTCGGTGACGATGCGTTGACGAGTATTGTTGTGATATACAATGATCTCGTAAATGATGTAATAAGACCCGTGATAATATTTTGAAGGATTTTTTTCCTTTGGTATCTATATCGTATTTACTCGACGACACTTTCTTATATACATAACATACATAAACATAAGCTCACGCCTGTATCCCCAAAGGGGTAGGCAGAGGCGCCCTAGCGAACTAGAACACCCACATTTCGCCGAGCTTAGTTCCGTCCCAGATGTGATAGGGGGCAAGCCTATCGCCATATCGGGCACAAATTCCAGACTCCGGGCTGATATGGAAAAATCCAATATCACTTTGCCCGACCCGGGGATCGAAACCGAGACCTCAGGACGGTAGTCGTACCGCAGTACAACCACGCCACCGAGGCAGTCTTCATACATACATACATACACACATAAACTCAAGCCTGTATCCCCGAATGAGTAGGCAGAGGCGAACTAGAGAACTAGAACACCCACATTTCGCCAAGCATTTTCGTCACAGATACCTCAGGACGGTAGTCGTACCGCGCACGCAATACCACTACGCCACCGAGGCTGTCATTTTCTTGGCCAATATAATCAATATGAATTTTAAAACAGAAAAACGGATACGAAACCACAACCACGACGAAGCTGTTGGTTGTTCGAAGGAGTATAATTACTCTGAGCTCCTTCGTTTCCAAAATTTCCGTGGAGTTAATAAGTTCTGTCGTACACAAGAATCTAGAAAATACACACAACTTTGGAACCTTAAACCTTGCATGAACCTTGGCGTGTTAGAGCCACGCTGTAGACAGTAACGTCTACAGGACGAATGGGCCGGCTCGACCGGTTGGATACCGCTCTCTCACATAAAACCGACGAAAGGTTGCAGTTCGCTGCTGCGTTTCGTTCAGTGAGTGAGATTTCCAGTGGCCCAATTTCCACCTTATTTTCCAAATCCCTAATCCCTTCCTTTTCAGTTGGCAACGCACCTATGATACATTTGTGTTTGGGGGTGTCTATGGGCGGTGGAGATCACGTGTTCCAGTCGCTGCTATAAAAAAATACAGACAAATCAAAAACCTCCACTTTCTGAAGTCGGTTAAAAACGATGGCTATAAGCCATGTTTGTCGAATCCCATAAAAACGATGGTATAGATTTCAGTATTTTTTTAATGGATTCCTTTTTTTTAATTCGATTTTAACCACATTTATAACACTTATCTAAAATGTTACAATGCTTTTTTAATAATATAAAGTTTTATGACACTATGGTATCAATTTTCATCCAATACAATTTCAACTTCGTTCGGTACGTTTACAAAAGAATAGAAAATACTTAATTAATCATACCATAATTTTGGTTCGATTTACCATTTCGTGATACGGCAGTGTGGTGGCCTAAGGCCTGACCAGTCACATTAGTACAAGAGGTCACTGCCCAGCAGTCGTAAAGAATTAATACAAACATTCATAAACAGAATTTCCTGTTGGAGAACTAGTTGAAGACAATTTATAAAAATATGTAATTACTCGTATTTATACAGAATTCTCTATCAAGATGGCTGTATAAAGTAAATGAAAACGTATAATGTAAATGAAAACGATTTTGTAGCAATTATGTATCATAATAAATGTCTTTTTCTTCCTGAGTCACAAGACGCAGAACCGGTAACGCCGAGTATATCATTATGCGATGTATTTATATTTAAAACGTATATACGATTGTTCTATGCTAAATATATCTGTTTATAATACAATTATAATATGGCAACATTGTCATAACCGGTCGTGCAATAAAAACACACGATTATGTCGGATTTCATTAAATTGACATTTCCATTTAAGTGAACCAACAAAACGTCAAAATGAATTATGGCCACCGCAACGGCGATAATTATGAGTTTTTGTTCAAACATCTCGAGTAATTTAATAACCTATTCGGATGAAACCGAGACGATGACACCAAGAAAGCACGGACGTTAAAACGTCGGGTGGTGTCCAATCAATCTTGGCGGAGGTACCTGCGGCCTGAGCTGCGCCCGAGCTGCGGAGATCGGACCCGACTGATAACCCTTCCCCGATGCGTAATACCATTAAAACAACGGTGACAATCCGACCAAAAAATAATTTTCAACAGGTCTTTATATCGACAAATGTCGAACGCGACGTCGAACCACTCCCGCCCCTATTTCGTAAGCGCACGGTCACATATCCGCCGGCACGCGCCCGCTTTACCTCCGATGATTAAAAATGTGAGATGATGATCATTGCGAGGGGTCCCACTGAGATGGTTTGTTTAACCTCTTTGTTTTTTCTGGATGCCCGGTCGTGGGTCCGTTTTAATTAATGCCCGTCACGTGGTTTTTTTTCCGATGTTGGTTTTTCTGAAAACGTTTTTGTGTTTTGTTTTTGTGTATGGGTATTTTGAGAAATGCCCGTGGGTCGGCCGCGTGTGACGTTATATCACCGATGTCGCCCTATTGTTTTCGATTTGATATATGTTGTCGTTCCTGGCATTGATGTTTTTTAGTTGTGTGCGCGTGTTTGTACGGTGAGTGGTCACCGATTGTTCCGTGGTGACTGTTGACATTATTTATGGTAGGCGATGTCTGAGCCACCTTGTCCTATTGCCGCGTCGCTTCATCGTATTGAATGGATCGCGGTGAAATCGCTCTAATAGCATGACTTCGCAAACTGACTGATGAATGAACATTGTTTCGTACGTATTTGGCTAAACAAAGAGCTATTGATCGGTCTCATCCTTCGCTAACAAGATTTAGCTTATCTCGTTTAATCGAGAATTGTTTTGGTGATATGGGTTAGGTACGCGTGATTGGTTTCAAAAACCTTTTGCACAAATGTTTTTTTTATGTTGAGTGGCCCACTAATGCCGCTTTTATCAGATTACTATTTAAAGGTTGGCATTATTGGAATTTTATTTTATTAGTGTTAATAAAAGTCTGCCTAAAAATAAATTATGTATATACATAGTTGTTATTGCATAATACATACATACATACATAGACTCACGCCTTTTTCCCATAGGGGTAGGCAGAGACAACGGATTTCCATTTGCTATGATCCTTACACACCTCTTTCTCCTCATTCAGTCTCATTACATTCTTCATGCATGCACGTCGGTTTAGGGTACTTTTAACTTGACCTTTCTCGAGTAAATCTCTGACTTGGTCAGAGAATGTTCGATGAGGTCTTCCCCTTCCAACTCTACCATTCTATTGCATAATACTCTTAAGTAATTACCAGGCATTCATAACTTACCAGGAAGCTTTTTATAATTATTTGACACCACTTTATACGATGAAGCTCACTCTACATTGATACACCGGAGCGTATTAAACGGTTCCAAAATCGAATAGATTATGAAATGTATTGTATGACATAAAATGGACCATAAAGTCCACACCGATTGGTTTATGGTGCCCTAGTATAGATAAACGGCAATTAATGTAATCGATGATGGCCGGTTATAGTGGTCTCCGTTTAGTAGTTGGATACGGTTCAGATTTTATGTAAAGTTTGTTTTAATTTGGATAGAAAATATAATTTTAATCGGTAAATTAATGTCATGTTTAAATTTGGGATATGGGATCAAAATAACAGATGATGAAACGTCTATGCCAAAATATGGTTTCCAAACAAATCTATGAAAGGCGGTCGCAAAGGATAAAACTGAATAATTCCTACAACATGTTTGAAAAAATGTGTTATTCCGATCCTATAACGAAGTGGGATAAGGGTAGGTAGAAGAAGAAGTAGTGAAAATATTTTAGAATGTAGATATCCCACTGTCATATCCCTCGCGGCTTCATACCTCAAATATTATTAACCTTCAGGCTGTGCTTTACTTAAAATATTATGAATTGTTAACATTTCGGTAGCACAAACTCAATAAATAATTCCGTCATTTTGTCAACCATTATGACTAGAAAAGTAACAAACCATAAATCCTGACTCCATTTTTTACACTCTAGCAAAAACTTATCTCTTAAAAATCGGCCCACTAAACTAAAAGTTAATTCCAAAGAACAATATTTGTTATATATCGCAGCACGGTCGCACACATATCATTTTAAGGTACAGCCGGACCTCAAATCCGAGAAAAGGACACTTTTTAAACTCTGAGGATGGCGTAATTAGGATACTTTATTAACACAAAATAAAAATATCGGTTAGAAATATTTTCCAGATGAAGAATTGAAGAAAAATGTTATCCAGATAGAATTTAAATTATACTATGAATATAATATGTATTTAATATAAAAAATACATACATACATAAATCACGCCTGTATCCCATAGGGGTAGGCAGAGACTATAGATTTCCACTTCGCCCGATTCTGAACACTACTTTCGTTTCATCTACTTTCATCAATCTCTTCATACATTCGCGTCGGTTAAGGGTACTTTTTATCTTTCCCTTAGTTAGTATATCATCAAGTTGCCTAAAATAAGTGCGATGCGGTCGATCTTTTCCTTCCACACTCGTCTTGTGTATCTCTTTCATCAATCTCCTATCAACCATCCTCTCAATATGTCCGAACCATCTCAACATCCCTTTCTCTATTCTTGTCACTACACCTTCTTTCACTCCACAAAATAAAAGTCTCAAAATAAAACACAAAATATAAAATTAATATAAAAAATAAGTTTTAATATCGAAAGTGGAAACTTTAAGAATATCATGGAGCATTTGTGTAACCTTTAATTGAGAAATTTAGTTAGAATCATCATAATCAGCCATAGGACGTCCACTGCTGAACATAGGCCTCCCCCAAAGATTTCCAGATCGACCTGTTGGAAGCGACCTGCATCCAGCGCTTATAATTTAGTCATATCAATAATGTATTTTTATAAATATTTTTGTAATAAATGAAGCCTAAGAAAAACCTTCACTTTTCGTATCTTATATTTACTCTTTAAATATGCGTCATTATCAACCTTCGTTTTGAATTGTATTGGTGCTGTGCCTTAAGTAGTTTCTCATAATATCGTTTTCATCTTTCCAGGTAAGTAACTGGAGATTTTTTCGATCCCGGTGTAAGTTACACTTTATGTACGGGACGAAGACAAATTGATCGCAGATACGCGAGTATGACGTTACAGTACAGGTAAGTGGGAAATATATTTATTGCACAACGTGTTACTGAATTAAACGGAGAATCGGGACCGCTTTGTTCGGAATCGTTCGTATTATCCTTTGTTTATTTGCACTTATATTATTAAGCTAAGGGCTGATTTTATAATAACCAGTTAACTTTTGTCTGAGGAATAATTTCCACGGTTTAACAGTTAAAGTATGATAACATAAATGATATAATTTAACACACCATTATTATAATAGTAATAAAATGTATTCGATTAGAATATCTTCGGTATACAAATTATCGTCATTAATTGGACCGTGTTGTGCAGAAATGACCCAATCCACAAAAAAAAAATTACATCAATATGGTGGTCTATTAGTCGCCTCCTTGGTCTAGTGGCAGCATGTATGGGCTGTGAACCGGGAGGTCCTGGGTTCGATTCCCAGGTCGGGAAAAGCAAATTTTCTAATTTTATTTACCCGGGACTGGATCCCTCATAAGGGGTTGACGTCAGGCAGGCGGCCGGTCGTAAAAACTTAGCCAAAGCCTATGTGCAACATGCTTGAAAAGTGTGTTGCGCCGACCCCACATTAAGGTGGGATAAGGGCAGGTAGAAAGAAAAATATGGTGGTCTATTAATGGTTTAGATCATGTTGGCATCAATAAAAAAAACTTTTTTTTGTAGATTGGCTCATTTCTGCAAAACACGGTCCAATTAACCTACCTAATGTTAAGCGTATTATGTATGTATGTATGTCTATTTCCGCCATCTTTCCCTAATCGAGAAAACGTAACTAGAATCAAAACACATAAAATAAGGTTTCTCTAAACTCAAAATCAAACATTCAAAAATCCCTCTTGTATTATTATTTACAATACTCCGCACAACAAACATATTGCCAGGTGTGTACAAATTTGACCGTCTGTGCGTCTCGGGTTACGAGTCCCGAGAGTGCACGGGATTACAACCCCATGCCCTCTGATGTATGATCGCGTCCCCAGCCACCGAAATGTATTAGAGTGATTCGAGAAAGGAAAGCGCCTAAAATAATGATGCAGTCATTATTCAGTCGAGTCTCTTGCACTTTTTCGAAACAAAACACATACACAAAACAACTATTGTAGCTACTAATTTCTTAAGTTTACGCGAATGTTACATTGTAATAAAACTATATTTAACGCACCTCAGTCCGACCCGTGACCACGAAGACTGCAAAGCCTTCGAAACGTCGGGCATAAAAATTAAAACAAATCGTGATAGAATCCGTAAAAATAGTTTTATTTCAAACTATTTTAGCTGTCATCTACTCGTAGAACTATGAGCCATAGATAAAAAATGTTTTGTGTGAGTGTTAGTGCAGGACACCCGACTTGTGATAGGGATTCGACAAAACGACGGCCCTAAAGCAACTGGCTGGACGTTTTGGAGGAAGATATGAGAGCTAATGGTCTCATTGTGGAGAATGCTCAAGATCGGGCGAAGTGGAAGCGTTTAAGTAGGAAGGGGGACCCTGGCAGAAGGCCTGGCAGAAAGAAAAGAAAGAATGCTTCAATGATCATGTATAATATAATACCTCTAATATAATATTAGCTCTATAATATTACTGTCCCACTGTTGAGCACGGGCTTTCTCTACTAATGAGAGGGGTTAGGCCTTAGTATACCACGCTGGCCTGATGCGGGTTACTAGACTTCACATACCTTCGAAATTCTTGTGAAGAAATTCTCGGGTATGCATGTTTCCTCACGATGTTTTCCTTTACCGTTATAGCAAGCGATATTTCACAATGAAAATACACTTAACATAAAAAGTCAGAGGTGTATACTCCATTTTAGGGTTGGTCTCGAACCTCCGACATGATGATGAACATGTACACTTTATTAATATCATTGCACTCATACAATGTCAAAATTGCATCTTTAGCAGTAACACCTGGCCAACATGCAGATAAAATAATTTCATAGAAACATGGTATATTTAAATTAAATATTCTGTAAATTTAATTAGATTTTGTCTTACATATTCAATTTGTCAAGTTAATTGCATTGCAAGATTGAGTTTGAGTTTGAGTTGACAACTTTCGCACCATATTAAAATGAACATTTCGCTGATGCATGCGGATTGTTCCCGCGACGTCCCGGGTTGCAATCTCACTGCGACAGGCTCCGTTGGACCGGAAAATTGAAACAAGGGACAAAACAAATTTATCACTTCTATACCAAGTCCTTATTGCAATCTCGTAAATACCAGGATACTACGAAATGTAAGAGATTACATCTAGGGTGAGGATTTAGATGTGTTATTATGAGTTAATTGTATCATAGTTATGTTGTCCTTTCGGTCTCGGTGGACATCCTTCGTAAGTACGGTGCGAATACCGTCCTAAGGAGAATTGTAGAGAGGATTTGGCTTAGTTTTTACGACCGGCCGCCTGCGTGAGTTCAACCCCCTATGGGAGATCAGTCCCGGGCAAATTAAATTAGAAAATTTGCTTTTACCGACCTGGGAATTGAAGCCATGACCTCCTGGTCCACACATATATGCTGCCACTAGACCAAGGAGGCGACTAAAAAGACCATCAAAATAAATATAAAAACGTACAAAAAAGACCACCAGACAAATATAAGATAATACTTTTAATATAAGTTGTTGCCTGTCCTTTTTTGGTTTGACAAATAAACTTTCTTTCTTTCATTCTTTCTTACTATAAGTTATAACATAACTTATAGTAAAAAGCGCTTTTCTTCTCTTGCATAAAAACATAAATACAGGCCATTTTACTTTTTTTTTCACCAAAAATACAATTTGATCAGTCTGTCCATTACTCGGATTAAATAAAACCCGAGAAAAACTTTGATCATAAAAACAAATTTTACTCAACGAATTGCGTACAAACAATAAATCACTACTATACGAGCCACGAGGAGAAAAAAAGAACAAATTTTTCGCCCCCTCGGTCCCACAGGGCGGAGAAAATCGCAACACGATCGTCTTTTGAAAAATAATGATGTCATCAAACACTAATCCGAAAGCTTTCATGCGGATTACAGATCAACAAACTTACCTTTGTAGTTATTTATACTTTATTACACTCCATTTTCAACCTTATTACCTTTGTGTAAGGACTTTATACTCGTTTACTTACTCGCAAAAAAGAAGCAGAATTTGTAGGCATCGTAAAAGTATTTTACTCGCATAAACCACGATTATCATTTACAAACACACGAAGATACACCATATTGTGTTCAAATTACGTATCATTTTCGCACAACACATCTCCGAATTCAATCAAATAATCGCACCAATGGCCACCGAGGTATATTCTGCTCTAAACTTTAGAGAATAGAGTAGTTTTTTGAATGCGGAAGATCACAGGGTAGCGGCACACCGGGTGACGCTGGCTGGTGCGTCATTTCGATACATTAGGCATGTGATTTATGCGCGGGAAGAGGCCGAGTCAAAACATGCAGGGCGCCCGCGTGCGGTGTGTAACCAGCCCTGCAGGAGTAGGGTTGAGTGTCTAATATTTTGAGAGATCAGAGATGTCTAATGTGATTGTCATTCAAGACCTTTTCAACCCTAAAATACGATCGGCCTATTTGAAAGTAATTTTAAAAAATCAAAGCTTATGGTCGATATTATTTTGTAATAAAGTTCGTATGTAGATTAAAACATTCCGTGACTTCTGTACAAAACTTTGTTTGTAGAGACAAGGTTATTATGATGTTAAAAATATGTAGAGACCTAATATAAATAGGGCCAAATTTACCCAAATTTTATTAAACCTCAAAAATAATTTGCAATACACAAGATTATTTACTAAAATTTCCAATAATCCAAAATTTATTCGGAGTAATCCTACATCCCTGATTACATTTGGCGATACAGAAAGAGGGAGCAAGCGTGGAGTATGTCCCGCGAGAATAAACACCCCCAGAGACTTCCAAATTACTATAAGCGGATACAGCTTTTTGTCACCGGTGTCCCACGACACTCGAAACAGAAACACCTTGTCTACACACACTCTACTCTAAAACATATTAATTAACTTCAAACTCAGTGTTTTTGAAAAATATTTGACTTTGACTATAAGAAAATTACATCAAAAAACCACCCACCGCTACCGGCTCTACCAATAAGTGGAATCAGCGTTTTTAAAATATTTTGAAAAAAATAAATCTTCATGGTCCCCCAAAGTGGGTTTCAAAAATCCTTAGCGGCCTCCCGAACTCTACTAAAATCTACATAGGTCTGATACACGTCTAAATCTCCACATCTCCTTTTGTCGGGACCCACAGTTTGGAAAACATGGAACTGAATGAAAATAAGTAACATTAAACCCTGATTTTTGATACCTAAATATAAACCAACACGCACATTGAAAACCACTATCCCCACCTCTATCAAATAAATTTATGGTTTGCAACATACAAATGACGCCCGTCACCATACATCGATTTATCATAATTTAAAACGGGACTGTCATTTCGCAACTAAGTGAGTTTGGGATCGAGCGACCCACCCCCGGGTTAAAACGTGTACTACAGCCATTTTATTGCGAAACACAAAAGGGTTAAGTGAACCGAGCGCTTAATTGTGTTTTATGCGTTTTAATTTGTTTTCGAAAAACGTTATCGTTGGGGTCTTTTGGACCACTTTTTCATTGAAGGGTTGAAATGCAACATCAAAAGTTTTTAGTTTTTATGCACTCCCGGTAATTGCTGTTGATTGTTATTAAGACACCATAAGAAAATATCGTATTGATTCATATTCGGAATGGAATGTATAAATGAAAGAGATAGGAACAAAAAACCTGGCAAGGTTCGCAAGATTCTTTATTTTATGTTCTGCTATGGTAATTAACGATTGATAAATATTAATATTTTATAACCAATTTACTCTTATTACAAAGAAATCTGAAATACATTAATATGCACTTTATGTACTTAGAATAAGATAACAATTAACATATTTGAAAATAGTTCTACATAATCAATGCCTCAATAAAATTTAATTACTCGTTGGTATTCCACACCGTCCGGCGACAAGATATGCAGCTATTAATCCAGGTGTAATCGATACAAGCTGACCATTACACGTGGCAGGTAAATTTGATACAGATATATACAATTTTAGGAGAGTTTTTATTAACACAATAATACATTTTTAAGTGGCGTTTAAAAATATCACCCTCGCAAGTTAACGAGCCTATTCTATTAAGCAATTACGTCGGAGCTTAGGACACCTGGTGCCGTACCTCCACTCTATTAATAAGTAAACACGGTTTAAAAGACGCGCCTCTAATGTGCTCCTTCCATTAGGCGACGCTGTAAATTATCCTCCTCGGATGTTATGGCCGCCTGGTATTCCCGACTACCGGAATGATAAGTGACAGTAAAAAATCGAGAGGTGTCCGTATTTTTGATAAGTTCTGGCGTTCACGATAAAATGTATCGAGTGTTTTGGGTTCCGTTGGTATATCATTGATTACGACGCGTGGCATGATAACAAGTTCCGGTCTGTTATCTCTTATTAGCCTTATATTATGTCGGATAGATTGTTGCTAGCATGGTTGTTAGAAATATTTCATCTTATTTTTCCAAGAGTTATGATTGTATATAAAAATGTTGCAATAATGATAATCATCCGACGTGAAATGTTTGCTATATCATATAAAATGAAGGCCAATTATCCAATCCCATTCTAAAATACATTTTCGAATATGAGGCTCATTAATAAACACAATATACAACAACGGTCCTACTGTGATGTGCGGTACGCTAATCTCTCGCAATATTAACATCTATATACAAAAATAAATAAAACAAAACGCCCACAAGAACGCGTTACCAAAACAGCTGATTCTAAAATATTTAAATTCGATTCAAAACACACATATTTCATGTTTCGTAAACGTCCACTAAAAAAAACCCTCAAACGCCCGCCGCTGGTACGCAAGACCCCACTTACTATTTCTGTGCAATCATGAATCCAATTTTTTATGGGACGCGCGTTGAGCCGTGACGTGTGTGAAAAAAGTTTGTGCACCTAACGGGCAATGTATGTCCGTAATTTTGCAGATATTTTCCTTTCGTCCGCTTGTGATTTACATGTTATTGTTATGAGGTTGGAACAAATGACGTTAATAGCTCCAACGCACTGAGATATTGGGCAATAATCTTTATCTTTATACTCGTCAAGAATTTCGGTATCTATCCTCGAGACTTATGTATTTTACGCGAAGACGCGCGACATTTTTTTTACTCATAACCATTTAAACGCATGACAAACGTTACACGAGTATACACGCAACCGTTGTTTCGAGTAATTTTATTAAAAAATCAATTGGATATAGCATATTCGAATATGTGGGAAGATAAAAGAAGTAACGATTGGCCAAGTGTGATCCATAGAATTTAACTTTTTCTACATTATTATGAAAAATACGCACTGCCGCAAATAGATAGTTAAAGTATAACCTAAGTTAACTAAACTTACTGCGACTTAGTTAACAACTACACTCACTGTACTTCTGCTGTCATCCGTAAAGGAGAGTTTCAGCTTGCCGTAGTCAGTAAATGATAAAATTAGAACCATTGATATTTTTTAAAAATCTAGAAAATCGATCTAATTTAAGCAAAGACATTGCATAGCAAACCTAAAAAATACATAAATTAAATATCGGAATTCGTGTGTAATTCCGAATCTATTATTCAATTCGGTTGGAAAAATTGTAATTATTGTGGTAATAAAAATCTACACAAATAACTTGGTGAAACTCTTATTGCGCGTCTGTTTAGTGTACAAAAGGGCATGATAGTGTAATAACACACTCGTCGTAATAGCGGCGAAGTGCTCTTATGTGAAGGGTCGTTTGGACCCTCAAGTGGCTCTCGACTCTCGACTCCCGGCTCGCGCTTTAGAGGGTTATATTTACCGTTAGTTAAAAAACAACTACTGGAAAACAGATGCCTTTTTTAAACATTTTACTTAATGATATAAATTGTGTAAATTAAGCTACTTTCGATTGGCTTTAGACGACAAATATTGTTAAATTTGATATTGTTTTTTTTTAAACTAGACTTTTCTCGATGTCGCTCCTTTTCCGGGATAAAACCTATATAAGTCAATGATAGTGTAGTTTTAGACAGAAGATTACTTTTTCTTTACATACAGACAAATTCTATCAAGGGGGCCGCCATTTTGTTTTTTTGTTTTTGACCCGATTGACTTCAAAATATATATTTGGGTCGCTCCGTATTCCTGAAGAACTTATCCGGAGTTAAAACTAAAATAATCACAAGTTTAAAAACTTAATGGACCGATTTCAAATCCGATGGTGACTAAATTTATATGGGACCACCCTTGAAATAAGCTCTATCGAATAAAAAAGAATTTTGAAACCGGTCCACATTTGGCGGCGATATCGCCTAACATACATAAAAAAATACAGACGAATTGAGGACCTCCTCTTTTTTGGAAGTAGGTCGAAAATAATGGACCACCATTTGGGTTTTTCTTTGTTTTCTTATAAAATTTTTGCTTATTCATTAAACTATGTCATGTATGGAATATTAGGACTAAAAGAACAGATCGGATCGACAAATCAAAAACCTTATATTCCTACAAAAGCGTGCGAACCTGCGGGTATAAGCTAGTTAATAATAATTATTCAAGCAAGCCAAACCAATCTAAATTCTGCCACACAAAGCATTAAAAATTATCTCGCTTGTACAGTAAGCAATTACCCTTTTTCACCGTTTATTGCTAGTATATTGAAGTCATGAAGTTGTCCGTACATCCTTTATAACGAGTCATTAATGAGCTCGATTATAATTATCACACGCTTGGGGAATCACCTTGCAATGGTATTAATTTAAGGGTTCAATGTTATTATGGCGAAGATAGTTCATACATAACACTTATTATTTTGCTACTAATTAACACGTCCGAAAAAGATCATGAGTAAAACATAACATGTACATAAGCTCACGCCTGTATCCCCGAAGGGATAGGCAGAGGGGCACCAGCGAAGTAGAACACACATTTCGCCGAGCTTAGTTCCGCCCTAGATGTGATAGGGAGCGAGCCTTTCGTCATATCAGGTACAATTTTCAGAATCCGAACTGATATTGAAAAACCCAATTCCACTTTGCCCGACCCGGGGATCGAACCCGAGACCTCAGGACGGAAGCCTTACATCATGAGCTTTGTATGTAATCGGTTTTAGGTGTTTAAGATATGCTACCGTTTGATATACATATAAGCTACCGACTAGACTCAGGAGTCAGGACACCGACGCATGGCTTTCTATATAAATGTAGAAGTTTTGAGAAATGCTTATAATTTTTTATATATTTCAGACAGGAGAACGTAATTTACGACAGTTTTGTACGTTCGCATTGAAAGCGCTCGACTCGCGTCGTTATCACCTGATTCGTGTCGTGTACAACAAAATCTTAATGTGTTAAGAACAATATAAAAAAATGTAATAAAAAAAATGTAGGTGTCATAAAGTTTTCATGAAAATTATACGAGCTCCCCTTTTTGCACGAAAAATTCGAAAATGTAATAGACCACTGTCTATAAAAATTACTTTATTCTTTAACATCCCAAGCATAGATACTTACCTACTTCTATAAAATAGTCATAATATATTAACAATCCATCTTAAATTCCTCACCTAGTTACTAGGTGAAGTTACATGTCGAGTGCTGAACATTTACTGCGCCATAAATGGCTAATTAAAAACCCTCCGACAGCTAATCCTATATAAACAATACGGATTTATGACTCCGGATTACATACTAAAACAATAAAATATTATTTGTGTACGGACACGGTGACCAACATACGGACAACACGTACAGAAATGTAGTAAGGCAACTTAGTACGAACAAGATTACAAACTTTAAATAATTCTGATGACCATTGTTTGTCAGTAGTAGAGTTTTTGGACTGCACTACGCTTACTATCCCCTTAGTACAAGTTTTTCTCGAATCTCGAAATGTACGATAGTTTACAGCATCTCCATATGTACATTTTTTAGTTCGTTGTAGTTTCGTTAGTTCGCAAAGTGGCGTTGCTAGTCAAACGAAGTACAAAACGCAAACTATCGTCGATTTCGAGAATCGAGAACTGTCAAAATAAACTCGTACTAGGGGTATACATAGGTTTGTATACTGTAGTCACTTGCCGTTCCCGGTAAAAAAAATTGCGTACAGCAGTGTTAAGACGATCCATGTGACAATTTATTTAATAATATTATTGCTTTGAATTCGTTTTCAGTTCCAGTTTGGGCCACAGTAAAAAAAATTGTTTATAAAGTTAAAAGTGAAAGTTCTACACTTGCACTGTCGGTACACTGATCATTTTGTTAATTTAGTGTGCTATAGAGCTTTTTTTTTTTATTGCAGAGATTGGCAAACGAACAGATGGGTCATCTGATGGTAAGTGATCTCCACCGCCCAGACACACATGACACAAAAAGAATCATGGCTGCGTTGCCAACCTAAAAGGAGAGAATGAAAGGGGAGGGAAAAGGAATTGGGAAAGTGAGGGGGGAAATGGGCCACCGGAAATCTCACTCACCGAACGAAACGCGACAGCAAGCTGCCACTTTACGTCGGTTTTCTTGTTTTAAATTGAACTCTACATTTCATTTTGATATTAATTATAATGAAGTGAAAGAAACAAACATATAGAAATAACGAGTAATTGATGCTTAAAACACCTTACCCAATTTTTTTATCGTAATATAATTTTCTAAAATGACAGATATTTTTCCATTTTAAATGTTGCCTTACTGTCCCGTGCTTTCAAATGACCATTGGTATTCGGTACCCCGGGTCCCTCCCGGCGCCTACCGCCCGCCGCGCCACGACCGCCGCACCGCGCCGCTTGAGCTCGTGCGTTCCTAGTAAAACGAATCTAAACAACATACATACTCACGACTGTTGTCGTCGACGAGGTAGGCAGAGGCGCGACTAGTGCACCAACCTTTCGCCAAGTTAATTTAGCGTCCCATGATGTGAGAGAGGGCGAACCTATCGCCACAGCGGGGACAAGTTCCAGTCTCTCAGAGAAGACTCCAAGGCTGAGATCTATAGAGCGAATTTCGACTAAGTCTAAGTCAAAGTAACGGACTCAGTGAGGATTTGTTAAATCGAACTTTCATTTAGTTCGAGTCATACTTTAAAAGAAAAATAGACTGACAGACTTTCTTGTAAAAAATGACTCGAACTAAGTTAAACTCTTCACTGAGTTTGTTACTTTCATTTAGACTTAGTAGACGTTCGCTCTATAGATCTCAGCCCAAATTCCAAGCTGATACTGCACGAAAAAACTAAAACATACCCTACCCAGCGACCAAACCCGAGACCTCGGGATGGTAGTTTTACCCAAACAACCCCCTTTTTGAATCCATTCTGAACGCTTAAATAGTAACGGACGGCTCGACCTCCAGTGGCCGAGACGCTTATGTAACATATAACGGGTTAACAAATATTACGCCGTCCGCACACTGGAGTCGGATTAGAGCAGGAAGAAAAATTGTAGTGTGTAATTACCAGTATTACCACAGGTTGATGGCGTGTGCCAATTGAGCTGTGAAGCACTGCCAGTACAAAAACTCAACCCATTATCGCGTCCACTGCGTATGTTAACACGCTCGTACAGTACGCTCATATAGTTTTTACAAGAGCCGGTTGTTAGTTGGATGTGTCGATCAGAGACGAGTGTCAGAATCACTGTATTATTCGAATACTGAACTGTCCATCAAGTATTTAATATCCGCTTTTAAAATTAAAACCGCTCTGTCAAAATTGTATGGCGCAGAACAATGTATTAACTAGTCGTTAAGTTGAATATGTTTCAGTATACGTAGGTTAGACTACTTTATTAAGGCTCAATTGCACCACTATTATTAACCTAGAGTTAGTCCTAACCGCAAGCTAAATTGACAGAAAATGTATGAATGACATGTAACTTAACTTGCGGTTAGGACTAACTCTAGGTTAATAATAGTGGTGCAATTGAGCCTAACTCATGCATATAATGCGGGTATGTATATGTATATATTGATAGGTATCATTATCCTTACAAATCCGTTATACTGAGACTGGTGTGTCTGTGGATTTATATTGCGTTTTAAAAGGTTTCCCGTCTCTTTATTTCATTTTTGGCTCTTAATTTGTGGGATAATGCCAGAAACTGCAGTAACTTCTTCCACTTACCTTTATCTCACTGTAATGGACCGCCACTACAATGTTTTTTGAGTATTTTTTTCCACCAGAAGCATACTTGACTTTAAACCCAGTCTGGGCGGTTTCCTTGCAAGTTGTGTTAGAAACATCAACAATGTTTTCCAACTGGGACTCGAACCCAGGACCTTCCGGTACAAAATCCGTAAACGCTGTCACTAGACCAAAAAGGCGGCCTATGCATTATGCAGGTATTCCATATGCCTCTTATTATTCCTGTATCATATCCCAGCGCCTGGGATGTGTGAACGTCACGTCCCATTCGCCGCGCCGTGGGCCCGTGGCCGTGGTCGACCAAGCAGATAGTGGCACGTCCAGGCACGTACCTTGGCCTTTACCCCGCGCCGCGCCACGCCGCGCCGTCAAACGAAAACGTCAAGTATTCTTTCAACGCGTCATACATAATGGGTCACGCGCCGCCACTGTTTTAAAGACTAAGCCGCTTGCCTGATGTTGATATGAATAGAAAGAAAAAAGAAATATATTTCCGCTCTAAAATAATAACAAGTTTAAAAACTTGACGGAACGACTTCAAATCCGATCATGACCGAATTTATATGAGACCCTTAAAAAAAGCTCTATCAAACACTAAAAGAATTTTGAAAATCGGTCCTTATTTGGCGGAGATATGGAACATACATATTTTTGTTCGATATAGCCTTTTTTTAAGGATGGTCCCATATAAATTTGGTCACGATCGGATTTGAAGTCGGTCCATTAAGTTTTTGAACTTATGATTATTTTCTAATAATAATTTCACATGAATCAAAATATTGAAAGGTTGGTCCGTAAGATGTTAGTCATACATGACACATATGCATAATAATTGGAGCGCGAGGAAACCCGAATGCAAAACGTAGCAAGTCAGTAATGAAGACGGGTCTCCGAGTTGAATGCTTTTGAAAATAATCGCTTTATGTTGCACGCCCGATTCGTATAATACTCATTAGCAAACCTGGTCATGTTTGTCTGTTTGTTCAGATTTGTTTACAGTATTTTAATTTTCGAATGCTTCACCACCAGTAATTATTGTCTTTTCAAACTGTGTTTTTTACAAATAATTTTAAAATGTAGTTTGTTTTTAATAAACGGCGTAGTATTAAAATATTGTAGGGGACTGTTTTTTCTAATTTATTTATTCACACGATACAAACTTATGAGCTAATAAATCGTCCCATAACACTTTGACTGCGGGATTGATTATTATAACAAATACTTTGGCCCATTTTTTTTCTGTATCATTGAGTTTGTTACGGGCTAATGTTTTGCATTACCGGACACTCCGAGTTTCATTGCTGTGTCGATTAATGCGTGCCATTAATGATCCTGAAATTCAGGAGTTGCATTGGCGGGTGTGGTTAGGATATTCTAAAAAATGTTATTCATTATCGAAATCGAAAATTGCAGTCCTTGAATTGCTTTTGAGCGGGACAATTAATTGGTAACTTACGACTAAATTAATAAAATTATTTTATGTATCTACAAAACTACAGAAAGTAAAGGTCATGTAATATATAATACGAATGATAGTGATTATAAAAAAGAATTGAAAAGTTATTTAATAAATAACATTTTGTATGCAATATTTTAATAAGATACCTACTGCCGTTAGTTAAATTAAGTCTTGTGTGTTAAATTTATTCTGTATGCAAAGCCCATAGCAATTACATAAAACACTTCTCCAACTCATATTTTAATATGAAATTATAATTTTAATATGCACAAAGAGATAAGTGAAGCCGCGAGTAGAACTAGCTAGTTAATAATGACGCCGGAAGCCGCCCATAACGCACCGCACTTAATATAAATCATCCACTTAACACTTTTTTTTACTGGAAAACGCAACGACAATATCATCTAAATATACCGGGAACGCATAAAAAGTTTAAAAGTTTATTTTAGTGTACCGCGATGAGAAAGTATGCGTCGCCGCCTGAGCTACGGGCCCTGTCGCCGCAGTGGACGTCGCGCGTCCATCATAGCTTCACCCATCTCTTTCGCACTCACAACATTACCACTCTATCTCTTGCCGAAGCACCATGCGTGTAGTATGAAACAATCACGTTTATTGTTGAAATTCAAACCTTATTGAAATAGTCGAGAATAGGTACGTTCCGTTTCAGTGTTTTGAATTCGAAATTGGAATTTTTTATCTACCTACCATCAGTTCTAATGATTTAACATTCATTTATTTAAAAATTGACGACCGTTAAGATATATAAAATCGACAAAATTGTCCCTTCCATAAAAGCGATGCGAACCGAAACGAGATATTATCGTTTTATTTTACCTTAATTTCTGCCTATTTTTTTTCGTCTCCGTATTGAGAAACGTCGTCGGATGCATCACGGTCGTGCCTTAAAGTGTTTTTTATTTTTTTTCACGTTCCAAATGACACAGAAAAGCTTTTTGTGTGACGCGCCTTATCGCAACGATGCAGCGCAAAAAGTTTTGCAAACATTTTGAAATATAGACTTTTGTATTCAAATTCTTGTTGAATACAAAATGTTAAAATAAATCTTAGCGCTGTTGTCGAGTTGAATTGTTGTGATTTCTCTACTTCTGCTGGATATTTGAAATTTACTGGCGTTTAAAAACCTGTCAAATATAATTAAACAGATGAAAGGCTTGATTGTGCCAAAAAGCTTTATTTATACACTGGCATGAAATGTGTTGTGATTTAGAAAGAACATTGCTTTTGCACAAAACACCTGTCAAAAATGCACGCTCCGAGAATCAAACCCGGTTGTATGTCTTCACGCTTAATTTCCAAAATGTACGTAAATAGCATCGATATAATAATATACCTAGATGCACAGTTCCATACAAATATCATTGTAAACAGTGTCCTCGACAGACAAAACAAATAGACATCACAAATTTAATTAAATTAACACAAATATGACCTTATAGACGCGGCATAAAGTAGCTTTTTAAATTGAATGTTCAAACGTTCCTATATTCGAAATTTTTGAATTTCTAATCATTTTTGAATTTGACAATAATTTGACATTATTAAAAGAAACATTCTAGTCACTTGGACAAAGATTGAATGGAGTCGAATAGTTCTTGTATTTATCTGTGAGAAATTTTGACCACGTGGCGTACAATGTAGATGAGAATGGCGATATCTCTATAATAATTTTACTTACATTAAGAGATAGATAGAGTATAAATGTTTAGAAGATAACAAAGCTTATGAGTAATGAATATGAAATAAGCACTGTTTTGCCTTAGCGTGATTCATAAATAAATAAATAACACCCAACAGTCACATACATAGTCCTGGCCCCACACTAAGATCGTCCTTTGCTCTTTAGATTCTTAATAATTTTTTTTAGACTATCATTTCGTTTTCTTAATCTTTTGTTCTGCCTTTTTAAGTTTCGCACTAAATTAGATTTAAGTTTAAATTTTTGGTTGCGTTCTTTCAAATTATCTTTCAAAAATAACGTCTTAGGTGTGTTAAAGATTGATGAAAATTCTGATGGTATTGGTGATCCTTCATTATTTATTAGTTCAATTGCTGGTTCCTGGAAATGAATATGTTTCCAATAAATGATGACGCCACAATTACTGTTGTAGTAATTATGCCTAACGACCGGTTCCAATAAATGATCTCAATCCAAGAATCCAAGATAAAAATGAAATATTAAAAAATGAAAAATCGCGAGAATGAACCATTAAAATTATTATTTGACAGCGGAATGTTCAACTTTGTTCATGTTGGCATTTTTTTATGATCTGCACACTTTGATTGAAAACATTTATTAGAATTAGCCGCAAATTATTAAATAGTCATTTTACATGGCAGTATGTACCTAGTATATGCTTGCTATTGATGAATTCTGTATCAAATATTTTTCAACTATTACACTTGTACTGCACCCTGCCTCATTTAAACTTGTAGTTACGACAATCTAAAATAAAGTCAATAAATGTGGCAATATTTATTTATTTATAGGTACACCAACAGCATACATATTGTTAAATTAAATAGTGAACATTAGTTAAGGACAATGTAGCTGATGACAATTTATCACCTTTATTTTTGGTACAGCATTATTTTTAATTTTCCTAATCCCTTTTTCTGTATAATATCCATCGGAATCGGCAAAATGGTCTGAACAAAACACACTTGAGTAATTGGGTTTAAAATTTTCTTCTCTCCTTTCTTCGGAAATAATTTTACGCCATTTATCTCTTACTATTTCATTTCATGGAAATCTGTAATTAATAAATAAAATTAATAAAAAAAATCATAAATTTAAAATAAATATAATATATTTACAAAAAAAAACGACTCCATATATTTCATTGTTCCAAATCATGATTTTAAAAGGGCCAAAATATTTTATTAACTGAATTCGTTAAATTAATTATTTATACACGTTTAATACTTAATTTAACATGATTAAGGTTTTAACAATCAAGTAAGGGAATTATACTTACTTAAAATGTGAAATCCCATGTGTTTTGCGCTTTGTAAGAGTGTTATTTTTGCACTCTTTCACAGAGCATTTAGGCATCTTCACAGACGAACGGTCGGCGCCCGACTGACAGCCAACAAGTGCTTACTTACATTTTAAGCACTCGTTGGCTGTCCCACTTTCTGAGCGTCAACTGTGCATCTAGGTATATTATTATATCGATGGTAAATAGGGCAACTGTAGGTAAAGGTACATTAGAATAAAATTGACAGTGTCTAGATTTTCTTCATCATACAGTTTAATACCAAACTTATTTTACTTACGCTACATAACATAACATAACATAAGCTCACGCCTGTATCCCCGAAGGGGTAGGCAGAGGCGCCCTAGCGAACTAGAACACCCACATTTCGCCGAGTTTAGTTCAGTCCCAGATGTGATAGGGCGAGCCTATCGCCATATCGGGCACAAATTCCAGACTCCGGGCTGATATGGAAAAATCCAATATCACTTTGCCCGACCCGGGGATCGAACCCGAGACCCCAGTCGTACCGAAATACAACCACACCACCGAGGCAGTCTTACTTACGCTACATTAGTTACAAAAATATAACGATATTACAAAAATAAAGTTTTCAAAACGATTCCGTCAAGAGGCTCGGTCGAGTGTCAAACAACAATGGTGAAATATAATACGCTATTAAAAATGTTTATAATGGGGCGTTTTGTATGGAAAATCAAACATTATGCTTTATCCACAATGAGCTATAATAATAACATGAAAGCCGTACCGTTTTTACTAATACCCGAGCGTTTTCCGGACGGACGCACTTTACGCGCGGTCTCACTGATAGCGGCTAGTAATGTAGAATTTTATTAGCAGGCCCTTGAATGCTGAAACGCTATTTAACTATGACAGCTACTTACATTGTTTTGCGGCATAGAACTTTGACGGATAAAGCGGCTTCCAGTAGCATGACACGACCTCAATGTTTTAGTTTTGTTTCAGTATTCGGAAGCTAATGGAGTAATACGTCGACTGAAACTGATTGCTTCACTGTTAATTATAAGTTGTCGTTATCAGCTGTGGCATATTTTATTACGAAAAACTCTAATTACGCAATAAATCATCAATAAGGAGGTTTTCAATAAGTAGGTTACCGTTGTTTCTATGACTGTTCACACTCCCGCGACCGCTCATGATTCCGCTGCCCGCTGTCTCTCGGACCGCACGCACGTCGCAACGCATTACATGCACGGACGGGCGTGATGCTCGGATGAATTATTAAATATTAAAGTTGTCGATGCGCCGCGCCGCCACTCCGCTGCTCCGCTCCACCGTCGACCGCCTTCCATCGCCTTCCACTGGTGTTTTGTTACACTGTTTGTAGCGCTGTAGTTGTATAAAACTAACTTTCCGCTCATGAATCCATCCGTGTCATTAACAGTTTTCAACCCCTTCTCCATAGGAATTAATTTCAAGCAACAAAACTGAAACACTGTTTCATTGAATGTGTTAAAGATCATTTATACCAGCATAAATATTCAGCAATCAGCATTGTGGTTCAGCCTTCTAGCTTTAATTTTTCTCTAAACAGCTTCGCTCACAGCGCTGAAACAGCGACGAAATGTCAAATGTTTGAAAACCAGACGTTTCGTCGGTGTTACGGGGTGAAATGCGGATAAGGTCCCAGTGTTGGAATTTGTGCACGATAAAGTGATAGACGAAAAGGTCGCAGGAAGTCGGTGGAGGCAGGCCGCTTCCAACAGGTCGATCTGGAAATCTTTAAGAGCGACCTATGTCTAGCAGTGGACATTTAATGATGGTCCTGTGGAGATATAATGACGATGAAGGCGATAGGGACATCAATTAATGAACGGCGAGATGTGGATATTACTGCTATTCACTTCTGCCTACCACTTCGGATATAGAGTCGTGTTATATACTGTTTAATCACTCGTCTCGTGATGTGAAATACAACCGCATGGCGACGACCTACTGCCCGTCTATATTTAGATATAATCTGAATGTCTAGACGGAACAAATGTATTCTAGTATTTGTAATACAATGACTGAGCACTAAGTAAGTTGCTTGTTTCCGATGTGCTGTGACGTCCTTCAGGATTAAAGTAGCGGTTGGTTGTGAGAGAATAAAAATGTTAAGATCACACCTGTATATTCAAAGGAGTAGGTAGAAGTGCACCCAGAGTGGAGATTGCCGAGCCTTTTGTCTCTTATTAGGTGCCGAGCCTGTTAAAATAATATAAAATAAAAATTCTTTATTGATCAGTCGAACAGTCGCCTCCTCGGTCTATTGGGAGCATGTATGGGCTGTGGACCGGGAGGTCCAGGGTTCGATTACCAGGTCGGGCAGGGCAAATTTTCTAATTTAATTTGCCAGGGACTAGATCCCTCATAGGGGTTAACGTCAGGCAGGCGGCCGGTCGTAAAAACTAAGCCAAATCCTCTCTGCAACATGCTTGTAAAAGTGTGTTGGCGACCCCACATTAAGGTGGGATAAGGGCAGGTAGAAAGAAAGATCATTCGAACAGTATTGCAAGTCGTGATGGTTTTCATTGTAATAGTATACACGTAGGTATTTCATACTACATCAAAATGCAGAAGAACAAGATGAGACATTTAGCCAAGCCCTTACGGTATTTACCGATACAGGACTAGCTAGTGTCTAAACGGCATCTGACTGGCATATTGGTAACGATTAACCCGTGGGTTAATCGCTGTAATTTCAAGCACGGTAGCTGGTTTTATGGAAATCACTGTGTGCTAATTCTGGAATCTACTATGTATGAAACAAGTTTACGTTTAGTTGCCTACATTGTGTGTTGTTAAAGATAAGATAAAGATATTTATTTGTAAAACTTTAGTGACAATAACAAAACATATGCTCACGCCTGTATCCCCGAAGGGGTAGGCAGAGGCGCACTAGCGAACTAGAACACCCACATTTCGCCGAGCTTAGTTCGCCATATCGGGCACAAATTCCAAACTCCGGACTGATATGGAAAAACACCAATATCACTTTGCCCGACCCGGGGATCGAACCCGAGACCTCAGAACCGTAGTCGTACCGAAATATCACCACGCCACCGAGGCAGAGTGACAATAAGTACATGGTGTTTAGGTTTATAAAGTAGGTAGGTAGCTACATGTTTTGCCAGTTTGCCGTACAAAAATATATTATGGCACATAGGTGCCTAGGTGGATTAACTCTATATAAGTAGCCGATAACAATGTTACAAAAAGAAAATAAACAATACGAGTTCTGTAAAATTAAATTAAAATGAGTTTAATTAAATTAAGTTGTTAAGATTACATACACTGTCCAATTTGTTAAATTCACTTACAAATTGAGTTAAAATTGAGATAAAGCTAACTCTAGATTAGTAATTGACTGCCTCGGTGGCGTAGTTGTATTTCGGTACGACTACCGTCCTGAGGTCTCAGGTTCGATCCCCGGGTCGGGCAAATCTGGAGTCTGGAATCGGAAATCGGAGTCTGGAATTTGTGCCCGATATGGCGATAGGCTCGCCCCCTATGATCTCTGGGACGGAGCTATGCTCGGCGAAATATGGGTGTTCTAGTTCGCTAGTGCGCCTCTGCCTACCCCTTCGGGGATACAGGCGTGAGCTTATGTTATGTGTTATGTTAATTGTTTTTAAAGCAGAGACTGGCAAACGTGCAGATGGGTCACCTGATGGTAAGTGATCTCCACCGCCCATATACACCCGAGACTCATAAAGAATCATGGGTGCGTTGCCACCCCAAAAGGATGTAATGGAGGGGAGGTAAAAGGGATTGGGAAAGGGAGGGGGGGGGGGGAATTTGGCTACCGGAAATCTCACTCAGCGAACGAAACGCGACAGCGAGCTGCCACTTTACGTCGGTTTTCTGTGAGACAGTGGTATCAAACCGGTCGAACCAGCCCATTCGTGCTGTAGACGTAATTTTCTACAGCGTGGCTCTACCACTCAAAAATATTCACGTAATAAAAAGTAGCCTGCGTCACTCTCAGTTCAGACCAGTTAAATAATATGCAATAAAACCTGGCGATCATTTACTGCATAAAAGGAAGACAAACCAACACACTTTAGTATTATATTTATATATTTACGTTATTCGATTTCGCGTTCACACGGTAATAAGCGATTCGCGTAGTTTAGCGAAAATCTAATACACGCTTATACGTGGTACGTAATCAAATAAACATCGTACAGAGGCGATCATACTGAATAATTCATCGGGCAAATTGTGAAATTATACAGGCTACATTGAAATTTGTCGCGAGCGGCCCGCTCTCGCATACCTTATGATGCAGCGGTCTGCGCCTGCGCCGCCTGTGGTGCGGATCCGAGGCGGTTCCGGCAAGTGCTCGCATTACCATCTCGTTTATTAGTAATACGTTGCATTAGTAGCTTCTTCTTTGCACTATGGCTGAGATAAGAGAGCGAACTTCAACTAAGTCTGAGTCAAAGAAACTATCTCCATGAGGATTGGAATTTATAAATCGAAACTGGACTTAGTCCAAGCCATTTTTTTCAAGAAAACAGACTGACAGACAGACTAAGCAAAGATTTTCTTGTTAAAAATAAGTCGGACTAAGTCAAAGATAGATTTAAAAATTCCAAATCCTCACCGAGTTCTTTTCTTTGATTTAGACTTACTTAGTCGAAGTCCGCTCTATAGATCTCAGCGTATATATGATACCTGATATGATAAAGACCAAAGTAGGAAGCGTTTAAGTAGGAAGGGGGACCTTCGCATTGTGCTGGTGTAACGTCTTTCTTTCGGAGTGTGAGTAGACCGGCATAATTCCAGTGACCACTGATAAATCTGTTGTTTGTCAGTGGTCACTGTTTTTTTGAACTGCACTACGTTTACGATCAGGTGCCATGTAGTCACTTTGCCGTGTTCAGATAAAAAAAGGTGTCGTGTATAGAATAAAAAAAATAAAAATTTATTAATACTAATTTCCTAACTGCCTTGGTGGCGTGGTTGTATTTCGGTACGACTACTGTCGTGTAGCCTCAGGTTCGATCTCCGGGTCGGGAAAAGTATAGTGTAGCTGTTTTTTTTAAAATTAGTATCAGCCCGGAGTTTGGAATTTATGCCCAATATGGCGATAGGCTCGGCGCTTATTACATCTGGAACGGAAAGAAGCACGGCGAAATGTGGGTGTTCGAATTCGCTAGTACGCCTTTGCCTACCACTTTGGGGATACAGGAATACAAAATATAAGATCATCATCGTCGTTAGACCCCACGGAGGGCATATTACAATGGCGCAAGCCTAATACACATTCACAAAACAGAATCAGTTGAAGAATTAATAAATTGTCAAACATACCAACTTGAAATATTCATAGTACCTACTGTCCCTTGCTACTGCAACTGCATTGTTACAGCCACATCACCTTATAGTGACGCCGCGCCGCGCCGCCACGTGACTTTCATAATGACGTAGAGTTCCCGAAAATCGTTCATATTCGATTTTCAATCTTACACACAGAATTGAGTCATTCTAGGAATACTATAACCAATGTTGTTAACTTAGTTATTAGTCAAATAAATATTTTCTTTCATTCTAGTATGGTGTCATAACTTTAAATATTTCTAGCTTTTACTCGTGTTACATTTCAGAGTCGTAAAAACAAGTTTCATTTCAATGTACTATGACATTACGTGTAAACCTAAGATATCACTATGTCAATTTCCCATTCTAGGATTTGAAGCTAGGACCTCACGGTTTTTAACCTAAGCACGCTGAAACATGCTTTCACAGTTTCTGCTTAAAAAATCCTATTTCCTAAAATGAATGATAGTGGAACATTCAAATCCATTCAGCCATACTACGTGATAGATTAACATACATACTTTCACATTTATTAGTCTAATTATAAAGTCAGGTATGATTGTCCGTACGTGTACATTAGTATGGACGCGTGTCGCGCTTGTGGCGCCGGCGCGGTGGTGGCGATGGTGGTGACGGTCGGGGGACACTCATCAAACGATACTGTTATTATACGTGACAGACCTGCCAATAGATACCTTAACCTTAGGAAGGTTGCTTTCAAACTTTCAAAGAATATTTCGTGGTGCTATACTTAATAATAGCAGTCGCTGGTCGCCTCCTTGGTCTAGGCAGCATATATAGGT
The DNA here is from genome assembly GCA_036417725.1 of Clanis bilineata. Taxonomy (NCBI): domain Eukaryota; kingdom Metazoa; phylum Arthropoda; class Insecta; order Lepidoptera; family Sphingidae; genus Clanis; species Clanis bilineata. The sequence continues at coordinate 13,173,379 of CM071150.1, read as the reverse complement.
GGCCCGGGAGTTTCCGCCTCAGTCGGGCAAAGCAATTTTTCTTATTTAATTTGTTCGGACTGTACCTCGAGAGGGGGTTGACATCAGACAGGCAGCCGGTAGTAAAAATTAAGCCAAAGCCTTTCTGCAACATGCTTGTAAAAACAACATGCGCCGACCCCACATTATGGGATAAAAGCTTGCTGTGGCATCCAGTCCGGGGCAAATAATGTTACAAATACACCCGTCCTGGGATCTGACCCATGATCTCCCGGTAGACCTCCATATTCGCTGCCACTACTGACTACACCAAAGTGGCTTCTCCAATATTATGCCAACACCCTTCCAAAACTTGTAGTATGATGCGAGCCTCACAACGCAGCCTCCATCCTATTTGTCTGCCATAAAAGTCTCCAGGCCATATTTCTACGCCGTAACCAGCTATAAATCTAAAGTAATCAATTAAGGCAATGTTACAGCGCCGTCGACTCTCTAATTGGAACTTAATTACCTTTTATAGAATATGCGTTGAAACAAACGTTTATTGGGAACTAGCTGTTGGTCGCGATTCCGTTCACGTGGAAGATAATTTCCGGGATAAAAAGTAGCCTATGTGTTAATACAGAGTGTCTGATACCTCCATACCAAATTTCATCAAAATTGGTCTAGCTGTTGCAGTGTGATGAAGGAACAAACAAACAAACACACTCACAAACTTTAGATTTTATATTTGTGCGATTGAAACGCATTGCAGACTGTTCGATGTTGCATAACTTTACTTATATGGTGGCAAGGTGTAAAAATGTCTATATTCAAGTTGACAGACGCCAGACGTCTTCTTGGTCTCGTGTATTGTGAATTGTGGGGCTGTGCACACACAGCACAATCGGCGCCACTACGGGGCTTGACGTTGGAGTCGATGTCTCCAGACTCGTGCAGTATAGATACTAGATACTTAAACTCGTCCGTTTTTACAGCAAGCTCGTTCCTTATCATTGTGTATGTATTTAATTGTACGTATTTACTCACTATTGATGTAAGGAGAAAAAAAAACGAAAACGCCGAAATAACCGGTTTTTTAGACGAAGAAAACCGGTCTTCAAAAACGGTCGGTTAATTAGTTTTTTCGGTTTTCGGTTAACCGGTTTGCATGCCCTACTGTGGACCGGGAAGCCATAGGTTTGAATCGCGGGTCAAGCAGGATGCTCGGTCGGTTATTCTAACATGATATGCTTGTGACTGTATATCCTTCATAGGTGGTTGATGTGAGTCAGGTAGCTGGTCGTTAAAATAAGCCAAAACCTTTCTGCTTTTAAACGTTGTAATAAAAAACATCCAAATTTTACCCGACTGCCTTGGAAGGACGGTAAGGTTATTTCATTTTAGCATCAACATCATGAAACGCTTTTTAACGAGAAATTGTCTGCCTCGGTAGCGTGGTTGTATTTCGGTACGACTACCGTCCGGAGGTTTTGGGTTCGATCCAGGGGTCGGGCAAAGTGATTTTAGATTTTTCCATATACGCCTGAAGTCTGGAATTTATGCCCGATGTGGCGATAGGCTCGCCCCCTATCACATCTGGGACGGAACTAAGCTCGGCGAAATATAGGTGTTCTAGTTCGCTAGTGCACCTCTGCCTACCCCTTCGGGGGTACAGACGTAAGCTTATGTTATGTATGTTATTTTTTCACCTACCCTTAACACGCTTCAATGTAGAGTCGGCGCTACATACTTGTTTAAATGTGTTGCAGAAAGGATTTATATTAGTTTTTACCACTGGCCGCCTGCCTGACGAAAACCCCTACTAAGGGAACTTTAACTAGATGTTGTAAATTAAATATAACAGAACAATCTGTTACGAACTTTGTCGCCTCCGTGGTCTAGTGGCAACATACATGGGTTGTGGACCGGGAGGTCTTGGGTTCGATTCCCAGATCGGGTAAAGCGAATTTTCTAATTTAATTTGCCCGGGACTGGAACCCTTAGAGGAGGTTGACGTCAGGCAGGTAGCCGGTCGTGAAAACTAAGACATATCCTTTCTGCAACATGCTTGAAAAAGTGTGTTGCGTCGACCTCACATTAAGGTGGGATAAGGGCAGATAGAAAGAAAGAAAGAACAATCTGTTACAAAAAGTGTGTCTAAAAGTTTTTTTGCGTGCATTGTAGGTACTAAAGACCGTAGTGGCGTGTTGGACCGCGCCCCTTTCGCCCGTGCCCTGCGCCTGCGCCTGCGTCGGTTCAATACAGTGGCTCCATTGAACAACGCCGCGTCCGCCCATCTCATTATTATATTAGCATCTATCATAATATTGGAAGTAAATGCCGGGAGATTGATGAGAAGGGCAGTTTTTGTTGATGAGAAGTAACGCGTGATGAATGAAGTTTAAATAGTAGCGGGGCCTCCGGTGGCCCATACGCTTATGTAACATATATATGTGCCGCCTCCGACGGGTTATAAGAAAACATGCTAAATATTAAGGCAATTTTTGCAAATGCCTAATCTTTTAATCAATCGCCGCGAGACCAGTATGTCCTGGGTTCAAATCACTGGTCGGGCTAAGCAAGTTTTGTAACGTGATTAGTCCGGGACTGTATCCCCTAGAGAAGTTTGACGTCATATAAACGGCCGTAAACACTAAGACGAATCCTTTCTGCAACATGCTTCTAAAAGTTTTTGGCGCTGGCCCCTAATTTCCAATTTCAGGAACATTAATTGAATATTGTATTTTCCTGAATGCTTTTCCGTTACGTTTTTATGTCATTGTTGTCTCATGTGCCGCGCTGAATAAATATTTCTTTCTTTCTTTCCACATTAGAATAAGGACAGATGGAAAGATAACATTTCTCTAATCATTATTTTAAGTCTCTAGGAATTCAATTAATATTTTCGCAATAAACACAATCAATTGACATACAAACACTGCAATTTTGAGACCGATGTCCGAGGTTCTCCGGCGTCATCTCCGCCCACACCAGGACATCAGAAACGTTGAGGAGTAAAACAAACGCGCGAGTGGGCGACCAACGACCGCGACTGGCGACCGCAATCGACCGCACGACGATTTTATGTGTTAAGGCCGGGCGCACGGGATCCTTTGCCGTATATTTTAATGACCACATAATAAAATAATGCCATGCTTTTTAAAATATTTAATAACGGTTATGAAATAGTTTCGACTGCCTCGGTGGCGTGGTGGTATTTCGGTACGACTACCGTCCTGAGGTCTCGGGTTCAATCTCCGGTTCGGGCAAAGTGATATTGGATTTTTCCATATCAGCCCGGAGTTTGGAATTTGTGCCCGATATGGCGATAGGCTCGCCCCCTATCACATCTGGGACGGAACTAAGCTCGGCGAAATGTGGGTGTTCTAGTTCACTAGTGCGCCTCTGCCTACCCCTTCGGGGATACAGGCGTGAGCTTATGTATGTATATGCCCTATAATTCTACATGTTGAATGTTGCAGTAGACAAAGTAATTTCGCCTTCCAACACATGTCCTAGTATAAAACACAGCCTGTCCGGAACACCTCAAATGCTTAATAAAGTACTTAGCACTTAATAAAACCAATTAACTCAATAACTAATGAAGTACAGCCGACGGCATCGGCCACAACTCACAAGTTACAACTGACAAAAACATCTGTCCATCAAGTCGGAACTGGTCGCATGCATTATGCATGTGTTAACAGTAGTTATTATATAAATATTTATATAGGTTATAGAGAATGTTTGATTAAATTAACCCTAAAGACGATGTCGCATGCACGTGTGTGTATAACAGCGATTTTGTGAGATGCTACATTATTGACCAACTTGTCGCGTTTTATCCAAAGACTTCTATGTTTACTAGACAAGCTGTTTCGAAGTTAAATTGTGGCACATGACGACGAGTGTTTGACGTTTCACGGTTAAGGAAAAGAGCAGATTTCTATAGTGAGTTGAGGTCGATTAACAAAGACTTGGTGCGCACATTCTATGTACCGAACAGCAAGTCTAGTAGTATACATAGAAATCTTTGGTTTTATCCCTACATTAAATAATGCGTTTTTGTTATTGCTTTGACAGCCTCTGTGGCGCAGCGGGCGAGTAGCCGGCTGTGAAGCGAGAGACCGCGGGTTCGATCCCCGCACCGAGACAAATGTTTCTATGGTCTACAGATATTTGTTTCTGGTCTGGGTGTTGTGAGAACGAAAGTCTCTCGTAGTTCCTGATACCCACGACACAAGACTAAATCTTAGTGTGGGGTCAGGACTATGTATGTGACTATTGGGTGTGGTGTGTTATATTTGATGTTTGTTGCGTTTATTGTAATTTAATATAGTTTTGTTATGTTTATTACAAGGTGGACAGACGACATGATAAAGGTCGCAGGAAGTCGCTGGATGCAGGCCGCTTCCAACAGGTCGATCTGGAAATCTTTGGGGGAGGTCTATGTTCAGCAGTGGACGTCCTACGGCTGATGATGATGAGAATGTTGACTATACGAGATTCGGTGTATTGAACTATTGAGAGGCTAAAGATAACCCATGATTTTGTTGTTACCTTCTAAAAATATTGACTATATGCTAATCCATTTTATTGACCAGAGGTTGTGTGAAGCGAATATGGTACATCGTTGACCGGCACTTTACGTTTTGTCGCTGCATTTAAAAAAAAATTATTAGATATTACGTTTTATAACTTGTACTATTATTATAATTAAGTCTGATATTGTTCTCAAGTAAGTGACTTTGTCTTATTGAGAATAAATATCTTTAAACATTTTTAAAAATCTTAAATTACATTGTTTTGTGACTAAACGACAGTTGGTGTAGTAAGCTTCCCAAAGACGGGTAAATAGAGCGCATGTTTTTTTGTTACCGTAAAAACGCCGCAATGATTATTACGAAATTCTGCTCCATTTAATTGTCAAGTGATCGTATGAATAGTAGGTAGGTGTACGAGATTTCATGCACAAAAAAAATGTGCACTCATCCTAAGGTAATGGTCGAATGGTCGCTGTTTAAAGTAACGTACATATGTATACCGGTTCTAATAGTAAGCTGTCACCTTTAATTGGATTTAATTCAAATGACATGTATATGCTGCCTTAGATATGTTACTACTCAAGATCTTTTAATGACGATACAAGGAGGAACTATTTTAAGTCTTCATTACCCACTGTTATACTTTAGATTTTCTTTGATAACTTCCGTGGCGCAGAGTTCGTTCAGTCGGTCGTTCGTCAGTTCGATTCCAACACCGAAACAAATGCTTGTATGGCCTTATATCTGTATATTTGTTTCGGGTCTGGGTGTTGTGAGACCGAAAGTCTCTTGTAGTACCTGATACATACGACACAAGACTAGTATCTTAGTGTGCGGTCAGGACTATGTGTGTGACTTTTGGGTATTATTTACTTTAAAAAAATACTTAATGTTATTACTATAATAATACTGCACATACATTTATAAAACTAAGCGATTAATAATTAATATTACCATTTATTTTTATTTGCTTACGAAGGCAGACTGGTCATCCCTCAAGAAGTGTTTACCGTTGCCCACAGACATCGACAAAGTCTCAACTACTTATAGTTGGTACTATCTTGTAGGTACATGTATGTATTTATGAAAACTTGCAAGTCGCGTGGTATAGCATACTGAACGAATCGCAGTATAATGACTAGTCTAGATATTAAATTAAATTATTTATTAATCACGTAAGCTAATTAATAGCTTTTATGACAAGTCAATACAAAAATATAACACAAAAATTATATAAATCAACTTATGTATATTTTTAGGATAACATAGTAATTAGTCAATACTTTCATCATCATTATCATCCACAGCCTGTAGGGTCCCACTGCTGGGCATAGGCCTCTCTCATATCATGCCATTCCTTACGATTCTGGGTCATACGCATCCAAGTTAATACTTTAGTTACAGCAAATTTAAATTATAATATAATTGGATCATTGTATTGAAATTGTAATTCTATTGTATATTATTTATTATACTGAAGTATGGACAGAATCCCGGGATCGAATCCCCTAGTTCAGACGTTTCGTCACACCGCACACAAAATGCGTCCCAATGTGATCACCACCTTAGTTTCCAACCTCCACAGAAATCACATCGCAATATAAAACAAACGCTTTACGAGTAGAGAACAGATATTCGCATTTTATTCCCATATCGGTATGCAAATGATATCGGTTGTCAGAGACATATTCCAGCGAGATAACCCTAGCTCCGAGGACCCGAGCTAATTTATAAGCAATTGTAACAAGATACGGCACGTAGGATCAACGTTAGGTATGCCCAGGACACCTCTCTATGTAATAATAATGTACTCTTATACATATAGATACAAGAGGATAGGCGTACCGCGTCTTAGGCCTATAGTCGAGCAAATTTTTTTTATTCGTGGTCAAATAGTCCTACAACTTTAGATTTTGGTATAAGTAAAATAGTCAAGACATTAAGGCTGAACCAATTTGGATGAAGTTTAGCACACAAGTATACCTATATAAAGACTAGATTTTATTCACGTGGGATACGTCTTTCAAGCGAAGTCAATCTTAAAACAAATAAGAATTACTAAAAAACGTTATTAAATACATCTGCAGCGATAGCTCAGTTAGGAGTGGTCCGGACCATCGAGACGAGACGAGTGTCGGAGGTTCGAAACCGACCCAAATAGAGCATACACCTTTGACTTTTCCGTTTAATCACATTGGGCCTTACTTATAAAAACACTCGCTTATCTTTTCGCTAAGAATAGCCTGCCACTTTTTTCTTGCTTTACATTGTTTTAAATAGAAAGGAACAACCTATGGTTAAAGCAGTGCGTAAATATCTTTATAAGTAAGGGGCTGTGAATTATCGCTTGCTTAGAAAGGAAAAAATCGCGAGGACACCTGCATACCTGAGAATTTCTCCACAAGAATTTCGAAGGTATGTCAAGTCTACCAACCCGCATTAGACCAGCTTGGTGGACCAACGCCTAACCCCTCATTGGTAGAGCAGGCCCGTGCACCGCAGTGGACTAATATTACAGGACTACTGCAGTGTTAATTGTCTGTATATAATAACATTTTCCTGCAAGTATATAGAAATATGCATAGGTATATTGTTACCACATTAAACAAACGGAAAACTATTAGCATTGCATCTGACATACTTTCCAGATTATCCTTATTAGGATTTTATAGTACTTGTTACATGATTATTGTTTATACTACTGCCTGGGTGGCGTAGTTGTATTTCGGTACGACTACCGTCCTAAGGTCTCGGGTTCGATCGGGCTAAGTGATATTGTTTTTTATTTGTTTTTCAAGATCTAGATCTGGATCAGTAGTCTGAGACCGATATGGCGATAAGCTCATTTGGTTGTGATAACGGGATGTGTGTGGAACGAAACTAAGCTCGGCGAAATGTAGGTTTCTAGTTCGCTAGTGTGCCACTGTCTACCCATTCGGGGATACAAGGGTGAAGTTATATTATGTTTATGTTATTGTTAGATGATTATTCTTTATATTAGTACATAAATCAGGAGTGTTCTTATGGAATAGCGAGAGATGTAACTGACGAGAATTGCCGAGACGTAATTATACCAGCCTAGATCAATATGAACTTTACAACGGACGTTATCAGCGATCTGCAATGGTCTAAATGTATCTGAACGATTGTCGTTCAGTTATATGTAGTGATGAACAGTTTTAGGTCAAAAGTGTATTTGGTTCTTACGTACAGTAATTAAGTAGTTTAGTGGGATGGTACCAAATTATTGTCTAGTAAATATTCATAGTTTTATTATGATACCAAATAATACCACACTTTACTTATGTAAATATAATATTTTCATAGGGAAATCTTATTATTATCTCCGTGTAATGTTTTACTGATAGGCGTCTTAGTCGAGTTAGATGCGGCGCGGCGTATTGGGCAGATTGCTTAATTTCTTACAAATATTATGACCTCTAAAATCATACTAATGTTATAAAGGCAAAAGTTTGTAAGTGTAAGTTTGTTACTTCTTCACGCTCAAACAGCTGGACTAATTTTGATGAAATTTGCTATGGACGTAGCTGACATCCTGGATTAACACTGTCATAATATACTTTTTACAACTGATATTTACAACCTCCTGCATTTTTTACGGAGGGAAGTGGAAATCTGATAATTCCTATTCCTCCCTATCTTTTTGTTAGATTAATTTCGTTGCGGCGTAAAGAAAATTTTGCATTATCTGAGACTCGCCGAGCTTCACTGCTCGATGTCGTAAATTGCGTGCCACTGTTAATCCTTGCTTACAGGAGTTACAGTGGCGGGTGTGTGGGCGGGGCAGCCTCTAATAAGACACTATCACAAAGCATTGAGAAAGTAAACTTTATTATAATTTCTATATTTCTGTACAAATCGTTAAATTTTAAGCCTATCGTCTGTTTTCTCCAAATGACTGTTCAAGTCAAGAATTTATTAAATAACTGAATTAACCAAAAATAATATAAAACCAATACCAACTGACACAAAAGGTTTCCTTACAGAATTTCGATACAAAATATGTTTTTTGCTGTTTGGTAAATTTTAAACATATTTTTCGTAAAATTCTTGAAATATTTTCAGCACCGTGAAGTACAAACCAATTGAGTATTACACAGTATGCATATCCATTGTTATTGAATAATGAGTTTTTAATTTATGAGCAACTTTTCTTATTCATCCTTAAAGTATTTTCCAAAATGGTTTAGACGTCAAATTCTGTGCTTCCTCACAAATGCATACACTTAAATAGATATTATTTTGAATGTATGATACAGAATTCTATTTGTTCTTTTGTCCTTTTTTAAACAGCAATAAAAGAACGGCCATCATGATTTCCACATAGAGATATTACAGATAGAGACTTTATCCCGAGAGTATAATGTTATCCCGGACAGACCACGGAAAAGACTTCAACGCGGACGAAGCAGCGAACAACACTTGGGCTACTTGCAGTATTATTATTAATCTAGAGTTAGTTGAGTGGTAGAGCTACGCTGTAGACGGTAACGTCTACAGCACGAATGGGCCGGCTCGACCGGTTTAATACCACTGTCTCAAAGAAAACCGACGTGTTTCGTTCGGTGAGTGAGATTTCCGGCGGCCCATTTCTCCCCTTCCTTTCCCAATCCCTTTTTCCCTCCCCTTCCATTTCCTCCTTTTAGATTGGCAACGCGTGATTCTCTTTGTGTCTTGGGTGTCTATGAGCGGTGGAGATCACTTACCATCAGGTGACCTACCTGCTCGTTTGCCAGTCTCCGATATAAAAAAAAGTCCTAAAATTGACTTAACCTCACGTAGGTTAATATTATATTAAATTGAGATTTGGTATAAGCCGAGATTAACCTAAGAGCTGCAAGTCCCAACTAGGTATTAATAAGTCAATTCAGACTCGTTTAATTTATTACCAATTAAATTTATGTTCATGTCTACTTCACATTAATATAAACAATATGCACCAGACAAGCTATAAGGAAGTGTGCCTGTCGTTGGAATTATAATTTCTATTATTCGTGATTTGTGTACCGTAAATTGATAAAGGCCACCTAGTAATACTGTTTAATATTTAGCAAGGGTCCATTAGTCTTGTCATCAAATTAATCAACAATACAAATTTGAACGTCTTCTACATACATATATAGACTCACGACTCTATCAAAGGAAATAGAACACCCACATTTCGCCAATCTCATTTCCGACTCCGAGATGATTAATAATATAATATTAGCCCTGTAATATTACTGTCTCTCTGCTGGGCACGGGCCTCCTCTTCTAATCAGAGGGGTAAAACCTACCTTAGTCTACCACGCTGGCCTAATGCGGGTTGGTAGACTTCACATACCTTTGAAATTCTTGTGGAGAAATTCTCGGGTATGCAGGTTTCCTCACGATGTTTTCCTTCCGTTATAGCAAGCGATAATTCACAAAGAAAATAAACTGAACACAGAAAAGTCAGCGGTGTTATGCTCCATTATGGGGTTGGTCTCGAACCTCCGACACTTGTCTCGGCAGTCCCTAACATTCCCAACCGAGCTATCGTTGCTTATGATGCCGAGATGATATTGACTTGAAAACCTAACTTTGCCCGACCCGGCGATCGAACCCGAGTTCTCAGGGCAATAGTCGTACTATGCTTCCAAATCCACGACATCGAGGCAGTCCTTTTCCGATTGAAATAATTTCAACACCAAAAAATACTGCGTCATACAGAACAGTGCAATGTTATTGCTCTTTGTAACGGAATCTTAAGTTATTGCTTCAGTGGTTTAGTTACGTTTTTTATATTTCATTAGCTGCTTAAATAGATGCATTTCTGCTATTTTCATACGTACACTTTCCTAGAATTTATAGTCGCGTGTATTATATAGCCGGCGCGGCGTAGAAGGCAAACGTTAGTCTACTATGGAGTTTAATTATATATAACTCGTCGTTAATATTAATAGACATATAAATAATAAATTTAATTGAGGATCTAATTGAGGTAAGCCTCGTATTTCCTACAAAAAGTTTATAAATTACTGGCATGTCATCGGTATTTTATGTCTGTAATATTCAGTTTTATGTGATTTGTTTCTTCATTATATTATCACTAAATATAAATCGCATAATCTCAGCATAATAAAATTAATGTTTTTTCAAAATACATTTTATAATTGCTTAATATTTGTGTATATAAAAGAGAATGTATGTACGTATATAATGTACCGCTGCCTGTACTGCCGGTGCCCCGTGCCCGGAGCTCAGCGCGTTCCATCGTATGTTAGGCCTACATTACTACAATATGCCTATCGCCACAAACTAACAGCTCTTTTCCACGTCGTCACATGTCAGGGGTGTCAATAAACAAAATATCGTTAGTTTCAATTTCAATATTGTTTATTTTAACTTCATAAGCCTACTTAAGAATTTCAGTCAAATAAATACACGGTGTTGTTTATTCCTTTTTTTTCATGTTAAATTAAATATATCACTAAAATTGTACAACGTATATGCTATTTACATTTATATCACAAAAATAATATAAAGACTCGGCTAACTATGCGTTAGTGACACTTCTACTTACAGTCTGGCGATCCACTTGGAATATTAACACAAACGTAACGTAACGCGTTACACAGTCCAGTCAGCACATACTCAACACTCAGCAGCGGCCGATACCTCCTACAGGCTAACATAACTCACGTGACGCACACACACGCGCACTCACAGCTTCTCGAACGCTCTGGAATTGGTGAGCATCTCCCTGGTGAGCCTCCACACTTGCTTGGCGGCGTTCTCGAGCGCCGTCGGCGACTTGCCTTTGAACAAGTCAACGTGCGGCAAGAAGTAGTGCGGGCAGCGGCGGCACTGCAGCGACGATATCAGCTGCAGGAAGATACCGTTGATGCGGTCGCCGATCGCCGCCTCGTCCCACTCGTGGTCGCGAGGGTGCTTCTCGCACTCGTACAGCAGCAGCGTCTTCATGTGGTAGCACGTCACAGGGTTGCCGGGGAGGTCCAAGTGCCGATCCCTGATAGTCTTCAGTATGCTCAAACACTTCCGCCGACATCCGCCTTGTAGTAGCCGGTTCTCGGCCTCGAAGAAACTCAACACCCACGCGTCACCCTCCATCGCCGAGTTCTTGCCTTGTAGAGCGAGGCATTCTTTCGACAGCAAATCAAAGCCCTCCGATTTAACTTCGGCTATAATGTTCGGGTGTGGCCACGGTATGGCAGGAAGCGGCCAGTGTGCGGCCGAGCGCGGCCACAGCCCGGCGCACCTGAACGCTGGGGTTATCTGTACGATATAGCGCTCCCGAATGCGCAGCTTCACTTCAGTAGTTTCGGCGATCATTTTGACGCAGTCCCGGTATGAGCACTTGTCACACGCCTGTGCGACCAACGTCTGGAATCGTGAGCGGATCTTCCTGGCCGACAGGTAGCCGGAGGCGGTGATGAACTCGACCCACAGGGACATGGATCGCTTCCTGCCGTCGCTCAGCTTCAGGACGGCACAGCCAGGCAGCGATCCGTCGTCGACGAAGTTCAGTACACCCATCTGGTTCAAGTAAATGACGATTTCAAACTCGTGCGGAGAGACCACCTCGAGTCCGTCGAACCGGCCGTTGTAGTCGGTGAGCGAGGAGATGAACCTCGGCTCCTGCAGCTCCACTTCTTTGAGCACATCCTGCACTATCCTGCACACCTCATGTATAGTCTTTGTGATCTGCGCCTTCCTGTTGGCGACCCGCTCGTTGTAATACTTGTTCATCTGGTAGACGAGCTTCGATTGTGCCGCCATCATCTCCGGAGGCACGAGCATCGTGTCGGGTGTGTTTCACGCGGAGCGGGCGCGCATGGTACTGGCGCGGTGCACGCACGCGCACAGCACGCGGTCCTCAAGCGACTGAGCCGCGGCCGAGCGTCGTCGCACCGGGCCGGAGCACGCCCACGGGAGCGGCGGAGGCGGGGCGTCTCGCTCGCTCGGTGTGGAGCTTTCCGGTGTTAGAGCGGGACACCATTAGGGGCGATGGTGTTGATGGACGGCCGGGGCCGGTTCGGTGGTATCGATCGGGCGGCGAGCTCCGCCCCGCTGAGCGCCGGCCCGTAGGTATGCGGCGGGCGGCGGGCGACGCGTCCGTAATTACACGTTTGCGTCGGCTCGTTAATTCGGTAGCGGTAACAAGTTTGGCTCTATTAATGACGGTATTTTTTTGCCGGGCTCTTTATCTCGCGTCTAATTGGGTAGATTAATTTGATTTTAGGCTGGTTGTCGTGTTGTGATTAGCCTGTGTGCCGTCGCTCGTCGCTCGTCGCTCGTCGCTCGTCGCTCGTCGCTCGTAGCCCGCCGCACATATGTACTGCAATCATTGCGACGTCGTATCGTAGAACACAAGATGTGTAATTCTCTTTGATACTTATGTTGTTAGATGTCTCATACCTACTTATATATAATAGGATGGTAAAAATGTAGATATCATTATAATTTATCTAGTGGATGCGGCATTTAAACACAAGAAACGTTAGCTAACAGAACGACAGATAAATCATTAAAGATTTAACAATTTGACAAGTTACTGAAATTATTAATACCTTCGCATTTTATTTATATTGCTTATTCATTTCTTGTTGGAATGTTTACATCACTAATGAAACACACACTTAGTCAGAAATGTCCATTCAAAATTACACATAGGTCTATACTTTCATGAAATGATATATTATAATTAAAACAAATATGTTTCAGGCTTTCCTGCTTATTCATGTATAAAGCAGCTAGTTATCTAGACTAGCTAACAAGAACTTAGGCCATAGATCTAATAAGTCACCCCTTTCATTAGAGGAGGGACATGCCTCACATTGAAACAGTGTAGATTATAATGTAGTTTATTTGCTCATGACAGCACTATTGCACTGAACAAACATGTGAAAGATTCATTATATGTAAACCAATAGGCGGTTATTTCGCACACAATTTGTAGTCTCTTCAGGAACGTTATCCGATTTCTTAAGTTTACGTTTTATTTCAACGTTATCCGAATTAAAATCTCAATAGGTAGTACACAGTTTATTATTTCTTCAATATTATAACAATATTCTCCTCAGATATTGCGACTTGCTTGTCTCGTGGCTAAAGGACAACTGACTGGTGTCCGGCCGCCTTTACCAAATTGACGTAGGTATCACTAAACTAGCACTCAATTGACTCTAGTTCCGATTGTACTGTCAGAAATCGTTGAGTCACAAAATAATTAAGAACATTAAAGCAAGTAAGTCAATACATGCAACTTATTTACAAACACTATTGGTATTTAATGTAGTTCCTGGGTAACGTAAATATAATTTACATTTAAATTCATAATCACATCCGTTCTACCACTCTCTATTTTTACAATCAAAATAAAAATCACCACAAAATCATAAGAATGAAGGTATTAATTTTAAGTAAGCTAACACATGGAATCTATAAGCCGCTGCACTCGACTATCCGCCGCAACGCCATGGTTCGCCGCAGGGACTTGCGAGCGCCGGCGCCCCCCACTGACTAGCAAATCATGGTGCAGCAAGTGTAAATGGTAATGCAGGGGCAGCAGGGCCCGCAGCATCCACCACCACAAGGTCCGCACATCTTTCTTAACGGGTAGAGTACGATGGTGCCTAAATGAAATCCGAACGGATAGTAGCTGCTAAGTCGGCTTTTTAAGGTTTTTGAGGTATTTTATATATTGAAATAAAACTATTCTTACGGATTCTATCACGATTATGTTTTAATTATTATTCCCGACGTTTCGAACGCTTTGCAGTCTTCGTTGTCACGGGTCAGACTGAGGTGTCATTTGTCCAAAAAAGGTTAGTGTTACAATATCTACCATCATTAAAATATTATACAAAATCAAAAAAGGTTAATTATTTGTGTTCCGATCTATGCAGTAGGGGAGCGAGGGGCTTATTGTAACAGTTTTCATGAAAACTAATATATCTTGAGATCTATTGATTAAATTTCTACTAAATAAAGACGGATGGATGCTGTAACTCTTCCTCTACCAAATTAAGTAAAAATAATACCATAACTATTGATATTTATTTTACAATCAATTATTTTCTAGAAGAAGTGCGGTGTTACAACTTACCTCGTCCTTGGGGCAAGTTGTAACGTCTACTGGGGCAAGTAGTAACGACAAAAAAAGACAACAATAATACCTCTAATCATTAATTATTTGTTTAATTTTAACAAAATTGACGTCTTTCTAAAGTAGGTATTATGTAATTCTTATCAAAAATCTTATTAAATACTCTTTTTAAGTAATCAACACCAAAAAATAAGTAATTAACAGTTTTATTCAGTTAAACACTACTTATAATCATCATGGCACACACAAATCACTAAGTAATTAAATTATTGATATCTAAGGTATGCTTCGTAATTATCTCTTTTTAATATCTATCTAACAAAGTATTGCACTTATATAAGAATCAACATTTGGTGGTTTTCATTATAATTAAATTCAGTCTTCATCTGAGTTACAATTAATACAAATAAAAGATATAGTGTCTCCTGTAACATATCCTGCATGTGCACATCTTACAAATGATACACTCGACCCAATCTTCCTTAGTAGAATCTGTGTAAGCTTCACCACATACCAAACAATACCACTCTTCTGATTCAGATTCTGAATCTGAACATTAAATATTTTTTTAGCTCTGTCCACTCCGGTTTTATTTTTTGTTGATTTACCTTTGCCTTTCCCCTTCCCCTCTCCTTTACCTTTTCCTTTAATTTTGTCATCTTTTTCTGTTTTTTCTTCATAACATAACATAACATAATATAACATCTTCATCTTTTCCTCATATTCCTTATGTAAAGACGTCGCTTCTGGTGTCCTTAAAGATAAATGGGGATTTCTGCGCAGAACATTTTGGAACCAATCAGTACCAGCCATGTTATTTTGATGCCAAGAAGGAGGAATGTTTTAGCATTAAGCTGCACACCGCACTGGTAAGCTAGTATCCTTACTTCTATAGGAAGTATTCCAAAATATATTTCGGCGCACTTGAGTAGGTAGGAAGCCATCTTACCTTCTTCTTCTGCAGTAAATACTTGTCTAGGCTTAACATAACCAACTCTTAAACTTTAATTATTCTTCTTTGTCTTTATGCACAATAATCCGAAAGTCTGACTAGCTTCCCGAATACCGCATTTTTTTTCTGAAACTTCAGCTGCCGCTAACTCGTACACTTTTTGGCTTTGTGTTGCCCGCTCTGACTTTATTTTATACACCCTTATTTTAGAAGAAAGGAAAAAAGTATCTACATCATAACTTGGGGTATGTTGTAACACGTTACAACAAGCCCCAGGATTTTGTTACAACTAACCCCATGGTATGATTTTTAACATTTATCAGGATAACTATTTAAACAATTAAGCAATCTTAAAAACTGTTGCACATTATCAGAGATAAATAAATTTAAATGTAAATAAGATATAGAAAGTTTGAAATTAGTCGATAATAATAACGCAAACCAAAATTTTACGACAGTACAATTTTATATGACCTGGCAAAAATGAAGCGCGTGCACATTTTGGCTCACTGAGCCAGCCGACGGGATATTGGCTATGGCAACATGATGCGGCGCGGTTTATAGGTCAAATCGAGTCAAAAAAATACGCTAAAAAAGTTTAAGATCCTAGTGAAAAGAGCCTGTTACTACTTACCCCTGTTACAACAAGCCCCTCGCTCCCCTACGAGCTCACGGTGTCTTGAGTTCCGGCAGCTGGTCTTTTGGGTTCCGAGAAGAATAGTTTTATTTCAATGTATAATATTCGCGTAAACTTAAGAAATCAGTATTTTATATAGTTTTTTTAGTTCATCAATCGAATGATGAATCGTAATGTGATCGGGCTGATATGATATTATTAAATCCATATAATGTTACTATTTACATCATTTTGATTCCGTAAATTTTTTATCCGCCGACTATTCGAAAAGCTGGTTCACGAGGGCAGAACGGACACGAAACTCTGGCGGTGTTTTTTTTTAGTTGTAGAGCCACGCTGTAGACAGTCACGTCTACAGCACGAACGGGCCGTCTTGGCCGGTTTGATATCACTGTCTCACAGAAAACCAATGTATAGTGGCAACTCGCTGTCGCGTTTTATTCGGTGAGTGAGATTTCCGGTGGCGCAATAACCCCCCCCCCCCTCCACACTTTTCCTTCCCCTTGCATTCCTTCCTTTTAGTTAGGGTACGCACCCATGATTATTTTTGTGTCTTGAGTGTCTGGCCGGTGGAGATCACTTACCATCAGATGAGTCGTCATCTGCTCGTTAGCCAGTCTCTGCAATAAAAAAATAAGCTTGGCGTGCGCTCTATTGTTTCCATGATAAAATTTGCCTATGTTACTATTCGGCCTACAAACTATCTCCAAACCAACACACGCTGGTGGTAGGATATTTATATCCGGATGGCGACCACCGTTCACATGTTGTTAAAATAAATAAATAAATAATTACACCCAACAGTCACACACATAGTCCTGACCCCACACTTATATCGAGTCTTGTGTCATGGGTATCAGGAACTACGAGAGACGCACGGTCTCACAACACCCAGACAACATTTGTCTCGGTGCGAGAATTGAACCCGCGACCTAACGTTTCATAGCAGGCTACTCGCCCGCTGCGCCACGGAGGCTGTCAACCTGCCAATGTGACCCATACTCCTTGTGTACCTATACCCGCTTTTAGTGAGGGACTTACGACATGCTTTGATGCTTGGTTGGGGCGGGTATCAGGAACATCCTTGTATTTGTGTGCCTGCATTAATTACCTATTTGCTTTTTCTGTCGCAGGCGCCTCGAATTGCCATTTTAAGAATATGGATCAGAATTTATGCAGTCCAACATAGTGCGAGTGACCACTGATAAACTCGTTCAGTGTCTGTTAGTTTTTGGACCGCACTGCGTTTATCTTCAGAATGTCAACTATGAGTTTTTTTGACATCATTCGCTAACGACTCCATAAAATATTTGTATGACAAAAACCCGAACGCCTCTGAACTGACTTTTTCCATACAAATATTTTACGCCCTTGCTCAAACATTTTTTTTACCGGCCTGGTAATGCCTCCTCGACTCATGGACATTGGCAGTGCCTCTGTCCGAGCTGTACGTGCTATAATAGCTTATCGGAAATCACATCATGTAGTTAGTTCACACAACGCGGTAGCAAAATTTGACGTCATGGCGATGACGATGATTGACATGACGCGTCATGTCGATTTTCGTAATAGTGGTTCGGTTTTTCTACTCATATCAAGGGACGAAAGTCTAGCCTTTTTGGATAATAAATGTGGTTTTCATAGCTTAGCACCCGAACCACATTAATGGGATATTCCTTCACCAGATTTGATAGGGTGAACAGATAAAATAGTCCATTTCTTTTTCACGTACAAAGGGCTTGCTACGGTGATCGCACATCTGTGAGATTACAACAAATACTTATATCATACCTCTATATGTCATCGCTAGTTATATCTTCAGAACGACGTCTGCTAATATCTACCGCATTTGCACTAAAACAGACATAATTTTCACATGACAACGACGAAACATAACCGCCAATTTGTTTAAACAAAACAACCAGGACAACAGAAAATAGAACACCATCCCATTCACAAAACGGTAAGAGGTGCCGTCGAGCGGCGTCGCGTCGCGGCGACCGCGCCGGCGACAGCCCAAACATCGGATCTATTTCCACCGGCGGATTGATGGGACGGCGCGGCGTGATGGATGGACGCACGCCGCATGATTTACGCGCTAACCTCCACTGGATGCATGGGAGCCTGGTGCACGACACGGCCGCACGGCGACGACGGTGCCGCGGCACAAAACGCGCATAAATAAAATTGTTGTTTCATTTTTGTTGTAGAATCGGAATAGGCGCCGAGCGTGATTTTAAAGTTTATTTTTAACTAGCTTGGTTAAATTTAGGCAGTCCAAATCAAATATTATTATCAAGCCCGTACTGGTGCTGAAATGTCTGTGAAACTTTCTTACTAATAGAGCATACGTGAGAACATAAAAGTAGTATACGAATTGTCAAAACAAAACGAAAATCTTTCAAGATTCTATTAACCTTTTACTCTTGTCTGAGGAACTCAGACTGGTTCGTGTACAAACGAATTCCCTCAGCTCTACGTTTCTTGGTGGTTTGAAGTAGAATAGAACGGCTTACAAATCAGATTGATTTTTTGAGTCGTGACTTATAGTCACAAAACTGAGTTCTAAAACATACTTTTTAATGGCAGTCGAATGACGAGAATCGAGACGATCAAGCCACTCACGGCTCACCCAATGGTAGGCGATACGACTTCCCATGCACAGTGGCACTGCACTGCGCTCATCACTATGAGACATTATAATAAGTTTAAGTCTCATAATTCCCAGTAGTTACACTGGCTACAATCTCCAAATCCGAACATTGCTTCTACAATTAAAGACTGCTTAGCTATAGAAAAAAATAATAACAAATAGCGGCGGTACCAGAGGGATTCTCATGGGAAGGTCCTGGTCTTTGAAAAAACGTGTTTCATTATTGTGAGACTATTATCTTAAGCTCACGCCTGTATCCCTGAAGGGGTAGGTAGAGGCGTTCTAGCGAACTAGAACACCCGCATTTCGCAGAGCTTAGTTCCGTCTCAGATGTGATAAGGATAAGCTTATCGCTATATAGGCCACAAAATCCAGACCCGGGGTTGATCTGAAAAATCCGAAATGAGACCCGGGGATCGAACCTAAGACCTCAGAACAATAGTCGTACCGCGCACGCAATACCAATACGCCACCGAGACAGTCAGAATTATTTAACGCATAACCCACGTAACCCTTAAGGCTCAATTGCACCACTATTATTAACCTAGAGTTAGTCCTAACCGCAAGCTAAATTGACAGAAATTGTATGAATGACATGTAACTTAACTTGCGGTTAGGACTAACTCTAGGTTAATAATAGTGGTGCAATTGAGCCTAAGAGTCGTTTTCGTGTCTGACGTTCAAAAATGTTACGTCGTTGCAAGCGAGAAAGTTCAAAAAGGTTCATGGTTGAGCTACTATTATGAGGAATGATGTAAGATAAACGAGTGTAAGCATATTTAAGACCTTCCAGCTTTTGTACTCATCGGACCTTACCTATAAAAACAGTTTAGTTGAGCAAATTGCCAAGAATAGGCTGTCATTTTTTTCCTTGTGTCACATCGTTTGCAAATAAAAGGGACAGGGTATTCTTTACCATTTGCTCAGTTACTGTTTTTTAACTAACCAGTTTATAAATAACAAATGGGCGTTAACTTTGATAACTATTGCATAATACATTAAAAAACGAAACGCCCCGTAGATCAGATCCGATCAGCAATTTAGTTCATGTCACAATTAGAAATAAAAACACGTCTCAAAAACATTGAAGTAATTGGATTTATCTGCGATTTACATGAGAATACGCCTCTACAGGCGCTCGTTATCTAGTCAAACCTTAATTGAATAATTTTACACAATATATAGTATGTTCAAAATAATTAATTCAAACCGCCGACTTATTAAAACCCACAGCAGCTTCAGACGTTATCGGAATGCTAATACAACATCTATCTTAATCACATTACGTTATTTATAACATCGAACGAATTGATGTGCATTCGGTACTACGCAAGATTTTAGAGAAAATTAATAATCCAATTCGTGTTGGAAAACATCGCGATTTATAATAATAAATTATTTGAGACACTATTAATGCATAATTATGTGTTAACAAGATAACATTAAACGAATAATATTTCACGCAAAATAAAAATAATTAAAATTGAAATAAAAACTGTCTCACTATCGCAACGAATTACTTGGATAATGAATATTGAATCTCTAGTAATTTCTATCTGCATTCCGTTACAAGAAAAACGAAGCAAAAAGGCACCGTAGGTATTCAATTTGTCTTTTTATTTTCCCGAAGGCGCGCCGTGTCCGCGCATGCGCGACAAACGCAAAATGGCGGCGTTATGGTCCCGCCCACTTCCGGCGGACGTCCGATATGACTTTGTCAAGGGGAGGTCACCCCTTTGTATATTTTCAACCCCCTAATTTGTTTTCGCTATTTGATTACTTTGTATAATTAATGTGTTTGTTATTTAGAATTTGATGGATCATTGTTGATGATAATTCGGTACAGGTCAAGTAATTTTTAGAATTGATT
The DNA here is from genome assembly GCA_036417725.1 of Clanis bilineata. Taxonomy (NCBI): domain Eukaryota; kingdom Metazoa; phylum Arthropoda; class Insecta; order Lepidoptera; family Sphingidae; genus Clanis; species Clanis bilineata. The sequence continues at coordinate 13,152,651 of CM071150.1, read as the reverse complement.
AGATTTACATTGTGATTATGCTTTTCATAATTTTTCATAGCATTCAATCAATAATGAGTTATAGCATTGGCCGCCGTAGGTACATTTTCATTTGGTAGTTTGTCTTCGCACGGGTTATACTATACAGAACTCTACAGTCTATTTGTAAACATTTTTCGACCAACTTCCAAAAAGGAAGAGGTCCTCAATTCGTCTGTATTTTTTTTTATTTCTGTTACGCGATATCTCCGCTAAATGTGGACCGATTTTCGACCGATTTCCACAAAAGGAGGAGGTCCTTAATTCGTCTGTATTTTTTTTTATGTATGTTACTCAAAATCTCCGCCAAATATGGACAATTTTCAAAATTATTTTTGTGTTCGATAGAGCTTATTTCAAGGGTGGTCCCAAATTTGGTCACGATCGGATTAGAAGTCGGTCTGTTATGTTTTTAAACTTGTGATTACCAAAATCCTTTTTGTGTTAGCTTATTTCAAGGGTGGTGGTCCCATATAAATTTGATCACGATCCGATTTGAAATCGGTCCGTTAAATTTTTTCAATATATTCTATAAGTATGTTTAATATTTTCCAATTAATACAATTTATATTAAGAAATTGTAAAAAATATTTAATGCTTTAATACGTTTTTGTGCGTACAAAAACTCATTCATAAATTACCGGTATCAACATACCTAAATCTAAATATCAATTTAATAAATGTTTTTGCATTCTAAACAGAAATAACATTTAGCATTAAATTCACGATTCAAATATCACACCACTAATCAAATAACTAGACATAATGATTTAATGAATCGTAATTTATTGAGTTCTTGCTAAAACAAGTTGCATTCATATTAACATAGATTTTGCTATTCATTTGTTTACTGATTTCTTAAGTTTACGCGAATGCTATTCATTGAAATAAAACTATTTTTACGGATTTTATCACGATTTGGTTTTAATTTTTATAACGGATTGACAACGAGTCCAACCCGTGACCACGAAGACTGCAAAGCCTTCGAAACGTCGGGAATAAAAATTAAAACCAAATCGTGATAGAATCCGTAAAAATAATTTTATTTCATATTCATTTGTTGTCAATACACCTGCATAATTTAGAGCCACCCATAAAGTTTCTAACAGTAGTAAAGACTATATACATAATCTCACGCCTGTATCCCCGAAGGGGTAGGCAGGAGCGTACTACCGAACTAGAACACCCACATTTTCGCCGAGCTTAGTTCCGTTCCAGATGTGATAGGGGGCGAGCCTATCGCCATATCGGGCACAAATTCCAGACTCCGGGCTTATATGGAAAAATCCAATATCACTTTACCCGAACCGGTAATCGAACCCGATACCCCAGAACCGTAGTCGTACCGAAATACCACCATACCACCGAGGCAGTAAATACTAGAAATGTTTAAAACGGAAGCTGATCATATTTTCTCGCTTGATTTATACTTATTTATAAGTCTACAATTTCTCAAAAGGGAAGCCAGTAGGAATCATGTACGGACGCTTCGCCACCAATTTCCAAAACACTTTGTTGATTAAATAGTCACGGGCGGCTCGGCCTCCGGTAGCCCATACGCTTATGTAACATATATAGAGGTATGTGCCGCCTCCGACGGGTTAACGAAGATTTCGGCTTATAATTTCATGCGGTGTGAAGGTTTGATCAAAATGAAATAGTTTTTATTGTAAGTATTTTCATATTGGCGCCTTATAGGTCTAATGTCAAGTGCATATGGCCTGTGAACACAAAATCCGGGGTTCGAATCTCGGGTTGGGAAAAGCTGTTTTTCTAACACTGATTGATCGGTATTAAATCCTCCAGAGGAGGGATTGACGGCAGGCACTCAGTTGTAAAATTCTGTCTGACTTCAAAATTTATTCTATCGTGATCAAGTGTATATGTAACCACCCTGGAAATAAGCTCTATCGAAAACAAAAATAATCTTGAAAATCGGTCAACATTTGGCGGAGATATCGCATAACATACATTAAAAAAATACAGAATTAAGGACTTTCTCCTTTTTTGAAGTCGGTCGAAAACGAATTGGACTGCCTCGGTGGAGTGGTTGTATTTCTGTACGACTACCGTCCAGGGGTCTCGGGTTCGATCACGGGTCGGGCAAAGTGATATTGGATTTTTCCATAGCCCGTAGTCTGGAATTTGTGCCCGATATGGCGATAGGCTCGCCCCCTATCACATCTGAGACGGAACCAAGCACGGCGAAATGTGGGTGTTCTAGTTCGGTAGGGCACCTCTGCCTACCCCTTCGAGGATAGACAGACGGGACACAGTAGTGTCGAAAAATAATGTCGTTTGTTTCTTAATCCTTGTTTCTTCATAGACAGCATAACCGCTGGATTCATATAGGTATTATAATGTATTATAATGTCGTATTATAATGGTCAAAATTTACCTCGTGGCCTAATTTAACCGATAAGAAAGATTAACAACCTATCTATATATTGGCCCAATATTTTATAATATTTAAAAAAATGACTGCCTCGGTGGCGTAGTTGTATTTCGGTACGACTACCGTCCCGAGGTCTCAGGTTCGATCCCCGGGTCGGGTAAAGCGATATTGGATTTTTTCATATCACCTCGGAGTCTGGAATTTGTGCCCGATATGACGATAGGCTTGCCCCTTATCACGTTTGGGACGGAACTAAGCTCGGCGAAATGTGGGTGTACTTATTCGCTAGTGCACCTCTGCCTACCTCTTCGGGGATGAGCTTATGTTTTTTTTTTAAATGAAGTCATTTTTTTGTGACTAGAATGATGTGATTTGTGGCACGACGTAAGTACTTCGTGCCATAAATCACAATATTTAGTAAGTATTCATCAACGACATACAATGCGATCATGTGTAAATTGGTTTATAAATTATTAGGGCATGTTTACATTGTTATTATAGTAACGTTCATGTCCGTTTCTATTCGAATGAACACCGCACACGAATCCGACGGCAAGCGGCAACGCTATTTCTATCCTACGCGCTATTCTATTATAATTTTAGCTGATCCGAAATGTATTAAATGTGTATTTGATTGAAATCATCTTTGTTTAAAATAAAATTCTATGTTTTAAATTAATTCAACAACAGAAGACAAAATACAGTTTCTTTTTGTTTATCTCTTTTTAATTAATAAAATTATAATCGTCACAATTTATGCATCCGTTATTATATTATAAAATCCCTCTTGATCAAAAAAATATTATATACAAAATAATAAATCATTTTTACATTGCTTAAAAGTCATAACATCATATAGCTATGGGTATTGTATTGTATGCTGCCTTAATGCAGCTAATTAACCTTCTTTGAACACTATACTGTAATAATCTAACCAGTATTAATCTGGAGGAATTATTTATTAACCACAAAAAAACTATTGTTAAAATAGCCTGTATGATTGGCATTAGCCACACTTATAATAGCAAAAATGGAACACAATACAAAATAACGCCATATACAGCTTTTTTAATGAACTCAAACATTAATATATCACTGTCCGCGCACCTATGGGAAACGAGCGCAAAAAATAACCCACAAATACAATCGTAACAGCACATTGTAGCACGCACGGTCGCGGTCGCTTCGACCACGGCCGACATTCGTAATTATACAAACTGCGTCCACATCGCACGGGTTATTAACGCATAATCTCAAAGCACAGACACGTGGATATCAAGTATTATTTATGTATAAATGAATTCGGTATCGTGTTGAAGTATGAGCGATGAGCGCCGGCGGACATCTGTCATCCCCCACCGCCGGCGCGCGACTGCCGCTCGTCCCACCCTTCACGGCGAATGTGGTGGGGGAGAGCCCCGCCCATTGGGGGTGACCGTTCCTCGGCTCGTTGGAACACTATAGGAACGCAGCTTCCGTTTGAATATCAACCTTGTGGGAGCCACGTAGAGTTAAATTCAGTGTGTTTGTGTAAGTTAGGGTTGCACACGTAGCATTTTTTATTTATTTACGTTTCAGAGGTTATTTTTCTCGAATGCAAAGATATTTCTGGCGTACGGTAATTGGATTCAGGACGCGTATCGCGGACGTACCGATTGAGACGTACATGTCCCTTGTAATTATTATAAAGATGGTTGATAATACGTCCTTTTGTTGTCGGTAAGGAGCGGTTGGCGGCGCGTGTATTCATTACTGAACCATTTCTTGGTATCTTTGGTCTCTTTAAGTTAAGATATCCGGCGATTCGGTTCATAATTTTCGTCGTATTGTTAATTAAGAGGTATAATATTAATTATGTTTCATGTGGATTTAATAAACGTAGTGTATATTTACATCCCACAATCACACACACATACAAGTGCGCATAACTAAAAGCGCACTAAGTCTTGTATTTATGAATTCAAACGTAATTGCCTGCCTCGGTGGCATGGTTGTATTTCGGTACGACTACCGTCCTGAGGTCTCGGGTTCGATCCCCGGGTCGGGCAAAGTGATATTGTTTTTTTCTATATCAGCTCGGAGTCTGGAATTTTGCCCGATATGGCGATAGGCAAAAGTGTGCTGCCGACCCCACATTAAGTGTAATAAGGGCAGGTGGAAAAAAAAAGTAGTATACAGTAGTTTAACTTTACGGTATTCTTGCCAGCCCTAATATTTGATCTCTATACTGGCTTGTCTATTGATGATATCTGCTAAAATATTTGCCGCCAATACAAAGTTAACTGGTATTAAGTTATGTGGCGTGATCATCCGGGAAGCGTTAAATGCCATCAAAGTTAACAATCTAAAATTGAAAGGTATTTATTAAATTTCCGTTGTTGGCGTGCTGTTGATATATTTTACTCTACAACTTAGTTGCAAGTTCGATTCTTATGCCGCATTTACACGACGCTATTTCTAGTTTCTTCCATACTGAGGCTGAGATCTAAGTTCGCTCTATAGATCTCAGCCTGAATTCGGATATTGGATACTTTAGACCAGCGGTCGGCAATTTTTTGGCAGACAGGAGGCACAAAGTGGCAATATATAGTAAAGGCGGGCCTCACCTCATATTTTCTATCTAGAATCTATAAAATTTTAGATATTTATGACTAATTTACAAAGCAATTAATGTGGGGTCAAAACTATGTGTGTGACTGTTGTAAAAAAGAAAAATAACACTAGCCGCGTGTTTCAAACCGCTGCCTTAGACAATCTGAACGAATCTTGTGACGTAGAGCTATATTCATGTTATACACAGTTTCTAGAGCGTTAATAGGTCATGTCATAATGAATTGAATCGATCAAAACTATATCTTGCACTGTAATTGAGCCACGTGATGCCGAGTCCACACCAAGCGAACGAACGTTCGCGAATCTGCGCCTGTTGCGTTAATACAAACAAACTTTCGTTGTTGTGTGAATGCAACACACGCACACACACACACACACACACAAAATATTGACGAATTGAGAACATAGGCTTTCTACAAAGATCCAGAATTCCAGCGGCTGGAATTCTGCGACAGCAGTGGACGTTCTATGGCTAATGATGGTGATGATGCACTTTTTTCTTTAGAAATCGGTTGATAAATGTTTCATTGTGAAAACAAAAACCTTCATTTTCATGAAGTGTCGAACTAACTCTTACTATGGACCACAGATGGACCACCAGCGCCAACTTAAGCCTTTAAAAATAAGTGTGCAGACATGTACCTCAACACCCAACAATATATGACGTAACAAAGAACACCAACGAATTAACAAACGTTGCAACATTTATCAGTAACAACCAGTAACAGGCAGTTAAACGAGTTAAATCTATCCGTCGGTGAGGACGCGTGCTGGCATAGATAACCACACGTTTACTACCACTCCTTATCTGTAACTAGTTGTATAGATTGCGCGCGTGTCCGCCCGTGCGTGTTATTTATTAGTTAATAAAAGTTGCGTCGGATGGCGGCGTGGACTGTGGACCGCTTTGTTTGTCTTTTGTTTAGGTCCACTAAAGCTTGTTTCAAAGTTAAATTAGCCGGTTCTTTATACATAGTTTCATATTGGTATATAGGCAAAGTTATTTCTCCGGTTTTGCTAAGTCTGATCAAATCAAAATTAACTAATCATACAGTCATATCAAGCTAAGTTGCTTCCGAATGTCCGAGAATCTTGAGATCCGAGAAACTGGTGCCAAAAGGAGTGCTTTGTGAGTTGAAGGTTAATTTGTAGTCCCTTTTAAAAACTGTCGGTAATCATTTAGAAATCGGTAGGGACATGTCTTGAGAGTGTAGACTATGGACTATGTCTAGAACGCAGCGAAAACTGTGCAGCGCTGTCTCACAGAAATCTACATACAATCGTGAAACATCATGTCAATATTTTTGTCGTATATTTCGTATGATGACTACCAAAAGTTTACGCAGAGCTTTCATTAATAATCCGATTACCGCTAATTCCTTATTCCCAATTCTTAATACAAATATCCGTCCGGAACCACGTCAGGATGGCGCCGTGCTAACTAGAAGCACGTGCAGTATCCGCCAGTGGGCTGTCGAGAGTCGCCATCCTCCACGTGGTGCTGATTACACGCTCGCTCGCGTCATAATCGAACGTGACGCCGACGTCACGCCGCCTGACCGACGCTGACGCCGTCAGTGATCTTTGTATTGTTTTAGAAATGTTGGTGTCTATTTCTGTAGTTTGAACTTCGAATGTGGAGAAATAAGGTTGAGTCCCAGTTGCTGTGAATTTAGATCTTTGTATTGTTTTGGAATGGTGGTACCTATTTCTGAAGTTTGTATTTCGAATGGAAAGACGTAAGGCGAGTCCCGTAGCACCGTAGCTAAACCATGAGTTTTTTGTCGTTTTTCGCTAGCGACTACGTAAAATAACGTTTATGAAAAACATTGATTTCCCCGTAACTGCTAGATGTGCTCGGGTGTTAGTCTTACAAATATTTTACATTGTCGCTAAAGAGAAATGTCAAAAAAAAAACTTATTGAGCTATAGGTCGCCGTGAATTTAGATCTTTGTATTTATTTAGAATGTTGGTACCTATTTCTGGAGTTTGAATTTCGAATGTAAAGATGTAAGGTGGGGTCCCAATGGCCGCGATTAAAAAGTCAAACTCGGTACTATTTTATAAATATAGTGTATATACCATTTGAGGGAGTTTAAATTTCGAATTTAGTGATGTATGTGTAAACCCGTTAGCTTCTTACTTCAATATTTGAACTAGCATTCTTAACGTCCCTAAATTGAAACTCTACCTCTTACAAGGATTCGATATCGAAATCGTAAACGTTTAAGTAGAAACAGTAAATCCGGTCATAGTTTAAACGCTCATAATCTTTAGAACAAATCAACACGTCGTGAACGAATCATAACTCTTATAACACTAATCTCTTGGTTGGGAGTTGGGACAGATGTTCTCAATATTGCGTCTTAGGTTTTACGGTTCGAAAACGGTTAGACGAGGGCGTCATTAGCTTATAATCACAGTCTCTCACACTCGCTTTCTTGAGCCAAAATTAAGAAACCAGTCTTATGTCGTGGGTATCAGAGAAACGATCGTCTATACCTACTATACCCAGCACAAATGCGCCGACTCTACCAGTTTTATAGCATTGTCTAAGAAAATGTCTTACTTCAATATTTGAACTGTCTCGGTGGCGTAGTTGTATTTCGGTATGACTACCGTCCTGAGGTCTCGGGTTCAATCCCCGGGTCGGGCAAAGTGATATTGGATTTTTCCATATCAGCCCGGAGTCTGGAATTTGTGCCCGATATGGCGATAGGCTCGCCCCCTATCACATCTGGGACGGAACTAAGCTCGGCGAAATGTGGGTGTTCTAGTTCGCTAGTGCGCCTCTGCCTACCCCTTCGGGGATACAGGCGTGAGCTTAAGTAAGTAGTAAGTAAGTGTCTAAGGAAAATCGACCTAAATTTTTTGTGTCTCCAATGCCTACCCAAATCCCAATCTTTTATGGTTGCGATTTGCCAACCTTAAAATCTTGGAATTGTGTCTATGGACGGTAGAGATCATACTATCACGTGACATAAATAGATACTTATTTGCCAGTCTTAAATAAAAAAGTTATACTGGCGGTAAAAGTTTTAAGGGCCTTATAAAAACATTGAGCAAATGGTTAAGAATAGTCTGTTACCTTTTTCCTTGTGTCACATTGGTTGAAAATAAAAGGGATAGACGCTTCTTAGCCATTTGCGCAGCTAAAATGTTTTTATAGGTAAGGCCCTAAGCATGGACGTAAAAAAAAAGATGGACGGAGCGCTGGGAACATTGAATTGCATTTGCATTGCATTGCACTCCGTCCATCTTTTTTTTACGTCCGTGGCTCTAAGTCTATAAACTTACGTGGTAGACTAAGACCTAACTCTCATTAATCGAGGAGGCCCGTAACCAGTAATGATACAGTAATATTTCAGGGTTAATATTATTATTAAAGATAATCGAATATTTATAATCTTTTTTTTAGCCTCTAACAGGTGGACAATCCCATATTATTTTGGGAATCTCTGTCGCTACTTTATTATTTCCTCGACATGAACACGTGTTGTACGTAATCCCACATAATCCGAGGAGATGACAGACGTCGTAAGTCGCGGCGACTAGTTAATCCCACCGCATCCATCTTGCGGTGGGAAAGAATAACACATTTAATATGGGATGCGTTAAATGCTGCAATTTGGAACATAAAAGAAATGTGGCTATATCATTCTTATATCTAAATGAATGAAAATCTTTCTTTCTTTCTACCTGCCCTTATCCCACCTTTATCGGTCAGCGCAACACGCTTTTTCAAGCATGTTGCAGAAAAGATTTGGCTTCAATTTTACGACCGGCTCTCTACTTGACGTCAATCCTGTCAGGGATCCAGTCCCTGGAGAATTCAATCAGAAAATTCGCTTTAATCTAATAAAAATAATTACAGTAAAATGTTTTTTACTCGAGACAGTAATAGGGCAACGCTTGTATCCCCAAAGACTTAGACAGAGGTGAATTATGAGTGGTAGAGTCGCGCTGCTGACAGCAATGCCCCTTACTTATAAAAATATTTAAGCGCTGCTTATCTTTATACCATAGGTTGTCCCTTTCATTTTTAAACAATGTAACGCAAGGAAAAAAGTGACAGGTTATTCTTAACCATTTGCTCAGCTAAAAATGTTGTTTTAAGTAAGGCCCTATGTCTACAGAATAGACCGACTCGACTGGTTTTGATACCGCTCTCACAGAAAACCGTCCTTGCTATAAAAAATGCATCCGCAGTATTAACCATCAAAAATCACCACCAAAAACAAGAAAGCGTTACCAAACATTAAAATCATGCTCTACACACTTCGCCAGACATCAATAGAGCGAGATTTATAAACACTGTAAAAAACATACCAGAGACTAAGGAAAAAAGAACAGGAGTCCAGGAATAGTGCGGAGATGCGATGACAGCGAATTTATTAACCATTCCGGATGACAAACTGCGGAATGGGGCAACCGGGCCCTACTAATTGCTTTACATTGGATATAAATAGATTTGGATGCTTTCGGGATATCTTCGAGTTTGTTGAGAGTTATGCGTATACGTTTAATGTAAGTATTGGATTGGTGTTTAAGTTGCAATGTAGCGTAGTGTTATGTAGAACTTACTACTTTAATTTAACTATTTACATATTTAAAAGAATTGTAATTCCACCTTGTCATAGTATTGGTTAATTTAATTATTTTAACATCACTATAATCCGGAAATTTATTGTCATTTAAAAAAATCATAATAGTATATTCGAATCGAATGCTTATAAATGCAGTGAGAATTCTATTATGAATATCTAAGTGCACTAAATTAACGCATAATGAATTGCTGTCCTCGCATATTTTCTATTGAATTTCGATCTCAAATATTATTTATTTAATAATATTCAATTCAATGAATATTCAAGTCAACACACTTTAACTCCTTTTATTTTTTTAAATATTGGAAAACTTTCACTGTCTTCGAGAACTCATAGTACCCGCGCCGGTAATAGAGGTAGCTGGCTGGAGCGACGCATGACCGTGATGTATGTTGTTTTAATTAGAACTTCCCTACACTCGCCCCCTTCCCGCCCCTCCCCGCCCTCCGCCGACCCCTACATGCCCGCTGTCACCCCCCAAGACATTTCACCGGAATCGCCGCTTTTGAACTCTCAAATTATCAACTTCGAACAAACGTGTTTCTCTTAATACTATACAAATAAATAACAGAAAGCTAATTTAGTTATTAAATTAAATGAAAGTTAAACGGCGTTTTATATTACGTGGCGTTTTTAATCAAAGATTATTTGGTTATTTAAATTAATATTCATTACTCACGCACGCATGTTTTGAATTGAGAAATATTTTTAAGGCAAAACACATACAAAGCTCACGACTCTAGCGCCGAGGGAGTAGGTATAGACCTAGAGAATTAAAAACCACATCTCACCGAGCTTTTTTTCGTCCCAGATAGGCGAATCTACCGTGATATCTGGCACAAATTCCAAACTCCGAGCTAATACTGGGTAAAAATCTCACCGAGCTTATTTCCGTCCCAGATAGGCGAGTCAATCGCCATATCGGGCACTAATTCCAGACTCCGAGCTGTTACTAAGTAGAAAACCCACTATCACTTTTCTCGACCTGGGGATTGAACCCGTAACCTCAGGACGGTAATTGTACCGCGCACGCAATACAACGCCATCGAGGCAGTCCAATTCATAAAATACAAAGTATATTATTACTGTAATACAAAATTAACATCCTACACGCGATGCGTTATTAAGATAGCTGACTGAGACTCCAATCTCACACATAATATGCACTGAAGACCATGGGAACTGTCCCCATGGTCAATAGCGACGACCATTGGATCCGTTCCCATGGATAAGGATCACAGTCGATGAGATCTGTATGTTTTTCATCACTGAGTATTTTCGACCGACTTCCACAAAAGAGGGAAGTCCTCAATTCGTCTGTATTTTTTTTTATTTATTTTAAACACTTTATACATAGACATGTACAGGCGGACTTAATGCCGGAGGCATTCTCTACCAGTCAACCTTTGGGTGGTGTAGAGAAAAGACAAGGCAGGTGTATATGAGGAAAAGTAAAAAAAAAATAAGGGTAAGGTTTAATAAAATGTTACACATATATACTCATAAAAATAAATATCTAGTTTTTCATGTATGTTACTCAATATCTCCGCCAAATGTGGAGCGATTTTCAAAATTCGTTTGATGTTCGATAGAGCTTATTTCAAGGGTGATCCCATATAAATTTGGTCATGACGGGTAAATTAGAAGTCGGTCAGTTAAGTTTTTATTGACAGTACAATTTAAGCCTCCGTGTATTTAAATGGTTTAATGTTAAAAAACATCTCTGTTGCACAAGTTGATTCCGATCCACAGAAAAGCGATTGATCAGTGTGACCTGGACTTGTTAAGGTTGTCGCACACATCTTATATATACTTGCCAATCGCCATGCGTTTATAAAAAAAAAAAAAAATCTTTATTGATCACGTAGGCATGTAAAAAAGCACTTATGACAAGTCAACACAAGTAAATTTTTAAATTAGGATTAATATAATTTACATTATATATTTGAATTTGACAACAGGCAGGCAAGTATGGACATAATAACGATGGGATGGCTGAGATAGGGTGATAAGGGAAAATAGGAATAGAGTGTAAGGGAATGTATTGTATGGGAATGGCATATGGCAGGAATGGTGGCAGGGGATTGACTGGAAATACTGGAAGCAGTTGGGATTGGTGCGTGAGGCCCTATCCTAGCTAACCTACCAGCCTTTCTCTTACTACCTACGGATGACGACCCGAAGAAGAAAGGCAGAAAGAAACTCCGGGCTTATTTTTTTCATCATCAATTGTCACCATTTCTTTTTTTTTTCTTTTGTCTATTTTCCTTTTTTAATAATTTGATTTACAAATTGTCAAGTAAACAAATTGTATAAGCTTTCGCACGTAAGGGAACGCACCCATATTACGTGACCTGTTCAGGGGGGAGGGGGGATTCAAAATACCACGCTTGGTCACAGGGCCGGGGGGGTCTTAGGTTTTCGTCACGTAGTCTATTATTCTTTAGGGAAATCTCGTGCTTTTTCGAGCTATATTCAAATATGGTGCGCAACATTTAGCATTTTTGAAATTCACAGGTGGCAACACATAATAATATTTTGTTCTTCAACTTTATTTCGATGAAAGTGATTTAAAACCATATTTACGAAATACTACGTGAAAACTAGAGAGGGAGGGAAGAATCTTGGCCATATACTACGGGTTGTCACCGAGGGAGGGAGGGGTATCAAAATGGTAAAAAATCCCTAATATCTAAGGGATGATTCTGTATATGGAGATTAATAGACACGAGTAAAAAAGAAACAACCGATCGAAAAAAACACCAAGTCACTAATTGTGCCGAGTGGAGTGGGATAAAGGCAAGAAACAGAAGATATTAATACATTGAAATGAAACTAGCTTTTTCGGTTTTTATCTCGATTATATTGATTATTATTATTTATTATTTCAATGAATAACATTCGCGTGAACCTAAGAAATCATTATATTTATACATTTCTTGTTTCAACGTTTTCCACGTTTAGTTTCAACGTTTTTCGTTTAGTAGACAAGGACACTAGTTTGTTCCCGTTGTCCTTCAGTCTCAACACAACCCAAATAATATCGTTGTTCTTTAGTAGGGGACAATGTAACTTTTTTTTCCATTCTCCAATAATGGTGAAAAATTGCAACGAGAATAGACAGATAAAATGATCTGGATACCAAGGCGATAGGTGTGCGCCAACCTTTATTACCTCGGTACACGATAGTTATCTGATACAGGTGTGTACCAGGGCACCTGTGTCGACGCGTTATCACCTCATAAATACACCTCAAACAAACAAAATAGATAACAAACTCAATGCGAACTAATTAAATTAACATTTTATTACTGTTTGAATAAGCTGGCGCGGTGATGGGTAGGAGCGAGTGGGATAAGGGTGGTAGTGTTCCGTACAAATATACGCGCCCTGGATGGTATGGGCAAGTTAAATTTTATAGAATATCATAGCTTATAAGTCGTCTTCTTGGTCCAGTGGGCTGTGGAACGGGAGGTCCAGGGTTCGTTTTACAGGCAAAGCGATTTTTCTAATTTAATTTTCCCGGCACCCTCAAAGAGGGTTGACGTCAGAAAGACAGCTAGTCGTAAAAACTAAGGCAAATCCTTTCTGCAACATTCTTGAAAAAGTGTGGAGTGCCGACCTCACATTACCCATATACCCCGGGTAGGTAGAAATAAAACCTTGCTTAGGCCGCTGAACACGGCCTCCGTATTCATGCCAGGAAATTGAATTGAAAAACAAATAACTCAGTATAAACATTATTTATTTTAATACATAATTACATAAACTTCTATCCAGCGTTAATTCAGTTCAAAATCGATTTATTTATATATATTATTTATTTTTTGGCTATTACCGCGTATTGACACACGCGTATGAATCGCGGATCATGGCAGAAGGCCAGGATAACGCCAGGCAGAAAAAAAGACTGTGTATGAACACAACTAAAGCCGAGTCTCTTGTACTAGCTTTTTTGAAACAAAACACTAAAAACACATACCCAAAACAACGATTTTAGCTGTCACATGGGGGTTACCACCACCTCTTATAGCAGTATTATAAAAATCTTACTTCGTTTTTTTTGTACGGGAATCGGTACAAGTAAGACTATAATAATACTCCTATAAGAGATGGTGGTAACCCCTCTGCTCTTAGAACAATGGACCATAGATAAAAAATGCATGTTTTGTGTAGGTGTTTTGTGTAAGGTTTTAGTGCAGGATTATGAACAACAGTGAATGAACAACAACTATGAACGCGTATAAACAACAGTCAATTGGACCGTGTTGTGCAGAAATGATCCAACCCACATTTTTTATTGATGCCAACATGATCCTAAAGTCTAAGCCATTATAGACCATATTGATGTAAAAAAGAAATGTGGCTTGGATCATTTCTGCACAACACGGTCCAATTTTCGACCGACTTCCAAAAAGGAGAACGTCCTCAATTCGTCTGTATTTTTTTTATGTATGTTACGCGATATCTCCGCCGAATGTAGACCGATCTTCAAAATTCTTTTTGTGTTCGATAGAGCTTGTTTCAAGGATGGCTCCATATATATTTGGTCACGATCGGATTTGAAGTCGGTCTGTTAATAATCCAATACATTTATCACTATCGAACCAACTAAAACTAACTAACAGATCTCTAAAATTGTTATCAAATCGATCGAAGTTAATTGGCACCGTAAAACGGTTAAAAAGGTATCGAGACACGATTACTGTATAGTCTGTTTACCGTGATGGCACGTCTGTGTCAAAACGCGATGATGACGCGATGGTGCAATGGTGGGGTGGTGGGGAGGTGGGGTAGAACGGTGGGACTGGGGCAGTAAGAATCGGACGTGGGGACATGCTTCCCGGTATTTGAATAGCCCGTGTTGGACACACCTTGTTTGCGGTACGGTTCGCATAGAAATGTCGCAAATTGATATTTTGAGAAATAGTTGCTGCATCCTAGTTGTGATATGCTAAAATCATCACAAAGAGCGATAACACCATAAATAGCTGTATATCAATGGTAATAGATAAGTAATAACTAATAACAACGCAAAATCCCACCATTTATTATAGGCTGGGGCTAATAACAATTTCATTATAATAATAAATAAATAAATAACACCCAACTGTCACATACAGAGTCCCACACTAAGAGCGAGTCTTGTGTCGTGGGTATCAGGAACTACGAGAGACTTTCGGTCTCACAACACCCAGACCCGAAACAAATATCTGTGGGCCACACAAATATTTGTCTCGGTGCGGGGATCGAACCCGCGGCCTCTCGCTTCACAGCCGGCTGCTCGCCCGCTGCGCCACGGAGGCTATCAATATAATTAGTCGTTACGTACTCCTAAAGAGCTTCATGAAATTATTTAATTTTACAAATTGTACCAATATTTTTTATATTGCATTTCTATTCAATGAGACTAATTGAGGCGAAAGAGGTGTGTACGGATCAAAGCAAGTGGAAATCCGTTGTCTCTGCCTACCCCTATGGGAAATAGGCGGGAGTCTATGTATGTATGCATTTCTATTTTATTATAGCGATCTACGTTTATCCGACATAGTCCTCCAATATTAATCCCAAATATTTCGTAGTGTTTTTTGCTGACCGTACCCGATCAGTGAAGGCGCATTTTTTCCGAGCGCATCCGCAGCGCGCCGTCACCGGGACTCCTAATGGGCGCAGTTGTCACATCCCGGGCTTATTTACTGGCACGATAAGCATCTCGCGCACCGGTCGAGACACCATGCCGGTGCCGCGCCGGTGCCGATGCCGATGCCGCTGCCGCTGCCGACCGTACACACTATTTGAATAAAATACGTCGTCGCATCTTAATGCGCTAGTCGGACGTAATTAATTGATTTTTGTTAGTAGAATGTATTGATGTAACTCAGTCATGCAGGTGCTAGGGCCCGTTGTTAATTTTCATATCGGAGAATCATCTACTGTAGTATGTATGTTCTCATAATAAAATATTACTGATTTACTGGGTTTACGCGAATGTAACATATTAAAATAAAACTAGGTTATAATGCGGATTCTATCGAGATTTGTTTGGTTTTTACGCCATTTAAGGCGTAAAAATAAAAACAAATCGTGACAGAATCCGTATAAACAAATTTTTATTTTATTCATTTTATCTAAATACATATTATTATAAATAACCCCTGTATGTTGGTTTTATTCCGTCACGTAGCAAAATTTCAATGAATATTAAAAATAAATGTAGCTTTACCTAATTCAGTATACACAAATATTCAGTCTACTTCGATCAACCCTAATCCACTCCACTGTTGGGTTAGCGCAGTCCAATTTTTCAAACATGCTTCAGAAAGGATTTGGTTTAGTTTTTACGACCATCTGCCTACTTCAACACCCGCGCAGAACCTGTAGCTCGGCCATGAGAATTTTTGACATTTCACGCTTGCGACTAGGTAAAATGATTTGTATGAAAAACGGTAATTCCCCACCTTACCGCTAATGGCGTTCGGGTCTTTGTCATACAAATTACGTGAAATGCCAAAAAACTCCTGGTCGAGCTTTGAATTTAGGACTTCACAGTCATAACCCATATACACTACCGCTGAGCCAAGGAGGCGACACATAAATCTTCGGTAGCGTCCCTTAATAATCCCACACGGTATTTCTCACAGGAGAACAAAAGCGCTACATCTCGTGACTCCCCGTCATTAGCAGGCACATTACTGCATCCTAGTGTTTCTAATAAAAGGGAACCCCGTGGCGGGATTAGCTATCATCTGTATGTGTGCTATGGACTTTCGTGTATACATCCAAAAAATAAAGCTAATATCCCGATAGTTATGTACATAGACATTCCGATCAGTGGGTTTAGACAAGTGGCTTATGCGCTAGTCGAATAAAATAAATGTATGGGAATGACATAAGAGTACGCCGCATATAAAGTCAGCTTTTTTATAAAGTCATAAAATTAATGAGTGTAAATTAATGTGTACCGACTAAGCGTCCTCACGTCACCTTGGCCTCTCATCGAAAATCAGCGTTGCGGTACCCACTGCAGACAGTGGTACTGCACCATGTAGCTGAATGAGAGGTACCTTTGTTGGTGCAATATTGAGTATGATATGCATATATTTTTTTTTTCTTAGTGAAGTTGTTTTATGTTTAGTATTGTACCCATCAATATAATATACCCTAGTCTCACAGTTCTTTGCAAATATCCTCCTAAAAAGTGGTTTCAGGAATAAAACAAAGAAAAAGATCACAAGTTCTAATTAAATCAACACAAATATAACCCTATGCATGTGTAATAAAGTAGTTTTTTAAAAGAAATGAGCAAGCGTTCTTCAATTTGAATTTTGAAATTTAGAATTCCATCGGCGTCGGACTGTATACAAAACGAGTGCTTAAGCACTCCTTTGCTGTCCCATTTTCCGAGCGTCAACTGTGCATCTAGGTAATTAATATATCGATGATTGTACCAGCAATAAATGTTTTCTTTCTTTCTTTTTTCTTTCTTTCATATAGCGTACTCTTATGTCAGTCCCATACATTTATTCTATTCGACTAGCGCATTAGCCACATGTCTCAACTTTAGTCAGCATCATTGTTACGTACAGTGCGGAGCAATAACAACAGCATCCTCCAAACAGTTGTGGAGAATTTTGCCTCTCCTATCATAAAACATCTCGTAGGGAGAGTAATAAAAATGATCGTATATAATTTGTAATTTTGAATTTAATTTTAATTTAAATAATAATTTAGTTTCAGTTCATTGTATTGATGGATCAAGTTGTCCGAATTTCAATAAATAATTAAATAAAATTAAATAAATAAACCCGCTGGTTAGACAACAATCTTACACAATTATTTTCTTCAACTCTTGGGACACCATCATAGTGATTATCATCTCTTATCTATCATTACAGTGATCTCGCCTTTATCATATCATGATGATGAGTACACAGTACACAGGTGTACTTGTGGATCGGGAGGTCTTGTAATTGATTCCCAGGTCGGGCAAAACGATTTTTGACTTGCCCGGGACTGAATCGCCCAGAATGGGTTGACGTCAAGCAGGGAGCTGGTCATAAAAACTAAGCCAAATCCTTTCTGCGATATGCTTGAAAACGTGTGTTGCGCCGACCTCACGTTAAGGAGGGATAAGGGCAGGTAAAAAGAAGAAGAAAGAGAACAACACCATTATCCCTCAGGATTACAGACGTGAGAGTGGAAGCTAATGAATGATAATGCCAATTGTCATACATTACAAACTTTGCGCAGGACATTGTCTGCTGCACGTCAACAAACGATGTTACTGCGTTAGCGCGTGGCACGGACGAGCCTGCGCATATAATGTTTATATTAATAGGTATCGGATATGAACAGCACAAAGTCATGGATAAATTACATAAGAATCGTGGGAAAAATAAATATTGTAAAGAAAAACGAGGGTTTTGTTGTGGGTTGGATCATTTCTGCGTAACACACTAACATTTTTGGACAAATAAATAAATAAATACACCCAACAGTCACACACCTAGTCCTGACCCCACACTAGGTATAACCTGTATCGTGGGTGTCAGAGACTATGAGAGACGCGGACTCACAACACCCAGACTTGAAACAAATATATTCTGTGGGCCACACAAACATTTGTATCAATGCGGGAATCGAACTCGCGGCCTCTCGCTTCAAAACCGGCTACTCGCCCGCTGCGCCACGGAGGCAAATGCTGCAAAACTGCAAAGCCTTCGAAACGTCGGGCATAAAAATTAAAACAAATCGTGATAGAATCCGTAAAAATAGTTTTATTTCAATAAATCAGTGTTATTACGAGTTATAATGAGAAATTACGAAACAGTCTCAGATTTTTTGATAATTTTGTTTTTCTTTCCTCTCACCTTCCATTCATTTTTTTTAAATCGGACATGGATAATGAGGCACTACTCTTGGTTTTATGCGTGTATATGGGCGTTAGAGTTCACTAAACTTTAAAAAACAAAAAATAATAACCAAATTATAATTTCTATATCAACACACCAGCATCACACATCTTGAATGCAGTACAAGGGTGTCGGCTAGGGGTGGTCACGTCGCGTTCAATTGTAACACAATTTGTCATACAACCCCTGTTTCAACCCCTAGAGCACTTATCCGACCCGTACTCTTAATATGTTTGTTATGAGGCTCGCAACAATGAATTTCCGATGGCGATTAGTGTGTATCTGTTTTTGAACAGTAATCACAATTTAATAAATACCAGTAAAAATTATGTTGTTGGTAACCAGAATAATCACAAGTTTAAAAAAATATCACAAGTTTAAAAACTTAACTGACCGACTTCCAATTTACCAATCGTAACCAAATTTATATGGGACCACCTTTAAAATAAACTCTATCGAACACAAAAAGGATTTTGAAGAGATATCGAGTAACATACATAAAAAAAATGTAGTCGAATTGAGGACCTCCTCCTTTTTATGAAAGTCGGTCGAAAACTTAAATTTAAAGAACTTCATTTTATAACTTCGATAATAAAAAAACATCGATTTTAATCCATGAGTAGTCAAGTAATAATCACAAGTTTAAAAACCTAACAGACCGACTTCAAATCCGATCCGATCGTGACAAAATTTATATGGGACCACCTTTAAAATAAGCTCTATCGAACACAAAAAGAATTTTGACAATCGGTCCATATTTGGCGGAGATATCGCGTAACATATATAAAAAAAGATACAGACGAATTGAGGACCTCCTCCTTTTTGTGGAAGTCGGTTGAAAATATTAGATAATCTCTTTCAAATTAGAAAACAAATGTCTCCGAACTCCACACAGTTCAAATCCGATTTGCGTTGGAATCCATCAAGTGCACCCCATTAGGGGCACATGCAGTTTCCCATTGCGGACCCCATGCCATCCCACACAATGGGAACAAATCACAACACCGTGCTCCAATCACTTCCCTTCGCACCCCACGGCTACTGGATGTATGGGAATGAAACACGTGACATGATACTTTTTACTTATAAGCCTGGAATGGGCATTAACTACGCTCATTTTTGGTATAAGCGATATGGAGTGTGAGAATGAATGTCGCTTGAGATGGTATGGTCTGGCTTTTAAAAAAGAAAACCACGGCAGATGCTGTTGGGTTTCGGAATGAGATAATAATCCAGAATCTCAAAGAACATAATCACAAGTTTAAAAACTTAACGGACCGACTTCAAATCCGATCGTGACCAAATTTATATGGGACTACCCTTGAAATAAGCTCTATCGATCACAAAAAGAATTTTGAAAATCGGTCCACATTTGGCGTAGATATCGCGTAACATACAAAAAAAAATACAGACGAATTGAAATATTTGTGGATTACACAAACATTTGTTTCGGTGCGGGGATCGAACCCACGGCATCTCGCTTCACAACCGAAATGTCCACAAGATCACTTACCAAGTGACAACATCGGGCATAAAAATTAAAACCAAATCGTGATATAATCCGTAAAAATAGTTTAATTTCAATGAATAACATTCACGTAAACCTAAGAAATCATTAAGTGACAACATGTTACGAAACAGTAGTAGGAAGCTCTATAAAACGTATTTCTCCCCTCCTCTTGCCTACCTAAAATGGTAGTGTAAACTCGATGCATCGTCGGCATTATTTAGAGCCTCCTGTTCGTTCCAGACATTAAAACAATTATAAAATGATCCTCGTACCATCTGATTTACAACACTATTACCCCTGTAAATTAGGAAGAGCTAACGAACTTTTTACGATCGCCGGTGTCGCCGCGTTTACGACGAGCAGTATTTGGACAAAACTCGTGTTTATTTAAAATTTTATTGGCTTTATGTCTGTTTGCTTGTAGGCGTTCCGAATTAATAGAATTAACACTACAAATTGAAACACTTCATATTAATTAGAATGTGGATTTGGATTGACCTGTTGCTGTTTTAAATTGTCTGATCGTATTTGGTGATCTTTAATTAACCAGTATAATATTTGCATAGTTTAACTATTATTTATTTAATGAAATCGAATTCCTATAAGTTTTGTTTGGAAATTTATTGTTTAGGAATATACTTATTGGTATTTTTTACTGTTTTTTATATTCAACATACAAACGATTATTTTATGAATTAACTCGCATGCAACGCAGGGGGTTACCACCACCTCTTATAGCAATATTACTATAATCTTACTTGTACCGATTCCCGTCCAAAAAACATTTAGTAAGACTATAATAATACTGCTATAAAAGGTGGTGGTAACCCCCCAGGTTTTGCTTTTATTTGGTATTACCCAATGCTTTTATAAGCCCAGTTTGAAATCCTAAGTTCCCTAACAGCGACGCTATTACCAATCTAGAGTTAGACCTAAACTCGATTTATCCTAAAGCTCACTCCTATTAATTGATTTGGAATAAATATAGATTTATCTGCCCCGGTGGCGTGGTTTTATTTCGGTACGACTGCTGTCCTCAGGTCTCGGGTTCGTTCCCAGGGTCGAGCAAAGTGATATTGGATTTTTCCATATCAGCCCGGAGTCTGGAACTTGTGCCCAATATGGCGATAGACTCGCCCCCTATCACATCTGGCACAGAACTAAGCTCGGCGAAATGTGGATGTACCTACTAGATGGCTAGTGCGCCTCTGCCTACCCCTTCGGGAACACAGGCGTGAGCTTATGTTATGTTTATCATATAATTTTCTTTTGTCTTTATCGCACAAACACTTGTATGACTGTTTTACAAAAAACATACTACATCGTTAACTTATTATTATAATAAAACCATTTATAGATAAGTATCATCCAATGTGCACCTTCACCATCACCTTTGATGCAAAGAAGGTTTTTCTTCAATGAATAAATGGATATGACTATGAACAACTAGAAAATCTTATTTTAACATCAACCCAAAAGCTGTGATTATAAGCGGGACATTTAAACGCAAACTGGAACTCGCACACCCATTCACATACTTACACACACACACTTACGCACATACACATACATGCACACACAAACACACACACACACACACACACACACACACACACACATTGTACATTTTATTTACCCTATTTCTAAGTACTTTCCTTTTTTCCTTAGCACGTTTGTTATTTATTGCGCATTGCTCCTAGATTGTTAAAAACATGGCATCTGAGATACAGGGTGACCTAGTTCAGATGCCAAGGTTGCATGGAACTGTAAAATATAAGATATGTTCAATAAATAAATAAATAAAAAAAAAAAAAAGTACTGCTTAATTTCACCAGATCGTATCTGATTCTTAATAAGGATCGATCTGAGGACCGATGTTGTTGGTCCTTAACATTTGCGACTCGAGATCATTAAACCGAACGTATTTCAACGTTTTTATCGCTTTTATACCGTATTTTTACTTGAATTTCAATGTTTTAACCTTTCTGTACCAAATACCACGATCATTAAAAGTTTCACACGCGAATAAAAAAAACCGTATAAATGTTAACGTCAAGGCAAGAATTTTGTTTTGTTAACTCTGCGTGCTTCTATTTACATTTTGTGTTCGTTTGTTTATATAATTATACACAGAGGTTTTATATCGCTATATAATTGGTCGTAGATACGCAAGAAGGTACCTACAAAATGACACTTTTGAGATAATGAACATAAGTATAAATTGTATTTGTTCATTAATAATATATTTCGTGATTTTGTTGTTTTGGGACATAGTTGTAAGAATATTGTTGTCCCTTTTTATAGAAATAAGTTTTATTGACCTTATAGACTTATTTAGAAAATATAGACCTTATAGACTAATTTCGCATACCCAAAAAATTTTCGACCATACTGTGGGTTGGATCCTTTTAGCGTATCTACGTCCAATTGTAAAAGCGAAAGAATGTTTGTTGATCTGTCTTTCGTTAGTAAAGAAGAATCGGGCCGCAGATTCATCTGATTTTATGCAGAATTCAACGGTTAAATAGATATTGAAGCTTCATTTTTCAAAGAAATATACCAAGATGGATTCCCTTGCGAGGGGAGCGCCAAGATAGTTATTTGCCATAATACATAACTATTGAAAGGATATGAATTGATATAATTGTAAAGGTAACAGTTGATACAATTGTTAATAATAAATTACCTGGATATTAAAAATTCGGCCCTTATAAAGATCATCATCATCAGCCACAGGACGTCCACTGCTGGACATAGGCCTCCCCCAAAGATCTATATATAATATTTAATGCAATAATTAAAAAAGATAGTAAAGAGTTACTTTATCTCCTTTCCAGGTGTTGAAATACTGCGAGCACCTCCACGGAAAATGGTACTTCAGCGAGATCCGAGCGATATTCTCGCGCCGGTACCTCCTGCAGAACGTCGCCATAGAACTGTTCCTTGCAAGCAGAAGTGAGTATCGTTATGTTCTTTATCTTTATGCAATCCTGGTACTCCAAATGCCTGGTGACTACTGTAGAAGAAAGACCACCATGACACATGGTGTTAAACTTGCCATAGTGGATCTCACACCTTTTGTGTGGTTCGCTTTCCAGGGGGCTGACACTTGAAACTCGATGCGAATTTGAATTCGATTCGATTTAATTTATTAAAAACATACTTAACCATTAATATTGGAAGCTCAGTATGTAACCCAAATAAATAAATATGACTTAATGGTGGACGGCTGGTTACCCCACCTAATCTACCTCTATATCGGTTTGCAGATAATGAGGACTTTCCATGTGTTACGTTTTTTTCTCCATTTCATTTTTGGTTACTGACTGACCGACTGCCTCGGTGGCGTGGTGGTATTTCGGTACGACTACGGTTCTGAGGTCTCGGGTTCGATCCCCGGGTCGGGCAAAGTGATATTGGATTTTTCCATATCAGCCCGGAGTCTGGAATTTGTGCCCGATATGGCGATAGGCTCGCCCCCTATCACATCTGGGACGGAACTAAGCTCGGCGAAATGTGGGTGTTCTAGTTCGCTAGTGCGCCTCTGCCTACCCCTTCGGGGATACAGGCGTGAGCTTATGTTATGTTATGTTTATGCATTTTTGGTTAAAATAATGCTAAAACAGAACCTCTAAAACACATCAGAGTGATATGACGTCAGCTTATCAACCGATTTTCTCAATTCATCCGTATTTTTAAGAAGTGTAGTCAACATTTCGTGCTCAGATAAAAAAAAATAGTACCCGTTATATCTAGCAAAGTACTAGATTTTCAAAATTATTTTTGTGTCCAAGCCGGTTTTGAAGTTATTCTTCAGAATCTAATATTCTAAACAATTCCCTGTTCCAGCGTCGATATTCTTCGCGTTTCCGGACCAGGCGACTGTGAAGAAGGTGATCAAGACGCTGCCCAGGGTCGGCGTCGGCATCAAGTACGGCATCCCGCAGACCAGGTCAGTGGTAACATTACATACGAATTTGAACCATATTACAACGTGAATAGCGCATCAAATCCTAAGGTATATTTTGTGCCCTTGATTAGGGTTACCAGCAATTATGATATTTTTTCGGATATATCAGGATTTTTACTTGTGTCCTGTATGATTATTATTTTCAGAAAAAAGTTCGAAATATTAATTAACATAGTATGGACCTTGAAAAAAAGACGCTAATTTCAGGACTGATTTGAAAAAAAATTAAACATCATATACTTAAGTTTATATTTTCGGATACATGTATTTTTTACATGTATTACACATATCGTTGAAAAGTTCAACGATTATGTTCTAATATTAGCCTTTTTTATTAGAGTTTTCGTCTTATGTGAATACGTCGGTAGCGACGAATCTGTTTTTTATTATAATTATTTACAATACGTTCATACTTTTTCGGATTTTATCATGAATTTCCCAAGACAATACGTGGTTAATTTTGTCGAAAAGTACAGGGAAAAAAGGCACGGGAAATCTTTGCTAGAGTTATGCTAAATGTACGTATTTGTGTCCAGCTATAATGTTTACTTAGCTTACAAGCTAAGCGGAAAGCCTCTTTTCGAGACATTGCCTAAAAAAATATTAAAATTGAGGTACGAAACAAATCTTGAATTATTTTCTAGCCAGTTAACTTCCTATGTTGGGTAATTTAGTTGCTTTGACAAAACGTATTCCCCGGGGCAAAATCCTAAAAGATATCTATCTACCTATCGGGCTGATATTTCAATAGGCTTACTTTTACCCGGTGAATAATTTTACGGTTAAAGAATCTTTAGGTATTTTAAACAAAATGTTGATAGACTTACCGCCGAATGTTCATACACATAAGGTCGCCTTATGTAATTTAAGGCCGCCTTATCTGTCAAAATTGTATGGCGAAAATCAATATAAGAAGCCGTTAAAGTTGAGCAGCGTTTGACCATTCGGGCGTTAAATGCACCATCCATCGGTTAACGCTAAAGTTACTGTAACTGCCAATGGTTCGCGTTATTTAAAGATCATATAGTTTCTTTTTTTAGAATTATTAAAATATAAACATAATCTTTCTATTTCGTGAACCATTGTTTCAATAATTTTAAATGCATAATGCTGAGTTGACCATATGTGTCGCCATGAAGGCACGCAACATTTTTAATTATGTTTACTTTATGTAAGTAAGTTGTTGCCTGTCCTTTTTTGGTTTGAAAGAGAAAGAAAGAAAGAAATAAACTTTATTCAGCCAATGTCTCAGGCAGCAATAAGTGGGAGAACACAAAAAAAACAAAATATGTAACACTAAGAGGTAACAAATTTGTTTGACAAATAAACTTTCTTTCTTTCTTTATTTCAAACCTATACCCTTTATAACCTATATCAAAAATCCCTCTGTCTCAAAATTAACCCTCATAAGTTAGGTACTATTGTAATTGTCTCAAATTCGAATATGACTGAACAACTTCAGTACTTGTGATTCCCTCTGTTGTTTTAATAGCGAACTAACAAGAGGCTTCGCTTCTCAACTTATTGAATCGAGAATAAAAGAGTACAAGTGATTTTTATAATATTAAACAGATGGCGCTACTGGTTCCCAGACAGTATTTCCACATCAATATTATTTCTTTATCCCTTGTATAAACAATTTACAAACTAATTTTAAACAAACTAATACAGCGTTGACAGCCTCCGTGGCGCAGTAGCCGAGGAGCCAGCTGTGAAATGAGAGGCCGCGGGTTTGATCCCCACACCGAGATAAATATTTGTGTGGCCCACAGATATTTGTTTCGGGTCTGGGTGTTGTGAGACCGTGCGTCTCTCATAGTTCCTGATACCCACGACACAAGACTAGATCTTAGTGTGGGGTCAGGACTATGTGTGTGACTGTTGGGGGGATTTAATAAAACACATACTGAAAACAACACTATTTTATTCACTCAGTCATTACAGTGTTTAACTATTTATACAATCATCTAACGGCCGGTTCCAATAAACGATCTCCGTTTAGAGTGCAGATAGATCGCGATTATGAACCAATCAAATCAAGTCATTTGGCGGAGTCATGTTCAAACTGTGTTCTTATTGGCTAATTTTTGTGATCTATCTACAGATTCGAACTGAGATTGTTATTTTGGAACCGGGCATAAGGCGACACAGCATATTTATATTATTTTCCCACTGTTAGGTTGTGGACACGGACTTCCTTCACAAACGAGAGGTGTTTATACATGAGCAGACATGCTTTTATACGAAGTACATTATTATTTTAATGCGCTAAGTAATCACTATTATAAAGTACAAAGTAAAAAAAAAACTCCGTAATTATAATGAAAAGGAGAGACATTTAATTTTGTTATAAAATATCTATTTAGGCATATAAAATAGTTATCACAATATTTTATGAAATATATCTAAGTATGGGTCATATTTTAATGAATATAAAAATACGAACATTTTGTAAAGTAAATACCTAAACAAAAGATAATTGATGGATATCGGTAAATGTATAGTTACAGGTTGAAATAATTCGCGATTATTGATATTATGACTATTATATAAAGGTATACCATAAAAGCTTATGGTAAAATATTAAGTAAATTTATTGCTTCTAACACTTCGTCTTGATCACAAATAAGTGACGGACAAAAAAAAATATTTTTAACATAAACTCAACCCAGTAATTGTGTAGGGAGAGGCCAACTAGCGAACAAGAATAACAATAGATCCGAATCTATTGTCTCCCAGAGACGATAATCAGCACAAATTTAAGACTCCGGCCCGCCTAGCATGCGCACCACGAGAACATTTTGTCTAAGCATTTTGTTCTGTTATAACCGTTTTTTTTCTATTTGTCGACGGACACTAACATGCGTCCTCGTTTATTTTCATACAATATTGTAGACATCATGTAGTCAACATCTCGACAGTCGATTATCGAGATATCTTGTGGCGCACATGCTAGGCGGGCAGGTACTGAGTAGAAAAACCCGATCGCTTCATCCGACCCGGAGTCGAACCCGAGACATTAGGACAGTAGTCGTACCGCACACTCAATATAACTACGCGCCATGGGTACTCCGTATCACTTATCGCAGCGATTTTCGTTTTTAGTTTCTAAATCGACAACACTACCATCATGACGATCAAATCTATTAAAAATACTCTGTCTAATGTAATGAACGTATATTTACAGTAATAAAATCACCCGTGTCGAACTACGATACATAGTGAAGATATATCTTATTGTATACTGTCTAAAAATATTGTTGTCTTCCCCGTACTTTAGATAGTAACTCTTTTCTTTGTACTTAAACTATTAAATAACGTCACCCTGCATATAACTAATGGTAACTATAACACTATGGAATGTAAATGATAAATTAACTTGCACATATATCACATATACACATCATACCTATAATACTGATCACAATTCACAAACAACGGCAATATAATATTAAACTTATATCAAACATTCATTGGTAAAAAAACTACGCATCACAATATAATTAAGATTTGTTTCTACGTTTTCAATCACCGGCAAGAAATCCGAGTTACATTTCTCCAATCTTATCAACTTTAAGTCCAAAAATATTGTTTGATCAAATCGTTCTCAAGGTTAAAGTAAAAGTTCAGTAGGTACTTGAGGATCCGATTTCAACACTTGACAGCCCATATATGGAAGAAGTTCTAAATATCTACACAAAAGGAACCGATTGGACTACTAACACGCTAATAATTTCAACAGTCAAGTACTAGGATAACATAACTCGGTGGAGTTCATTCGCAATGGTTCTGAGCTCGCCTCGCCTCCTCCTCTTGCATCCACTGCGGTTTGAATTCGTTCTTTTCCAACGACACTGCCGCCCCTGCACTGTGTCGCCTCTGTACTGGCCGCCCTTCTATACTACAACGTTTCTCCTTAGTGTACCCCGCTTCAGGGTCCATATCCTTCTTATCTTCATCAAATTGTCTCATAATTTCTGTGAGAGTCTTTCCTTTAGTCTCTGGCAAGAATAGGAGGCAATACGCAGCACCTAACAATGCGCAAATGCCGAATAAATATAAAGTGCCATTACTTGTCATTAATTTCTCTAATTGTGGATATGTTTTAATATTAAAGAATATCAACACATAGGCACAACAAGCTGTGGCTCCAGACATGACGCCTCTGATGTCTTGAGGATATAATTCACCAGACATAATCCATGGTAGTTGAAGGAATCCCACCATACTGAAGGACACATGGAGGAGAACGCAGGCTAGTTTAACTAGTGGCGGTCCGTTGACACTGTCACATATAGCTGCACCGAGCATTGCAGCTCCAAGGAGTAGACCAGAAGCAGCAGCGAGTGTCTTTCTTCGGAAGCTGTTGATGAGGCAAGCTCCGACGGCACCCATAAATACTCTTACTCCACCGACGATGATCGAAGCCGTGAATTCATTGACACTAGTGCCAACAGACTTGAAGAAGTCCACGGCGTAGTACAGAATGATGTAGATGCCAGACATCTCTTGGAAAATGAAGAAAATAATAAGCAAAGCGAAGGGTTTTAGCACGTTTTTCCTTTTGAAAAGACCTAATTTCTGCTTGAACGACATAGACTCGTCAGTTTTGCGGTCCTTTGTGAACTCCATGAGTTCTTGTTGCGCAGTGTTGTTGTTTTGTCTCAGCCAGAACATTGCGTTGTAGGCTTCCTTCATCTGCCCTTTAGAAGCTAGCCATAGCGGTGATTCAGGAACAAAGTACATCAAAAATGGTGTAAGAAGAGATACTCCGGCGCAAATGGCGGCGACTTTTCGCCAGTGCACGAAAGCACCTAGTGAATAGACGACGAAGATACCCGTGGAGACCAGTCCTGGTCCTAATGCACTAAGCACGCCTCGTTTTTCTGGAGTGGTGATCTCCGCCACGTAGATGTATGAGACTGTCGACATTCCTGGAATAAAGAAAGAAAATTATTAATGTAAAGTCCTCTCAAATTCTGTAGGACGTTATCTGCCTCTTTATTGTTTTTAAAAACAAATATATTTTTTAGCATATTCATATTATATCCTCTGATTTGGACTACTCCAAGGCTTTTAAATCAATTTCTGAGTATGAGCACAGAGTACAATTTCAATTTAAACGAATAAATACAATGTAACACAATTATTCATGATAAATTTACCTTCACAATACTAGCAATACCCAATGTTAAATTGACGCTTCCAAAGGCGTAAAGGTAATCCATAAGGCTTTCAAATAGTTCCTCACCTATTGTGAATCCTGTGATGAACCGTCCAACGCAGAGGAATATGTATGTCTCGGAGAATGCGATGACAAGCCAGCCGATAAGGTTGGGCAGTACGATGGACTGCAGCAGCAGCCGCCTGCCCACCGCGTCCACCATCATGCCGCCGAGCAGCGCGCCGATCGGGTTTGAAATCACTCCGAGACTCGCTGGAACCAAACAATATTGTAATTAAAACATAACATAACATAAGCTCACGCCTGTATCCTCGAAGGGGTAGGCAGAGGCGCACTAGCGAACTAGTAGAAGAAGAACTAGAAGAATGTTGTAATTAGTACGTGTTTTATCCCGTGGACGCCCTAGAAAGTGAGAGAAGTACTTTTTTGTGCGAGAACGATCTTACGGCAGAGGATTCTCAAAATTGCGCGAGGTGGAAGACATCATGATAACTCTCTACAAACGAGAAACCGTGAAGAAGTTGATGAAGGTAAGGAAGAAGCATTTATGCAGCCGGTATGATGCTGGTGGCGTACGATGGACATTAGGTCTATCGGTGGTTGCTGGTATTTCTGGACTGAACAACACTTACCTTACTGATTTCTTAAGTTTACACGAATGTTATACATTGAAATAAAACTATTTTTTCTATCACGATTTGGTTTTTAATTTCGGTCGGACAGTCCGACCCGTGACCACGAAGACTGCAAAGCCTTCGAAACGTCGGGAATAAATATTAAAAACGAAATCGTGATAGAATCCGTAAAAATAATTTTATTCCAACGCTTACCTTTATGTATTGGTTAGTCACATGGTCGTGCTAAGGTTCATAGAAGAAGTAAAAACGGTACCTATATAGGGTATCTACTCTATCGGGAGTCGACGGAATATTGCGCTGTTTCTACGGGTATTATTTTCTCAACGTCATTAGGTCTATTGATAAGTACTGATTTTTTTAATACTTATTTATTTATTTATAGTACTATATCGTACATACACCACAATACATTTTAAATTATTATTATCTAACTGTTGCCCGCGACTCCGTTCGCATGGAAATTTCTTAACATATATATCCCACGGGAACCGTAGATTTTCCGGAAGTGCTATTCGTCCTGATCCCTTCAATATAAGCTATATGAGGGCCAAATATGTGTTTTCGCGTACGTGACGTCACATGAAATGCAGAGCTTCTGACTCTATACACTTCATGCCTTATCTACACGCACCATTGTGATTTGTGGTTAACACCACAGTGCCACGATGTGCAAACATCTTTATATTGTTTGCACAACTATGTTTGAATAACATTGTTTGTGTGTTTCATATAACATTGTTAATCGAGGGGGTAAATAAAAATATTATAATATTTGCACGTTATTATATTCATCAAGTTATTGTACTAATTTTGCGTCGGCAAATTTTTTTTTTTAGATTATACATAAAATGGCAGTCAGTTTAGTGTGGCTAACGGTATAACCCCGATTTCTTAAGCAAACCTACTGGCGAAGGCTAATTGAAAATTCTGGCTGATCGCTACTCAGACTCTACATTACATTACAAAAAAAAATTACCAGCCGTATTAAAGAAAAATGCAATTTAATAACTACCACATTAAGTACAGAGGTATATAATTCAAAGGTTTATTTCTCAAATATTGTTTACATTATAAAAGACGCGATGGTTTAAAAATCGTGCCATTTCCATACGTAGTTTGGCAATGTTCCCGGGCGGTGGGCGAGTTTAAAAATAACCCGTAAACACATCTTGTTTATTATTTTCATTCATTGTACTGTGCTGTGACGCCTTACTTTCTCACCCGGGAAATAATTATATTCTACTTAACATTTTTTATAACGTTTAATATTCTTCTAATGTTAACTAGCCCGTCTCATTGAAATTAATTATTTGTTGTTTTAATTCTTTGTAAACTAAAAACAAAAGATTCATCTATAAAACATAAACTGTTAATTGAATTTCATAACATGTACCAGGAAAACATGGTGATGCGTAGGTTTGACGATTCCAATGAGTTCACTATGAAGGTTAATAAAACGTCTTTAATCAATGCAATATAAACAAGTCAACAAAGTATTTG
This sequence comes from Clanis bilineata, assembly GCA_036417725.1. Classification (NCBI taxonomy): domain Eukaryota; kingdom Metazoa; phylum Arthropoda; class Insecta; order Lepidoptera; family Sphingidae; genus Clanis; species Clanis bilineata. Next base: position 13,121,302 of record CM071150.1, on the reverse strand, counting down.
TCAGCGATTACGTCGTTAAAGAAGGGAGTTTGAGAATGTGTGAAATGATTTTTTTGTTTCTCTACAATATTATTTTTAGTTATTCCAAACGTTGTACCTAATTAAGTTCTATGCATGTGCAAAATGAAGATATATTTTACGTCTAACGGGAAACCGTAGTAAATATTTGAAGGTTTATTTATTTCATAAGTTACAACATGACTTACCGATCCATGAGCTCTGTTCATAAGATATCGTGGGGTGTTCTTCAGAGTACTGGGGCAGCAGAACTGCCGAGAAGCCTTGGCAAAATCCCACCGATATGTTTATGGACTGCGCGGCGAGGGCCGCAAGCACCTGTTGACAAATTATAATACCCTGGTCACATTGTCACGTGGAAAACTAATCCACACTTTTTATTTGAGGAATAAATTGTGGTATTTTGACTAAAAAAAGTCAAATTAAATATAATAATAACATTTCTTTGGCTGTTGTGGACCCTGTGAGAGCTACTTTCGGCGCTATTACTTATCTGAAATTACACCTTATATCCATGTCTCATACAGCTCACTCCTGTCTTTAAATCAAGTTTTGGGATAAGTAGAGATTTATCGCAGAGCTGCAAGTGGTCCTAAGTCACTTTAAATAAGACAAGTCCTATTTTAAATTAAATCCTTTTAAATAATTCCTATTATAGTTATTTCAAAAAACCGTGAGAAATTAATTATATAAATGTTTAAACGTTTAAACTTATTTGCTTTAGAAATTTGAATAACTTAATAGTTTTTATTGTGATGTTAAAAAGTGTGAAAAAACTATTCAAGTTTACCTTTATAAACTAACTGAGGTTTAATGCTTGGCATTTATCTTATATCATCAACTATTATTGAGCAAAAAACAGGATCTGGTCTGAATCATGGAAGAGTTATTTATAGAGGTATAAAGTGCATTTATATAAGGCTCCATCTTAATCGTTTTTTAAGACTGGCAAATGAGCAAGTGGGTCACATGTTGGTAAGTGATCACCGCCCATAAACACTCGTGATACTAAAAGAATGGTCGATGGGTTTACCAACCTTAAGATAGGGAATAGGGATCGGAAATGGGAGGGTCAGTCCATTGTACGAGTACATTATATAATATTCATGACAATTATTATTTTTTCTTGATTGCTCTTTTTCTGAACATCACGTCACACTCTCTAAAATACTGGTTTTAAAAAAATCTATTTGTTTTGTCAACTGCAAACATATTAAATGGCGTATATTCCATTTACTAAATATATTATTTACAGAAACATTACCGCAGATTTCATAATATTTAATGCATTGTACTGAACGAATTACTGCGATAAAAAGCCATTGTATACATTCCAATATAAAATTAGATTTCCTGGGCTCTACTCAATTAAGTATAAGTGCTTAGGTTCGGTGTCTGAGCTAAAATTACATAAGTCGAAATAATGGTTGGGTACATTTGCTAAATAAACCTCAATTGCTTCTTGCTTCAGAGATCATGTTAAGTATATTTGTATTTACGTAAAATCACTATTTAATTTGACGTGAACTTATTTGGCCGTTGAACTATAATACGTATTAGTATTTTGCCGTTTCGCTATTGCGTTTTTTTGTCAACCGATGATAAAATCCGTTACCCTAACGGTCATGTAATCATGAATGGTGACTCAACACCTACTTATGGCGTTAATTAAATACACGCAACTGTAACAACCAGTTTCAAGTGCTAATAGGGTGTTGCTAACAATGTGCAAATGTTATATCATCATCATCATCATCAGCCATAGGACGTCCACTGCTGAACATAGGCCTCCCCCAAAGATTTCCAGATCGACCTGTTGGAAGCTGCCTAAATGTTAAATGTTATATAAAACCTCGTAATTCGTCTAATATGAAAAGAGAAGCCGCGATAACATATGATAGTATGGTTAACATTTGACCATTAGATATGTGATTTGGATTTGGAAGTGGCACTTCGGTTACTGAAAAGAGAACATACGGCTCTCTGTATAGCATGCGTGCCACGAGATATCTCGATAATCGACTGTCGAGATGTGTCTAAAATATTGTGTGAAACGAGGATGCATGTTAGTGTCCGTAGACAAATCGAGAAAACTGTTATAACAGGATAAAAAGCGTAGACAAAATGTTCACGTGGCGCGCATGCTAGGCGGTTCTCGAAACTAATCTCTCGAATTAGATTCGAGAACTTGTCATTTGATAGTTCATAGTGCACTTTTTACATCGATTTCGGTAAAATTTGAAGTCAATAAACGAAACCGAATCGTAGTCGCAATCGAATCGAATGTCAAAAGTTAGCGTACAGCAGGGTTACCACGATCTCTTATAGCAGTATTATTATAATCGTTTTTCGTTTGTTTTGTATGGGAATCGGTACAAGTAAGATCATAATAATACTGCTATAAGAGGTGGTGGTAACCCCCCAGGGTTTTGTTACTGTTCGTGGGTATGGGTAGCCATGAGGCGAGCGGTTTGCTCGTGTCCTTAATAGATTGCTAAATAATCATAGTTTACCCCGCCACATATGTCGGCTTGCTGGTTGTGTTAATCACATGAATTATAGTGTGACAAATTATGGTACTACAACCGCCCTTTACAGCGACAAAAATTATACAAACTAGTATTACCTATCTTGTTAGAGATGACTTGCTTTACTGAACCTGCGCAGCGTGACAGGAAATGTCGATGAACATTGTCTCGGCTTGATCTCATCAATTCACAAGTAGAAACAAAGACATTCAATAATACATAGACGGGACAACAGCGCGAAACTTGTGATCCAAAAGTTGTGACCGCGTGGTCATAAATCACTCAGTTGTATTTGAGACATACGCGCGCAAGGTCGTACCAGCGTAATAATGTTTAGACAATAAAATTGTTATACGTGATTCTTGAACCTTCATAGAAAATTCTATGGTATAAATTGTAATAAGCGCATTGTAATAAGTGGTGGATCGTTTAAGATCTTTTTTTTTTGTATGGAAACTTGCTGGATCTCCCCTCTATAGTTAGTAATATTAAATATATTTGAGTAGAACATATTAATTTCATATGGTGGTCTGGTTAACCACCATTTCCAATATCCTTCCTCATTCCTTTCTTTCCTTATGTACGTTACGGCTTGTCTATGCCCCTAGCATTTCTAATGACATTTTAAATTTTGTCTGGACTTTAAAAGAGGCGATAACCCTTGAGTTTGTTTCGGCGTTTCTTCTCAGATATAGCCACGAAATGCCAACGTCATAATTATTTTTTCAATATATATTCGCAACTGACATGTAAAAGTGATATGAGATATCCTATTTGCAGAATAAATGATTTGCATTTGAATGTCCCATCAGATACCATTTCCCTAACATGATGCTTAAGCGTTTCATGCCCATACAGAAGTATGGGCCGAATGATGGTCAATGACTTTTCTCAGACAAAAAAGATTACACTTATATTTCAATTGATTGATGTTACACATGGTTAATACTTGATAACCTCACATCTGTAGATCAAGTCACGAGACCTGATTCAGCAAAGATAACAACAAACTTGCAGATACAGTGTTTACAGCTTTCGTGGTGTAACAGGCGAATGGACGGCTGTGAAACTAGAGGCCGCGGGTTCGATTACCGCACTGGGATTAATGTTAGCATGTTCCACAAATTATTCGGGTCGGGGTGTTGTGAGCGAAGACTCACAGTTCTTGACACCCATGATACAAGACTTGTATCTTACTGTGGGGTCGGGACTATGTGTGTGACCGTTGGGTGTTACGTATTTTGTTTATTGTTTCCGATACGGTAATGCATTGTCGAACATAATGGAATACGAAAAGTGGTGGATTTCCCCTAAGACCGAACAACCCGGGCCTAGGGTGGCTATATATTAGGGGTGGCTGAAAACGAAACGACATATCGAACGGGAATCGAAACCAGGGCCTCCCGGTCTAAAGCCCATAGGTGTTGCCACTAAACTAAGGAAGCAAACGGTGGACGAAAATGACATAAAAAATGTTTAACATGTATAAATATAATGTAACATAAGATAAGCTCACGCCTGTAGGTGACCCATCTGTTTGTTTGCCAGTCTCTGCTATAAAAAAATCCTCTTTTTTGGAGTCGGTTGTAGCTTGTAATAGCCCTAGGTCGCAAATTCGTCACTGATAACCGATAAGAAGCTTGGGAGGACATTGTCAGATAAATTGTTTTGAAATTGATGTTTTTCATACAAATTATTTTACGTAGTCGCCAACGAGAAATGTCAAAAAACTTAGTGTGTGGTCAGGACTATGTGTGTGCTTAGTGGTTGTGTGTATTTAATTTAGCTTTTAGCAAGTGTTGGTTCTTAGTGTGCGCTGACCCTTAGTGTTATCTTGAAACGTGTCCGATGACAAAACATATGCACCGCACACGTGTCACCGCGCCGGCCATGCGCGACATGTCATCAAGTCGGGTGACTCTGTTGGACGAATTAATTGTCGAGATGTCGCATGTCGACAAACTTGTCGAACGCGGCCGAGATTGCATCTTAATTGTCGCGGTAATTTGATGTTGTTACATTAATGAAAAATATGACAAAAACACGAGTGTTGTTAGCCGTCGATATTTTTCAACTTTACTCTCCTTTTCTCTTTCCAAAATGCTACCTACCATGGAGAGCAAAAGTTATATGGTATGGATAGGGGAGATGTTATTTAGGTCTCTGGAACCTCTCCACCGTACGAAACCCAACAGCAAGTTGCTACTTTATCATGTCTATGATGATAAGTGGATCAATCATAGGAGTATAAATAAATACACCCAACAATCACACACATAGTCCTGACCCTACACTAGGTATAACATGAACCTTGGAAAAAAATGACCAGAGACTTTAGATCTCACAACACCCAGACCCCAAATAAATATCTGTGGGTCACACAAACATTTGTCTCGGTGCGGGAATCGACCCCGCGGCCACTCGCTTCCTAGCCAGCTACCCGCCCGCTGCGCCACCGAAACTTAACAAAATAACGTCTAAGGTAGTAGTAAGTTATTTGCACGAACGTTTTCTTGCTAATAACATTTCGTTTAAACACATAGACATGACTGCCTCGGTGGCGTGGTGGTATTTCGGTATGACTACGGTTCTGAGGTCTCGGGTTCGATCCCCGGGTCAGGCAAAGTGATATTGGATTTTTCCATATCAGCCCGGAGTCTGGAATCATCCCCCCCTATCACATCTGGGGACGGAACTAAGCTCGGCGAAACGTGGGTATATTAGTTCGGTAGTGCGCCTCTGCCTACCCCTTCGGGGATACAGGCGTGAGCTTATGTTATGTTATGTGTTACGTTAAACACTAGATAGATAGATAACTAAAATGAGTCGTTTAATTTCGAAACTATTCTTAGATAAATTTTAATAACGAAGCGGTGTTATAATCGCTACGAGCGTATCGTTTACATAATATGATCAATAACAATATTGAAAACACAAAATTACTTTTAATCGTTGTAGATATTTCTAGAATAGTCGTTTGTTTATATTCAACACGTGAAAACAAAAAAATCCTAAACGGAACCATCCGTAACACCGTTTGACGCAATACCATCAAATTAAACATTTTATATTATTTTTATACCACAATTACATACATACGTACATAAGCTCACACATGTATCCCCGAAGGGGTAGGCGAACTAGAACACCCACATTTCGCCGAGCTTAGTTCCGTCCCAGTATGATAGGGGGCGAGCCTATCGCCATATAGGGCACAAATTCCAGACTCCGGGCTGATATGGAAAAATCCAATATCACTTTGCCCGACCCGGGGATCGAACCCGAGACAGCAGGACGGTAGTCGTACCGAAATACAACCACGCCACCGAGGCAGTCAGGCAATAAAAATGCATAATAAACAGTCGCGTTAAAAATTACCAAATGACAAGTTCGCGAATCTAATGCGACATTAACGCACTTTTTAACTCGATTCCGGTGAAATATAAGTCAATAAATGAAACCGAATCGTAGTCATAATCGAATCGAGTGGCGATGCAGCGATGGCGATAGAATCTCTTTCGAAACGTAGGTACTCTAGGTGTCTAGTACACCTCTGCTTACCCTTCCGCTGACAGAGGTGTGTGTGTTTGTTGTGTGTGTTTAAAAATAGATAATTTTTCACATCCGAAGCATTTTATGTGAGTACCGTCGCGTCATAGAGTTAATGATGTTCAAGTAGCGGAACGTTCCTCATTATTGTGCACCATTTACAGCTTGCTTACTTTACTTATCGTAATAATATATAATAAGCAAGCTTTCCGCTCGCGGCTCTGCCCGCTTTACTCTCACATCACTCTTTAAAAGTTAAAATGTCCAAAAGTCCTTACGGATGCCTACGTTGTAAAATATTCCTATGATGCTAATTTTATCTTTCTAGACTTAGTCGTTTTGTGTTGATAGAACTAACGATTTTATAAGTAGATATACATAATACCTTAAAATAACACATAAAATGTATTCATAATTCATAAATATTTGTTTACAATAAATATTAATATCCTTTAGTGGCGATTGTCTATAGCTACAATTCGCGACTTTGTCTGCATGTCATTAAACCCTAAATTCTAATTAATTTGGGAAATAAAAATCCGTCCAGCCGTTTCGGATATTAACCGGAACAGGCAGATAAATTGTTTTGAAATTGTTTTTTGGTATAAGTCCTGTGCAAGCATTCATTCATATGCTGTTATTTTGACAATACAAACTGAAGTAGTTAGATAAAAAGGCTATACTTAAAATATGTACCAGAAATGTGTAAATACATGTACAATAGTGACATACATAATTGTGTACCTAGCGATTATACTTTTGTAAAAAAATAATAAATAATCATGTACGAACGACGAAAACACCGGAAATTCACGAAAAACTCAATAAGCAAAAACTCTAGGAAAATGCTTTGGAAATTAGTTTTGTTTTGTCTATTCATCTCGTCTATGATAAAAGTTACTTTGTGGAATTACTGCTGTAGTATAGAATAAAACACCTGTTTATTTCTTGAATAAACACAATTGTAATTAATTACTATAAATGCATTTAGATGTTTTTTTTTTATTATACCAATTAACATCATATCGACCGTAAGCCGCCAATACCTCCTAAGTGCTTTGAGATCATGTTTATAGGAGACAATAAAAACTAATAAAAACTAGATATATTAAAATATATAGATTATATTTATGCACCCAAAATCCAAGTTTATTAATTTTACAATAGTTTTATATTGCTAATAAGAAAATATTTACATTATGTTTCATTAAGATTAACAAATAGCGCAAAAAACAATATTTTAGTAAAAAAGTTAGGAGGTATTGGCAGCATACAGTCGATATTATATTTGTCACTGGAAATTATATCAACTCGAAAAAAATCTCAAAGCAAAGGGATATTCTATTAAATTATCCTCCTGTATTCACATAATCAATATAAAGCTTACAATTTATTATTTGTGGTGTTTTACATGCTATTCAATTAAGATATCTAAAGATATTATCGTTGAAAGAAAATTTAACTCATCCATGCAAATCGCTATTAGCGATTCGCTGTTTATGCGGTTTGCGGTCAGCGATCATGTTTTATAGCTACAATGTGTGTTTTAAATAGTCACGGATGGCTCGGCCTCCGGTGGCCATACGCTTATGTAACATATATATGTGCCGCCTCCGACGGGTTAAATTAAATTACTGCTTCACAAATTAACACTTGCTTTTCACTAATTTTTTACTATCATTCACTCATATAACTTCTGAGTGGAGTCGGTCAGTATCACATGTGCACAGTTTGTCATATATATTACAGAAATAATTCGGTTATATTTTTTACGATCGGTTGCCTTACATCACTCAGTTTTGGCGATTTCCCTGCCGGACCTGCGATTCGAACACGGGCCCTCCCGGTCAGACCATATACGATGTAACTAAACAAAGGGGTGTTTGGTTGTATAAAACAATAAAAACTATTAAAAACATTACCCTCCTTCCGGGGCAGTCGGGTAAAAACGAACTTTCATAATTTATTACTTCGCTTCGACGCAATGCTTGAATCAATTTGAAACTTGTGCACATGTTCACTCGTAGTTTCGATCGATTGTCGTGTACATGTACATATACATAGTATATACATATACATGTACATATTCAAGTATGTACTTGTTCGCCTTGTCGCATGTACTCGGCTGTTATGTTGAACTTTAAAACTTATTGCAAAGGTTATATATATCGAAAACATTATTTTTATTGTTTAAGATCGAAATATAATAGATTTTACAGTAATAAATACTAGAAAACGGAAATATAGAAATACTAAAATCGGAAATAAAATGCTGCGGCAAAAAATATTAACAAAATACATATTAATAAACAAAGATTTGATGCAGACAACACGGCGCATCTACTCTTATCACACAAGTATTAAAAAATCGAATATTAAATGGATCATTGAAACACGATGATTGATACTTAGATTAAAGAAGCACATATCAAAAGGAGGTACTTAAAAAGGATCGAATCCACAAATAATAATAATCACAAGTTTAAAAACTTAACGGACCGACTTCAAACCAACTCTTTTTTGGAAGTCGGTCGAAAAACAGTTTTTGATTCATTAATAGACTACATTTATAGACAACTTTTTATTTGTTTGTGTGTTGGATCTTTTTTCCATAACTACATGCAAATGTGTGCAATGAATTTTATTAAACAGAGTTGTTGACTACGATAGTTATAAATGAACTCGGATCAATGAAATTCGCATAATAAACGATTTTGTTTATAAAACACACTGATACTCACAGTCAAGTTGGCGCCAATCGAGTCGAAATACTTCTCTATATATTTGTAATTATACATCCCAACTTGTTTTGTGTGGATTGCAACCGATACTGACCGGCGTCGGTCATGCCGCCACCGATTTTATATTATTTATTGGTACACATACGGAAATAAAGCATGGACGGAAGCGACTATGCGAAACCGCGCCCCATTGTCTGGTACCGGGCACCCGGTCGCACCCGGCCGACGAGAAATTACGTGAAATTTGTACTCGAAAACAATATACATCGATAATTTATATATTTAAAATTGATACATTTAATAATTTTAACCGTATCGACAAAAAATATCAAGGCGAAAAGTATACATTTCGCGTATGATGTTGTAATTTATTTACAATCTGATAATAAAAATATTATTGCTATGAAATATGATAATGAATTTGCAATTAAAGTTGAATGAACTTCATCACTTTTATTAGCGATTCTTTAATTTTCCAATTAATGAATCAAATGACAATGTAATTTATGGTCATTTAATAAAGTTATCGATAGGCTCGCCCCCTATCACATCTGGGACGGAACTAAGCTCGGCGAAATGTGGGTGTACTAGTTGGCTAGTGCGCCTCTGTCTACCCCTTCGAAGATACAGGCGTGAGCTTATGTTTGTATGTATGTAATAAAGTTATGATAGTCAAGATAGAAAATCCTAGACTGTAATCTGTGGCTTAATAACAATAAGTGATGTTTACAAACATAAAAAATGACTGCAATGATGATCAATAAAAAATGTATCAGACCAAATTTATATAAAAAGAAAAAAGCTTCTCCTTTTCCGAATTCGATCGAAAATATATTTTAAGACTCTTCCAGCGATCGCTGTGGCATTGTAAGTCAGTGCGACGCGGTCTGCGCCTTGCAGTGAATGTAAGGCCGCGTGTGTTTACCACGCGTTGTGCATGCCTATACTACATGTCTATAATATGTCACACTAAGGCCCCTTCTAGAGCACTATATTCGTGACACATTTATTAGTTAGTTAGACAAGACCGACAAAGAAAGTAACTTTCCGCTGAAGTTCGTGTTTGCCCAGCCATTGTGACGAAATAAAAATAAACATTTCACGTTATCTCGGTTATCATGACTAGTTAAGTAAATATATCACATTAAAAAGTCGCATACAATAATAATACAGTGAAAGGAATTTGATACTACATACATAGTAAAAAAAAAACTATCCAACGTCTCATCTCTCACAATTCGCGAAAGAGATGTAGAGTAGAGAAATTAGTTAAAAATAAAACAAAAACAAAAACGACGGAAATGGTTTACAGTTATATCCATCGCTATACCAAGCTCTCATGAGTCGGAAGGATATGCGAGCGTTGCTCGAGCGCGGGAGTCGGGACAGCCTTGACCGTGCGTGGTTACCTTCACTCGGTCGCATTTACTCTCTGTGTGTCATGAGAGCCTGGTACAAAGCGGAGATTCAGTGTTGAAAGCTTTTGTTTATTTTACTCTTTTTTGATATTTGGCATACTGCATTCAAATTCATTATAATTATCAGTAATAAAAGCATGGACGAGGAGAATAGAGCGACAAAAAACTAATATAATTAATATTACTTGCAAGTAAGTAGAAGCAAAATATTTAAAACCGATTAATTTACATAAAGTTCAAGTCAATTAATTGAAAGGTTTTTAAGCAATCGAGTTTAATCTGATTTTTCTAATAATGTCGTAATGACGTACAAGTGAGCTTTAATTCGTTTTAACAATTTCAAGTTTTTAGTAACTTCCCCGTTGACATTTCAACTTTAATTAAATTCAATTGATTTTATATTGATAGATATAAAATACAACGCACATTAAAGATAAAGTACAGTTTTTAGTAATAAGAAAAAACGGATCTTAAGATAACAAACTAGTTGCTGATCAAGTACGAGTACATGAAAGTAAAATGTTGTTCAGTATATTAATATTAATTACATAGTTTGTACATATATAAATTTAATTATGCAATGCAAAAAGAACAAACGCTATAAAAACATGTGATGTTAAAAATATATGGAATTAAATAAGAATATTATACCATGATTAAAACACTACAATTTTAAGCAATGTACAAAATTAAAAATCATGATATTTAAATAGATGTTTGTAACTTATTACATATGCTTTATTGTATACTTTTGAAAGACATCCTACCAAATGTAACACATTTATGTATTATTTAAGGCCGTCTTATCTTTCAAAATTGTATGGCGAAGATCAATGTAAGAAGCTGTTAAAATTGAGTAGCGTTTGACCATTAGAGCGTTGGCCGATTAAGTTCGTAATTCGTAATAAGATCGCACTACGGTCTACGAATAACTGGTTAAGACGAGTATTTAAATAAAACGCGTCTTATCTATATTTTAAATGTTGCCTAATAAAATGTAAACTTTTTGCTCAAGAATAAAATTATTTCGCACGAGGCAAGTGGTTGCCAAAACGTCGTACATAGGGTCAGCGACATTAAGCTCTTGGCCGACACTCGGTAATCATTTACATAAATACATACATAAGCTCACGCCTGTATCCCCGTAGAGGTAGGCATAGGTGCACTAGCCAACTAGTACACCCATATTTCGCCGAGCTTAGTTAAAATAAATAAAAAGAAAATTATACCAAGTTTGTAACTTTTTTCTTCATCCCCTTATCGATAAAACATAAAAAAAGCTTAAAAAACTTTCTGTATATTAACCTATGGCATTTTAAATACGATAAAAAAAGCTTAAATCTTAAACTTTTTAGGTTAAATTGTTTGCTCCAGAGTTAGAAAACCCAGAACCTAAATACGCTTCCACTAGGAGGCAATGGTGATAAGCGATGAATCATACAAGATAATAACTGTTTTATACAGACTGCGTATATTCACACACATGTACACAAATTAATTTAATTTTACGATACATGGAACGTTCGAGATCGTGTGATCGTCTCGTGAGGGATATGATAATTACATTACATAATAGCTCAGAATGTTGCCGAATAATTTAGTGTACCTATACCTACGGCCATTAATAGAACCGCCAGTATTATTCCTTCCATTAATGTATTCACATCGTAAACATTATGCAACAAGATATTTTAATTTGGCCAAGTTTTTTTCATAAGAAATGTCATCGGTGCGAACTGTTTAACATTTAAATTATGTACGCGTACTTAAACTATTATAATTTAAATTTACTTTTACATAATAAAAATGTTTTTTTATTGCTGGTTAACTAATTTAAGTCATGGCTTTTTTAAGTAAAATATTATATAAAGCTCACGGTAAGGGTTCTTAAGCAAGAGTAAGCTTAAGAGACACCTTAACGTGAGCTTTATATAATATTTTACGTTATTTAGAAAACTTCGTTTTTATACATATACATCGTACATTGAGTTACATTTGAACTTTTAGTTCAAATTAAGTTAGTGGTGTCTTTCGAACCTTTATTAGTACGAAGCACCACAACTTTACATTGTAGCCATTATTATTACTGAGAGAGTTGCAAGAACACAAAAGTGTTTATACCGCAAAAAAATTATGTTGGTGTTGCCAACAGCGTCAGTTTTGTAAGTCAAATTTGTTAATTTTCCACGATACAGGCGTTGTCTACTCATATCAGCCCTATATTATCCACTGCTGGGCATAGGCCTCTTCCCTGTCACACCAACAATTCTTCACCTGCGCTATTCCCGTCCACGTTCTGTCTACTATGTAACTTAGAGATATCCACTAACCCCCTTATTCATAATGAAATCCTGGTCTTATCGAAAGCATAACCCTACTTTTGCCTACTTTAGCTAAAAGAGTACTAAAATATGTTTATCGAATTCAATGTTGCTGGTTACAGAAAAAAACATTATTTTTATCTCTGGCAAGCTTTGAAATAAATAGGAAGTCTTGGCTGGAAACAATAAAAAAATATATATATCAATCTTAGATGGGGTCCAAGACTATAACAAAATTAATGTCATTAAGAAAGAACATGAAACTTGAAACAGCTGGTCGGAATCGGCCATGTTTTCTCTATCGAACGTTTTAACGCTATTGAACGATTATGAATAAAATTTTTAAGAAACGTACTATTGCGGTCTTATTACCCTCTACTAAGTTATTATAAATAAGGGGGTAAATGTATATCTGTTATATAATACAACACTCATGATATTGACGTAGCAATCAACCTGACCTAATCTGTGATATCACGATTCACGCGCGTCGTGTAATCACGTCCTAAATCATTTGAAACGCGCAATCTGTATCAGAATCAGCAGCCATCGAGACGACCCCATAAAACAATGTTAATAGACACAAATTACATTGAACGTGTCACGACGTCAATACTCTGCTAATGTAAGGATTTATAGAGGCCTATCACGCGTCGCTTCTGCGGTGTCAGATGTTAATACGCGTTTATTATATCGTTTAATAAAGTATCTATAGTCCGATTGCTAATTAAACGGGGTAAACTGACAGATCGAAATGTCCCTTTATAAAATAATGTTTAGGGATTGATCTAGTTCAAATTTTATCATTCAAAGAAAGAATAACTCGGCACTAGGTTGTAAAATTAGAATTTTATTACGTATTTTTAAAAAAAAATGCTTATTATTAGAAATATTTAAAATATTAATTTTTGTTAGTATAAGTTAGATCAGGTCGTCAGGTCGATCTGGAAATCTTTGGGGGGGGCTATGTTCAGCAGTGGACGTCCTATGGCTGATGATGATGATGATTATGATGAAGTTAGATCGTCGTGGACTATGTATTTTACAGTTTGTGCTATTTATCAGTCATAAACATTTTCATTAATAAAATCACTCACAAACTCGCCGTGTCCGTGGAAAATTTAATAATCAAAATGTAACACACACGTCAGATTCTCGCTCAGTGATTGAAGATTAGGCAATGTTCAAACACAGCGTCTGTGACGCACCGTTCGGTCAGTTATTCCACAAAATACCTCTATAATATAAACATTATTAATGATGTAAGTAAAAGTGTCGCTTCATTGGTCTAGTGACAGCTAGGGGAACGTACCCATACTACGTGACCCATTTTTTTCAATTTTAATACCCCTTCTGCCCCTCGGTGCCAACCATATATGCCGATAACTGATCACGTACTATGGGTGCATTCCCTATGTTGAGAATCCTTCCGTTCTTGGATTCAGTTCCCGAGTAATGCATTCACAATTTACGAGTACATTTCAGTTTTTACGTACACTGTCCATACACATACGCCTGCATCGCTTCGAATAATGTACATGAGTTAATCAGCAGAGATATTCCGAAAAGCACATCACCTATCACATGATAGGACGGAAAGTTTATCAAAATATGGGTGCACTAATTCTCCAGTGCATCTCTGCTTACTCCTATGAAGATAAGCGCGTGAGTTTATGTCTATTCTACTACATTATGCATTTGTCATTAAGCTAATTTGTGCTCACTTGATCTAAATATAACTCTTGTAAAGTAATAAAATTGTAATTCGTCTAGTTATTCTGTATCCGGCGTATACAGCATCTAATTACTTCACATAAAAATAATACGTACTCTAACATAAACTGACGCAAATAGGCATAAAATCACCTCCGTTATGTACAATAAAACAATTATTATTATCGTAAAGTGGTAATAAATTACTTGTAAAATGTGTATAAGCGGTAGCAATTGTGCACATCATGTAAACTCATGATCTCATGATTTTCACTGAGATAGAAAAAAACGGTAATTTATTTTGTTATTTGTGTTAGCAGCGATAGCTCAGTAGGGAATGGTACGGACTGCCGAGACAAGTGTCGGAGGTTCGAGACCTACCCCAAATTAGAGCATACACCTCTGACTTTTCTATGTTAAGTGTGTTTTCTTTGTGAAATATCGCTTGCTATAACGGTGAAGGAAAACATCGTGAGGAAACCTGCATACCCGAGAATTTCTCCACATGAATTTCGAAGATATTTGAAGTCTACCAAGCCGCATTAGGCCAGCGTGGTAGACTAAGGCCTAGTCTACCACGCTGGCCTCAATAATAAAAACCCCTCTCATTAGTAGAGGAGGCCCGTGCCCAGCAGTGGGACAGTAATATTACAGGGCTAATATTTTTATTTTGTTATTTTCATTTTAGGTTCAATTGTTTTGAGAAAATAAGTATGTAAATAAATAAAAATTACCCGATACATACTCCTGACCCCACACTAAGATATGAGTCTTATGTCGTAGCTATCAGAGACTACTAGAGACTTTTGGTCTCATAACACCCAGACCCGAAAAATATGGCACGAAGTCAACACGAACAATTTCCTGGAAGTTCTATTATAGAACCTACAAAATTAGACTCCTATGTGTATGGACCTAAAATTTTCAGTTATAGCTCTCGTTTTGTAACCAAAATAGAAAACCTAATTGTTTCTTCTCGTTTATGCATTTGCAAGATCCCGGTTAGGCCTTATGTAGCTTCGTGTGTCTGCACCCTAACCTAACTCAACGTATTTAATTAATGGCGTCAATGATAACGTTTAAACCGTATTTATATAGGAAAAATAATTACAAAAGGTACAAACTTAGCAATAAAATGCGTTTTATCTATGAGTAACTCGACATGGTTTTATTGTGTTTCTGAATGTCTAGCTGTCAACTTCCTGTCAGCTTGCTGTCAAATAAGGAATCAAGTCTTGTCCAGTTTAATTCAAATTTTTTGTTCTTATTAAATGAACTGCTCAAATTCTTAGGAACATAATATATTTTTGTACGACGAAATAACTCAAAAGATTGTAGAAACATTACCTTGATATTGTGGCAGGAAGGAAAATGCTACGAGTATTTATTTAAAGTTCGAAAAAAGTAAATTAATTTTATGATACGAATGAATTTATATGAAAACAACAATGGCGAGGCAACACAAACAACCGAAATTATGCAACCATTATAATATTTTTTGCTATCCTCGAGTAAGTTCTATTTATGTACTAAAAAACGATTTTCCACAATTGCCAGTTCAGTCGCGAAACACAATAGTACCTACTACACAGTACAGTTGCCTGGGAAAACCGGAATATCGGCATTATAATAATAATAGCTCTATTTTACTTCACATTATTAGTCTGTTAGACTGTCTCGGTGGCGTAGGGGTATTGCGTGCACGGTACACCTTTCGTTCTGAGGTCTCGGGTTCGACCCCGGATCGGGCAAAGTGATATTGGATTTTTCCGTATCAGTCTGGAGTCTGGAATATGTGCCTGATATGGCGATAGGCTCGAAACATCTTGAATAGAACTAAGTTTGCGAAATATGGGTGTTCTATTTAGCTAGTGCGTCTCTGCCTAGCACTTCGGGGATACAGGCGTGAATTTGTATTTGTAACGTAAAATGGGCTTGATAAAAACTGTGCGGGTGAGTAGCAACAAACAATATTTTTAGGTATAATTCATACTAATATTATAAACGCGAAAGTTTGGTTTTCTTTTTCTCAATCACGCCTGAATGGGTGAGCGGATCTGGATGAAATTTGGGACTTATAGATTATGGTGTGTAATAGCACATACACTGCTTTTTATACTGTCCCTTATCTCACCATAATGTGGGGCCGGCGCAACACACTTTTTCAAGAATGTTGCAGAAAGGAATTGGCTTAGTTTTTACAACCGGCTGACTGCCTGACGTCAACCCATCTCTGCGGGATCCAGTCCCGGGCAAATTAAATTAGGAAAATTATAAGTCGTTTCGCTCGAACTGGAAATCGAACCCAGAACTATTATATATATTATTATATATACTTAAATTGGTACCCAATTCACTAAGCGTTAATTAACGAAAGCTATACATAGCACTCATAGCACCAAGGATAATAATAGCGCTATTATCGAGAAATTCACGGAAGCGGAAATGGCAATATGTCGGATGTATGGCAATACATACTCAACGCGGGCTGTGTTGAGATTTTTTTGCAGATTATGTACTATTTTAAATACATTATGCAACGTATTAACAAAGTATTTATTATCTACAATAATATTATAAAGCTGAAGACCTTGAAATAAAACTATTTTTACGGATTCTATCACGATTAGGTTTTAATTTTAATTCCCGACGTTTCGAAGGCTTTGCAGTCTTCGTTAAAGAGCTTGTTTGTTTGACCGCGCTAATCTCAGGAACTACTGGTTCGAATTGAATTTGATAATTAGGTTCACACTAGGCACATAGCCGGTAGTAAGAACTAAACCGAATTATTTCTGCTTCTGTAACGTCCTCAAAAACAGTGTGCAGCTCTAACCCCACATTGAAGTGGAATTAAGGCAGCTAGGTGGTAGAGATTGTTTTTAAACACACCCATACTTGTTAAATATGGTTCAAATTTGAAATTTTATACCAGGACACCATACATAACCAATAAGTGAGAAACGAACAATTGAATGGTAGATATCTAATATATAAAATTCTCGTGTCACGGTGTTCGAACTTGAACTCCTCCGAAACGGCTCGACCGATTTTGATGAAATTTTTTGTGCTTACCCGGTATCTATGAGAATCGGCCAACATCTATTTTTCATCCCCCTAAATGTTAGGGGTAGTCCAGCCCTAAATTTTTTTTTTTATTTTTTAAACAAAATTTTTAATTTCTATTTTTTTATGATACAACATACAAAAATACATACAATCCTCAATTTTCACCCTTCTACGATCAACCCTTATTTTTTAATAGCCATTTTAGTAATTTAATAATTTCGGGGTGACAGACGGGTGACAGAAGGGGTGACGGACGGGGTGACGGACGTGGTGACAGACGGGGTGACAGACGGGGTGACCGACTGGGTGACAGACGAGGTGACACACGGGGTGACAGGCGGGGTGACAGACGGGGTGACAGACGGGGTGACAGATGGTGTGACTGACGGTGTGAGAGACGGGTTGACTGACGGCCGAAGTAGATCATCCCATTACCTCTTTTACAATGATTGTGCTATAGGTGGTAGGTAGGTGCCTACGACTCACTCTTTCAACCCTCTCTCTCATACGCAGACGAAGTTGCGCCGGTCAGCTAGTTATGTATAAAATTGTACATAATGTACTAGGAGAATAAACTATTCTATAGAACTAATAATAAAAAAAAAATCGCGAACCTAACAATTTTGTAACATTATCATTTGACGTAATTTTTTACGCATTTTAATATTGAAATAATAATAAACGATTCTATTGTAATATGCGGTAATTTTGGACGGCGTTATTACTTCATGATTGTATATTTTGTGATTTTACGAACATTTTTTAAAAGGGATCAGTATATGAGTAACTTCCATTATAAAGAAATGTAGGCATCTGAAACATAATATTTAGGTTTCATATCAACATTTATCCAGATTTACGCGACAGAATCGTATAGATGTCCTATTTTAAAGTGAGCGTACACCAATTTCTACCCTAGGGCCCTCTCGCGTAGCAATCATTATACATTAAAATTTTTTACAGTGCGGGAATCGAATCAATGACCTCTAATTTTGTAGCCGGCTACTCGTCCGCCGATGTTAAAATTACGAAACCTTTTTAGAAAAGAAGTATTTTTCATCTATAATATTATTGTCTGGACCGCGATGTCCTGGGTTCGATTCTCAGTTCGGGTAAAGCAAATTTTCTCATTTAATTTGCCCGGGACTGGATACGGGGTTGACGTCAGGCAGGTGGCCGGTCGTAAATACTAAGCCAAATCCTGTGTGCAACATGCTTGAAAAATTGTGTTTCCCCAACCCCACATTAAGGTGGGATAAGGGCAGGTAGAAGAAAAGAATGTTATGCCAAGAAAATACAGATAATTTTTGAGTGGATGTACACATATATTCTGTGGGCACAAATAAACATTATCGGTTAATTTTTGTCCACAGAATTACGGAAAACTCCACTATCAAAACAAATTATTCCAACAATTTTGACAATTGAATAAATGTCGTTGCGAATTTCTCGCATAAATAAAAAACGAATGACCGTTTTCCGCTTCCGAAGTTACTTCATATTTGCTCGGACATGAACCCATCTGTACCGTAAATATAAAACCGGTTATCGAGAGTGTGCGTGTAGTTTTCCGTATGTATTATAATAATAATAAATAGGATGTGATAGGGGGCGAGCCTATCGCCATATTGGGCACAAATTCCAGACTCCGGGCTGATATGGAAAAATCCATTATCACTTTGGCCGACCCGGGGATCGAACCCGAAACCTCGAAGTCGTACCGAAATACAACCACGCCACTAAGGCAATCATGTTAGTCTTCTTTTTAAAATATATCAAACAGATCTTTCGACCGACTTGAAAACAGGAGAAGGTCCTCAATTCGTCTGAACTTTTTGTGTACGTTCCCTGATATCTCCGCCAAATAAGGACCGATTTTCAAGATTCTTTTTGTGTTTGATAGAACGACACTCACTCATCGAACGAAACACAATACTGAAATGCCAATATAATTTCCGCCGGTTGACAAATTGGACTGCGGTATCAATCCAGTCGAACCGGCTCATTCGTACTATAGACATTACTCGCCATAGCGTGGCCTATCACCCTTAATATACAGTAATGTAGTATAAGGTAAGGTAAGGTGGGATAAGGGCAGGTAGAAAAAAAAGTGTAGTTAACCATGTACCTTGTTTTATAAACTATCACAAAGTGTAGTTAGGCTGAGATCTATAAAGCGAACTTCGACTAAGTCTAAGTCAAAGTCACGAACTCAATGAGGATTTTTACTAAGTCCGAGTAATTTTCTACAAGAAAATCTTCGCTTATTCTGTCTGTCACTCCGTTTTTCTTGTAATAAAAGGACCCGGACTAAGTCAAAGTTCGAGTTTAACTTCGTGACTTTGACTTAGACTTAGTCGAAGTTCGCTCTATAGATCTCAGCCTTAAACTACGTAAGTTAGTGGTAGCAGTATGGTCGGCGCGTTATTGAACTTGAACCGGTCGTGGCGCGGGCGCAGCGCAGCGGGCTGTGTGAGTGTGACCACGCGCCGCTCAATGCCAAACAACGTTGCATAACTGTTTTTTTGTTTGTATCAATAATTATACCGTGTTAGATAACACGAAATTATATGATTAGTACCTGCATTTGACCAACTTTTTCTGTTCGGTTTAATGCAGTTATTAGGTTTTTGTGTATTAATGTGCATGGAACATTAGATTTAGAGGTAGTATGTCAGAACATTTGGAATTTATTAATGGTATAAAGTATACTCATGGTAACAAAAAGCGAATAAAATAATATTATTTTTTTAGAAAATATTGGCCATTTTGGGTACAATATGAAATATAAACAATTAAAGAATGCTACGGTCTACGGCGTAGTACGCGTAGCGGGGCGTAGCTGAGCCGGGTCAGGCGTCGATGACTACGGGGCATGAGCTTTTAACCAATTAATAAAATAGCCAAGCATCTAGACAAGAAATAATAACTAGGTTTTTTTTAATGATTTCTATATATCGTATATATGCTAAAATAATAATAATTTACGGATTATAATTATGTTTTGTTATTCACTCGAATTAAATGAATGAATAAATTAATTGTTTATACAAATTTAAATAAGTAACAGCACAATGTAAACAAATATGAAAAAAATAATTAAAAAACACCCTTGAAATAAGCTCTATCGAACACAAAATTTAGAATTGAGTACCTCCTTTTTTTAAGTCTGTCGATTATCTTTATTAACCCCTAACCCTTCTCATCACTAGAGGACGCCCGTGCCCAACAGTGGAGTGTAATATTACAGGGCTCCTATTATTATTATCCTTATTAAAGATTAGCATAGAAACCAATCTCGTGCCATCAACATCAGATAAAAACACAAATTATACAACACCTATTACACACACACACATACATACATACATACATACATACTGATGAATAATAACGTTGACGTAACATTATGCAACTTACAATCATCGGAATCTCGTTTATTTTTTCCTCTCGATTATCTTTTGTGGCCCACGATTGTACAGTCTGGTACAGAAGTGCAACAATATGTTAAAATAAATAAATTTTGTTAGACAGCCTCCGTGGCCCAGCTGGCGAGTAACCGGCTGTGAAACGTGAGGTCGCGGGTTCGATGCCCGCACCGACAAATGTCTGAGTGGCCCACAGATATTTGTTTCGGGTCTGGGTGTTGTGAGACTGAAATTCGTAGTTCTTGATACGACACAAGACTCAATCTTAGTGTGGGTTCAGGGCTATATATGTTATTTATTTATAGAAAGATAGGGAGGAGTTCGAATTATAAGGTTTCCACTTCCCTACGTAAAAAGCGGAAATGACCGATGCATACGCAGTTTTAAACTAAACTGTACACAGTGTACAGTGTGTTCTGTGGATTTACTTTCAAACAGTTTACGATGACACGTAAAAGGTCGAGTATCATCGATACAAGTAATATTCTGTGACCTGTATTCTGTGTATGGTAATTGTTATTATGAAAGATATTTTTTACATTTTCAAAAGTTTTGTAATATTGACAGTGATTAAAATGAGACATATTATGTTACAACTGCTGCCTGCTTATAATTATTGTTCTGTTGTGACTTGTGACACATACCAGAAAATTATTTTTTTTACAAATTGCCGCGATAGTGCATATTGTAATATTACTGAATGAAATGCACTATAAATTCCTTATTTTTTATAGCATAGACTGACGAACGAGCAGATGAGTCACCTGATGGTAAGTGATCTCTACCGCCCATAAAAACTCAAGACTCAAAAATAATCATGAATACGTTGCCAATCTAAAAGGAGGGAAATATGGACTGGGAAGGGGAGGGGGATATTGGGCCACCGGAAATTTCATTCACCAAACGAAACGCGACAGCGAGCTGTCACTTTACGTCGGTTTTCTATGACACTGTGGTATCAAACCGGTTGAGTCGACTCGTTCGTGCTGTGGACGTAACTGTCTACAGAGTGGCTCTACCACTAAATTCCTAATGCTATCTAATTGTATTACGTGGAAGTGAATATTAGTAATGTTTCTGATGATAATATGGTGTTTCCAAACAACACTTGTAAAAAGTAGGTACATAGGCGACAGCCTCCGTAGCGCAGTGGGCGAGCAACCGGCTGTGAAGCGAAACGCCGCGGGTTCGATCTCCGCACCGAGACAAACGTTTGTGTGACCCATAGATATTTGTTTCGTGTCTGGGTGTTGTGAGACCGAAAGTCTCTCGTAGTTCCTGATCTTAGTGTGGGGTCAGGATTATTGGTACATGAAATAATTTTATGTCGTAATATTAAATTTATTTATTTGTTAATCTATAACGTCAGAGATTGAATTATTCTCAGTTGTGAATTTGCTAAACAATCACGCCATAATGAATTCAATTTAGATTATGGGCGGACCCTGGGATATTTTCCCCAAAATACATTATATGTGCAAAGCTACGAGAAAATATTAGTAAAATCCATAAAGATCACTTGATCCATTCACAGATGCTAACCGACTAGCATTTAGACGGTAATTCAGGCGGGAAATAAATTTTAATGTACCTTCCGCGTCATAACAGCTATAATGGTATACTCGTATAATAGTTAATATATTACTCATGAACGCCGTTTATTAGCGATTTCATGGATGATTGTTCAACTATCAAACGGTATATTTGGCTCAAATTGATAATGTACTACGAAGTAAGGTTGGTAGGTGATATACAGTGATTACACTGTACCGGGTGTTTAGCGTCAGTGGCGAAGGATTACAGGTTCTAAAAGAGAAGACGAAAATAATTATCTTTATATTGGCTATATCTGAGGTCTTGGGTTCGATCCCCGGGTCGGGCAAAGTGATATTGGATTTTTCCATATCAGCCCGGAGTCTGGTGTTTGTGCCCGATATGGCGATAGGCTCGCCCCCTATCACATCTGGGACGGAACTAAACTCGGCGAAATGTGGGTGTTCTAGTTCGCTAGTGCGCCTCTGCCTACCCCTTCGGGGATACAGGCGTGAGCTTATGTTATGTTATGTTATATTGGCTCCTACGGTCTGTTTGATGTTTGACATTTAAAAAATGTAAGCCTGAAAGAATCGTACTATACGAACCCTACGCCTCTAGTCAGCATATTGAGAATATCGTGTCGAACGAGATGTCTAGAAAACTAAAAAGTTAATACCTACACCAACATTACTTACTAAGAAATACCTGAAGTATGTAAGAAATCTTATATTCTGCAATAAGTTTTACCAAAAAACAAATGTTTAATATATTTTTTAGGTTTATAAAAATAAGCAATTCTTTCTGTCTACCTGCCCTTATCCCACTTTAATGTAGAGTCGGCGCAACACACTTGTTCAAGATGTTGCAAAGAAGATTTGGCTTTGTTTTTACGACCGGCCGCCTGTCTCACGTCAACCCCCTTTGAGGGATCCATTCCCGGACAAATTAAATTAGATAATTTGCTTTGCCCGACATGGGAATCGAACCCAGGATCTCCCGGTCCACATGCATTTTATAAAAATAAGCAATGTCGCATATTAATCAATCTAAATATTTAGTAAAAAGTAAAGCAACTACCACAATAGCTGTGGTGGGTGTAACATTTCAACCTTAAAACGCGCCGTTTTCGTTTACACAACGATTAGTTTAAAAAGTTGCCAAATCATCTTAGTTTTAGTGTAGACGACCTTGGTCCTTCACCTTGACATACAGCACACAAACCTGCTATTTTAAAATTAATTAATGAATAATCAAAACATAAGTTTGATCTCGGAATAGATTTGATGTGGGGTGTTTCTACGTGTATTTTTAAACCATCTTATAAATCATCATCGTCATCAGCCATAGGACGTTCACTGCTAAACATAGGCGCCCCCAAAGATTTCCAGATCGACCTGCTGGAAGCGGCCTGCATCCAGCGACTTCCTGCGACCTTTATTAGGCGGTATCTTTTAAATATCAAAACTATTTTGTTTAGTTTACGTAATCCGATACGGTAGTGAAAGATTACGTAAACTAAACAAAAAAGTGTCCCTTCGCTGCTCAAAAATAGTACATGTAGCGTTTACCAGAATCGTGTGAAGTGTAAATCCATAGTCTCTGCCTACCCTTGCGGGATACAGGCGTTATATTATGTGTTTATGTAATGATTATACGCTATTCATGTTAAGTGTGCATATTAGATAAGAAATATAATACATTTCTATCATAATATTATGTTATCGAACGATTGAGTTGAAGTATCTATAAATGTCATCGTAATGATTATAACTTGAAGTTTTATCGTCATTCTCTATTTTTATTAATATAATGATGATAACATGATAATATATTATATCTCTTTAATAATTTATTGTTTTTTGAACACACAATCAATGAGTAAACACGTAATCCATATTGAATCACGCTTGAATCATAAATCACAACAAAAATCAATTCATTTTAGGTATAGGAAGGAAAAATAAGTCAATGAACTTTTATGTAGCAACTATCGACTTGGTAACTACTACTGGAGCTTATAAAAACATGTAAACATTTTGGCAATGACATTACCCATCCATATTATTATAAGTACTTATAATAATATTAGCCCTGTAATATTATTGTCCCACTGCTAGGCACGGGCCTCTACTAATGAGAGGGGTTAGGCCCTAGTTAGGTTCAATTCACAGGTCGGATATAGCAATGTTTTTAATTTGATTTGCCCCGGAATGGATTGACGTCAGGCAGGCAGCCGGTCGTAAAAACTAAGCCAAATCATTTTCTGCAATGTGCTTGAAAAAGGGTGTTGCACCGACCCCACATTAACGTGGGATAAGGGTAGGTAGAAAAAAGTAGGGGTTGGAAAAAAATAAGGGTTTCATGCTTATTAATTTGTAAAATAGAGGGTGGTCGAGCTGGTCTTTAATACCACCCACCTCCCCTATTATATCTAGTACCGCCATAACGTACCATATAAAGGTCGCCATATCGGCAGACCTTCCAGAAGCCCTTAATACTAGCGAGCATGTTTCGCGCCCTCCTCTCCCCGCACACTGCACCCCTCACCCCCGATGCTGTCGCGCGGACACTCCTAGCGCCCCTGGAACAAACAAAAGATTATTTTAAGAAAAGCTAGTAGAGAATCCATGATCCAATCGGGGTCATTACAAATTACGCCCAACAGTCACCAACATACATAGAGGTCTGACTCCTGACCCCACAGTAAGACAAAGGGTAGGTGGGTAGGAACTACGAGACACTTTCGGTCTCACAACACCCAGACCCGAAACAAATATATGTGGGCTAATCAAACATTTGTCTCGTTGCGGGAATCGAACCCACGGCCTCTAGCTTCACCGCCGGCTACTCGCCCGCTGTGCCACGGAGGCTGGCAAAAATCTAAAAAAAACAGTGCAATACATGAAATAAATTAAAATGTTATTGAATCATACTCATATTTTTACGGAGGGAAATGGAAACCATATACCTTTTACTCCTTCCTATCTTTCTGTTTGATTAATTTCGTTGCGGGATCAAGATAATTTTGCATTCTTAGAGACTCGCCGAGCTTCATTACTCGGTGTCGTAAAATGCGTGCCACTGTTGATCCTGGCTTACAGGAGTTACAGTGGCGGGTGTGTGGGCGGGACAGTCTCGTATACTCATATTTTTATAGTTTTTTTTCCTATAAATTGAAATCGGTATATCTTTTAATATATTTTTATTCAATTTCAATATGATTTTATTTTAATTTTAAGAATATGAGAATAAAGAAATGCATCACGTGAAAGAATTTGTTCCGCCGGCTTTGGAAATATGTCCTAATAAAGATGATACTTGTGAAAACATTTTTTTTACTTTATAGGAAAAAATTATAATATTAATTTTGATTTTAATCATAGTTAATATTACATAAAAAATACGATATATTACATTGCGAGTTTAGTATGAAGCTGTTATACTTTTAATATGATATATAATAATAGCTAATTGCATCACGCCTTAAGCCTTGAATTCTTATCTAAGCCTGTTTGGAATAGTCCGGGAAGGCACAAATGTGCAGGAAACCATACATAAATTAATTTACATGATAAATATTTAGCACAATTTACTAAATGCCAAGTTTTCAATGTTCGCATAACCACATGTCAATTTAGTTTTTTCTAGCGTTAAAATGTTCGAAAATTATATTTTTTTGCAGAATAGTTACACTGAGGTAATAATGAACGAATCATCATAATTTCAACTGTAGTCATTACTCCATTGACCACAACTAAGCATACATATACACTACAACTGAATAAATAATAATGATATTATTTTTATAATATTACTGTCCCACTGCTGAGCACGGGCCTACTCTACTAATGAGAGGGGTTAGGCCTTAGTCTATCACACTGGCCTAAAGCGAGTTAGTAGACTTCACATACTATCGAAATTCTCGTGTATCCAGATTTCCTCACGATGTTTTCCTTCACCGTTATAGCAAGCGATATTTCACAATGAAGACACACTTAACATAGAAAAGTCAGAGGTGTATTTGGGGTTGGCCTCGAAGCTACGACACTCGTGTCGGCAGTCCGTACTATTCCTAACTGAGCTTCGCTATCGCTATCGCTATTGCATAAATAAACAGAACATAACATAAGCCCACGCCTGTATCCCCGAAGGGGTAGGCAGAAGTGCACTAGCGAACTAGAACACCCACATTTCGCCGAGCTTAGTTCCGTCCCAGATGTGATAGGGGGCGAGCCTATCGCCATATCGGGCACAAATTCCAGACTCCGGACTGATATGGAAAAATCCAATATCACTTTGCCCGACCCGGGGATCGAACCCGAGACCTCAGAACGGTAGTCATACCGAAATATAACTACGCCACCGAGGCAGTCTGCATAAATAATATTTAGCTTAACTTGAATTACACTAAACTATAGAACTAAAATATAATAGACTGAAGCTCAAAATCCATTCAAACTTTAAATTGGGGTATGTGGTGTCAAAATCCATCACATGAGAAAACATAGTCTTTTCTATTGTTTAACAACGTAAAACAAAAATAAACATGTTGAGACATTTGAAGACAATACAGAGCAATTCTATACAATACAGAAGTTAATGTACACATGTAGACATGTGTCTAATGACCATGATTGCACACTGTTTATTTCAACAGTTAATTATTAAGGTTGACGCACATTCATCGCGTCGCTTCGTAACGCATCGCTTTACAATATATTTTAATAACATTTATAAATCATTGTCTGTGTGTAACGTTATTACTTTAGGATAGGATATTATTTTAGGATACTTAATTAACTTTAGAATGCGTTAAGTAGTTTTTCGGGCACAGCACAATGATTGTAACCGAAGTGCAGTCCAACAAACCAGCGACCATCGATAAAAAAATGAGTTTATTGGTAGTAAACAGAATCACGCCGGCTTTTATTTGCATTGCGAATGTTTCATCACAATCCAAAGAGAAAAGAAGCAAATCTAAGAAGTAGTATCTGCGCCAAAAGATTAACAAACATCCATTTATTTATCCCCACAAACTGTCATGTTTACATTAGTATAGGATATCAGCTAACAAGTCTGTTGTCTGCTGGTGAAATTATCCTGACAATTCATTAACACCCACAATAAGATATAAAACAACAACTGGAAAGGGATATATTTATACCTCCGGCAATCTCACTGGCCTGTCGAACCGGCACATTCACGCTGGCTAGACCTTATTTTTTTGTCGCGGGGAAAAGCGTTTCCCTCTGCCGTCGAGCCCGGGGGGGGGGCCGCGGCGGGTATATCGGGTTCGCCGGCCTTACGAACCCAGCGCCGTGATACCCGAGAGAGATGGTCGCCATCTGGGCGACGCTGGGTCGCGTCTCTAACAAATTCCCTACATCGGCAATACCGACTAAAAACCCCGCGGTGGCCTACTTCGGCGCTTAAGTGGGGCGGACACTGGCTAGACCTAACTGAATGCTATATACGAGCACGCTTATAACTTGCAGAAACAATTTCACATCGCAACATTGTTATCTAATCCTAGTACTTGTCGATTGAAGTACACATGCGCAGACATGATAACACATCTCATGTAGCACCTACAATGTTACAAGATCAGGGATAAATAAAGTACTGTGACGTCATAGATATAGCTGTCACAATTTTCTTGTTTGATGTTTCCTTTTTGATATTTTTATTTGATAGTTTTTATAACTATAAAATGGATTGCTAGGATTTGTTTGTTTTCCTTGAAAACTCATTTGTTTTTATTAACACATCGATACAACTTCTCAATTCAAAGGATTCATTCAAAATATTTGCCGGTCATTCAGCTAGTGAAGGTTGCTGATATGACAATAAGATTTTGTATAGTATCATAAATAATTGTAACTTAATAAAGTGATCATTCCTTGTCACGTTAAACAAATAGTCGTTGAACAATGACTGAACTGTCAAACAAATATCACGCTTGTAAAGCAATACCAATCACGTAATAAAATACCAGGGATTTATAAACATCAAAGAGTTCATCAAACTCAAAATGTCCTCCATAACGATATTTACATAAACTACGATCAACTGCGCAATAAGAGTTGCAATGCATCAGTTACTAGGATATCATGACATTATATGAATTCACTGATAACCAAGCGAGTGTTCCATTACAAATAGTGACGTTAAGGAGTATTATGTGACCAATACGCTTCAAAGGGTTATTATTTATGATCCCAATATGTATTATGCAAGGAGGCAGTTATGAGGAAATCAGTAAATATAGCAATGACACGGAAATACTCCAAAAATACCTAATAAAAGGAACCCAACATCCTTATTTAATAGCTATAAAGAACGTGCTACTAGGAAATCAGGAGCACGTAGGAGATGATAAACTGTAGTACTTTGATGACATATTCGGGTTAAAAAAACAATAGTATATTCTAGGAACTTATTCAGATCGCATCGCAGCCGGCGCGCCTATTGTTAAATTGTTTATATGCAGTGACGCCGAGACAAAGATGTTGTGCGCGATATTATGATTCAACGGTAACATATGTGTCTACAATATTTTATATGACAAACATAATATATCCCACGGCATCGTCCGTTTAAACAATAGGTCTACCAAACTGTTAATGAATAAAGCCAATGGTTACACGCATAGTCAGTATTCGATAGTGAAGCGCAGGCCACACTGCGAGCTCAGCTATATTTGCTTTAGATACTAGCAAAGCCAACTGTCAACAAAACCAGCCAAACTTAAGCTTTGTTAAGTTGTAGCCTTCGCTAAGCTCGAACCATACTGCTACAGAAAAGAGTTGTCTTTGGTCATACTCATACATCGAATAAACTTATGACCTTTGGGTTTCAGTTTCATTATTTGTCAATTGACTGCCTCGATGGCGTGGTGGTATTTCGGTACGACTACGGTTCTGAGGTCTCGGGTTCGATTCGGTTCGGTCGGGCAAAGTGATATTGGATTTTCCCATATCAGCCCGGAGTCTGGAATTTGTGCCCGATATGGCGATGGGCTCGCCCCCTATCACATCTGGGACGGAACTAAGCTCGGCGAAATGTGGGTGTTCTAGTTCGCTAGTACGCCTCTGCCTACCCCTTCGGGGATACAGGCGTGAGCTTTATGTGTTATTTGTCAATTAAAATTTACCTAAATTTCCTGCTTCAATTTTTTATGTTAATAAACGCAATTTCGATTTTTTAATGTAAACAATAAAAATAAAATAATCCGTAAATATTTAATTTGAGTCTGAGTATTGAGACTGAAAGTTTCTCGTAGTTTCTGATACCGACGACACAACACTCGTATCTTGTGTGAAATTTAGGATAAAACGTGTACCTGCGGGCTTAAAGAAGTGGCTTATGCGCTAGTCGAATAGAATAAATGTATGGGAAATACATTAGAGTACGCCGCATTTAGCGTACTCTTATGTCATTCCCATACATACAGCCCGCTGTCCGGTGTATTTGATATTTATTTATATTAGTTCAACTAAGTTAATCTCGCCGACGATCTTCTGTGACTCAACATATTATTTCTAGCTAATTTATTTGATATATACAGATATAAGTAAAAAAGTTACCTAAACTTCTTGACTGAACAAACACTATGTGTCATTATAAGACCACGATTCCTTTTTCTTTTATTCTTTTATTGACTTTAAATAAATAATTACTCATGAAGCATAATAACACGAAATTATGTATAATTAAATAAATGTTTTGAAAGTCGACCGGTTTGATACCACTGTCTCACAGAAAACCGACATCAATTGGCAGCCCGCTGTTACGTTTCCATTTTTTTTTATATATTAGTTTTATCTGCAATCAGTATACTACACTTTTAGCAAATGGGTTGTTCGTTAATAAACATACATACATCAGCTCACGCCTGTATCCCCGAAGGGGTAGGCAGAGGCGCACTAGCGAACTAGAACACCCACATTTCGCCGAGCTTAGTTCCGTCCCAGATGTGATAGGGGGCGAGCCTATCGCCATATCGGGCACAAATTCCCGACTCCGAGCTGATATGGAAAAATCCAATATCACTTTGCCCGACCCGGGGATCGAACCCGGGACCTCAGAACCGTAGTCGTACCGAAATACCACCACGCCACCGAGGCACCGAGGAAAAAAGACAAAAGACAAAAAAAAGAAATGGTGACAATTGATGATGAAAAAAATAAGCCCGGAGTTTCTTTCTGCTTTTCTTCTTTGGGTCGTCATCCGTAGGTAGCTAGAGAAAGGCTGGTAGGTTAGCTAGGATAGGGCCTCATGCACCAATCCCAACTGCTTCCAGTATTTCCAGTCAATCCCCTGCCACCATTCCTGCCATATGCCATTCCCATACAACCCATTCCCTTACACTCTATTCCTATCTCCCCTTATCGCCCTATCTTAGCCATCCCATCGTTATTATGTCCATACTTGCCTGCCTGTCTTCAAATTCAAATATACATACATATAATGTAAATTATATTAATCTTAATTTAAAATTTACTTGTGTTGACTTGTCATAAGTGCTTTTTACATGCCTACGTGATCAATAAAGTTTTCTTTTTTTTCATCAGTTGACCCACGTGCTCATTTGGCACTGTAATAACAAAACTATATGAAACTTTTGGTCCCTCAACACCGAGACTCACCATATTGGTTCATGTGACCCACAAATTGTCTCGGTGCGGGAACTTGCACAACTCGTCTTAAGTAAAATATCAATGTTTATTTATAAACTTTTATGATATTCTAGATTGTATACATCCTAAATATATTCAAGAATAACAGTTTTAATGGCGTATTAAATTCGTCATAATTAACGTTCTCGTAGAATGAGTGTAGTTTCTAGAGTCTTTCTTATTATTTTATTGCTATTACCTTTTAATAATATACCGCATATTTTGTGTATTAATATGTTATGCAATTTGATGAAACTTGCATAACTTAACGACGTAGAATAATATGATACAAATAATAATATCACTACTGGATATAGGTCTCTCCCAAAGATTTCTAGGTCGACTGCATCCAGCGCCTTCCTGCGACCTTTATCAGGTCGTCTGTCCACCTTGTAGGTGGACGTCCAACACTGCGTTTCCCGGTGCGTGGTTTCCACTCGAGAACTTTTCTGCCCCATCGGCTATCAGTTCTATGAGCTATTTGTCCACTATCATTTCGCCTTGCTAATCCCCTGGGCTATATAAGTGACTTTCGTTTTTCTACGGATCTTCTCATTCCTGATTTGATCGCGTAGAGAAACACCGAGCATAGCCCGCTCCATAGCTCGCTTTGTAACTGTGAGCTTTCTAATGCAGCCCATAGTCAGAGGCCACGGTTCAGAAGGCCCATGTCCAGCAGTGGATGTCATGTGGCAGAGGATGATGATGATGATGATGATGAATACACATACACCGGTGTACTGTATCACTGGTGTGGAGTCAATTTAGTTATAGCAGAGACTGGGATATGAGCAAGTTAGTCACCTGATCAGGTAATTTCCTTAGCCTAAAGACACCCACGATACCAAAATCTTGGGTGCATTACCGACCTTAAAGAAATTGGGAGAGGGAGAGGGGACTTAAACCATCGGAAATCTCTCTCACCGAATGTAACGCAATAATGAGCTGTTACTTTACGTCTTCTGTATGTGTAAGACAATTTCAATTCGGTCAAGCGGGTCCATTCGTGGTGTTGACATAACTGTATACAGTTCAACAAAAAAATGCCTGCTAATGTCAAAAGTTCCTTCCGTCATACTGACCTACACAGCTGCAGGTCGATTCTCTAAGAAACGCCACAACGTTGCGATCGAGCTCCCGCAGCGCACATCGGTGAGATCGACGGAGCGTTCAACATTGTTGGGTCTTAGAGAATACCATTTTCCATACATTTATATCAAACGCCTAGTCCGAGAGAGCTAGTTCACATAAACGCCGTCATCACGCATAGCGCTAGTGCATGCGCTTTGTACCTTGCTGAATACGAAAATGAAAACATCGTTGCCGCAACGATGCCGCAACGTT
Source organism: Clanis bilineata (assembly GCA_036417725.1). Lineage (NCBI taxonomy): Eukaryota > Metazoa > Arthropoda > Insecta > Lepidoptera > Sphingidae > Clanis > Clanis bilineata. The sequence continues at coordinate 13,088,962 of CM071150.1, read as the reverse complement.
GTTTTAACAAATGAAACCTTAGAGAATCGACCTGCTGGCTAGCTGGTTGCTAAATTACACAGATGTCAAAATTCTTATCGTGTACTATTCAATTAATTATGCAGGTTTCCTCTATATTTTCCTTCACTCTTAATATTATACACAGGTAAAATGTGTTGTATGTTTTAGTTTGTATATAGAAGATAATCTTAGAAACTACTGAACTGATTTTAAGAACTACGGTATTCTTAAGTTGTACAGGGCGTAGAGCTGGTTCAAATTCCATAATTTTATGTATTTTAAATAACACATAATCATAGGCACAAAAAGTTCCGGGATTATGATAAAACATCCCATAACATACTTAAACAATGCCGATGTTTTGGGACCTACTCCCTATTTTATAGCTGTCTAAAAATCATCTTCAGTGGTAAGTCTTATAAACCCTGAATAGACTAATAGACCACCATAAATAGCTCAATTTGTCAATGGACAACAAGCAGTTACACTAAACTGTTATCGATTAGAGAACGCAGCATTGAAGACAATTGACTGGCCTACACAGTACAGATAATACTACATACATACATAAGCTCACGCCTGTATCCCCGAAGGGGTAGGCAGAGGCGCACTAGCGAACTAGAACACCCACATTTCACCGAGCTTAGTTCCGTCCCAGATGTGATAGGGGGCGAGCCTATCGCCATATCGGACACAAATTCCAGACTCCGGGCTGATATGGAAAAATCCAATATCACTTCGCCCGACCCGGGGATCGAACCCGAGACCTCAGAACCGTAGTCGTACCGAAATACCACCACGCCACAGAGGCAGTCTAGTTAATACTACTTGGATTCTAAATGCGTTTTGTTCTTACTATAGGTTTCGCTAATAAAAATTGGTGCGTGTGCGTGTATGAGCGTTAGAAGTTAAATTTCTTTTGTCGCGTACACACCGGGTCGTACGAAGGCGAACGAATCATGCCTGTTTCATTCCCACAACAGCGAAAGTTAGTTTGTGTAAACGCAACAGGTATAGATTCGTTCGCCTTCGTTCGGCCGGTGTGTACCCGCCATGAAGCGTAGCTAAGAAAAATTAAGTAACCAAAATCATAAAATGATCGAAGAAAATTATACAAAAAAGAAAAAATTCAAGTAGCAAAAATTATAAAATGCGGACTTCGTTTCGGACGTTTTGCTATTCTATGTGGTTCACGTGTCCGACCGATATCGGTGTTATAAGTTTCGTTTCGGAGAATGCTATGCTGTAAACCGTTTGACAGTCCACTCTTCGGTGTTTGGCATTTATTTGATCCACGTGCATCTATATTAGTCTGGAGTCTATATTAGTCTATCTCAGGAACTACAAGGGACTGCCTCGTTGGCGTGGTGGTATTTCGGTACGACTACGGTTCTGAGGTCTCGGGCTCGATCCCCGGGTCGGGCAAAATGATATTGAATTTTTCCATATCAGCCCGGAGTATGGAATTTGTCCCCGATATGGCGATAGGCTCGCCCCCTATCACATCTGGGACGGAACTAAGCTCGGCGAAATGTGGGTGTTCTAGTTCGCTAGTGCGCCTCTGCCTACCCCTTCGGGGATACAGTGGTGAGATTATGTAAGTATGTATGAACTACAAGGGACTTTCGGTCCCACAACACTCCAAGCTTAAACAATATTAATTGTGTCTGGATCACATCAAAATTAGTCTGGTGCGGGATCGAACCCACGACCTCGCCCTCCCACGCGGAAGTCTCAAGCTTTCAACGAAAACAAATAGATCATCATTACCATTCAAATGAAGCGGAACTTTAACTTTTGCCGTTTCCTGTACATTGTATATAATACCATATACGCGGGAGAAGTTAACATGTAATCAAATGTGGTCAATATATTATGCATATATACCATACGGGGAGTGGCAGAGGTCATGTACAAATGTGGCCACGTTTCTTGGCGAATTGCACTTTCAACTAGTTTTATAATTTGGTAAATGTAATTTACATTATATTTACATAATATACTTAGATTTCTGCTTTAATATTGCGACTATTTACGTCTATCCGAAATCTAAACTCGAGTTATCTAATTCATATAATTTATTCTGCATTTATTATCGTTTAGTCGCCTCCTTTGTGTAGCGGCAGTATGGGCTGTGGACCGGGAGGTCCTGGGTTCGATTCCCAGGTTGGGCAAAGCAAATTTTTCTAATTAAATGTGCCCGGGACTGGATCCCTCATACGGGGTGGGCTCGGACTAAGTCGAAGTTCGATTTAAAAATGGACTTAGACTTATTTACTTTTCGCTCTATAGATCACAGCAAGAGACTAAGTTGCAACCCTAAAAGATTGATAGAGATGTAACCGATTCACTGAGGTATCTTGATCCCGTTATGCTATAAGGGGGCAAACCTACTGAAGGCGTCCATTATTATATAATAATCTCGGCACCGTTATACTATGAGCTGCGAGGGATCGCGAGCAAATCATGTGTCCAAAATTCGTCATCAAATTATGTCGAATTTTGCACACATGAGTTGATTGTCTGATATGGAAATCCAACTACACCACAGAGGATATGCTTAAAAAAATACCAAAAAATAAACCACACCTCAGGCAGACCAGCCAATAAATAAATTAAAAAAAACTCACAATAATAAATATCTAAATAGACGATGTATTGTGGATATTAAAATAAGAGTATCAGCGTAATATCAGCTAGAGTATACACTTAATCATAGTTTTACGCGATAAACAAGTTACGTGAATACCTAAATAAACATAAGAAATAAGGTCGATAGCGGTCGTAGTAAATCTTTCTTTATACTTATGAATCTTTCTTTATACTTATGACTGGTGCAATTTTGGCTTGCGTGTGAAACTTGCCATATTGGAGCGCTCAGACGACCTGCGTTCCGGGATTACCCAATAACTTCAGGCTGGCATAATGATGAGGAATGTCGAAAAAAAGCTATGTCTCTGACTGCATAGTAACCATAAGGTCCAGTGTGATGTTTTCCCGCCTATAAAATAGTCCTCTCATGAGTAGAGTAGGCCCGGGCTCAGCAGTGCGACAGTAATATTACAGCGGGCTTAGCCAAGTGGCTTATGCGCAAGTCGAATAGAATAAATGTATGGGAATGACATTTATTCTATTCGACTAGCGCATAAGTCACTTGTCTAAGCCCGCAGGGCTAATATTACAATATATTATGTACTATCAAAAATATTTGAATTGCCTATGATCACAATTTTAACTAGAACGTTTCAACAATTTTAGTCATTGCCATTTCAATAGTAATTTAGCCCCTTACTTAAAAAAATATTTAAGCGCCGCTTATATTTAATCATAGGTTGTCCCTTTCATTTTTAAACAATGTAACGCAAGGAAAAAAGTGACAGACTATGCTTAGCGAAAAGACATGCGAAAATGTTTTTATAAGTAAGGCCATTAGTCAATATTTTTATATATTAGAAATCCTTTATTTTACTCTTAAAGTCGAAGAATTTAATTATTTTTGTATTTTTAATATTGAGTGTCCTCGAGTTTTAGTTTCTAGACATTTATGCAAAGGTTTTTTTTACATATATTTTTCAGAAATTAGAACGTAAATACCACATGTATCGTAAAAAAAACTCGCTTAGAATACTTGTAACTGGTGCAGGAAGAATTAAAACTTGACATACTTAAATAAATCACGTTCAAATGTAATTGTAACATGAGAATATTAATATTGAATAAGTAATCCATACTAATGTTTAAAAAATTTACTGTAAGTCTGTCTGTGTGCATCATTTTTACGGTCTATCCACTGTTTTTTCAGTATTAAAACTTTCCAACATAGACTAAATAGTATTTCAGAAATTATACACGCGGAGCAACAGTGACGTGCACAGACACTCCGATCAGGGTAGACAAAAACTTGTACAATTATTTTCTTCAACTCTTAAATCACCAATACTGTCATCGTCATCTCCATGGCGATTTAAAATATAATCACGGCACTGCTTGCTACTTAAACAATTTGGATTCGGTTTTTTTTCGTTATGATTTATGTAAACAGCAAATTGTCAGGGTAGACATTGTCTCTTTGTCTATAAGGAATTCACGCCACTGCGGAGCAGCGGTCAAAAATTAACAACAAATTCTGACCAAAGTGTAACCATATATGTAGTTGAAGTATAATTGTAAATATGTACGAGTAGGAAGTTTAAAAATGTGGACGCGTTTTGCTTAAATTTACATAATGAAAAATGTAGTTTTATGTTATACTATTTTTTGTACTACCATAAATAAATACATGATCGATCACTGATTAAATAATAATATATTCGTATATTTTTTATATTATAAATAGAAGTGTTAAGTTCATTTACTTTTAACGTAGTTTAAAGTGTACATTAAGTCGATAAATATCTTCGTATTTTGTATAAAGGTGTAATAAAATTAAAATATGCAAATAATAATAATATCAACCCTGTAATATTACTGTACTAATGGGGCGGGTTAGGTAATGCCTGCCTAATACAGGTTGGTAGATTTCACATAATAGAGGTATATTCCAAAATTCATGTCGAGAAAATTCTCAGATGTAGCGTTCCTCACGGTGTTTTACTTAACCGTTATTGCAATTGCGATAATTCGTAATGAAAACATCTTATTTAGAAAAATCAGAGGAGCATGCTCTTTGCGGACTTTGTCTCGAACCTTCGACACTCGTCTCGGGAATCAGTATCACTCCCAACTAAGCCATCGCGCTATTAAAACTCTATCAAAACATTGAATAAAATAAATTAATATATATTTTTTTATAGCAGAGACTGGCAAACGAGCATATGGGTCACCTGATGGTAAGTGATCTCCACCGCCCATAGAAACCCAAGACACAAATTTAGTCATGGGTGCGTTGCCTAGCCGTTAGCGTTAACTTAAAAGGAGGGAAATAAGGCTTGAAAAAGGGAGGGGGGGTAATTGGGCCACCAGAAATCTCACTTACCGAACAAAATGCGGCAGCGAGCTACCACTTTACGTCGGTTTTCTGTAAGACAGTGGTATCAAACCGGTTGAGCCGGCCCATTCATGCTGTAGACGTAACTGTTTACAACGTGGCTCTACCACTCTCTTTAATACCCAACAGTCACAGACATAGTCCCCACACTGAGATATGAGTCTTGTGTCGTAGGTATCGGGAACTACGAGAGATTAGCGGTCTCACAACACCCAGACCCGAAATAAACATTTGAAAATAATTATTTCACTTTTCCTACTAATCTATATTCAAGTTAAAATGCCTAGTGCCTAGCCAATAAGGTCATTGTCAATATTTCGACTGAGAGACAATCACTCGGAATGACATCGTTTTGGTATGCTGCGGGCGATCGGTACCATCCTTACTCGATACTAGATATATCTGCATGCACCTTGGGAATTAGATCGCGAGGACACACCAATTAACGGAAAACACAGACAGTATCGATATACTGCAATCCGTGAATAACTATTTATCGATTATAATCGATATTCACTTAAAGAAATGCAAAGGAAATAGCCTATTCATCGTATAATAGCAGTATTTGCTGTGGCTGTGGAACGGGAGTTCCTGATTTCGAATCCCAGGTCAGGCAAGCAGGGGAACGGTCGTAAAATCCAAGCCGCATCCTTTCCGCAATATTACAAAAAATGTGTTACGCCGACCTCTGATACTTAATAAGTAATACAATCCAAAAAATAAACGCAAAGCAATGCTCTATTCATATTAATATTTAACTATCTTACTGTAATCACCAGAAAAATAGTTATTAAACATTTTTATACTGGTTACTAGCTTTTACCCGCGGCTACGCCCGCGTGAGAGTTATATAACCTTCATCACTCTATTTAATAAACAAAAACCCATCAAAATCCGCTGTAGTATTAAAGATCTAAGCATACATAGGGACATAAGGACAGACAGACAGCGGGAAGCGACTATGAAGTGATAGTGAAGTAATGAATATATATACTAAAAAGTTAAATCTAAAATTACTGTTACGATTTTTCAAAATAAACATAATAATATGCTAATTTTTATACCAGATGAAAATCACGGGAGTAAATGCTAATCCTAAATAGATAATAATGCTAATACACGGTTCATCTCAAACTAATGAAAACATTTATATTTTAGAATATGGCCTTGACCTAAAGATGGTTAATATAATTCAATAACTCGATATCATATTATGTAAAACAATAACGAATACTCGAATTTACATCACACGATACGGAATCGATTAAATACGTACATTAGCTCCGGTGCATTATCGAAGCGTCCCATTTTCAATCAACAAGCATCACTACAGTCGAACACAATTTTTACACTTGCACTACTGCCTTCTGCTATGTAGCACTGTACTGATTATACTGCCTATTATAATAATACATTTCTAGGGCCGACATAACCCGACCGATTAGACGCCGCTGATCGTCAGTCGATCACATAATTTCACACTCGCGGTAAAACGTGACTGTAATTTACCAAAATAAACTGTAAAACCCACAGATATGTCAGTAACAGTGTGACGAGTGTTTCACGCAAGTTTCACGATACTTTCCCACCGCGTACATTTCGCAAATAAAGAAGATTCAAACTTTCCTTCCTTCTATATTGCGTATATTTTTGTACACAACACTTTTAGATAACGAATGATAGTCGAGAGATATCAGTACGTCAATGCAATGCAAACTTGTTTATTATGATAAATAAAGCGACGTAACAAATATTTACCGTTGCCTCTTTGGGCTAAACATGAACTATGTCCCAAGATATAGTTTTAAAAATATGCATCGCATCACAATATCGGTGGCGCAGTTATATTGCGTGCGCTGTACATCTACCGTCGTGAGTTCTCGGGTTCGATCTCCGGGTCCGGTAGAGCGTTATTGGGTTTGCTTACTTAGTCTTGAATTTGTGCCCGATATTACAATATAAGCAGCGATAGCTCAATTGGGAATGGTACGGACTGCCGAGACAAGTGTCGGAGGTTCGAGACCAACCCCAAAATGGAGCATACACCTCTGACTTTTCTATGTTAAGTGTATTTTCATTGTGAAATATCGCTTGCTTTAACGGTGAAGGAAAACATCTTGAGGAAACCTGCATACCCGAGAATTGCTTCACAAAAATTTCGAAGGTATGTGAAGTCTACCAACCCGCATTAGGCCAGCGTGGTAGACTAAGGCCTAACCCCTCTCATTAGTAGAGGAGGCCCGTACCCAGCAGTGGGACAGTAATATTACAGGGCTTATATTATTATATTATGACGATAACCTCGCATATCACATCTGGTAATATGGCGATAGACTCGGCCTTTTTCCACATCAGGGACGGACATGAGCTGGATAAATTGCGTTAATGCATTATTTAGTATGTCTTCAGAATATCGAGACACATGGAACATTTCGTTTACAAGGTTTTTTTAACAAAGACTGGCTTTGAGCAGTGTATATGTACATTACTCGTACGTACTGCTTTATTTTATTAAGTATTAAGTAGTATTAAGTAGTAAACCATAGCATGTCATCTGTAAGGTCATCATTTCACAAAACAAAGGTCGATTTTTAAACATCCAAGTTTGTAGGTTATTCAAAATACTTATAGAATTGAATCGGTTTATAAAATTCCTAGTAAACCATAGCATGCATGCATAGATTGATTTTAAATTGAAAAAATATAGACGGTTCAAGATTGTCCATTCAAAATGAAAAAAAACATACGAGTAGATTATTAGAGTATGTGGTGTTCTTTGCGTGTGTATTCATTGAAATAATTTATTATTCGACGTAAATAGAATTTTTATACAAACGTAATAGGTACTTAAAATAACACATGAATATATTTAAAACAATTAAGTTTTTTTGTTGTAAAACATTAAACGATAGATAAATTTTTAAACAAGTTAGTTACTAAAAATCTCTAATGCGTGGTTTTGCAAATAGAGAAATTATGCACAATAACCGATCTTATTGCAATCGATATAAAATTAATACTTACTGTGATTCGATACCTCCGTAGTCAACCAACTTGAAGACTTGAATAACACAAAAAAAAGAAAAAAATCGAAATTCAAATTTTCAAAATTACACAAAAAAGTTCCGCTCACTCGAAAACGCGCGAACGCGTCTCCCGCGGCTATTATTATCCGCACGTGCGCGTTTCGCACGCGACTCAATTTTTGAGTCTATTTCTATTGGTTTTGATATAAAAATGTATTAATTGTAACTATGTCACATCGCGTTTCAGCCCGGCGGGCGACTGCTCGTCGCGTTTGACTGTTTGTTTGAGTACGAAAGCGTCGCAACTCGCAACTCGCATGTGTTCTTGACCTTGCTTTGGCAGCCGGCGGCACACTGAACGCGCGTCTGCTTCACGTGTGCTGTTTTATAAAGCGTTATTGTTGTCATAAGTCTAGCGATGCCGGCTGAGATTTCAGGGGAGACCGCGCGGGAAAATTATGCAGAGAATTGTTTTGTGGCAACATTAATGTGTCGCGGGTTGATAGAGAGGCGGCTAGTGATGAACAATAGATCATTTCATCCGAACGGATATGAGTGTTTATAACGGTTTCTGTAATTTTTCTTGTGGCAACATATACAATTTTTCCGTATTGTAAAGGTAAATACTATTATTTTAATATCACTTACAATCTCAAAATTACTCTTAAGTGCATTATTGAGCAAAGAATGTAATACATAAGCTAACGCCTGTATCCCTGAAGGGGTAGGCAGAGGCGTACTAGCGAATTAGAACACCTACATTTCTTCGAGCTTAGTGCCGGCCTAGATGTGATAGGTTACCGCCATATCGGGCACAAAAACCAGACTCCGGGCTGATACTGAAAAATCCTATTTCACTTGCCCTACCCGGGGATCGAACCCGAGACCTCAGGGCGATAGTCGTACCGCGCACGCAATACCACTACGCCATCGAGGCAGTCACGATAGCTGTACACAGTAATGTGACGTTACTAACGTCTACAGCACGAATCGACCGGCTCGACCGACACCATTGTCTCACAGAAAACCGACATAACATGACAGCTCGTGATTGTATTTCATTTAGCGAATAAGATATCCATGGCCTAAATCACCATCGTCTTACCAATCCATATTTTCTTTATATGATTGGCAATGCGCCCATTATTTTTTAGTGCCGTGGGTATCGTAAGTGCATTGCGTGCCTGCCCACAGCTACAAAGATCGGGCGTGAGCCTATTTACTTTAATTATGTCACATTTAGCATCTAACACGTAGAACTCAAAGTATAATTGTTTAGCATAACCGACGTATTTGTTGTGATCGCAAAACTTGTCATATCGCGTTATCGTTAATTAGCAGTTATAGTTCATCTCTAATTGCGTTTATAGTGGTGTGTAGTTGTAGTGTCATCAAACGCGGGAAAACCATCGTGCGTAAAATAAATTTCGAGTATTGTGACAACAACAATGATCAAAACCATAGAACGATAACTACCGAATGCGTATTCGAATCGAGTTGAAATGTCATGAAACCAAAATCTAAATTATCAGATATAATTTTTTTCTACCTGCCCTTATTCCACCTTAATGTGGGGTCGGCGCAATACACTTTTTCAAGCATGTTTCAGAGAGGATTTGGCTTAGTATTTACGACCGGCCGCTTGCCTGACGTTAACCCCCTATGAGGAATCCAGTCCCGGGCAAATTGAATTAGAAAATTTGCTTTGCCCGACCTGGGATTCGTACACAGGACCTCCCGGTTTACAGCCCATATATGCTTTCACTAAACCACGGAGGCGACAGATGTAATATGAATAATATTGAAATTAAACTATTTTTACGGATTATATCACGATTTGGTTTTATTTTTTTTATTTTTTTTTCACCAAATCGTGATATAATCCGTAAAAATAGTTTAATTTCAATGAATAACATTCACGTAAACCTAAGAAATCATTATAATAGGAATAATATTTTGAGAATCATGGTTGCGTTACTCACATTGATTATGGGTTCTGGATAGAATGCCAACTTTGGTATAGAATCGGACGCAAGTATCTGGACCGATCGTACCAGAAGTATGACCTTGTGGACGGCCCAAATCCGGTGGTGGTCATTCTGGAAGAAGACTTGAGAGCTAATGTTTTCATTGTAGAGGCTCAAGACTGGATGATTATGAAAGTAGAGTACAAGTAGTAACAGCAATTCCAGCATTAGGCGGGGATAAACGCCAGGCAGAAAGGACGGGAAATCTGCCATCCTCAAGCTAAAATGCCCTTAAGTGAAGAAACCTAATTTTGAGATGTATTCAAAAAACGTGAAAAATATGGTCCCTAGAGATTTTATAGACTTATGGTTATTAATAATCTTACTACTTAATCTTAACAAGTTATTAAGTCTATTAAATATAAAAGCCACAGTCTAATAAATCCCTAAGTATAATATTATATACCACGTTTTTTTGTGACATTGAGAATTAGGTTTATTAACTTAACGGCATTTAAGCTTGAGGACGGCAGATATATTGCCCTTACGGTCCCATGTCAAAACCCACCTTGTAGATCGTAGACATTAACTTATTGCACAATCCTCGCCAAACCAAATAACGATGACCATGAAGACAGGAACTTTTCCACGCATTATGTGTTACATAACATTAAATTGCATGATTCGTGACTACATGCACTTCCTTCTACGCCGTCATTATGTGGCAGCGACTTCAATTAACCCCCCTTCCCCCCGAAAAGCATTTACAGCATGTCGCCTGAAAAATCCCCACCCTAATAATATGATATTACTTCAATGTAATCGTATGTTTTTTTTTCACAGCAAAATCGCTTGAAGATTTCATAACAATTAATGCAAAAACCTTTTTAATGCAAAAAATGCCAATTAATGCAAAAACATACATAAGCTCACGCCTGTATCCCCGATGTAGGCAGAGGCCAACTAGCGAACAAGAACACCCACATTTCGCCGAGCTTAGTTCCGTCCCAGATGTGATAGGGGGCGAGCCTATCGCCATATTGGGCACAAATTCCAGACTCCGGGCTGATATGGAAAAATCCAATATCACTTTGCCCTACCCGGGCGATCGAAACCGAGACCTCAGAACTGTAGTCGTACCGAAATACCACCACGCCACCGAAGCATTTTATTGTTCAGTGTTATAATTTCATAAAATGACATTTGCGAATCTTGTTTGAGGTTTTTTTTGCTATGTTGTTTGCAATTATAAGAAAAAAATATTGCATTCGTTTAAAAATTTATAAACACCTAATAGTCAAACATGAATAGTGGCGAAGATTGAAAACGTACAAAAGGGAAGACTGTTCTATTTTGTCTTTACCTGTAGTAGTTCTATTTCCTATTTGTTATTAGACAAAAATAGAATAAAATCAAAGTCAGGAATAGTATTCTATGGACCCAACGCCTCTGCATATAACCCCACACTAAGATATGAGCCTTGTCGTGGATATCTGGGTGTGTTGTATCAAACGTTATCGGATGAACGATATCGGACCGATACTCTACCGCACAGACTAATATAGATGCACGTGGATCAAATAAATGCCAAACACCGAAGAGTGGACTGTCAAACGGTTTACAGCATAGCATTCTCCGAAACGAAACTTATAGCACCGATATCGGTCGGACACGTGAACCACATAGAATATCAAAACGTCTGAAACGAAGTCCGCAAATGCGGATTTCGTTTTACAAACTAGGCCCCCAGGAACTGCGAGATGTTTATCTCGCACCATTTTTCGATCACACAAACATTTGTTGATTTGCCTCCATGTGAGAATCGAACCCGCGGCCTCTCTACGCAACCCTCTACCTACTACGCCAAAGCAGCGACATATGTTCCGATCCGTTCCGTCCTAACTCCTAATATGACGGAGCTAAAGGAATTATCATTTTCCTTTCCGCGCGTCAAATGTGACGTTTTCAAAATATTTGTGTTCTTTTACTTCAAAACGATAAAGCACGGAAGAGCTAAATGATAAAAAATAGTTTAAAACAAAATATTATTATATTATTCTGTGTTTCTATTCTGTTCTTATCAATATTAGTTAAAAGTTATTTCGCATATTATAATAGACGTCAGAACAGATTATTGTCTTTTATTTTAAATGTATTGTATTCTGGACATAAAATTTTAGCTCTAGTTTTTCCCTCAGAAGGGGTTGCCGTAAAAACTGAGCTAAATCTTTTCTACAACATACAGAACTATTCTGTCCACACACGCGCCACTGTAACTCCCTTAAGCCAGGATCAACGATGGCACGCATTTTACAACACCGAGCAATGAAGCTCGGCGAGTCTCCGAGAATGGAAACATTAATGAAAGAATGGAGAATGGAAATTGGCCACGAAATTAATCAGATGGAAAGATTGGGAGGAGTAGGCAATATTCGATTTTTTTCTTCCCTCCGTTAAAAGCGGGAGACAACATAATAAATTAAAGAGGCATCATACAATTACAATGGGGGACTGGACTTTCTATCTGTCTGACCTTATGCCAATCCAATGTGGGTCGAACACTTGAGCATGTTTCAGAACAGATTGGATTAGTTTTTGTGACTAGCTGATTTCATTGCCAAGCACGCCAGAACTCGTAAATATATTGCCGAAGTGCATAAGTTTAATTATAGCATCGACAGTTCCTTTTTGTAGTATTTATAAACAGTGAACGACCAAAAAGAGAAATAAATTGACTAGAATAGATAATTATTACGAAACATAAGAAATATGGTGCAATAGCAAACAAAATATCTGGAATGTGTTGTTCGAGACGTATTTATAAAGGTTCTAGAACGACTAACTTTAGAATACGTATTGTAAACGAGTTCGTTTTATTATTCGGACCTTTTTTTAATTACTGACCAGATGAGCAGATGATCCAACTGATGGTAAGTGGTTACCATCGCCTTGGGCAGTGGCTATGCCAATGACACATGCCTCTGCCAAACGTGAAAAGCAAAACAATGGAAATGGGGCAAGGAATTTGGATCTCCGAAAATATTTATTACCAGTCACAGTACGAAACGTAATAGCAACCTGTCAGTCCACGACGGTTTTTTACCAGACTGTTAATTATCCGGTCAAGCCGTCCCATTCATGCTGCAGACAAAATTGTGTACAGATTGGCTATCATCATTCATTATCATCAGCCACAGGACGTCCATTGTTGGACATAGGCCTTCACCAAAGATTTCCAGATCGACCTGTTGGAAGCGGCCTGCATCCAGAGTGGCTATACCACTTATAAAATTACCCCTGGTAAGGGATTCTGTACCCCTAATTCGAAGAACGAATCCGAAGGCGAAAGAATCTATACCTGTTGCGTTCACACAATCAAACTTTCGCTGTTGTGGGAATGAAACAGGCATGATTCGTTCGCCTTCGGTCGGCCCGGTGTGGACGCGCCATTAATGATTGTCGATAATGATAGTTACCTAGTTACATTTATTTAGATCATTGTAGATTCCACAAGAGGCGCTACTAGTCAAATGTATGAAGATTTAACGTTAACTATTTTCGTAATCTTTTTACATGCCCTTATCCTCTACGTGTTGTGAGTACAACACACTTCAAGCATGTTGCAGAAGGGACCCGATTTAGTTATTACGACCGGTTGCCAGCCTGATGGGGTTTAGTCCCGGGCAAATCGTGTTAGAAAAACACCCCGCCCGACCTAGGAATCGAGCCTAGGACCTCCGGTTCATAGCCCATATACGCCGCCACTAGACCAAGGAGGCGACCAACCCGGCTATAATAACGAGTCAACTATCTATAGAAATGAACATGTAGTTAGTTACCAGTACCGGGAAAATAGTGTTAGCAAAACACCACGCTCGACTTGGGAATCGAACCCGGGACTTCCCGGTACACTACCACTAGACCAAAGAGGCAATATGAATATACTTATACAAAATATATTATGACTGACTTGAGATGTACATCATTTTTGTTGCTAATTATGGTGCAATTTTCTAATAATAGATGAAACGTGTTAAAATCATTCATTCATGCACTAATTGCTCGCATGTTAGGTTTTTAGAAACAATGAAAATGTTATGTTTCTAAGTATCTTAAATAAGTTTACCATTTTAGCAATGAAAATGATGAATGATAAAATGCAAATGAAAATTTTAAGCGTGAAAACAAATGGCAAACTTGAGGAAAAAAACATGTCATATTGTATGAGTGAAATAGATGCGACCACTGTACAGAAATTATGAAATTAATTTTGTATTATTCGGTGGCGTGGTTGTATTTCGGTACGACTACCGTCCTGAGGTCTCGGGTTCGATCCCCGGGTCGGGTAAAATGATATTGGATTTTTCGATATCAGCCCGGAATCTGGAATTTGTGCTCGATATGGCGATAGGCTCGCCCCCTATCCCATCTGGGACGGAACTAAGCTCGGCCAAATGTGGGTGTACTAGTTGGCTAGTGCGCCTCTGCCTACCCCTTCGGGGATACAGGCGTGAGCTTATGTTAATTTTATTGTGAGTTTCGAGAATCGTGTGGTCTTTGGTCTAGTGGCAGCATATATGGGCTGTGAACTGGGAGATCCCGGATTCGATTCCCGGGTAGGGCGGAATGTTTTTCGAACATCATTTGCCCGATACTTGATTCCCCAGATGGAAATTGACGTCAGGCGCCTGCCTGACGCTCAGTTTTTACAACCAGCTACCTAGCTGGTCGTAAAAAGTGAGCTAAATCCATTCTACAACATGCTTGAAAAGGTGTATTATTACCCCAAAATAAGGTGGGATAAGAGAAGTTGTAAAGATTGGCTATGACATTACACTATGAATTTATTAATTAACATAAGTAATAAAAAAAACTCTAACGGGTCTGTCCTAAAGTAGAGGATTGCAAAAGTTCATAACTTTCAGCATAATTGTTAGTTATAAAGTTATTATCATTATCAGGTGGGAATGTTGTGAGGTCGCCCGCTTTTTACTTCGACCTATATACTCGTATTGATCAGACGTGATAGGTCGCGACTCGCGAATTCATCGCGAACTGTTATAAATCGTTTAAGTGTGTCGAAATATATAAAATAATATTAACGATATGCGGGAGGTCGCGACTTGTACATGCTTTCATTGTGACAGGTTCAAATCGTTACGTCTAACAGTTATAGTTACAGTCTACAGCACGAATGGGCCGGCTCGACTGGTTAGATACCACTGTCTCACAGAAAACCGACAAAAAGTGACAGCTTGCTGTCGAGTTTCGTATGGTGAGTGAGATTTCCGGTGTTGCGTTCACACAACAGCGAAGGTTTGTTTGTTCGTTCGTTTATAATCTTTTATCAAATCCATGTAAAAACTGAAAAGTCATAGCCGGGGAAAACGTGTTTTACGAACTTAATAAAACTGCCATTTTGGCTGGTTTGGTTCCAATTATTTGCTATTCTCGCCATTACGACTTCACAAAGTCACATTCCACGAAACATAAACCGAAAACAAGCTTTTTTATATAATATTTTGTTTGACAGGGAGCCCTGCAAGACCCAAGATTATCCAGATACCAATAGTACCTATCGTATAAATGTAGTAGATGGTGCTGAAATTCTGTTTTTATTAAAAATAATAATTGCTATTCGAAAAGTTTAAGCGCTTTTTGTACTCTCGTTTTATTTTCCCTCGCAGGTTTTTGGAAAGTAAATCTTATACTATTATAAGCGCGGGCCTGTAAGCTTTCATATGACGTAAGATATGTCCGTGTATAGTGTCCGATGACTTAGGGCATTGCTCCATACAAGTTCCGGCCATGTCCTTTGCATACAAAAGTTACCGTTTGAATGATATGCAATGCGAGTGCATATCCGGTTTTTACTCTTTCACATTGACAGAAAAGCTACATACATTCCTGGTACATTTATCTATCTACACCAGTATTCATTCAGAGCCAAGAAAATTTGGTCAGCAACTTCAGTTCAGTCTCCACAGCCCATATAAGCTGCCACTGGACCAAAAACGCGACAAGACACTAAATAAAACCCTTTTGAAGTTATACTTCTTTAGGCGCGTTATGAAAAAATGATGAGAATGAAATTTTCAGATGCGTGCGCATCTGTGACACAAAATTAACAGTATGAAGTTGTCTACAGTATGAAGTTGTCTGCTTAACCGCTCATTAAGTCTCAAAAAAAAAGCTACCAACAAAATAGAAATTGAACCTCGATATTAGTCGCGCATATTGGTACGCTCGTCACCTCTGATCACTGTTTTCATATTTATAATATTTATCAACATGTTTCTAGTTTATACATTCACAACACGTGTTTTAGTTTCATACAAGTGCGAATTATATATGTGCTAATAAATTATATTCAGTAGTGATTTAAATTGAATATTTTGATTGATATTACTTACTATTTGTGAATATTAGTGAAAAAAATTGTGCTTATATACTTTTTCAAGTGCTCCAATATAATTGAGGTTAACTATCCGTATGTATTATTTATTGATATAAATTAATGACAAAGAAGTATAACTTCTCACGCGCGTACATAAGTACACGCACCCATTTTTTTTTATCCTGATACGGCAAAGTGACTACACTGCACCTGATGGTAAACGTAGTGCAATCCAAAAAAAACTAGCGACCAAAACCAATAGGTTTATCACTGGTCGCTGCTTCTTTCGATCTGAATTCAAAGAGGGAAGAAGCAAATCGAGATGCTTGCGACAAGACAGGCGGATGACCGATACAGACACAGGGATATCCCCATACCCGTCTCAACCAACCATCATGTCCCAAACCCTCTTAGGGAACTGGAAGTACACTAGCTGATCCTGGAATGTGAACCACACAAGGAGTGGGTCACTATGACAGGTTTTAGCACCATGTGTACGATGGTTGCCAACTGGTCGGATACGAATATCTTACCACCAGCAAAATCTAATAATTTCTAATGTTTTTTTTCTATAGCAGACTGGGAAACGAACAGATACGTCACCTGATGCTAAGTGATCTCCACCGCCCATATACACCAAAGACACAAAAATAATCATGGATACGTTGCCAAGCTAAAAGTAAGGATTGGAAGGGTAGGGAAAAGCGATTGGTAAAGGTAGGGCCGGGAAATGGGCCAACGGAAATCTCACTCACGGAACAAAACGCGACAGCAAGCTGCCACTTTACGTCGGTTTTCTGTGAGAAAGTGGTATCTGCCCGGTGGAGCCCACCCATTCGTGCTGTAGACGTTACTGTCTACAGCGTGGCTCTACTTCACTCGCTTTTAACAAGGAAAAATATCAAACCTATCGCTAATACTAATAACGTTGCCCTACATTCACAAGCCCTTGGATTTTCCCCATCGTTAAAGTGCAACTTTTTCTTAGAACACTCACAACAAATCGAGTAGTATCTAGTTATATGAATCAGTCACAAGTTTTCCAGGGATGTGTCAAACGTCACACAACGTTTATTGCGGTAGATAAGGCCGTTTTTTATAAAGCGAAATTACTTCGTTGCATACAAAAATACAGGATACAGAATCGAATCAAGGTAAAAAAATAATGGTACGAGGAAATTGAATATTGAGGATTTTCACGCAATTTATATTGTTTGAATTTAGATTTTTTTAAGGTTGGAAGCGGAATTATTTGAAAAGTATTTTCTTCTTTCTTTCTACCTGTCCTTATCCCACCTTAAAGTGGGACCGGCGCAACACACTTTTGCTTGCATGCATTTGCAGCATGTTGCAGAAAATATTAGGCCAAGTTTTAACGACCCGCTGCCTGCCTGGCGTCAACCCCCTCTGAGGGTTCCAGTCCCGGCCAAATTAAATTAGAAAATTAGCTTTGCCCGACTTGGGAATCGAACCAACGCCCTCCCCTGTTCACAGCTCATATATCCTGACACTAGACCAAGGAAGCGACGATGGCGATGTACGAGCTTTTCAGAACGATCATTAAAAAAAATAAGAGTAGAAAAATCAATTTAATTAACCAGGGAAAACTATGTTTGAAAAAGTGTGTTGCGCCGACCCCACATTAAGGTGGGATAAGGGCAGGTAGAAAGAAAGATCGTTCTGAAAAGCTAAAAAAGCTTTTATTTTATTTTACAATATAAATGTTCCATTATATTATAAAAGCCAAAGTCTTTGTGAAGACAAACTGGTCTTGTCTTGAGTCCGCGCCTGTCAAAGCTTTTGTTTTCCTTAAAGAGTACTTACTCATCGACTCATCGTACATCAGAATCTGTGTATCCACGTACTGGATGCATTCATTTTATGTTAAGTCATGCCTTTTGTCATAAATTTTTTATATTGATACCACAAGGGTCGGCAGGGATGCATATTAATGCACCCGCAGCCGACCTTGCAATTGACCGACAATTCCATGATTGATTTTTAATCGATGTAAAGTCAACAAAAACATATGTATCAGAAACGTTAAATTTATTGCTATATTCATACTTTTTATATTTCTCTAGCCTTTATCCCCGAACGGGTACGCACAGGCGAACTAGAGAACTAAAACGCCCAAATTTCGCCAAGCTCATTTCCATCCCAAATGTAATAGGGGACGAGCCTATCACCACAACGTGCAAAAATTTTAGATTCCGGGCTTATACTGATTATAAAAGCCCAAAATCCCTATGCGAGACCCACAGATATAACCCTTGACCTCAGAACGATAGTTGTACCGCAAACACAAAAGAACTACGCTTCGGAGGCAGTAAATTATTATTTATATAATAGCAGTTAATAACGGAATCTTAAAATTACTGACGTTCTTTTCACGATTTTTAAGAATGATTTAATATAATCGCGGAAAATAATAATAAATAAAATTTATTAATACCAGTACAGTTGTGACGACCATGGAGATGTGATTTTATTAGGAATGCGTTGCGGTTACTAATGCCTTTCAAATAAAATAACAGCAGTAAACACAATACAACACACAGTAAAAAATATGGTATGGCCACGTTTTGAGGAAACCACAGGAGTACGTCGGTCGCATGTGTCTGGCCCAAATCATACCAGGAGTGCGTTCCCGTGGACGGCCCAAAAATAGCTGGTTAGACGTTCTGGAGGAAGATATGAAAGTCAATGGCCTCACTATGGAGGATGCTCAGGACCGGGCGAAGTGAAAGCGTTTAAGTAGGAAGGCGAACCCTGGCAGAAGGCCGGGATAACGCCAGGCAGAAAGAAAGAGTAAACATGCAGATTTTTAATAAATAACACCCAACAGTCAAACACATAGTCCTGACCACACCCTAAGATAATGTATGAGAATAAATGTTCGAGAAATTGATTTTTTTTCTTTTTATAACAGAGACAGATGGTTCACCTAATGGTAAGTGATCTCCATCGCCCACACACCCAAGACACAAAAAGAATCATGGGTACGTTGCCAACCTAAAAGGAGAGAATCGAAGGGGAGAGGAAAGGGATTGGGGAAGGGGAGAGGGGAAATTGAGCCACCGGAAATCTCACTCATCGAGCTATACGCGACAGCGTGCTGACACTTTTCTATGAGACAGTGTTATCAAACCGGTCAAGTTCACTAAATTACAGAGAACTACCGTGAATTACTAGTAGTAATTACTATATTCATAGGAGGTTGATCGCTTACCAAACGAGCAGCTTGTTTGGATAGAAATACAGATGAACGAGCAGAATAGACGCTTAGACGGTCAGACTAGATAGATAGAGATTACATATTAATACGTGAAGCGAAAACTTTGTACCCCTTTTTAATAGAATTTCGCGAACGGATGAACGTGAAATATGACACAGTTGAAGTTTATATGAAGAAGTGCATAAAGCATTTTTTTGTGTAAAATGCATTAGAAATAGATAAAATAATTTAAAGTAATTACGGTCGAATTTCACATAATTTATAATTTGCTTTGCGGCAAGTGATCCTTTTTTCTCCTAGAATAACCCAAAAGACATCAACGCGCGCGGGACGCGAGCAAAGCTAGATTTAGTGATAACATTATCTAATCTCTGATTATAAACTAACTCACACAACGATTTATTAATATTTAGTAATATGTAACAGCTGTCAGGATGTATGTAGTTTTTGCCTCAGTGAACCGGTCTCAGATACAGCTAGGGCTGCCAAAAAAAATTCAACTTTATATTAACCTTACAGAAGAACACAGACAGCTTATTTTGGAAATTTAACAGTTTTCATCTTTCTGTTGATTTTCAATTTAAAAAATCCGACCAAGTTCGAATCAGACTCGCGCATCGAGGGTTCCGTACAAACTTGTAGGTATATGATGAATTTCGCAATTTTTCCTTTATCTGTGCTATAAGACGTTGTTTCATACCAAATCTCAAGATTCTGAGTTCACGGGAAGTACTCTGTAGGTTTTGATTCCCTTGCGAGTGTCGAAAATTTACGCATAAACGGCTGTATCTTTCGATTGCGTTGGCTTAAAAGTTTGATTTTTTTAACAGCTACCGGAAATCTCACTCACCGAACAAAACGCAACAGCAAGCTGCCTCTTTACGCCGGTTTTCTATGAGACAGTAGTATCAAACCGGTCGAGCCGGCCCATTCGTGCTGTAGACGTTACTGTCTACAGCGTGGCTCTACCACTCTGAGTGGAAGAAGAAACTGACTTGTGTCAGGATCGTAGCTTGTGATGTTTAATAGACTCTGCCTACCCCCATTAGATGCAGGCGTGAGAGTGTATGTATTATACATACACTATTTACTCATAGCCCAATCTATTAATGAATTTTACACTCGGTAACCCTAAATACAACTTCAAAATAGATTCAAAGTGACTAATACAAGTGATAATAAGGTTTTATGATAGACAAACACCTGTATCGTTTGGGAACAATCTAGAACATCGTGTATGAAACCTGACTAAATGCACATTTATAAATTTAATGTGTTCGGTTACTCAGAATACTATTTTTAACACATAACATAAGCTCACGCCTGTATCCCCGGTAGGCAGAGGCGCACTAGCGAACTAGAACACCCACATTTCACCGAGCTTAGTTCCGTCCCAGATGTGATAGGGGACGAGCCTATCGCACTATTGGGCACAAATTCCAGACCCCGGGCTGATATGGAAAAATCCAATATCACTGCCCGACCCGGGGATCGGACCCGAGACCTCAGAACCGTAGTCGTACTGAAATACCACCACGCCACCGAGGCAGTCGAGGTGGAAAAAACGGTGAAGAATATTGCAAGCTAGGTATTTATTCCGAACAAGTTTAAGTAGTTGAATGCCGAAATAAAATTTTGGTGTAACTGCTGTGTGATCTGATTGTTGATAATATATTGTAGTCATATTTTTCTTAGAAAACATCTTAAGTACTGTTATATAGGGAAAACAGAGTCTGTATATTATAATCTGTATATATTGTCAGAAAATTTTGCTTGTATATCTCGTACTCATTGTTTTCGAATAAAATTATATGTTAAGGAAACATAACTCCGCCTCCTTGGTCTAGTGGCAGCATGTATGAGCTGTGAACCGGGAGGGGTTCCTGGGTTCGATTCCCAGGTAGGGCAAAGCAAATTTTCTAATTTAATTTTCCCGGAACTGGATGCCTTAGAGGAGGTTGACGTCAGGCAGGCGGCCGGTCGTAAAAACTAAGCCAAATCATTTCTGCAACATACTTGAAAAAGTGTATTGCGCCGACCCCACAGGTTAGGGTGGGATAAGGGCAAGTAGAAAGAAAGAGAAAATTAAGGAAATATAACTCGAGTCTAACCAATTAATATGTTTTTATTTTTCATAACCAAAAACAACACTTTCAAATGACCTTAGGGATTGCCCATATAATAACGTAGACAAATATTGTGTGCGGAATAGTACAGTAGTTAGAAGTGGCCAAGTTCAATGTTAGCAGGACGTGGGCGGTACACAACATACGTTTAGTTTAATATGTGAGGCGTGAGGTCGTACACACATGCGACATCTAACAAGTAATCGCAGTTGCGTTGTTTTTGACGCAAAGGGGAATAGAACGTTTCTTGGTTAATATACATGCACGGACATAAAAAGGACACTATCTCGCGTATAGTTAAACGGGCGCCACAGAGCAGCCACGCACACAAACGCGCCTGTACAAAAGTGCCCTACGAACACATTAACCCTCATAACACGCTCAATCGCTGCCATTGAGTGTTGATAGATTGAATGGGCCTGCTTCACTTCCAATGTTCCTAGCGCTCCGTCCATCTTTTTTTACGTCCGTGTATACATATTGTTTAGTTGAAACATAGTTAGGAGAACCAGGTTTTAAATTAAATACATAAGTTATTATTTCTTATTGCATTCATTGAGTGATCGGATTAATTTACATAAAGCATAATTAAGTAATTAGCCATAGCACAGCTATAAATATTAATATTTACACGAAAACAATGTAATTAATTTAAATATTATGATACTTTTTTCTTGTTATCAATCACCTTGTGCCATTTATATTATTATCTATGTAAACCAGTAAACATACAAACAATGTACATTTAAATAATTGACTACCGCGTTTATTTACTTAACGACGTTAATTAACTGATTACGCTGAAATAATAACTTGATTCATTGTAATTTTATTAATGTAATTTTTGTTGGGATTCAATTATATCTTTATAATAATCAGTTAATATAATCATATCGGTACTAAGGCCACCATAAGGACCTCTTAAATAATACGAGTATATTTTAAAGAAACCTGTTGCTGCTCCTAAACATTCGTACGTAAATAAATATAACACAAACACATTAGACTACCCTAAAGACAACGTATAATTCGTTACCTTGTCAATAACAAGACAAATAAATCGCAAGATACTGCGATTTTAAGTCGCAAGTATGCACCCAGCCAGCTTTCAAGCTTCCGCTCGGAAGCCGCACGAATGCTTTTCGATAGGAAGTGAGCTACTTCCTGATTTGCGCCATATATGTTGTTTATTACATTATTAATAGTTTTACCTGTTCTATAATAGACGTATATAGCACACACCGCCCACTACAGTTATTTGCGCTTGCTTCATAAGTCAGGTTCTTATCATTTTTATTAGTTACATTTTCATATATCCGAATCATAAATCAATTCAATTTTATAATATTGATTTTTACGATTATACTGGTAATTTAAAAAGGCAATTTAATAAAAATGCCTGACATAGTGTAGATTGACATCTATCCATTCACATTGAGTGGTAGAGCCACGCTGTAGACAATAACGTCTGCAGCACGAAAGGGCCGGCTCGACCGGTTTGATAACACTGTCTCATAGAAAACCGACGTAAAGTGGCAGCTTGCTGTCGCGTATCGTTCGGTGAATGAGATTTCCGGTGACCCATTTACCCCCCTTCCTTTCCCAATCTCATTTTCCCTCCCCTTCTATTTCGTCCTTTTAGGTTGGCAACGCACCCATGATTCTTTTTGTGTCTTGGGTGTCTATGGGCGGTGGAAATCCCTTACCTTCAGGTGACCCATCTGCTCGTTTGCCAAAAAAAAATCACAATCATATATGAAGTAAGAGTATGTCGTCGCGTCGTCCAAATTATAATCACATGTTAAAAACCTTTAAACCCGGCTTCAGAATGTATCTGATCTTGAGGAATATGGAGCCTTTGGCACAAACTCTATTGAATATAGAAAAATTGGATATCGGTCCACATTTCCCGAAGATATCACGTTAAATACATAAAACAATACCTTCGAATTGAGAACCACATCATTTTGTAGTTAGATAAAAATATTTTACAGAGATAAATAAATAAATACACCCAACAGTCAAACACCTAGTCCTGGCCCCACACTAGGTATAACATGTATCGTGGGTGTCAGAAACTATGAGAGACTTTGGGTCTCACAACACCCAGACTTGAAACAAATATCTGTGGGCCACACAAACATTTGTATCAATGCGGGAATCGAACCGACTGCCTCTCGCTTCACAGCCGGCTACTCGCCCGCTACGCCACGGAGTCTGTCTATAATGTCTTTGTTACCTACATGAAGTCAGTGACTTTGAGTACATTCGTCTGCGGAGTCACGACACATGCAATAATAACTCGGGATTGTTGCGAAAATAATGTCGGCGTTGTGATGCAAATCCTTCCCTTGTTGATTATTATTCAGATTTTAAACCTTACGTGTAATATGGTTTGTGTCATCAATTAATTCCATAAGTTGCACTTCTTTGTTCTTTACTCACATTGATTACTTATTAAAAAGTATTATTAAAAATTATTTTGTCGTGATGAAGAGAACGAGTCTGCTATCACAATTTTGCATACCTAAGGGCGACTTGCACCGCTATTACTAACCTACAGTTAGTCCTAACTGTCCCGGTGGCGTAGTTGTATTTCGGTACGACTACCGTCCTGAGGTCTTGGGTTCGATCTCCGGGTCGGGAAAAGTGATATTGGATTTTTCCATATCAGCCCGGAGTTTGGAATTTGTGCCCGATATGGCGATAGACTCGCCCCCTATCATATCTGGGACGGAACTAAGCTCGACGAAATGTGGGTGTACTAGTTCGTTAGGCTCTTCTGCCAGTCCCTTCGGGGGTACAGGCGTGAGCTTTTGTTTTGTGTTTATGTTTAGTCCTAAGCACAAGTTAAATAGAAAAAAAATATTAATAACATGTAATTAATTAAATATCATTCATGTATTATCTGTAATCACATGTATTACATTACATGTAGTGAATTACACGTCATTCATTTTTTTTTCAATTTAACTTAGGTTAGGACTAACTGTAGGTTAGTAATAGTGGTGCAAGTCGCCCTAAGTGAATAAGCATAGGCTTAGTAAAAAATAAAAAGTCCTTATTATAATTTTTATTGTGTTCTGCGTTTGGTACAAGAATCTTGCTTTAAAGAGATTGGCTTGTTTGAGGTTTTGAAATACCGCTTAGCTTGTAAAAATCAGGTGACGCGGTCGTAATGTTCCTTAAAATATTTAATTTTAAATCTCTTATCATGTGTACGTCGATAAGGAGAAGTCAGTTGTTTGAACCGGTTAAGTTATTAACTACAAGTATTACTTGTCCCGAAAAAAATTACATCCAAAAATGAGCTCGCAAAAAACCGGAAACAAACGCAGAGGTCACCGGATGTTATCTCTTTAACTATTATATACTAGGAACTAAAGTGGACTGACCAAAACTTTTTTTCGCGACTACATAAATAATTCAATAGATAATAAACAATATGTACAATAACGCTTATAATGTTAAACAGACAGCGAAGCGAAAGTATTGCGAGGCGATTTTAGGGCTAAGGGTCACTTGCAGCACCGCAATAAATATCTATTTATCCCAATTCTTGATTAAAGATAGGAATGAGCTGTAGGATAAATCGAGGTAAGGTGTAACTCTAGATTAGTAATAGCGCTGCTAGTCGCACTAAGGGTTTAAGTGAATGGAAAAAAAGAATGATTATTATAACTTAATATTATTGTCCTATCTTTTATTATATTGAGTAAAAAAATTCAATTGATTTTTTTCTTATTTGATTTGCCCGAGACTGGATCCCCTATGGGGGGGTTGACGTCAGGCAGATAGCCAGTTATAAAAGCCAAATCCTTTCTACAACATGCTTGAAAAGTGTGTTGCGCCGAACCCGTATTAAGGTGGTATAAAGGCAGGTAGAAATAAAGAAAGTGTAAAAATCTGAATAAATAAAAAGTGAACCATAAACGTTCATCGACAAATTATTTGCTCATCCGACTGCCCCAAAAAGAGGGTCATGTTTTCTTATTGCTTACAAAGACAGACCTTATAACCGTACCGTAGAACATGAGAACTGCACGGTCGCTAGGCCGTAGAAAAATGAAGAACGAAAATTACATTGACAGCCTCCGTGGCGCAGCGGGCGAGTAGTCGGCTGTGAATCGTGAGGCCACGGGGTCGATTCCCACACCGAGACAAATGTTTCTATGGCCTACAGATACTTGTTTCGAGTCTGGGTGTTGTGAGACCGAAAGTCTCCGTAGTTCCTGATACCCTCGACACAAGACTCGATCTTAATGCGGGTTCAGGACTATGTATGTGACTGTTGGGTGTATTTATTTATTAATGAGAATTGGGTGCCCCGTTAAAATATTTCCTCATTTGAGCCTACAAAAATCTCACTTGCCATACAAAACGCAACAGTAAACTATTATTAAATATCAGCTTTTTCTGAGGCAGATCTAAAAATCGGATCGAATCCACCCTATTCATATATACATGATAATTGGCTGTACCACTTTTAAGCACGCCGCGATATCGCTTCGCTACTTGTTTACCACTGGTACAACCAATGTTTACAAGACTTTGGTTCATTTCAAGGCGTTCGATGATCGTCAGGCCCTTCGGCGCCCACGCATAAACAACACGACGGCATTGCCTCACAATTTTGGCAATTCTTGATTATTTCGTACTTCTGTATTCCGCGATTTTATATTTTAGGTAAAGGTCGCAAATGATTAAACGATCGTATTTTAAAAGTTTTCGATGTAGTTACAGACAGTTTTTGCCATTATTTACAGGTATGTGGTCTGAAACGTTTCCTAAATTTCATGGTAGAATATTTCTAACTGCCCTTATCCCACCTTAATGTGGGGTCGGCGCAACACACTTTTTCAAATATTTTGCAGATAGGATTTGACAAATTTGTTACGACCGGCCGCCTGCCTGACGTCAACCCCCTATGAGGGATCCAGTCACGGGCAAATTAAATTAGAAAATTTGCTTTGCCCGACCTGGGAATCGAACCCAGGACCTCCCGTATGACAGCAAAGAACTTTTTTGTGTAGGTGTTTTTATGTTTTGAAAAACAGGTGCTGGATATGCGGTTTAAGAGATACCATTAGGTCATACAATAGTCACTTCAAACAATAGTCACGCCACCTATCAAGTGTGTGATGAAAAAATGTTTCAGCTACATACGAACAGCCTTCAGAGATGGCGTTAGTTTGATATGAATATATTAAAACAGCAGGAAGAAATAAACGCGCAGACACTTTGCGAATAATCAAACTTATTTATTTTACGATAAGGCAAACTGACAGAGTTTCCACTTAGGCTAATGCACACATCAGAATGAATGTACAAAATGAGCGCACCGGGTATTTATACCCTTTCGGCATGACAGTTTGACGGGACGTCACAAAGTTCACTTATTTCTATACTTCTACCCTTTACATTTGGCAGTCGGTTGTGACGTCGTGACAACCATAGATTTAATTAGAGGCATGGTAGACAGGGCCAGCGCGGCATGTGACATGGCCGCATGTGGCATGGCGTAACAATATGTTTTTTTTTATAGCAGAGATCGGTAAACGAGCAGATGGGTCACCTCATGGTAAGTGATCTCCACCGCCCATAGACACAAAAAGAATCATGGGTGCGGTGCCAACCTAAAGGGAGGGAATGGAAGGGTAGAAAAAAGGGATTGGGAAAGGGAGTGGGGAAATGGGCCACCGGAAATCTCACTTACCGAACGAAACGCAACAGCAAGCTGCCACTTTACGGCCGTTTCCTGTGAGACAGTGGTATCTAACCGATCGAGCTACATTCGTGCCATAGACGTTACTGTCTACAGCCTGGCTCTACCACTCGAATATACTGCTTTGGTTAGGTTGTATAGAGTGCGCAGGACGACTGAGGTCTCGGGTTCAATCCCCAGGTCGGGCAATGTGATATTGTTTTTTCAATTCAATATCATCCCGGAGTCTGGAATGTGTGCCCGATATGGCGATAAGCTTGCCCCCTATCTGAGACAAAATATACTACATAAACTCGGCGAAATGTGTGTGTTCTGATTCTTTAGCCACCTCTGCTTACCCCTTCTAAAGAACAGGCGTGAGCTTATGTTGCATGTATGTTGTTTACATCGACAGTAGTGCAAACTCCGGAGCCTTGTAGAGCGACCGACGTCGCGGCAGGTCAACGACTTCGCGACCCTGACATACATCGCACGAGCATTAATGTCGCACGCAACTACGCCTGCCTTTTAACGGCCGGTTTCAATAAACAATCTCAGATCGAATGTGCAGATAGATTACAAAAATTAGCCAATAAGAACACAGTTTGAACATGACGCCGTCAAGTTACTTGAATTGATTGGTTGATAATCACGATCTATCTGCGCTCTAAACTGAGATCGTTTATTGAAACCGGCCGTTACGGAACTACAGTAACAGGCCGGGTGCCTCCTTGGTCTAGTGGCAGCATATATAGGCTGTAGACCGGGAAGTCCTAGGTGCAGTTCCCAGATTGGGCAAAGGTATCATCATTATCAATAAGCGATATTCGAAAGTGGCAGCTCGCTGTCGCGTTGCGTTCGGTGAGTGGGATTTCCGATATAGCTTATTGATGATGATGATAGCTTTGCCCGATCTGGGATTCGAATCCAGGACCTCCCGGTCCACAGCCCATATATTGCGTGCGTACACATGCACCTCTATTTATTCCATAAAAATCCTGCATTAAATATTGCAGTTAAAAAATCTTAGTATTCACAACGGTCACTGAGATTTCCCAATAACGACAAAAAAGGTCCAAATTATATCGTTTACCACTTCATTTAACACCATATGACTCGCCAGGCGGTGTATAAACTTCTACGCAATAAATGAATAAACAAACAGCACAACAAACTATTCAATAGCTATACAATCCCGACCACACGCAACAAACGCGGAAGTATTGTCGACACAATTAAAGTCGTTTCATAACATTATAAATACACCCAACAGTCACACACCTAGTCCTGACCCCACACTAGGTATAACCTGTATCGTGAGTGTCAGAGACTATGAGAGACTTTTGGTCTCACAACAACCAGACTTGAAACAAATATCTGTGGGCCACACAAACATTTGTCTCAATGCGGGAATCGAACACGCGGCCTCTCGCTTCACAGCCGGCTACTCGCCCACTGCGCCACGGAGGCTGTCAATTATTTATACAAACAAAACAAAAAACAAAAACATTATTTATATTCATAACCGCATAAATACATGATTGTTGTCAAAATTAATGGATTCCGTATATCCTTGCTTGCAGCTTGTTAAACTCGTAATAAGGGTGACGGCCGTTCATTTGACGGTTGCCGAAAATCATGAACCTTTTTTGCGTAGTTTCTTCATTAAAATAATTTTATATCGCTTCTGATTCTGCCCGCATATTTTTTTTCCAGGAAAATGTCTAATCTAGGCAATGGTCTAAATGTATGCGAAGTTTCATTCAAATCAGGTCAATTAAGTCGTGAACGTTTAACAGATATTCGATTCACAAAAAATCTCATAATCATTACATATTTACATGAGGAAGTATAAGAAAAGTACATAATCAGCCTATGCCAGCCTTTGTCTTACTGCATGGCGAGAATTTTAGGTTTTATTTTTTTTTAATAAGGCAAATGTTATGGCAACTGGCGTTAATAGCATCTTTCTTATGAAATAATTTAACTACAAATGAGCGGGGTTAGGCCTTAGTCTACCACGCTGGTTTAATGCGGGTTGGTAGACTTCACATACCTTCGCAATTCTTGTGTAGAAATTCTCCGGTATGCAGGTTTCCTCATGATGTTTTCCTTCACCGTTATAGCAAGCTACATATATTTCACAATGAAAACACACTTAACATAAATAAGTCTTAGGTATGTGCTCTTTTTGGGGTTGGTCTCGAACCTCCGAACCTCGTCTCGGCAGTCCGTACCAGTCCCAACTGAGCTATCGCTGCTTCCTCCCTCTCATTAGTAGAGGAGGCCCAGCAGTGGGATAGTAATATTAAAGGGCTAATATTATTATTTTTTAATTTAACTCCAGTTCCAACATCATTGAATGTAAACAGAAACTGATGCATTAGTCAGTAATTTCGTAACAGTTCCGTCAGCCTTCGTACCAGGACGACAGGAATCAGAAGGAGGCTCAGTCTATGAAATGAGTGTCATAATTGAACAATTTGCGCGAAGTGACGCGGCCGCAAGGTCACAACGTCCCAACCTGTTGCAAAACTCATAGCTGCACAGGTTTCGGCGCAGTGACCTTGTACCGACGACCTGTTAGTACAAAATGTGTGTCAAAGTACGTCACGCCAGATTAGGTTCTTTCGTCTCAGACGTGATGATAAATAGGAAACGCAGTTACAAGGTCAATATGTATTTGTTTCACCTTGACATGATAATGTGGGCCAATATTTTTCGATTAGGAAACACCTATATCATCCGTAGAAACCAAAGACTTCTATATATTTACTAGACAAGCTGTTTCGAAGTAAAATTGTGGCACATGACGGCGAGTGTTTGACGTTTCACGGCTAAGGAAAAGAGCAGATTTCTATAGTGTGTTGAGGTGGATTAACAGAGACTTAGTGCGCACTATTACAGTACTATGTACACAGTTCTATGTACCGAACAGCCAGTCTAGTAATACTACTATCAATCTAGTAATATTACTAATCATTGTATACACAATACATAGAAGTCTTTGGTAGAAACCATTTATTTAAGTATAGCATAGACTAATTTATGAACAAGTAGTTCGATAACATTGAGTTACTTTTACATTACTCGCTTATCTATGATGAATCTGTGAAGGTTGTAGTAATTATTCTCTTCTTCTTCTTTCAAAAATAATGGCTTCCACGTATCTGCAATTATTTAGCCAATATCAAGGTAAATAGAGCAATTATGTTTTCACAATGACCATGAGGCCCAGATGTGGATGGTCTCAAGGTCCTGCTGGGATTATGGCGATAATTCCTTCCAGCGCAGTGCACCTCAGAGAGACCTTCACTCGGCGCATCGACCGAACAAAGCCAGGCAAAGCACCAAGCAAAACTCATCAAAGATCACCGGTTAAAAAGTTTCCACATTATACTGTCCATCTTCACTGCAGTTTGGTGCATTAAATCACATCACTTAAAAACCACCATACACAGCTCTAGAGAATAATATAAAATAATTCCTAAATCCTCTAATAATTATTCTTTTCTTCTTTTTTTTATAGGGGTATAATAAATGACTACTCATTACACAACTCTTTTGATGTTGACGGGAAGTCTGACAGAATGGGTGTCGCTTGTTAAAAGTATTTCATATTATTGTCTGAAGTTGTGTTTGTTGTTATAAAGTGATGTGGTTTTATGCACGAATTTCAGCGAAGACGGACAGTATAATGTGGAAACTTTTTAACCGGTGATTTTTAATGATTTTTGCTGGGTGCTTGGCTGACTTTGTTCCGTCGATTCTCTCAGTGGAGGTCATCTGAGAGGCACCACACTGGAAGGAATTTCCGCCATAATCCCATCAGGACCTTGAAATCGGCCACACCTGAATCTCATGGTCATTGAGAAAACTTGATAATTGCTCTAAATCATTGCAAATGCGTGGAAGCCATTCATTATTATTTTTAAGAACAACACAATCTTCAATAAGACCTACCTTACTTCCATACCTATATTAAAAATCACCAAAATTTCATCGAACCGTGTTTCCTAAATAAAAGAATACTAGATAATAATGAAGCCTAGATCTAGATAAGAGATAAATGGCTTCACTAAACGCGAGATTTGAAAGGCTGTCTGCACTTTTTTTTAACGCTCACTTAATTTAGTATTGAAACCATCGATATATTAATTACCTAGATGCACAGTTGACGCTCGGAAAATGGGACGCAAAGGAGTGCTTAAGCACTCGTTTTGGATACAGTCCGACGCCGATGGAATTCTAAATTTCAAAATTCTAATTTAAGAACACTTGCTCATTTCGTTTAAAAAGCTACTTTATTACACGTGCATAGGATTATATTTGTGTTGATTTAATTAGAAATGGTGATCTTTTTCTTTGTTTTATTCCTAAAACCACTTTTTAGGAGGATATTTGCAAAGAACTGTGCGTCTAGGGTATATTATATTGATGATTGAAACTAATAAATATATATAGAGGTATATAATATCGAAGGCATAATTATCAAAAGTCGTAACTCCATCAGAGAAAATTATGTGCAGGAATTTATTTTATTGCAAAAATTTGTTTAATTTTTATAAATCAATCGATGTTAGTCTACATTTAAATCGAATCTATTACTTTTTTGGCTTTACTAAAGCTAACATTAATTATTTTAGAGATTTGCTTTTTTACTTTATACATTAGTATAAAATTTTGTTAAAAATTTAAAAACGAACTCACGACTTTTTGATAAAACTCAACCAAATTTTTAATTATATGTAGCTTTTTACTTCAGCCAAAGTAGATTTCCTTTAAGACATGACATTTATGGCCGCTAAACCTGGTCTTATTTAATTATATTATCAATTAAAGTATGTAAATATAAATGAATGAATTATTTTATATATTTTCTAAAAATTAAACACACTACGCAAGGTAATATTTTCTACGCAACGTGTACGAACATGTGTATAGAGATTCGACAAAAAATGATGGTCTAGTATCAAGAAACCAGTTCCAAACTATAGAACTCTAGAATGTTCATCACGAAGTGTGGTATTTACATATAACAGCAATTGAAATATTACTAATTAGTTGGTACAAAAAACAAGCCTATATACATAAAAGAACAATGACTCCTGTGCTTTGTGGTCTATAATAAATAGATGCTGGGCTGAATAGATTGGTAGGTTAGCTAGGATAGGGTCTCACGCACCAATCCCAACTGCTTCCAGTATTTCCAGTCAATCCCCTGCCACCATTCCTGCCATATGCCATTCCCATACAATCCATTCCCTTACACTCTTTTCCTATTTCCCCTTATCACCCTATCTCAGCCATCCCATCGTTATTATGTCCGTACTTGCCTGCCTGTTGTCAAATTCAAATATATAATGTAAATTGTATTAATCCTAATTTAAAAATTTACTTGTGTTGACTTGTCATAAGTGCTTTTTTACATGCCTACGTGCTCAATAAAGATTTTTAGATACATATAATACCGCAAATACCGGCTTGATACCACTTTCTCACAGAAAACCGACGTAAAGTGGCAGCTTGCTGTCGTGTTTCGTTCGGTGAGTGAGATTTCCGGTGGGCTGTTGCGACTACTTTCCTGAGGTCTCCGGTTCGATCCCCAGATCGGGCAAAGCGTTATTGAGTTTGCTATTCAGTATTATACAGGTATGAGGTATCAGCGATAGGCTCGGCCCTATCCCATCTTTTTTTATTATTTTATCCCAGCACGGCAGTGTCTACACTGAACCTCATGGTAAGCGTAGTGCAGTCCAATAAAACCAGCAACCACGGACAAATAATTGATTTATCAGTCGTTACCAGACTCGTGCTGGCATATATGAGAACAAACTTTTTAAAATTTGCTCCTTTGTCGCGGGCAATACGATTGTTCTACACCATTTTTGAGTACATTGACGTAAACGAGTGCAGCAAACCGAAGTTCGCAGAGGTGGCGCAAATGTGTGTAGAAAATAATATAGCATAATAATCACAAGTTTAAAAATTTTACAGACTGACTTCAAATCCCATCGTGACCAAATGTATTAGGGACCACCCTTGAAATAAGCTCTATCGGACACAAAAAGAATTTTGAAAATCGGTCCACATTTGGCGGAAATATCGCGTAACATTAAAAAAAAAAATACAGACGAATAGAGGACCTCCTCCTTTTTGAAAGTCGGTTGATAATAACAAGAAAAAAAATGGAAAATAATTATTTAAGATATATTTAAGATCTAAGAATATGTGTTAGTATAACTGCGCATTGGCGTTTGCTGTTATGGGATTATATTACCTATATACTGTAAAAATAAATATAACAAAAAAAAATGCTTCTTCACAATCCGAAGAGGGAAGAAGCAAATCTGGGACGGAAACGAGCGCCGCGGAACGTGAATATTCTAGTCCGCTTCCGCCTACTCTTTTGCGGATAAATGCGTGAATTTATTTATGTATGTGTTAATGAGAGACATTGTTTGTTTGTTCGCGGGGGGCGAGTAGCCGGCTGTGAAGCGAGAGGCCGCGGGTTCGATTCCCGCATTGAGGCAAATGTTTGTGTGGCCCACAGATATTTGTTTCAAGTCTGGGTGTTGTGAGAACGAAAGTCTCTTATAGTTTCTGACACCCACGATACAGGTTATACCTAGTGTGCGGTCAGGACTAGGTGCGTGACTGTTGGGTGTATTTATTATTAACATAACATAAGCTCACGCCTGTATCCCCGAAGGGGTAGGCAGAGGCGTACTAGCGAACTACAACACCCACATTTCGCCGAGCTTAGTTCCGTCCTAGATGTGATAGGGGGCGAGCATATCGCCATATCGGGCACAAATTCCAGACTCCGGGCTGATATTGCAAAATCCAATATCACTTTGCCCAACCCGGGGATCGAACCCAAGACCTCAGGACGGCAGTCGTACCGAAATACAACCACGCCACCGAGCAAAGCAGTATTTATTATCAATATTTTTTATTGTTGCAGACGTGCGTCGATGATGTCGCCGCGCCAGTTGATGCGCAACTCGAACATGACGCAGAAGTGGCAGCGCAGGGAGATCTCCAACTTCGAGTACCTGATGTTCCTCAACACTATTGCAGGTGAGTTAGTTTACAGGGATGGATGCAGGAGGACTAGGTGGGGGGCTCGGACAGAACGTAGGGGGCAGCGTATTATCCCCCAGCCCTTCCTTAAGATCTCGCCTTCCTAATATCAATCGATCGATCAGCAGGGTTACCACGATGTCTTATAGCAGTATTATTATAATCGTTCTTCGTTTGTTTTATATGGAAATCGGTAAAATTATAATAATACTGCTATAAGAGGTGGTGGTAACCCACCAGATCGATTCGGATAACTGTTTCTTACACATAATTAATATCAATACACCCAATCGATAATCATTTTTTGCACAAAAATATTTTTTTTATACAGTATTAGGATTGGTCTTATCGCCTTTATTATAGACGCTCTTTCTTTCTTTCTACTTGCCCTTATCCCACCTTAATGTGGGGCTCGGCGCAACACACTTTTTCAAGCATATTGCAGAAAGGATTTGGGGTAGTTTTTACGACCGACTGCCTGCCTGACATCCAGTCCCGAGCAAATTAAATTAGAATTTTTTTTTTGCCCGACCTGGGAATTGAACCCAGGACCTTCCGGTCCAGAGCCCACATATGCTGCCACTAGACCAAGGAGGCGACTAATATCGACGCTAATTATGCATGATATCTTACTTTAATCTGATCTTAAAATCAACAAGTATATTGTTTCAACACGGTTTACTAACCCAATTATTTTAACGACGGATTAGAGAGATACTGTAAAGGTAACTACATTCTAAAGGAGAAAGAATTAAATTAATTATTTTTGCCTCGGTGGCGTGGTTGTATTTCGGATATCGGATTTCGATATCGGATAACATACCTGTATAAAACAACGACAAATCGAGAATCTCGTCCTTTTGGAATCGGTTAACAGTATATAATCAAAAGCCTTGGTGTGATGGCCAGTTATGGTAAGTGAAAATTGAAGGTAATAACACACAATGTCCAATATTTAATGTGTGATGAAAACCCAGCGTAATCATCGGATTGGATGAAAAGTGGAAAAATGACACCAAATAATTAAGACATTTATTGGAATGATTACGGAATGTCTTATTTGTTTTGTCATTTTTCCACTTTTGAAATTTCAGTTTTTGGTCTTAATGTTAATAAACCAGTTAGGATAATACACCTAACAGTCACACCTATAGTCCTTAGTTTAACCTGAATCGTTGGTATCAGGAACTACGAGAGACTTACGGTCCCACAACATCCACCCAACCGAAATAAATATCTCGACCTATCCAAAGAATAAAGTTACATATGATAATGAATCGAAATTGCTTTCTTATTTTTCAGAGCTTAAATTGACCTGTATATTTAACTAGTATATATTTTTTGTAAACTATGTCATAATTTAACTTGTTATTATATCATAACTTTAAAAAAAATCACTAATTAAATATATATATAGGTCAATTTAAGCTACGAAAAATATAAAAGCAATTTCGATTCATTATCATATGTAACTTTATTCTTTGGATAGGTCGATCTGTGGATCACACAAACATTTGTCTTGCTACGGAAAACGAACCCGCGGTCTGTTATTTTTTTTTTTATCCGGGCTCGGCAAAGTGCACTGCACCTGATGGTAAACTTAGTGCAGTCCGAAAAAACTAGCGACCACTGACGAACAATGGGTTTATCAGTGGTTGCCAGAATCATGCCGGCCTATTTATGCTTCTTCACACATCAAAACCGAAGAGGGAAGAAGCAAATCGACGGGCTTGCGACAAGACAGGCGGATGACCGTTGCAGATACAGGGATACCCCCAAACCCGTCTCAACCAACCATCAAGTCATGCCGCAAGCCCCTCAAGAGAAAGTTGTCCGGCTACTCGCCCGCTGCACCACAGAGGCTCTCTATGATTTAATCTTATGAGTAATTTTGATTTCTTTGTTGTTTACCTTACTAATTATAATATTAACAACAATCAAACTGTCATCAAAACAATTAACCGTGACTAGGAAGATGCAGTTTATATTGACCCGGTAGCGAATTATTCACTTTGACATTCTTTTATAAACATCAGGAAACAAAACTTGATGAAATTCTATTGTAATTATGCAGAAATAACACATCTTACTTAAAGTAATTACCTTCTTTGCAAAAATGATTAATATAATATTCATTGTAATGCAATAAACTGAAACCTTTAACATTATAACCAGCATACCGAATAAAAGCTGCTTACTGGAGAGTGTAGTTTTCGCCTCCTTGGTTTAGTGGCAGCATATATGGGCTGTGAACCGGGTGGTCGTGGGTTCCAAAAATAGAAAACGGTTGTTAAAACTTAGCCACATCCTTTCAGCAACATGTTTAAAAAAATGTGTTGCACCTACCCCATATTAAGGTGGGATAAGAGCAGGTAGAAAGAAAGAATGGCGAGTGCAGTTTTAGAGTACCACTAGATATAATGTAATACACTGGCTGTTGCTCGACACTTCATGGTTTATTAACAAATCTATCCCACGGAAACCGTAATTTTTAATAAATCTATCTCACGGTAATCGTAAATTTTTAAAAAATCTATCACGGAAACCGTTACTTTTTAACAAATCTATCACCCGAAAACCGTAATTTTTAAAACGTATTTTTTTGCAGGCTAAGCCTTGTGCTATTCCAGACTATAATATATCTCTGCCAGCCAGCCAATTTACGCTACTCAAGAATTCACTCTACCACTCAATAATGTACATATTATGCAAAAAATCAGCCACATAACACCGATTTCCATGTAACCTACCGCAATATTTGGCATCAATTGTCTATTTCACACAGATCCCGTCTCGTATAGTTAGTACTATTATCGCCTGCGGAGATTGTGCAAACATACGTAACTAAGTGGACATACATATAATATTTTACATAACATACAAGGTAAATGTTACGTTACGATCACAATACCTATGCGATTGTTGAAGATTCTGTGAACAGATAAATCATCAGTTTTTCGGGGAAAATTGTATGCCTATTCAAATTCAAATTCAAATCATTTATTCTGCAAATAGGATATCTCATATCACCTTTACATGTCAGTTGCGAATATATATTGAAAAAATAATGATGACGTCGGCATTTCGTAGCTATCCCTGAGAAGAAATGCCGAAACAAACTCAAGGGTTATCGCCTCTTTTAAAGTCCAGACAAAATTAAAAATGTCAACTTATTTCTAAATTCTATAATATATTAATATGCCAATAGAGCAGTCAGAAAAAAAATATAAATGTCAAATATAAAACTGTTGATATAGCCTTATAGTGTCGGGAGTGAGCTGCTCAATCCCAAGCATTTTTGTCTTGTAAATAATCCTTTACATTATAAAAACCTTTTCGGCAAAGTTGCTGTTTAATAAATAATTTAAATTTGTTAAGGCTTAATTCTTTAATATGACTTGGGATTTTGCTAAAGCTAATAAACAAACTATGTAGCCAAGCTGTAGACATTTTTCCCTACAATATGAAGGAGCCGGTTCGACTGGATTATTACCAATGTAACAGTGAATTTTGAATTGTCAAGTTCACGTATCGTAAGGTTGTGAATTTCGGTAGACAAATAATAAGATTAGTAATTGGTCAAAATCGGATGTATTTTAAAGTAAATAAATACACCCAACAGTCACACACCTAGTCCTGACCCCACACTAGGTATAACCTGTATCGTGGTTGTCAGAGACTATGAGAGACTTTCGGTCTCACAACACCCAGACTTGATACAAATATCTATTGGCCACACAAACATTTGTCTCAATGCGGGAATCAAACCCGCGGCCTCGCTTCACAGCCGGCTACTCGCCCACTGCGCCACGGAGGCTGTCGGATACATTTTAAACTCCAAAATATGTCTTTAAAGTTGTGATTAATAAATCATCGCCAAAATTTTAATTTATTATTTTACCAAACAATAACAATGTTTTAAGTAAAAATACAGCATAATTTATAATCTAGATTGTTACATTATATAAATTAGCGGTAAACATTTGATGTTACTTTTTATCCACAAACGTGAGTTAATTTAAATTAACACGTGTCCCACTCCTGTATTGTTTATTTTTCTAGATGTTTTTTTGGTTAACATGTTGACTTTAGTCTGCCAGTTAGGACATAATACGTCACTTATCTCAATAATAAGTGTATGACGATTATTGATCGTTTAAATTTGACCATACGCCGAAGTAGGTATTCTTGCAATTTGTAAGTTCTAGTTTGTTCATGTTATTAGAAATAAACATAATGTGCTCATAAGCTCAGAGGCATAACAGTAGAATCATAGTGAGGTTCTCATTCTTTCTTTCTACCTGCCCTTATCCCACCTTAATATGGGATCAGCACTACACACTTTTTCAACATGTTGCAGAAAGGATTTCACTTAGTTTTTATGACCGGTTGGCCTCCGACCGTCTCTCATTCTGCACCCATTACAAGAGAGAAGTGTAAAAGAACTGCCTGCTTCCGCAATGCCGAAGTGGTATTGCAGTACGACCGTCCTGAAGTCTCAGGTTCGATCCTCGGGTCGGGCGAATTGATATTGAGTTTTTCTATTTAGTATGAACCCAGATAGATTGGGCATGTGGAGAGGATGGATAAAAGGCGACTTACGAAAAGTATTTATCGTGCGAAAGTGAATGGAAGGGTCGGAAGAGGGCGCCCGAGGAGGACATACGTGGATCAAATAAGTGATCTTCTTCGAAAACCGCAGGTCAGGAGTACCCTTAACAGGCGGAAATAATGAAAAGATGCATGAGTGTAGAAGATACAAAAGAGCTGTGTCTGGATCGTAGCTTGTGGCGCTCAATCGTTTTTGCCTACCTCCATTGGATACAGGCGTGTACGTGTATATATGTGTATATAAAGAGTCTCGAATTTGAGCGCATAGTGGCAAAGTGGTGTTCTAGTTCTCTAGTTCGCCTCTGGCGACCTCTTCGAGGATACAGGCGTGAGTCTATGTATGTAAGTGTAAAATAAAATAGAAGGCAGATATCAATATTATCTATTGAACATTTTCGAATGGGTAAATACTCCCTTCCCTTTCTACCCCTATTTCCTTAATTTCCACGATAGGTAGTAGCTGGACTTATGGTATTGCCGATGTTTACTGACGACGGTAACCATACATCATTAGGTGTGCTGTCCACCAGTCTACCTTCATAAGCCGATAAAAGAGCAGCAAAAGGCAAAAAAAATTAAAAGCATATTATTACATGGAGCACCAGAAAACTCTAGTGAGCCTTATAGTTTTAATGAATCAAAATAAACAATAAACAAAATGTGCAGGGGGCAAACAACACATGAATCAATCAACGCGTGGAATATGCCAAAGACCTTCCGTACAATGCTTGCGCAAGAGTTGATTTGATTGGAAAATGAGCGGTGCAATCAGCACATTATACTGTCACAAGTCACATGCGCTGTGCCTCGTCGCACCACGCAGTCCGCGCAGAGCAAACACATTCAACAGTATATACACGGAAAAAGACGCGAAACTTGTGATCTAAAAGTTGTGACCTTGTGGTCATAAGTCACTCAGTCGTATTTGAAACATACGCACGCAAGGTTGTGCCAACATAATAATGTTTAAACAATAAAATTATCTTATGGCGGGTACACACCGGCCGAACGAAGGCGAACGAATCTATACCTGTTGCGTTCACACAAACAAACTTTCGCTGTTGTGGGAATGAAACAGTCATGATTCGTTCGCCTTCGTTTGGCCCGGTGTGTACGCGCCATTACGTGATTCTTCAACAACGACAAACCGTTCTATGGTGAAGCGCCCTCGCATTGTAATAAGTGATAGATGGCGCTCTTTAGGTTTGAGGTAATTTTTTTGTATGGAAACTTGCTTGACAGCCCTTCTATAGTAAATTATATTAAATCTCTTTGGCACAGAATGAATCAGCACGATAACGGGTATCCCTTGACCGCGTAATCTACCAACATCAACGAACATTTTCTAGTAATCTTACATACTAGAAAGGCTAGACTAGCCTTAGAAAACGGCACAAATTTCTAGTCTCTACTTTTGACCCATAATTCAATAGTTTCATGCGATACCAGGCTCAAAATTACAAATAATTTCAATCCGAAAGAATATTGCAACTTATATTGGAAAAAAGTTGCTTGTTCTGTAATTTCAATACAATTTATACAGTACGTTTATGGTTATTAGATAACTACCAACGATCCTGGATACGACGTGACAGTGGAATGTCTGCATGACTGTCTCTTGGAACTACTTTTTTAAGCCTAAATTCTGCTGTCTTTCCTTTTTGTAGTATGTAAAATCAAAATATATTATTGCAGATATTTCAAACAGAACCAAAAAATACTTCAGTTTGCTACTTAAATCCTACAAGCTTCCTATTTTATTTTCCCGTCAATTCCCTGCTAGCATTCCTGCCATATCCCGTTCGTTCCCTTTCCTACAAATCACAAACTTTTATCTAAGCCCCATCCTTGTTATTGTGTCCATACCTGCCTGCTTTTTTTCTAAATTGATAGTGGTGTAACTTGATTATTATTATATAAATGTATCTAGACCTTTTGTGACCTGTCATAAGTGCATTTGATGTGCCTACGTGACCAATAAACATTTTTATTTTATTTATTTTATTTTATGCTATTTTTAATTCTCATTCTTCACTCCTATGTCCTTCTTTGTTCTACAAACTGGCCCCCGTTTTTAAGCCTCTATCATGGTATATGACCTAGTTGATGATTGGCTTGGATTACTACGGTAAACAGACGAAATCTGTTCCGAGAAACTTGACTGATTGTTAAATTAGATCCCATTACACAGCTCTGTATTTTTCCAGAGACTGCCTCGGTGGCGTGGTTGTATTTCGGTACGACAACGTCCTGAGATCTCGGGTTCGATCCCCGGTTCGGTCAAAGTATATTGGATTTTGCCATATCAGCCCAGAGTCTGGAATTTGTGCCCGATATGGCGATAGGCCCCCTATCACATCTGGGTCGGAACTAAGAACTAATGTGTGTGTTTATAGTTCGCTAGTGCACCTCTGCCTACCCCTTCCGCCTTCGAGGATACCACGAGGATCTATAGAACGAACTTCGACTAAGTCTAAGCCAAAGAAACGAACTCAGAGAAGATTTGGAATTTTTAAATCGAACTTTGACTTAGTCCGAGTCATTTTTAACAAGTAATATTTTGGTTAATCTTTATGTCAGTTTTTTGTTTATTATAATAAATGGTTGAAAAAGGTCGAAATTCAATTTAAAAGCTTCAAATCCTCACTGAATTCGTTTCTTTGAGTCAGACTTAGTCTAAGTTTGCTCTATAAACCTCAGCATTAATTAAATGTATGAAGTCGTTATTCAGTTTCCTTATTTAAATATCTGTTTCTTCTGCGTTTATTTTTAACTTAAGGTGACATAATGGGTTATTAACAAAAAACTGCAGACTCGCAGCAGATCATACATCATTCTGATAAGACGACATTCGTAGACTCCTTTGTATATTATTAACATAATTTACATACAAACTATATCGGTGATCATGTCTAAATTAATCAATGTCTGTTATACGATCAACGTCTGTGTAACATGAATTCCTTTGTTAAATTGTTACTTGATAATATATAAGTCGGACTGGTTTCAAAGTCTCTCATGTGTTTTGGAATAAGACTAGTCTAGATAGACGGACTGCATTTCAACTGCACTCCGTATAAACTAACTGTTTAGAGATAATTCTTTAGTGTTCAGTTGTTGTGTCCATAATTCTAAAAAAAATCACACGCCGCGACGTGACGTGTTTTGCCTCGGCACGCCTGAGTTCCACCAAGTACCACCAAGGGCGGAACTTTGAATTTAGTCTTGGTTCATAAGTTAGAAAGATCTATCTTGACATCAAATATTTACCTAGATGCACAGTTGACGCTCGGAAAATGGGACAGCAAAGAAGTGCTTAAGCACTCCTTTTCCCTACAATTGGACGCCGATAGAATTCTGAATTTGAAAATTCGAATTTAAGAACACTTGATCATTTCGTTTAAAAAGCTACTTTATAACACGTGCATAGGGTTATATTTGTATTTGATATAATTAGAACTTGTGATCTTTTTCTTTGTTTTATTCCTAAGACCACTTTTTAGGACGATATTTGCAAAGAACTGTGCATCTAGGGTATAATATATTGATGTGTTCAATACGTAAATTAGCATCTATGCGACGTCTTACGATGCTATCCACGGTCCAAATTACCATACAATCAGCCGACACAGGTCTCAACAATTTGCTTGTAATCAGGAATTCCTCATTTTGTGTCGAGAGACATGCCACTTCGATACATTCTGTGGACATTGGGCACGATAGATAATTGCGTACTTGACTATATTAGCCAATATCAATGAATTTCTGGGAACATAGATTTATCATCTAAATAACGTATGCAATAGGAATTTATTAAAAATACTCCAAGGATAATTTTATTTTAGTAATTTAGATACTTAATTTTTTTATCTGTTCGTCACGTGACGGTAAACACCAATCACGACGCATGATGTCAGATTACTCATTTTTCTTGTTTATTTGCTCCACAAGGGCCAAGACCTAAGATCCAAAGTTATACTGCCAGGTTATTTGGTATTTTTTCTAGTAAGTATTTTTATTTAAATCTCAACTTAATTTCAACGCGGATGACGATCGATATCTGATCGACGAAATATCCGACCCGTTTTTTTAGTTTGAAATCATAAATGTTATTTCCTTAATATATTTTTAAAAAGCGATTTTGTAGCTATGGGAAGAAACAATGACGTCGCCCGTAGTAGCTACAGTTATCAGGTATCGTTTTAGCGGCAAACTAAATTATACATATTAATTATTGCTTTTT
Organism: Clanis bilineata; assembly: GCA_036417725.1. Classification (NCBI taxonomy): domain Eukaryota; kingdom Metazoa; phylum Arthropoda; class Insecta; order Lepidoptera; family Sphingidae; genus Clanis; species Clanis bilineata. The sequence continues at coordinate 13,045,577 of CM071150.1, read as the reverse complement.
TTAATTAAATATAGGAAAATAAATTACGACATTTTTTTTTTTAAATAGACAAGTACCCAATTGTTGTTCGTCAATAGGTGGAGGATCTTAACCTACATATTAGTATATATATACTGATATACCAATACTAATAGGTTAAGTTATGCACTAGTATATAATACTCAAACGCTACTCAACTTTAACGGCTACTTACATTGTTTTCTGTCATCCAATTTTGACAGACGTTCCTAATTTGAATTGTAATTTAATTTGATGTTTACTAAACCGATTTGATTGAATATTGATAAAAATAATCCGATAAATACTTTCAAGATTAGTTACTCGAATAGCGGTTTCGTTAATAAAATAGTAAGATTTAACTGGGATACCATACCAAATTCTTTTAACATTCCTTATAATCTTTATTAAACATAGCGTTGTTTAATCGCCAGAAACAAAAAAAAGTTACATTCTCTACTACTCATGAACATGATGCTATTTATTACGCAAACTCTTAAACCCAGAAAATTGAAATTGTACTTAAGGGTTCCTTTTATGATTTAAAGTAATTTAAACAATATACAAGGGTTAGGGGATTATGTTTCATAATTTAACAGTGGGTTCAAAATGACAATGGGTTCAAAGTATGTATTTAATGGTAAATAACGGGAGACTAGCTTACGGGCGGAGCCGCGAAAAAACCTAGTTTATAATTCGATTGGAAAGTGTTACAGTAGAGTTATGCCTGGTCTAAATTAATACAATTCTCAAATTGCCTGCTTCGCGACAATAACAGTTAAAAATGTCGTTAAGTAATTTATTGATGTTTTGTAACTCAACAGCGTGATCTAGCCTTTCACCTGTATCACTATATTATTTAATACATACACAATATCACGCCTGAATTCTATAGGAGTAGGCAGAGCCTATGGATTGCCATTTCACCCGATACTGACACACTACTTTAGAGATAGTTTCTTCTACTTTCTCAACCTTTTCATGCATTCTCGTCGGTTTAGAATCATCTTGAATGACCTGTCCTTTAATTAGTAGGTACATAAAATGTAATACATAAAAAATAAGAAAAAGTAAACCTACACAAATTTAGAAAAAACTATTTTCTCAGACAACTGTTTTTGTTTTTCAGTATATACATAGTTTTAAAAAATAAACTTTAGATAAATTAAAACTAAATGCAAATGTATACAACTGTACAAGTTGGTATCAATTTAAAACCGATAAGTCAACCGCATAAATTATGCGGTCACGAATTTGATCGTGAAATACAATATTAAACTAGTGGTATTTCTAACATGTCGACTCGTTGGTCTAATGGCAGCATATATGGTCTGAGACCCTGAGACCCGGGAGACCCTGGGTTTGACTTCCAAGGTTCTTTTTTAACAGGATTGGCCCCGAATGGATCCCCCAGAAGGGAGTTAACGTCAGGCAGACAGTCGTAAAAACTTAGCCGAATCCTATCTGCAAAAAGCTTGAAAAAGTGTGTTGCGCCAACCCCATAACGGCAGGTGGAAAGAAAGATAGAAGTATTTTGTAAATAATCACAAGTTTAAAAACTTAACTGACCGACTTCCAATTTACTGATCGTGACCAAATTTATATGGGACCACCCTTGAACTAAGCTCTATCGAACCCAAAAATAATTTTGAAAATCGGTCCACATTTGGCGGAGATATCGAGTAACATACATAAAAAAAAATACAGACGAATCGAGGACCTCCTCCTTTTGTCGGCCGAAAATGACTCTGACTAAGTCAAAAATCGATTTAAATATTAAAAATTCTCACTGAGTTCGTTACTTAGACTTAGTCGAAGTTCGCTCTATAGATCACAGCCCTAATGTAACTTTTTTTTCTTTCTACCTGCCCTTATCCCACCTTAATGTGGAGTCGGCGCAACATACTTTTTCAATCATGTTGCAGAAAGGATATGGCTAAGTTTTTACGACCGGCTGCCTGCCTGACGTCAACTCCCTTTGAGGGATCCAGTCCCGTGTAAAATAAAATAGAAAATTTGCTTTACCCGACCTGGGAATCGAACCCACGACCTCCCGGTCCACGGCCCATATATGCTGCCATTAGACCAAGGAGGCGACAGCCCTAATGTAACATGTAATGTATACTACATATCATTACAGAAAATATATGAATGACATGTTACATATTATGAATTCCATGTCATTCATATATTTTTTTCAATTTAACTTGAGGTTCCAGCTAACTGTAGGTTAGTAATAGTGGTGCAAGTCACGGTTTACTCCGATAAGTCATCAGTTCTCATACCATGAATCTTAAACTTTGTATTGGTCTAGGAGAATTTTATTTGTTCTCGGTTAAATTTGTTGTTTCCGTAACCCTTAACTTGTAACTATTATAACTTCAACTAAATTAAGTTGCGCGTGGTTGATATCATCAATTTTTTTATAAAAATATAACTTGACCGTCCTATTGAAATATTTAACAGTAAATACTAACCTTTTCAACAACTCAACAGCTTTAGTGTTCATCATACCAGTCTTCGTTTCCGGAAGTCTGATTGATTAACGAAGTTCGTTTATCACCACCCGGACAGGTCAATGACACTGCCAAATTACTGACAATCACACTTTTACTTTACACTTATAGTTCAGTTATGTCACAATAAAATTGCTTTTTTCGTCACATTAATGTTAACTTTTACAAATATAAGTACTCACTACGCTATCATTTCTTTTTATTGGCTAACATGGTGTTTTGGTGCTATTTATTTACACATTATCATTTAACTAATGAATTTAAATTGTATGGAATTCAAATTATAATAATTGAAACTAATTTATTCCAAATAAATTTAACCTTCGAAAAAATAATTGTCATAGTTGTTGAACACGTTCATCGATATAATTACACCACATCACTATTTAAATCTGTGCAATGACGTCACCGTACGCGATTTGTTCGATATTTTTTGTCACACCGATGCAGCCGGTACGAAAGTCTGCGTTTGACAGACGGCCGGCAGCCGCGGTAAAAGCATCGACAATAGGACGCTCGTAACGAAGTTGGTGTCGGTATGTAGCGATAGTAATGACCGACTTGTCACTGTCAACACGGTATCTTGAGGTCAAAGGGCGATGCTGTGTCGATAAACATCGACTTGAGTCACGAGACTGCATGGCGGATGTTTGAAAAGCATCATTTTATATTTTGATGAGTTCTTGATAACATAGATAATTTTTGTTATAAAAGAAAGTCATCAACCAAACAAGTAGGTTACCTGGTCGCCTGATAGTGAGTGAACATCACTACGCATTAAAATTAATAGGAATAAGTTATATTTTATTTACAGTGTAAATCATAACGCACTTTCTTTAGCCATTTTATGGAAGAGCAAAGTCCCAACTCCCAGCTTCTGTCGATAAGGTTTAAGTCCCTTGTAGTTCTTGATACCCACAATAAAGGTTGAACCACGAAAGTAAAGAAAAAGCAGGACATCATCTCGGTTATAGTTAAACGGACACCACAGAGAAGCCACGCACACGAACGTGTCTGTACAAAAGTTCCCTACGCATACACGCGCCATTACGTCTCGATAGATCGAATGGGCCGAAACCCCTGCTTCATTTTCAATGTTCGAGCGCTTCGTCCATCTTTTCTTTACGTCAGTGGGTTAAACCTAGTGTGGGGTCAGGACTATGTGTGCATTGGGTGTATTATTTAAAAGTCCAATGCCATGCATATCGGGTGAGCGAGGTGTACCAACCAACGAACGCTGTACAAATGTTAATTTCATAATGTCACCGCCTCACCGGTCGTCTGTTCCCACTGTGTTCACAGCTTCAGAGTGCACAGTGAGCGGCCACGCTCTGATTACAATCACTTTCACTGCGCGGCACTCTCTTCTGAACAAACCAATGCCATAGATTTTTGCAATGCACGAACGTGTACTTTACATACATAAGCTCACGCCTGTATCCCAGAAGGGATAAGCAGAGGCGCACTAGCAAACTAGAACACCCACATTTCGCTGAGCATAGTTCCGTTCCAGAAGTGATAGGGGGTGAGCCTATCGCCATATCGGGCACAAATTCCACGTGTACTTCACCACGGACGTAAAGAAAAAGAAGGACATCATCGCCTGTAATTAAACGCACGCCACAGAGAAGAGCCACGCACACAGACGCGCCTGTACAAAAGTGCCATAGGTAGTGCCACACACACGCCATTACTTGTCGATAGATCGAATGGGTCGAAAACCCTGCTTCACTTTCAATGTTCCTAGCGCTCAGTCCATATTTTTTGTACATCCGTATACTTTACTAAGTTCTTTTTTCTCTCAGCTTCGCTCTCAAAGAATACGCAAGTCATGCAATATAGGTAAAAGCAACTTACGCGACACTTACCCCTAACACTTGCAGCATTACAGAAAAACAAATGAACGAAATTTCGCGTATAATATTGTTAATAGGGTAGATGTATGTCATCCCCAGAGGGGGTTGACGTCAGGCTCATAATAGACATAAAAACTATGCTTTTCAACATGCTTGAGACACGGTGGGATAAGGTCAGATGTCCAGAAATAAATCAGGGTAGCTGTACTTATATCATGTTACATCCTACTCTTTGTACGAAGTACCATTTTATATTTTGCAAACTGCTAAAACTCCTTTTGTAGTAGTTTATTTGCGGTATTGTCGTATTGTCACCGATTACGGGAGTTACAGCCGAATAGTCATACACTTAAGGTCGATTTATGTCGTTTAAGGCCGCCTTAACTGTCAAAATTGTATGGCGAAAATCAATGTAAGAAGCCATTAAAGTTGGGTAGCGTTTGACCATTCGGGCGTTACTCTGCATACTTAATAAACGACTATTTATCTTTAGGCAATTTGATGGAATTTAATGAATTAAAATGTAATTATCTAGACATTCACTTTATAGCGGACGTTACAACACTCGTTTTGTGCAAAACAACTTTATGTGCATTAACAAACCCTTACGAAATGGAGGTTTTGCTACTGTCAACGTTGCCTTTATTATACTTTTACTGCCTCGATGGAGTATTTGTATTGCGTACACGGTACGATACCGTCCTAAGATCTCAGGTTCAATCTCCGGCGAGGGCAAAATAATATTGAGTTTTTCTACGCAGTATCAGCCCGGAGTATGGTTTTTGTATACGATATGGCGGTAGGTAAAAATCCAGATCCAGGAAGGTTTCCCCATGTAAAACAAAAAAGGCTATCACATCTGGGCCAGATATAATCTCGGCGGAATGCCCACATTCCGCCACCACCCACCCATAACACCCATGTTCTAGTTCAGCCTACCCCTTCGGGGATACAGGCTCACGCCTTATATTTTTATGTACTTTTATTCAGTGCTAACACAATATTTATTACACAACAAGTAACTACTGTAAAATTGGTATTTTTATGTAATCATTTAATTTTATTACACTAATGCGGTCAATGAACTGTTGAACGTGAACTATTAATTTGTTAATTTTTATTTAATTTAATTTGAAGGTATTCGAAGGCGTACGTTTTCGCTAATCCATGTAATTTTACATAATTAGCAAGTTAAATAATAACTGAACTGGAAGATTATAAACCGGCTTCTGAACACGAGTCGGCGGGTGTTTACTGGTTCATTAACTTTTCTAGTAGTAAATCAATTAACGGCCGGTTTCAATAAACGATCTCAGTTTAGAGTGCAGATAGATCGCGATTATGAACCAATCAAACCAAGTCATTTGACGGAGTCATGTTCAAACTGTGTTCTTATTGGCTAATTTTTGTAATCTATCTGCACATTCGAACTGAGATGGTTTATTGAAACCGGCCGTTAATGTATAACAGCGGGCTTAGACAAGTGGCTTATGCGCTAATCGAATAGAATATAAATGTATGGGAATGGCATAAGAGTACATTTAAGGCCTTACTTATAAAAACAGTTTAGCTGAGCAAATGGCTAAGAATAGCCTGTCCCTTTTTTCCTTGTGTCACATTGTTTGAAAATAAAAGGGACAGGCTATTCTTTACCATTTGCTCGGTTAAACTGTTTTATAAGTAAGCTCCATAGCGAAACACACAGTAAATTTTTATACGGACAAGAAGTGCAGTGATTTTAATATTAATAATATTAGACCTTAGTTTACCACGCTGGCCTAATGCGGGTTGGTAGACTTCACATACCTTCGAAATTCTTGTGAAGAATTTTCTCAGGTGTGCAGGCTTCCTCACGATATTTTCCTTCACCGTTAAAGCAAGCGATAATTCACAATTAAAATACACTTAACATAGAAAACTCAGAGGTGTATGCTCTTTTCTGGATTAGTCTCGAGCCCCGCGACACTCGTCTCGGCAGTCCGTACCATTCCCAACTGAGCTATCTAAAGCGATTTTATTATATATTTTTTTATTAATTATGGTTGAATTTTGACCACCAGGCGACCACTAGTTATATGAAAATCGGCATCTGTCAGGTGGAAAGAATAGGTTATCGAGAAAGTTTATCCTTGCTTCGGGACCCTTCATACGAGTACATAAACGCCTAAAAATAACGTTACTATATTTTCGACATATTTGTACATATTTCCTTTGTGATTAGGCGTTTCGCCCATGACGATATTTCCTGTTGTTTTGGCGTCATTTATCAAACGATTCCGAAATAAAGAGGTACTGAAGTCGTCTACAGCACGAATGGCCTATCCCCCAGATGCAAGTTGACGTCAAGCAGTCAGCACTAAAGCCAAATCTGTTACGCAACATGCTTGAAAAAGTGTGCTGCACAGACCCCATATTAAGGTGGGATAAGGGCAGGTAGTAAGAAGAGAAAATACCATTTCTACGGCTGATCTATAGAGCGAACTTTGACTAAGTCTGAGTCAAAGAAACGAACTCAATGAGGTTTTGGAATTTTTAAATCGAACTTTGACTTAGTCAGAGCCATTTTTTACAAGAAAATCTTTGCTGATCTGTCAGTCTGTTTTTCCTAAAAAAAAATTGACGGCCCTGGAGCGTGACTCCTGACGCTCGATTCGAACTTGAATTCGATTCGGTTTCATTTATTGACTTAAAATTCCACCGAAATAGAGTTAAAGTGCATTGATGTCACGTTAAAGATTACAAAATGACAAGTTCTCGAATATTATGCCACATTCGGTGGAATTTTAAGTCAATAAATAAAATCAAATCGAAATCACAATCGAATCGAGTGTCAAAAGTAAGGGGGCAAATCAAAGTTCGATTTCAAATCCTTACTGAGCTCGTTTCTTTGATTCAGACTTAGTCGAAGTTCGCTCTATAGATCCTAGGAGTATACACCAACATAAATCCATTATAACTGCAAATTATTAATAACTCTTGTGATCTGTTTATGCGTCCGTTTCACATTACTCTGCATTGTATTGATAAGTACCACGCACCACGTGACGCGCCAATTAACTTTATTGCTTTATAATTGTCATCGACCTCTGATTGAATTATATTATGCAACAAAAATATAAATAATGTAATGTTAGCCCTGTAATATTACTGTTCCACTGCTGGGCACGGGCCTCCTCTACTAATTAAAGGGGTTTAGTCTACCACGCTAGCCCAGTGGTAGACTTCATATACTTTCGAAATTCTTGTGTAGAAATTCTCGGGTATACAGGTTTGACGATGTTTTCCTTCACCGTTATAGCAAGCGATAATTCACAAAGAAAAAAGCCCGTGCCCAGCAAAGGATGTCTGATTTCCAAGAAGTCTGCATTCGTCTTTTAACATACAAGATTTAACAGCACTACTTAAATAGACTCGCGCCTGTATCCCCGTAGGGGAAGGCAGTGGCGAACTAAATAAGTAGTACAACCACATTTTACCCTGTACATTTCCGTCCCAATGTGATAGGGGGCGAGCCTATCGCCATATTTGGCACAAATACCAGAATCCGTACTTATACTGAATTACAAAAACAATATTTATCATCCCTTTAATGCAAAACTTGGCATATTTACCGGCTTAACAGCATCCACGGTGTTTCCAACATAGTGTTCAAATGGCCAAGCTTTATAAAGACAATGTATAGCTTCACACTCACCACTTTTAGTACATTTCACGTGACAAAAGCAAAAACATAAACAAATCTGTTTTTACAACGTAATTTAAACAATTCGAAATTGTGAATCGAGTGAACTGACGCGAAAACACGAAACTAAAGGCGCTGACGAATTTAACAAAATTAATTTTAATTATATACGAAACATGTCTCATCCAAAATTCAAACGAAAATAAACTAATAATGAGCCGTATACGATTATGGTAAGTAAGAGAATACTAGATGTTAGGGATCAAGTGAATTTAAACAACGGTTAGTGATGACAAACACTTCGATCACCAATGACGCGGTATTAACTGAACTAGAAGCTCTTAAACAACGTATAGGAATATTATAATTGAATATTAATATTAAATTACTGCGTCAATCAACCAAATCTATATTAACTGGTAAATCCCAATATTATGCATTAACGATATTGTAAAATTCCATCAACTTTACGCTAATTAACTTTATTACTTTATTGGAATAAAATAGACTGCCTCGGTGGCGTGGTGGTATTTCGGTACGACTACGGTTCTGAGATCTCGTGTTCGATCCCCGGGTCGAGCAAAGTGATATTGGATTTTCCATATCAGCCCGGAGTCTGGTATTTGTGCCTGATATGGCGATAGGCGCGCCCCCGAGATATATCACATCTGGGACGTAACTAAGCTCGGCGAAATGTGGGTGCTCTAGTTCGCTAGTGCGCCTCTGCCTACCCTTTCGGGGATACAGGCGTGAGCTTATGTTATGTTATGTTATGAATAAAACTATTTTTACGGATTCTATCACGATTTGGTTTTTATTTTTTATACTCGACGATCGAAAGCCTTGCAGCCTTCGTGGTCACGGGTCAGAAACGTCGGGCATAAAAATTAAAACCAAATCGTGATAGAATCCGTAAAAATAGTTTTATTCCTATGAATAACATTCGCGTAAACCTAAGAAATCATTATAACTTATGTTAGTAATCGGTCTGAAAATAGACGTTTTGAAAACAATACTTATAGTCTTGTTCAAGCAGTTACAATTCATAATCACAAGTTTAAAAACTTAACGGACCGACTTCAAATACGATGGTGACCAAATTTATATGGGACCACCCTTGAAATAAGCTCTATCGAATACAAAAAGTTTTTTTGAAAATCGGTCCACATTTGGCGGAGATGTAATAAATAAATACACCCAACATTCACAGTCCTAGTCCTGACCCCACACTAGGTACAACCTGTATCGTGGGTGTCAGATACTATGAGAGACTTTCGGTCTCACAACACCCAGACTTGAAACAAATATCTGTGGGTCACATAAACATTTGTCTCAATGCGGGAATCGAACCCGCAGCCTCTCGCTTCACAGCCGGCTACTCCTCAAGAGGACCTCAAGAGGCTCTCGGTTGGTGTTTGGGTCAGGAGCCAAATGCAGAAAGCAGTATTACTGGATACGGCACGAATTGTGAGGAGGTTCCTCACTCTGGGGTCCTAACCGCCGGTGGCTTGGGTCCCGAGCCTCGCCATCGGAGGGGAATATTTTTATATTTTTAAATGTATTTTTATAGCATATATTTAAAAATGTAAAAAAAAAAACTTTAAAAATAAAGAGTACTGAACATATATAAAAAATGTTAATCGGTTGTCACTAGTTTTTTTAGACTGCACTGCATTAACCATCAGGTAGTCATTTATGTGTTGGGTAAACAACGAATAAAAAAAATCTAACGCGAACTGGGATGAGAATCCAGGACCTCTGAGGGCTAACTCCTGACGCTCGATTCGAACTTGAATTCGATTCGGTTGTATTTATTGACTTAAAATTCCACCGAAATCGAGTTAAAAAGGGCATTCATGTCACGTTAAAAATTACCAAATGACAAGTTCTCAAATATTATGCAACATTAGCGCACTTTAAAATTCGATTTCGGCGGTATTTTAAGTCAATAAATGAAACCAAATCGAAATCACAATCGTTTCGAATGTTAAGAGTAAGGGGGCAGATTTTATCAGACTAACATAATCCCAGGCGATTCACACTTCACGGCTGTTCCCAAACAGCTCACAGCCCACAGCCCACTTAATCTAGTGCAGCGCAATCAGTCCAACATCAAAAGACCTAGAAGGATACATTGACAAATACCAATGGTTTCGCAAGTACACTGGCCATCGTACCGAGGCCGGCGCCATGGTTTGCCGAATCTCATTGTCAAATAGGGAAACTCGGTCTATACCGCTACAGCGAAAACAGTAAGAACTTGCGAAATTGCGGTGGTGCGGTTATATGGATAATTGAATAGTTGCCAACTATTAACCTAAATTGAAAATTATATGGTACGATTTGACGATTTTGTCTTCTGAATAATGAAAGATTTGCTGGTGATAGGATATTAATATCGGCCCGCATAGTGGGCATCGTACGCATAGTGTTAAAGCCTGCCACTGTGACCCACACACCTTGTGTGGTTCTCGTTCCAGGGGGCCTAGTTTGTAAAACGAAATCCGCAGTTGCTGACTTCGTTTCGGTCGTTTTGCTATTCTACGTGGCTCACGTGTCCGACCGATATGGGTGCTATAAGTTTCGTTTCGAAGTATACTATGCTGTAAACCGTTTGACAGCCCACCCTTCGGTGTTTGATATTTATTTGATTATGTGCATCTATATTAGTCTGTGCGGTAGAGTATTGGTCCGATAAAGTTCATCTGATAACCTTTTATAGAATAGACACCCAGCTTCAGCCAGTATACATCCGGCTTTCCCAAAGAGCTTGCACCATGGCCTGTTAGTTGACAGCCTCCGCGGCGCAGCGGGCGAGTAGCCGGCTGTGAAGCGAGAGGCCGCGGGTTGGATCCCCGCACCGAGACAAATGTTTGTGTGGCCCACAGATATTTGTTTCGGGTCTGAGTGTTGTGAGACCGAAAGTCTCTCATAGTTCCTGATACCCACGACACAAGACTTGTATCTTAGTGTGGGGTAAGGACTATTTGTGTGACTGTTGGGAGTTATTTATTTATTTATAGTTCTTGAGGTGGATACTTAGGTACTCTCATATACAAGACCCAAGTGCGTCGCACACATGGATTATCCGCCTGTTGCAGGGCTCTCGACTTGCTTCTCTCTTGGTAGTGTGAAGAAGCATTTATCCAAGCTGATATGTTTCTAGTAACCACCATTTTTTGTCGGTGGTCTCTGTTTTTTTTAGTTTGTAATGTCCCTATTATCAGGTGTAATGTACCTCTAGTCACTTTACAGTGCTTGGATATTAAAAATATCACAATGAATCGTTAAGTGTAACTTGCAGCACTTCGATTTATCCAAAACTCAATTTAAATATAGGAATGAGCTGTGGAATAAATCGAGTTTAGGACTAATTCTAGATAATAGTACTGGAAGTCGCCCTAAGATATTTTTACTTAAATTGTGTTGTATTGTCCACAGGTCGCACCTACAATGATTTGAACCAGTATCCAGTGTTCCCGTGGATCTTGACTAATTACGAGAGCGAGGAACTAGACCTCAGCCAACCCTCGAACTTCAGAGACCTGTCCAAAGTAAGTCCTAGACATTTTCTAATTAAGATAACTTAGACTGTTGTCATCCCTCTTTGGAGCCTCCCGGCTATATCGTAAAAAAATCACGTTGCTAAACTAGGAACTCGGACTGACCTACCTGTTTATAGCCCACGGCTTGTAGTAATGTAAGTAATGTAGGTTAACGTTATTTTTACAATCAAAAGAAACAAGACGAGCTTCCAGTTTGCCTGATGATAAACGATACCACTACCCATGAATAGAGCAAGAGTGATGTCCTCACTTCAAATAACAGTGGCTCTGCACTGCGCGCGTCATCCTGTTGAGACCCACTTAATATATTATGTCTCATAACACCCAGTAATTACACTGGCTAGTAATGTCCTTCAAATCCGAACATATTGCTTACACAATGTTGCTTGGCGATAGACATTGCGGCGGTACCTACCCAGAGTCCAGACTGATTAATGTCAGAGTGTAACACCAGTAAAATGAAAGTATAATTGTGATGTCATGATGTGCAGCCAATCGGTGCCCTGAACCCGAGCCGGCGCGCGTACTTCGAGGAGCGGTACAACACGTGGGAGCACGAGTCCACGCCCCCCTTCCACTACGGCACCCACTACTCCACCGCGGCGTTCGTGCTCAACTGGCTCGTCAGGATCGTGAGTAGACCTTTGCATTACAGTTTATTCTTCAACATCGAAACGCTACTTAAATATAAAGGCTGACATATATTGTTTTTCGCCATGAAACTTTGACAGATGAGGTGGTCTCAAATGACATAACACGACCTCATGTGTTTGATTCGCGTTTCAGTATTCGGAGCTACGACTACTTTCGTCTGTTGCCTGTTCCAATATTTTTAAATAAAGTTATTTCTTTCTTTCTTTCAATTCGCCACTAGCTATATTCGCCTTCCAGTAAACCGACATGTAGGAGAAGCTCATCAGTAATTATTATCCTCCTAACAACAAAAGATACGTTTATTCCACTCTAATGCCTAGATTGATAGTTATTTAACGCCTATTTAGCTTAGCAATCGACTAGGACAATAATAATTATGACTATCATAACAAGACAGTTCGTATTGTCCGCTACATTGACCTGTTTGTTACCGGGCGAGAAACATAAAGGACGAGATGTATAATTTTCTGAGTGGTGGTACAGCCATGTAGACGGTCATGTTTACGGCACAAATGACATTAGAAGTTGGTTTTATGTGAGACAGTAGTAAAACAAAGACGAATTAACGCCGTTCCTTTCTCTTACTGAGATTTCGGTCCCAATCCCAACTCCTGCTTCCCTTCTGTTTCTTTCTTTGAGTGAGATTTCTGAGAGTCGAAATTATACCTCCCTTCTCTTCATTTAAGGTAACGCAGCCATGGTTCTTTTGGTATCGTTAGTAACTGTGGGCGATGGACAGTGACGTGCACAGACATTTTCGACAGGGTAGACAAAAATTTCCCTATATGATGTACATTTAGTGGTTATTTGGAAACCGCACGCACTGTTGTAAGATATTTTAGAATTTCAATGTTAACTAGACTATGTATAAGCGTTGCCAGCTATAGGAATTAACTAATACTACATGTCTGTGGCTAATACTAATAAGATCAAAGATATTTTTACATTTGTCGATATGCTATAGTGACATCTAGCGATTTATATTGAATCTTTTTTAAGATTGCCATCTATGGGAATAAACTAGAACTATGTATTTATTATGAATGATTATAAGTTGCCATGGTTAATGCAATTCAGCGAAAATGCACCGACCTCAAAGTGTTCCTGTGTTCTTTAATATTGTAATAAACAAAAATAATTACTAAGTCATTATTTAACGTTTACATACAAAATAGTGGTTACTTGATTATTGGTTCTGCACGATACTAGCGCCGTCTAGTGAATGTAAATTTACGTGGAGGGAATTCTTTAAAATAAGATTTTACGTTAATTAATTATTATTGCAAAGTATAAAAAATAAATTAGTTACGATAGTGAATATTATAGATTTCAATATTGATCATAATATTTTTTATTTACATTTCAAGAAATTATTTTGTCCGTGGTAAAACGTCAGGATTTCACTGAATTATTGAATAAAATATTATTGCAATACCTACCTAAAATAAACTATTTTCGAGACAGATAAATCTGGTAAAATTATATTACGAGTAGTTACTAATGAAACTTCCTTTAAGTTCCCTACGGATCTGCACCATCAGCGGAATCTGAAGATATTAATTCATCATCTTGATAACCCACCTGTAACGTGAAATCATGACTACTTGGCTGCATAGCTTTTGCTCTTCAATCGCGATAGAAGTCATAACATGCAGATTTATCAAAGCACTATTCACTGCAGTTAGTTTAGGTGAATATATAGTAACACACATATTCTGAGCAATAAATCGGTGTTTTAAAAAAGCTCTTTCCGAAGACGACAAACGTAACACTCCACGAAACATGCCGCATGATAACAATGGAAATTTAGTAATTTTTAGGTTAAAATCAGACAAACATAAATAAACATCTCCATTTTTATAAGAACGAATAATTTTAGGGATGGAAAACTATGATAGATTATTAAAACTTCAATTCGATTATATCGTGAAGTATCGATTAAATTGTGAAGTATCGATTTCATTGATTAATATTAAAATCTCCTTTAATTACATAACATGACATAAGCTCACGCCTGTATCCCCGAAGGGATAGGAAGAGGTGCACTAGCGAACTAGAACATCCACATTTCGCCGAGCTTAGATGTGATAGGGGGCGAGCCTATCGCCATATCGGGCACAAATCCCAGACTCTGGGCTGATATGGAGAAATCCAATATCACTTTGCCCGACCCGGGAATCGAACCCGAGACCTCAGGACGGTAGTCATACCGAAATACACTACGCCACCGAGGCAGTCACTACGCCACCGAGGCAGCGGCGTGCATATGATATAGACAAAAAGACGTTGTCTACCCTGACATTTTAGTAATTAAATAAAGTAAAATAATAAAGGACCATAACATTCACAACGTAATATATTTTAAAAATTGCCGCGCGACGCGCGCGGTTCGGCCTCTTATAGTTCAAATCGTGGCGCGGCTACCGTCGGTCGTCGCGCAGTGGCGAGTGACGTCAGCAATATGACTGCGAACGAAAGCTAAATACGCAATGCACGAATTAAAAACGTTACGTATATACGACCTCAGGACGGTAGTCATACCGAAATACACTACGCCACCGAGGCAGTCACTACGCCACCGAGGCAGTCTACTAATTAGATTTTCTTAAATTGAAAATATGAAGTTAAATCGTTGAAAAATTTATTTTGGTTTTACTCAAAGGGAAAGGATATAAGTTTAACAAAAACTATAAAACTATTCAAAATTCAATCTAATCATTGATTTGAATCGATCAAAATATCGATATTTTATATGTCCACCTCCATGAGTTCCTTCTCTACGACATCTGCGAATTATTTGAACAAATATTACACGAATGAATTAAAATGTAGTGTAACATTGAGAACGTTACAAGAATGAACGCATTTTCAAATCGGAACGTTACATTTGATGTTGCCAATATTCAAAGCCAAAAGTCAACTTTCGTCAGAAAGCTACCAATATTATGCTTTACATGTGTGCGTCGTCTGAAGTAAAGACACTCACACTACTATTATCTAAGTGTGTATATACGTAACGTTTTTAATTCGTGCATTGCGTATTTAGCTTTCGTTCGCAGTCATATTGCTGACGTCACTCGCCACTGCGCGACGACCGACGGTAGCCGCGCCACGATTTGAACTATAAGAGGCCGAACCGCGCGCGTCGCGCGGCAATTTTTAAAATATATTACGTTGTGAATGTTATGGTCCTTTATTATTTTACTTTATTTAATTACTAAAATGTCAGGGTAGACAACGTCTTTTTGTCTATATCATATGCACGCCGCTGGCGATCGATGTCACTTACCGTCCGCTGACCTACTTGCTTGTTGCTATCCTGTGCTATAATTAAAAAGCTCTGATGACGAATGACGAACCTATTCCTTTGTTTCCAGGACGACAAATATTTGGACTGCAAGTAAAAGATTTTTCTTCGTTATATAATTTCGAATTTGTAGTCACTTTACACTAATATGAACCTAAGACTCGACAAATCCGACCTCAGTCCCGTGCCTACACCTCCTATTTATTTATCCTTTCCACACGTCGCTTTGTATTTATGCTATTTATCTCGTCGTCCCGTCTAATGTATGCTCTATAAAGGAGCCATCAAAGGGCCTCTCTCCTCAGCGATCATAATAAATTAACGTATACATTAAGGGTTACCACGCTGGATTACAAATTCTTAGGATAAAATAAGAAAACGACGCAAAGGTTTGTTTGATCTGGTGACCAGAATAAAAAACGATTCCCCTTTTCCATTTTCTATTTAACCTTTGTAATATAATTAGATATTTCATTTACATGTCAATTAATCGATTTAATAATCGCGTCAGTAATTCATTTTTTTATTTATTTATTTATTTTATTTTAATGTAGATCTACAGCTATATTACAACATAAGTATAAAAGTATTTTATAGTATAAGCCAATTACAGATCTCCATGAATAGTTAATGGGTTAGTAAAATAATAGCGCAAACATACAAGGAACACGCGAACAAATATTAAGTTGAGTTGTTACACATTTTTTTTTTTTTTTACTACATGTAATTTGGAAAATAGAAAACGGAGATAGGTGGAGAAACTGACATGAATATAATATAGTAGTTGGTAATTATTAATGTGAATACTGTTGAAAGAAGTCAAGGTTGAGCTGTCTTCTAGCCGTACCAATACTGGTAAAAAACAAGTCAAAATCAAACTTTCTGCTCAATGAATTAAAGGTTTTGCTTGCACGAACCGCGAAAGAGTTCTGTCTGTAATTGGTGTGGACATTCGGTACAGAGATAGCACTTTGGATATTCATTCATATTCATATAACAATTCATGTTGGATATTAATATCCCGGAGAAGGAATTTCGAAACAATCTAATAGGTTATGGTCTGTTTTAATATATAATGTAATGTAAGGACATATAGGATAATGTAAGACCTATAGAACATACTCTTTTGTTCAATGGTAGGGCCATTAAGATTCGAATTTTGTGAGAAAATATTATAATTTTACACTTACTTGGTATAGCAACATTAGTGTACATTTTAGATCATCCACTAATTAGCGTCTAATTCAGGTGAATCGCGTACCCACTTTAAATCCAATAATCGTGTATCTCTACTTTAATCCAACGACATTGACTCGAAAGTTGACGTATATATTTAGATTGACGCGCATTATTAAACTAAGGTTCAGTAAAGTTACTTTATTCTGCAATAATCACAAGTTTAAAAACTTAACGGACCGACTTCAACTTCGATCGTAACCAAATTTATATAGAACCACCCTTAAAATAAGCTCTATCGAACGCAAAAAGAATTTTGAAAATCAGTCCACATTTGGCGGAGATATCGCGTAATATACATTAAAATAAAATGCAGACGAATTGAGGACCTTCTACTTTTTGGAGGTCTGTCGATAATTTATAACAAGATAATTCCCAAACATTTGGCCACCCTACACATTAAAGAGATGTAGCATTGAATACGACCGCGTCGAAACAATACGATCGCGAGCGAGCGACGCGTACGAACAGATGCAAGACCGCGCTGCAGACATTAAACGTGAATACGATACAAAACGAAAAACAACTGATTTAATGAGACTTAAATATACTATACTGCTCGACATATTTTACCTTTTACAATGTTTCGTTAGGTGTTCTAGTTTTATTTATCTGAACTTAAACGTGAACTCTAAGTACAATCACTAGCTATATTATTAAATAATAATGTTGCCCTATAAATAGTTAATACAACACCTGAGGGTCCAAATAAAATAAAGATCTTTTTTCATATATATCTGAGACCAGCAAACAAGCAGGCTGGTGACGTCTTGGTATGTAATCGCCACCGTTCATACTCACGATACCAAAATAATGGCTACGGAGAAGGAGTTAGGCCTCCAGAAGTATCTCACACCGATCGAAACGCAACAGCGAACTGCCAATTCACGTCAGTTTTCTGTGGGACAATGGCATCGAATCGGTCGAGCCGGTCTAACGTACTGCAAACGTATTTGTCTACAGCGTGATTCGACCACTAAAACAACCTAACTTCAAAAAAGGAACATGTTCTCATTACCATATGGGCACCATCAGTTCATTAATGATTTATGTAATGTAATATAGAGACCAGTTTTTTAGTATACGTATTGGTTGTGAGCTCCTTTCTCCGCACTTAATTCGTCAAAACATCGAAATCTAGATAGCCCAGCGACAATCAAAAGCGGAGGATCCTCCTGATGCCTCCACAGGCTTCTCGGAGTGACTTGTGTTGAGGACTTCAGCCCATTGTAGCCTTCACATCCCAGGATTACGTGGGAAGCAGTTTCATCGGCTAACAGGCATTCCCTACTATCTGTCATGCCTATAGAATCCAGGATGTAACTATTGTAATTTGTTATCAGGAGCCGATGACGACAATGTTCCTGGCGCTGCAGGGCGGCAAATTCGACCATCCCAACAGGCTGTTCTCCTCCATAGCGCTCTCGTGGAAGAACTGCCAACGAGATACCTCTGATGTTAAGGTATATGCTCTACAGAAAAATGATATGAAGCACCGCAGCGGGTGTCTGTGAAGCGAGTGGCCGTGAGTTCGATCCCCGTACTAAGACAAATGTTTATGTGGATCACAATAAAATGTTTCGGTGCCGTTGTTATGAGAAAAAAGTCTCTCGTATTTCCTTATACTCATGAAACTAGATTTAAACTACTGTTATTTATTATTTATTTATTTATTTATTTTAGCAATTTGTGTCCCACTGCTAGGCAAAGGCCTCCTTCTCCTTCCACTTATCACGATCTGTTGCTAACAATCGCCAGTTGGGTAGATGTGAATCTAGTTCATCCCGCCATCTCTTTCTCCTTCATTTAAACTACTATGGGGTCAGAACTGTATGTGCGACTGTTAGGTTAGTAACAAAATGTAATATTACATAATATATAACTTATAATAGATAATATTATAATTTAATTAATTATCGTAATTAAAGTCTTGTATAAAGTGCATATCGGATTCACATCTGAATATAGTTTTTTGTAAACCTTTTTATAGCATCTTCATACATCAGTTTTGTGATTAAAAATAAAAAAACATTATATTAAAGAAACATGTTTGTGTACAGGAACTGATCCCGGAACTGTTCTTCCTGCCGGAGATGCTGATCAACAGCTCCGGGTACAAGCTGGGCATCCCGGAGTCTCCGTCTGGAGACGTGATCCTGCCGCCCTGGGCTTCCTCGGCCGAGGAGTTCATCAGGATCAACCGCATGGCCCTGGAGTCGGAGTTCGTCAGCTGTCAACTGCACCAGTGGATCGATCTCATATTCGGATATAAGCAGAGAGGTACCTTTCTTTCTGTCTGCCCTTATCCAACCTTAATTTGGGGTCGGCGCAACACACTTTTTCAAGCATGTTGCAAAGAGGATTTGGCTTAGTTTTTACGATATCCTGCCTGCCTGATATTAACCCCCTATGAGGGTAGCATAAGCAGAGAGGTACCTATGGGCAATTAATGGTAGAGCCACGCTGTAGACAGTAATGTCTACGGCATGAAAGGGCCGGCTCGACCGGGCAGATACCATTGTCTTAAAAACCGACGTAAAGTGGCAGCTCGCTGTTGCGTTTCGTTCAGTGAATGAGAGTTTCGGTGGGTCGATTCCCCCCTCTTTTTTCTGTTGGCATCGCACCCATGATATATTTGTGTGTCTATGGATGTCTGGACTGTCGCCTCCTTGGTCTAGTGGCAGCATATATGGGCTGTGGACCGGGAGGTCGTGGGTTCGATTCCCAGGTCGGGTAAAGCAAATTTTCTAATTTAATTAGCCCGGGTTCCCCCAAAGAGGGTTGACGTCAGGCAGGCGGCCGGTCGTAAAAACTTACCCAAATCCTTTCTACAACTTGCTTGACAAAGTGTGTTGCGCCGACGCCACATTCAGGTGGGATAAGGGCAGGTAGAAAGAAAGAAAAAAAAGATGTACTGTCGAGTACGAAATCAATTAGAGATCACTCAAATATAACTACAATCCAGTAGCGAAGGGTCCATGCAACTCGATTCCTGCCGGCTTCCCTCTGCCAGTCTGAATGCTAGTGCCAGTGCTAATAAATAAGTATTTTCTAGGTAATAGGTTCTGCCTCGGTGGCGTGGTGGTATTTGGGTACGACTACGGTTCTGAGGTCTCGGGTTCGATCCCCGGGTCGGGCAAAGTGATATTGGATTTTTCCATATTAGCCCGGAGTCTGGAATTTGTGCCCGATATGGCGATAGGCTCGCCCCCTATCACATCTGGGACGGAACTAAGCTCGGCGAAATGTGGGTGTTCTAGTTCGCTAGTGCGCCTCTGCCTACCCCTTCGGGGTTACAGGCGTGAGCTTATGTTATGTTATGTTTCTAGGTAATAATTAATATCTATAAGGGAAAATAGTATTGGCTTTCCTTTTGAAAATTGTCACCCTTCGCCCTTCAAACTGCAATATAACTAAGGCGAACTATTAACTGCATATTCATTGTGAATAATTATGAAAATCGTGGTTTTTTTTTGGTGCACAAACTAGGTATCCGTTTCTTTTTACTAATTTATTTGCCCACTATCCTGTCTGTCTGTATGTTTTCCTCAATAAATGACTGCCATTTTTAATGCAGTACTAAAACTATAAAAGTATATTTTTTTGTATTTTTCTTATATTATCAGCTTGTTTTCGCCCGACTTCCAAAAAGGAGGAGGTTCTCAATTCGTCTGTATTTTTTATGTATGTTCCGCGATATCTCTGCCAAATGTGCACCGATTTCCAAAATTGTTTTTGTATTCGATAGAGCTTATTTCAAGGGTGGTCCCATATAAATTTGGTAACGATCGGATTTGAAGTCGGCCTGTTAAGTTTTGAAAGTGGTAAACTGGTTATGTGATAGACTCGCCCCCTATCACATCTGGGACGGAACTGAGCTCGGCGAAATGTGGGTGTA
The DNA here is from genome assembly GCA_036417725.1 of Clanis bilineata. Lineage (NCBI taxonomy): Eukaryota > Metazoa > Arthropoda > Insecta > Lepidoptera > Sphingidae > Clanis > Clanis bilineata. The sequence continues at coordinate 13,024,865 of CM071150.1, read as the reverse complement.
CTAGTTCGCTGGTGCGCCTCTGCCTACCTCTTCGGGGATACAGGCGTGAGCTTATGTTATGTTGGTTATGTGTAAAGTTATGAACATCAATCTGCTGTTTAAACGTTAGCTAAATAACAATAGACGTACTAGGTATGTGAATATGAGATCGGTACAACTCATTTCTTTACGCATGTTGCAGAAAGGACTCGGCTTATTTTTTCCACCAGTTGCCTGCCCGACCTTAACAAAGAATCCAAACCACAGTGAAGAAACCAATTTTATCCAAATCGTATTAAGCGGCGTCTCAAACATTACACAAAACATGGTATTTCTATATTTTTTTGTCTATGGTCCATTGTTATATAAGCAGTAGACAATGAAGAACCTTGTTTTGTGTAGGTGTTTTTAGTGTTTGTTTCGAAAACATGTGCAGAAAACGCGGCTATACATACCTAAATGGCGTTACCCAACTTAGAATTCGAACCGAGGACCTTCCGATGTACAGCCCATATGCATTAGACCAAGGAGGCGTAAATAAATCGATAATAAAAATGTAATTTTAACAACCCGTAATATTCAGACGTCTCAAAGACCAGAGAATTCTTGGATGTTGTAAAAAGACGATTTCTGAAAAATAGTTTATCATTGTTTCTTTTTTGTTCTCTTTTATGTGTATCGTTGTTAATTATAAAATAATTAGTAATGGGGGGGGGCAAGATTCCTCGGACTTTTTTAGCACATTTCTTTATTATTTTATTTAATATACAAGTGCGCTAATTAAAAATTATACCAAAATTATTTAATTATAGAGCTGAAGCAAAAATTTGGAATTAAATAATTTTAATTTAGTCCCAGTCATTTTTACAAGAAAATCTTTGCTTAATCTGACAGTCAGTGTGTTTTTCTTGTAAAAAATAACTCAGACTAAGTCTAAATTTGTTTTAATAATCCTAAAACCTTATCCGTTTGTCTAAAATTTTACTTAGTACGAATCTAGCGTATTTTAACAGAATTTTTCTTATTTTCTTCCTTAAATATTTTTTATTTTTTACTATTATTCTTTTTATAATTTTTTAACGGGCCGGATGCTTATTCAAAAGGTGAATAAAATAAAATAAATTACTGTGACACTGGCAAAATCACCGCCACGGCGGTGGAGCCATATTTCTTAAAAGAAGAAGTAGAAGAATCCCAAAACCTCACTGAGTTCGTTACTTTGACTTAGAATTAGTCGAAGTCCGCTCTATAGATCTCAGCTCAAAATTTAAAATACTTGCGGAAGCTTATGTTTATGTTGTGTTTGAAATAAAAACTGGGCAAGTGTATGCAAAGACCTATCCAACGATACCCCACACCATAGGATAGTCGAGAAAAAAAAATAACCCCCACTTTACATGTAGGGGAGGTACCCTAAAAACAAATATTTTTCAGGATTTTATTTCACTCGTTTCTGAGTTTGATAAATATGTATACTTGTGCCAAATTACAGCACTGTAGTACTTATAGTCTCTGAGATAAACAGTGGTCAGACAGACAGACAGACAGACGACAGGGCGAAACTATAAGGGTTCCTTTTTGCCATTTGGTTTCGGAACCCTAAAAAAGCTAAAATATATGTGTAGGAAACGGAATGTAAGAGAAAGTGTGAGAGAGAGAGCATTAGAAGTGTGAATGAGACAGAGATAGGAAAGAAAGAAAGAAAGAAAGAAAGAAAGAAAGAAAAACACTTTATTTGTCACAGACACAGAATTATTGAGAAAAAAAAAAGGTTAATATAATAAATGATTATTATAGTTAGCCGTGACTGTGACAGGTAGGTGAGGAAGAAGAGAAGAAGGAAAAGAAAGAGGAAGAGGTTGACAGGAAGTAGTAAAATACAAGATGGAGAAAAATGTTGTGAGACGATGCAAGTGGTGAATAAAAAAGGATGTTGCATTAGAAGAGGATTTATTTATTGAAGAGACCGAATCCCACACATCGACCGTATGCTGCCAATACCTGCTAACTAACATCATCATCATCATCATCATCATCATCATCATCATCATCAGCCATAGGACGTCCACTGCTGAACATAGGCCTCCCCCAAAGATTAACATTAACTAACATTTTTACCAAAATATTGTTTTTGCGCTATCTTTTAGTCCTAATGGAACATGATGTAAATATTTTCTTATTAGTAATATTAAACTATTGTAAAATTAATACACTTTGATTTTGGGTGCATAAATATCATCTACATTTTTTAATATATTTAGTTTTTATTAGTTTTTAACATAACATAAGCTCACGCCTGTATCCCCGAAGGGGTAGGCAGAGGCGCACTAGCGGACTAGAACACCCACATTAGTTTTTAATGTCTCCTATATACTTGATCTCAAAGCACTTAGGAGGTATTGTGTATCGTGTACAGGCCCGGAGGCGGTCCGCGCGACGAACGTGTTCTACTACCTGACGTACGAGGGCGGCGTGCGGCTCGAGCAGATCGCCGAGGGGGTCACGCGCGCCGCCGTCGAGGACCAGATCCGCTCGTTCGGACAGACGCCGGCGCAGCTGCTGGCCGAGCCGCACGCGCCGCGCGCCTCGCCGCTGCACCTGGCGCCGCTCATGTTCGCGGCGGCTCCCGACGATGTCTGCGTGAGACTGAAGCTGCCGTCCAACGCGGCCGTGGTGCACGTGTCCGCGAACACTTACCCGCAACTCGCGCATCCAGCTGCCGTCACCGTGAGTTTTTTTTTTTATAAATATAGATCAGCTGATGGTAAATGTACACTGCCCATAGACACCCAAGAGACATTTTTTTTTATCTTGTTCATAGCCATGGATACAATGTCCTTCAGCCGTATACTTTTTATATTTTTTTTTACTTTGTTCCCTACATCTAAGTTTTCGCAAGTGCAATGAAGTCGGATGTGTTCGATTTCAAGGTCCTGCTGAAGTTTTGGCGTCAATTCCTTCCAGTTTGATGCTTTTTAGATGATTTTTTCGCAGCGGACGCATCGAACATGGTCGACCCAACCACCCGATAAAAGTATCCAAAATCACTTATTTCAAAGCTTCCACATACTTGTCCATCTTCGTTGATGTTTATCGCATAAATTCACATCAAATTCATAAATCTACAGCGTGACTCTACCACTTATAAATGATTTAATTAGGATATTTTTTAAATGTTAGGTCTCTGCCGTAGGTCCTAAGTATCATGGCAGCATGGGTCAAATGTGATAGCTATTCTTTCTACTTGTCCTTATCTAACCTTTATGTGGGGTCGCATATCATATCGCAGAGAAGATTTGGCTTCATTTTTACTATTGGTTGTCTTATTGACATCAACCCCCGTGTGACGGATCCAGTCCCAAGGAAAACATGTTAGAAAAACATCGCACTCGACCTAGTCAATCGAACCTAAGACCTTATAAGGGTCAGTACTTACGTCCTAATATATATGTTATGTTATGTTATATCTATGTACCCACTTTGCCTACTTTCTGTCATGAAAATGAATGGTATGTTGAATAAAGCCGGTTGTGCACAGGTGAGCGGCGCGCGCGCATTCGCGGCGCACCGGTGGGCGGGCGGGTCGTGTGCACACGCCGCGCGCCCCCCCGACCCGCCCCACCATCACCACCATCCCCATCCTATCATCATGGACCCAGTTTGGGGTGAGTACCAACCAACAGCTAACCAAAATCATTCTTTCTCACTCACAAGAATACATTATGACGTAATTGTTTGCATAGTGCAAATTTGGTCATTTAACAAAATTTTACCATATCGCCAGACTTTAGGAACCCGTAACCGTGTTTTAAATCTTAAAATAATGCAATTTATTCGGACGTTAGAGTAAATCATCCTCTCTGTAAGACAATATTAGTCCGAATGTAAAAATAAAATAAAAAGTACACCCAACAGTGACAATAGTCACAGTTTTAACCCTTTACTAGGTTTAACCTATGTGAATGGCGGGATTATGAGAGACTTAAGGTACCACTACACCAATTTTTCATACTGGCGTTATCCCGGCTTTATACTTGCTACTAAAACGTTTCCATTAGTTCTCATAACTTCTTGTATAACGTCCAGCCAGCACTTTTTTGGGCCGCAACCCTGTTACGATCAGCGGGTTTAGACAAGTGGCTTATGCGCTACTCGAATAGAATAATAAATGTATGGGGATGACATAAGAGAACGCTGCATACAGCATACTGGTCCAAACACTTCGACCGATGTACTCCTGGTGCTTTCTGAGGACGTGGTCATACGATCTCAAGCGACACTCTTGCAGTTTATCCGCGAGGTTTCACAACACCAATAACTTTGTCCGTATGTGATGTGTATATGTGTGCGTGCAGCGGCCGGCGGCGCGCAGGCGCTGGCGCGGCGCCAGCTCGGCGACAACTTCAGCCAGCGCGTGAAGGCGCGCAGCAACTGCTTCGTGACGACGGTCGACTCGCGGTTCCTCATCGCCGCCGGCTTCTGGGACAACAGCTTCAGGGTCTTCTCCACTGAGACTGGTCCGTATTCACAGTACACGTGTTAAAACCTGCCATGGTGACACACGCTCCGTTTGTGGTTCGCGTTCCAGGATATGCCAGTGTATGTCCGGTTCTCTCTAGGGACTGGCGACATGACTTAATTGGGGCAGGTATGGGAGTATATTCCTGTGTCTGCATCGGAAATCCACCTGTCTTGTCGCAAACTCCTCGATTTATTTCTTCTCTCTTTGGAGTGTAACGAATCCTAAACAGGCCAACAATTTTTGGGATCTATTCAAATTCAATTTTAGAAAAAATACAGTAGGCAACTTATAACATTTACTAACTTGGTTGGCGATGGCATAGCATTCGATTGCATTGTATTTTATAGAGGTAAGTACATTCTTCCTAGAGTAATGTAAAAGCATTCAATCTGTACTCCCTAGTCTAGTTGTTCCTTCGTCGATAATGAAACAGAAACAATTCGTGTGACACGAATTAAATTCTACTATCGCCATCTATGATTAAGTACAGTAACTATAACGAAACTTCACATGATCAGCTACTTTACTATAAAATTCCAAAAGATGGCACTAGTTGTACTTAAAATTTTTATCGACAAGATTTTAGTGTTTATTTTCTTAGCATAATCATTATTTTGTATACTTTTATGAATAAGAATCCTGATTGTTTGCAATTATTTTGTTGTTTTTGTATTGCAGCAAAAATAGTACAAATAATATTCGGTCACTACGGCGTGGTGACGTGCGTGTGTCGGTCGGAGTGTAACATTACTTCCGACTGTTACATCGCCTCCGGTTCAGAAGACTGCACTGTTCTGCTGTGGCACTGGTATGATCCTTATATTATAATTGTGTACTTGACAGTGTTCGATTTTATACACATTTTTATATACAATAGCGAAAAAAACAAAATAGAAACCTTCCTATAAAAACTGCATCGAAATTGGTTAAAAAATTAGGCAGTAATTCATATTTTAAAATCTGCAATGAGCAAGAGTGGGGGCGTAGCGGGGATATGTTGCTATCCCTGTTCAACGCACGTTCCGTTATGGCCCTGACGTGCTTTTACTGATACGTTTCTTTCCCACGGTTTGAAGGTTACACCAAACTTCAAAAGCTTATAACTTTTTTATTTTTTTGAATCTTTCAATATTTCTTTCTGTTCTATATTTTACGTGACGTCAATTTCATATAAAATTAATTTAAAAAATTAGTCAAGTACCCAATTGCTAATAATATTATGCAGGTTTTAGGTATGGACGTTTTTTTTAAACTGTACATTATTAGGTATACACATCTTACATTTCACATTTTTTACTTCAAAATCGATATCTGAGTCGCCCCGTAGTTCCGAAGGATGGAACCGATGTCAAAATTGTTAGACTAAAATGAAAGGGGGGATTGAAGTCATAAGATTTTCCCGTTGGCCTTCAAAATACGTGTGCGGAGCCACAGGTATAAGCTAGTGTTATAAATGTCATCCCGCAGGTCTGCGCGTCACGGCGGCATCGTGGGCGAGGGCGAGACCCCCGCGCCGCGCGTCTCGCTCACGGGACACGACGCGCCCATCAACGGCGTGCTCGTCTCCGCAGAACTCGGACTCGTCATCTCCTCCTCCGTCAGTGAGTATCCACACACACCGTGCGTCTCTCTCGCGGCGTGCTCGTCTCCTCGTCAGGGAGTATCCACACACACCGTGCGTCTCTCTCGCGGCGTGCTCGTCGTCTGCTCCGTGAGTGAGTGTCTCTCTCACATGCTCGTGTTCCGTGTTCCCAGACGGTCCGGTGTTGATCCACACGACGTTCGGCGAGGTGCTGCGCGCGCTGCCGGGCGGCGCGGCGGGTCCGCAGGCGGGTCCGCAGGCCGGTCCGCAGGCCGGGCCGCAGCTCCTGTCCCCGCAGCAGCTGGCGCTGTCCCGCGAGGGCGTGCTGGTGGTCGCGTACGCGCGCGGACACCTCGCCGCCTTCACGCTCAACGGACGGCGGCTGAGGCACGAGACGCATAACGACAACTTCCAGGTTCATATTGACACTTAGTTTTAAAAGTACGTAGACGATTGATTGTAGAGGTAGAAAGTAGTTAAATACTAGTTATGTGATCATCGCTGCTCATAAATGACACTTCTAGAAAATTGGCAACAATAAAAATAAAACAAAAATTGTCATGTATACTTATTATATACTACACTATAGAAAACTATCCCCCAAATGGTCAAACGCTGCCTAAATATTTAGGAGGGCCTTATCGATTTAAGCACTCGTTATTCTTCAATTTGGCATGGTCAAACAGAACCTATCTCTTCACATTAAATGTAAGCAGGACCCAGTTTAAGGCCCGCTTATTTCGTAAAACGGCATGGTCAACAACTGCCTAACGTTTGACAGCTATTTAAGGCCCGCTTAACTAGCATTTGATCGAAATTAGTTTGAGATTGCCTGCGACTACTCTCAAATAAATCTAATGTTATAAACACGAAAGTTTGTGAAGATGTATGGATGTTTTGTTACTCTTTTACACCAGAATGGCTGAAGAGATCTGAATGAAATTTGGCACAGAGATGGATTAAAGTCTGAAATAGCACACAGGCTACTTTTTTCCCCGAAAAAATGTATGGTTTCCGTAGGATAGATATGTTTAAATAAATAAAATTTCACGCGAACGGAATGGCGGGCAAAGGTTTGTATTTAATAATGTCCGTGTTCCGTGTAGTGTTTACCTACCCCTTGATTTCAATAAAATGTATTTTTCCTCAATATCATTATCTAAACTAGAATATAGCGCACTCGAAGAAGCCAAAACAAATAAAACACTTCACAAATACAATGATTCATTTTATTAAATACGATAAAACACTACTGCATGTTGCCGAATTCCTCTCCAATATAATGGTTTTTAGATGGTCTGATGAAGCCGGTGTGAACTGGGACGTCCTGAATTCCATCCTCAGATCGGGCGGAGTATTTTTTTTGGGACGGACGGCAATCCTTGGCAAGAAAAATTCGAGAAGACTACTTTTATTGAAACGCTCCAAGAAATATCCTCCATATCCAAACTTCAAAGTTTCCATAATCTCTCCATCTTCGTTGATGTTTATTACATAAAACAAAATCACTTCACATACAACAATCACAGTTATTTAAATACGAAAATAAATATAAACAAACAGATCGCCATTTGCCAAAATTTTTTTTTTCGTTTCTTTCACACAAATCATTGGCTAAGGACGAAAGAAACATTCTGCCAAGTGGTAAATATTTTAACAACATAATGATAAATATTAAAAAAAGATCCATTTTAAGTTCCGTTTCTATTATATAAAAATGTGTTTACCTTCACAATAACAAAAGATAGACAGAGATAACATAAACATTACAGAAAAATTTACTACAGATGAAATATAATCGGAATGGCACATGGAAAGCAAAAAGGTTAAATAAACATTATCGAATCATGTATTCTGCCAATTATTTATTATAATTATCTTAAAAAAAAACTAAATGAAATAAAATGATTCTACGTGAAACGAAACAAAAATATAATTTTATTAAAATTTTGTAATCGAGAACAAACTTTTATTATCTGTAGCATAATGATTGATCCTCAGCTGATTTTTCCGCCAAGTCTTCTCAAGTGCGTACGACCATGCCGCTCAAAAATTATTGGCTGCTTAACTTTGGGTAGTGCTCAAATGACTTGGATGACTGAGCACTGTTTGACCATTCGGCCCTACATACCACAGAAAAAAAATTACTATCACATTATAAAAAAATATTCAAAAACAAAAATCTGTTTATTATCAAAAATACATAAGATCAGTGTTTGACTAATGATTGTGTTGTATGTCGTCAGTGCCTCGTGCTGTCCCGCTGCGGCGAGTACCTCGTGTGCGGCGGCGACGCGGGCGTGGTGGAGGTGTGGCGCGCCTTCACGCTCGCGCCGCTCTACGCGTTCCCGCCGCTCGGCGCGCCCGTCTGCAGCCTCGCGCTCTCGCACGACCAGAAGTACGGGCTGCACCGACGACTGCACACTGCACACTGCACGCTGCACGCTGCACGACACACACACTGCACACCACGACACCAACACTACATAGCACGACACAAACTAAACACTACACACTGCTCAACACGACACCAACACTACACAACACGACACCAACTCCACACAACACACTGCTCACCACGACACAAACTAAACACTACACACTGCACAGCACGACACAAACTCAACACTACACACTGCACCCCATACATATTACACACTAACATTTAAATGAATAGACGTGCTCTAATTTTACAAATTATTCAATGTGAATTCGACATTTTCAGGTTCCTGCTAGCGGGCCTAGAGAACGGTTCCCTGGTGGTGTTCCACATTGACTTCAACAGATGGCACCACGAGTACCAACAGCGGTACTGAGGCTTGCGTTACACTAGTTTCTAATCAACTATACAATTATTCAATTATCGCTCGTTTATATAATATCGACGCGCGTCGCCACTCGCCGTCGCGGTTAATTTATATAGATGATAATTATGATAAAGTTTCGTTGTAAATGAATCGCTTTCACCGTTCTTTACGATTTTATGAATAGTGGAAATTGATAACAGCGCCATCTATTAATGTTAACATACCGAACTGTCAGAATATAAAGGTAAGCTATTCTGCCTCGATTATGTTTCATAATCTATGTAACTTAGAATCAAAAAGGCTTAAGTACTTAATTAAATAATCTTGCAATATAAGTGAAACAAAAATACATTTAATAATAGTTCCAAAGATATATTTTGTCTGGAAGTTTTGTGGTGCCTATATACTATCGTGTAAATATCATAAAACATAAGGAACGGTGCGTTATCCACATGCGATATGGTACAGTTTTATCTAGTTTGCAATATAAATACCAAATATTAAATGTTAAACTGAGATAAAATTACCACTCTCGCTAAATGTATCGAAAAGAAGGAGGTTGTAAACAAATGTTACGTATGCTTATTTCATAATTCTAACATCAGAAAACATTGTACTTAATTATTATAAGCCGACATTCCAATTAATTTATAATTAGATATTAAAATTATTTTACTGTTAAAAACTGTATACAAAAATACTACATTGTTGAATGAAATTAATTTCAATTAAAGTTTAATATTTCTTTTCAGGGTGACAACTTAATAATTTTACACAATAAAATTAAAAAAACTAGTAAATTGAATTACTACCATTTTGAAACAGATTTTTTTTGCAGCTAATCTAAAGGTAATGAAATGTTATATACCAATTAATTAAGATATTTATAAAAGTTTTAGTATGGTTTCCATTGTTTCTTAACTACATTAATTTTATGGTAGAAATTAAAAAAATCTGCTTTTAATTAAAAAGTAGTAACACATTTCATACAGCGAGAGAACTAGGATTTATTGAATAAGATGAATTTGTATTCAGTTAATTAATATTTTAAATGAATTATGGTATCATTTTATTTATGGTAGTGCCATAGGGATAATATATTGACCGCTATTATTTTTCCTAAAGTATTTTTAATTTAAGATCTCGTAATGGACGTCCAGTTTATTATAAAATGTATTATTTTGAGATTTATAAATCTGTTCTTAAATATTGACAGTTTGTTGATAAAGTGCAATATATTATTTTAACCTTCTTTAATGCATTCCATTCTGTTCAGAGTTTAATTTGGTGTTAGTTTCGAGCATTCCTATATACTTATTATTTTTTCTTTTATCTTTGGTGATGGGAAAACAAGTACTTAATTTTTATTATTAAATATGAATTGAAGTTGTTGTAATAATTTTTTGGTTTTTATTAAATGGTTATATCGAATTTTGTTTTGATTATTTTCACCTTTTATAGGATGATTGTTTACGTTATTTTTCAGGTTTACCCATGATGCTGCGTTGGTATCGAATTATCAATAAAGCATTGAAAATATGTATTTAAGTAGCACGAAAGTGCCAATAACGTAGTCATTTTCGCTAATAAAATCGTATGTCAATAAGCATTAGTGTTGTAGTCATAGGTGTAACGGAGCGCTAAAACGTTGTTTAATATACGGGCGTCGCGTTCAAAGAAATAGTTTTTTACGCGTAACTACATATTATATACTATATTTTTGCATCACAACACCCACACTGCTACTTCCGTTCTGTGATTTAGGCTTAAAACGCACCTAGACATATTCTTCTCAACTTTTCCTATCTCTGTGCCAAAACATAATACAACAGTTCATATACATATATGTCATTCATGTGTAAGCTTGTACGCGACTGCCGATCACAGGACCGACCGCTGACACACGGCATGCTGCTCTTCGATCGGCGTAGCTTTAGATAGAATTGTTTTATAGATAATTCTATAGTACGAATTTTCCATGTAGTTATTTCTAATAGTCAAATTGTACAAATGACTTTCGAACCCTTATTCTCACGTCCCACTGTAGTGTCTATCGTAGACCCAACGGTTGAAGTTGGTACCTTCTTGGTAAACTAGAGATAGAAGCTTTACATTTAATCTAATACTTTGCATCTATACTGTTAAGCCACTAGTAGGCAATTATCGATAAGTAAAAAATGCTTTTTCACAAAGGTTGTTTTCTAAAAAGTATTTTGCTTAAACTTACTCTTCAAATTGTACAAAGGAAAAAAGATCTTTACATACATTCTTGTATAAATAGACGTTGTTTTGTCCCTATTCTTGGATAATACACTAATTAGTGCACTCTCCCACTTATCACATATGTACCCTCGCATTCGCCACACATCTCGATCAACACACGCTACACGCAAATCTGTCCATTAATTAATAAGAATTTATAGTTATAGGTCGTGAATGTTGGTATAGAAAATGAAAAAAATAACGTTTTTATTTAATAGTTGTAAGCACACCTTGTATAGAACGATCACTGTCCATTTAATGTTAAGAAAGATTCAATTGTAAGAGTTGTATTAAGGATATATTTTAGTGTGACTCGTTGATTGCCTCCAAATCACAGCCTTGCTTTTCAAGCAACTCTATGAAAGCAAATCTGTCAGCATCGTTGTGTGAGATTTATAAACAAACCACACTTTAAACATTGCGTTCGATTATATCCAAAGTTGTGTAGTTTGTGTGTATGTAGTTTGTTATACCTTACCTGGATACGAAGTAATCACCTCGGGAATTCCTTTGTCTGCGCTAAGGGATCCCAAAAATAATCTTACAGTCTCTGCGCCAATATGTCTACGTAATAAGTACGTTATGGCATTCGTTGGTTAAAAATAATAATCCTACCATTTTGAAATATCTATCCATAAAAGGTAATGTTTCTTTGACTGTATAATTAACATTTCAATAAAAGTGCTTAACGATGCTGACCGTGTGTTGAAACCGCCTTTGCCCTATACAAGACGCGCTTAGTTGAAAATCGCTTACAATATACCTACAAACATTATAACAAATCTTGTTGAGCATATAGATAATAACATAAGGTAGGCCCTTAGACATGTAGAACCAGTAGCGTTTAAATGCTTTTCCAATAATGTTGTATTCCTGTGGAAGTACCTACTAAAAACTCCCAATCAACATAGTAGTTATTGTTACTTTTAAATTCCCGAAGTTCCGAATAACGACGGTCTCGCTAGTCCCTACAATAAAACGATTTGAAAATGTCTCGATGCTACTCGATGTCGCGATTTAATAATTTTTAATAACTCGTGGGACAATTTAGTTATCCCCGTCAGTAGGGTAGGTAGGTACTACCTAATTAATTTTTAATAGATATTTAGGTAGAAAGTTTTAGTTACCTACTAATAATTATGGTTCTATTTTTTTTTTTGAGAATATCGACGATTTAAAATTTAATCATAGTGAATACTTAGTAAATATTAAATATTTTTTGTCTGTAGACGCTGGAAAACGATAAGCTTTATGTTGTTCAAAATTAAGTATTTTTGAGCATGTTTCCAGTTGATGGTAGCGTGTTTTTGTTTATAGTTTCGAATAACTAGTTTGTAGGTAAAAAATCAGTTCTTTTTTCATAACTAGTGTGATTGTTTCCACATCATTTGTTATGGTTAATCACCTTAAGGCGATGTAAAGTTTTTTAATAATTATCTCAATAAATGCACATGCTTCTTATATCCACAATAATCGATTTTCAAGAAACGTTCGATGTTAAAGACACGTGCGTTAGGTAGGTTTATTTTGCTATATATGCCGTAGTTAAACCTATTTTGCAATATGTATGTGTAAGCACTTTCTTGTATTTTTCACATGAGGCGATAAAGTCCGTGAATAAGTTATTGTTATGCTAAGTATATGGTGCGTTTGTATGTAATGAAAAAGTCTTGAGTAATAAATAAATTGCATTGAATAAATGTTTTGTTTATTATTTCTGTAATTACTTACCTACTCGTATTATTAGATTTGGTACGATTATTAAGTACGTACTTACTGGATTCAGTTTCAAACTACTAAATGTCTGGATGTTATAGATAGTCTACATACTAAATCAAGAAAAAGTCGTAGCAAGTGGAAATCTTTTATCTCTGCCTAGTCTCCAACCGGCAACCCCTGTGATAGACAATCGAGAGTCCAACACAACAAACAACAACAACAGGTATAACTATTGAAATAATAAACAATGCACATTATCAAATGCTATGGGTATACGAAAAAGGTATGTACCTACCTACCTACAAAAGTCAGCCTACATTCATACAACTATGGATTATCCACATATATAAAACTAGATCCTAAAAAGTTATGTACTTAAAATGTTGTAGACGTCCTTTTTTATGGTTCAATATTATTAATTTATGCCCTTAATTCTATATTAATTTCAGTATTTTAAGCACAATGAGCAATGATATTTCATTATGAGACATAGATTTATCAAAAACTATAAAAACCGATAAAAATATTATTTATTGGTAAGTATAACGAGAATGTCAACCTCACTGTATAGTTTTAATTTCCGAACGAAAACCGAATTGACATTGACATTTGGCTGGTTCCGGTCTTTTCTCCGTTCCCTTTGCAATCATGGCGGTGAACAATATTTCCAAAAAGCGAAAAGTACGTTTAAATTAATGTAAAATTGCCTAAAATACAATTTGAATTCGATATTCCATTCTCTTAGGAGTGCAGAATTATGACAAGTGATATAATTTGTTGTGTGAAACTTGTGATGTTGGTGGATGTTTTGGACTTTCGTGATCCGTACACAGTTGTTTTTAAGTTATTATTTGTCCATTTAAAGCAGCTGCAATCAAATACGTGTCATAAAGATTCTTGGAGGCATGAAGATGGTTTTTGGTGAGAAAAGTGCGTGACAATAACATAACCTCTTGGTGTAATTTCAGTTCGTCGGTGACGGAGTTTTCAAGGCGGAACTGAATGAGTTCCTTACTCGGGAGCTCGCTGAGGATGGTTACTCGGGCGTGGAGGTGCGCGTCACCCCCACCCGGTCGGAGATCATCATCATGGCGACCAGGACACAGAGCGTGCTCGGCGAGAAGGGTCGTCGCATCCGTGAACTGACATCTGTCGTTCAGAAGAGGTTTAACATCCCTGAGCAGTCGGTGGAGCTGTACGCTGAGAAGGTGGCTACTCGCGGCCTCTGCGCCATTGCTCAGGCTGAATCTTTGAGATACAAACTCATTGGAGGTTGGTATTTATATTACTATGTGTAGAAACACATTATCATTATTATTATATTATATACACATTATTACCAGATGGTAATGATGTGGATAATCGATTATTTTTCATTATCGATAATTCAATTATTTTTAAAGACATGATAGATTAATCATTTAGTCAATTATTATCTTAACCTATGGCCGTCCATTGCTACACATAGGCCTCCCCAAGTGAGCGCGAACCATCCCGGTTGATTCATCATCATCATCATCATCATTAGCCTTAGGACGTCCACTGCTGAACATAGGCCTCCCCCAAAGATTTCCAGATCAACCTGTTGGAAGCAACCTGTATCCAGCGACTTCCTGCGACCTTTATCAGGTCGTCGGTCCACCTTGTAGGTGGACGTCCTACGCTGCGCTTAATTAATAATATAATAATACATGTTAAAAAATAATCGATTATGATGAATAGTCGATTATCCACATCACTTGTATCTGGATCTGGGTGTTGTGACACCAAAAGTATCATAGTTTCTGTTACCCATGACACAAGTTACACTAAGTGTAGGGTTAGGACTATGAGTGTGACTTGGGAGTATTTATTTATTATTATATTATCTACAAATATATTACTTACTAAACATTCAAACAAATCTAGAACTAGTTACTAACCATTGTATGTTTGCTATCAGTTTTCTTTCTTTCTACCTACCCCTATCTCACCTTACTTTGAGGTCAGCACAACACACATTTTCAATCATGTTGCAGAAAGGATTTTGCTTAATTTTTATGACCGGCTGCCTACCTGACGTCAATACTGCCTTTGTGGGATCTAGTCTTGGGCAAATTAAATAGCTTTGCCTGACTTGGGGATCGAACCATATATGCTGCCATTAGATCAAGGTGGCGACACATATGTTGCCTATCACTGTTTTCTATAATTATTTTAAAAATATATTATAATTATCAATCTGCTGTTGAAATATGTTATTGGATGTCGATCAGATAATGAATTATGGCTTAACCTGTTGGAGCCAGCATAATACATGTTACATTAACGTCTCGGTTCGCCTAGCCGCCCATCCCTATTTAAATAGCATCTCCTTATTGAAATATTTATGTGCTTATTATATCTGAAACTTATTTTTTGTTTATTTTCCCAGAAATGTTTACAAACACTTTCAAATATCTTGTTTATCTAATGTACATAGTACATGTAAAACTAGTTTGTCACTTTTTACATTGCTTAACATTGTTTGAAAATGAAAAACACTTAAATATTTTTATAGGAAATGGCAATGTTAAAAAAATTTAAAAGTAACAAATGCTGTAATGAATCTTACAAGCAGCTAATGGACGAACAATTTATTCTTGATATTTGAAAAATATTGTGGTGTTTCTGCATTACACTATGCAATACTTTATATTAGTCCTCATGATGGTAATTTAATTGATGTTTCCCACAAACCTGACACAGCAATGTGTGTTGTTGGTGTTTTTCATTGTGGGTACAACAACTACCTCTACTAACAATAAGTGCATGCATCCTGTGAAGCTTACACACTGTTAACCAGGTTACAATACTAAGGGCGACTTGCAGCGCTATTGCTAATATAGAGTTACACCTTATCTTGATTTATCCTACAGCTCATGCCTATCTTTAAATCAAGATTTGGAATAGAGGTTTATCGCGAAGCTGCAACTGGCACTAAATCAGGATTTAGGATAAATAGAGATTTATTGCAGAGCTGCAAGTGGCCCTACATCATTGATTTTTAATCATACTTTGCTGCTATATCACTTCTGTGCTCCTAATATGTCATTACTAATATAGTTCTCACTTCTCAAAAATGAGAATAGTTGTACTTTTTTCATCATTGATATCCTCATGATCATGAAGCCGTAGGTTTGATCTCTGCACCGAGACGAAATGTTCACTACCCACAAATATTTTATTCCAATCTGGGTGTTGAGACCTGAAAATAGTTCGATAGTCCCTGATACCCTTGACACAAATTCATATCTATGTGTGGGGACAGGGTATTGTGTGTGACTGTTGGGTATTATTTATTATTTCCACATGGGGTGCTGCTTAAAAACGGAAAAATAAAAAATAATTTTGTTGTGCAAACTATCTTAATTGCAATTACTATAAGCATTCAGTGACAAGCCTTAATTCAAATCTTACATAACATAACATAAGCTCACGCCTGTATCCCCGAAGGGGTAGGCAGAGGCGCACTAGCGAACTAGAACACCCACGTTTCGCCGAGCTTAGTTCCGTCCCAGATGTGATAGAGGGCGAGCCTATCGCCATATCGGGCACAAATTCCAGACTCCGGGCTGATATAGAAAAATCCAATCACTTTGCCAGACCCGGGGATCGAACCCAAGACCTCAGAACCGTAGTCGTACCGAAATACCACCACACCACCGAGGCAGTTCAAATCTTAACATAATGTTAAAGCCTATACTAATATTCAGGTCTGGCTGTCCGTCGTGCATGCTATGGTGTGCTGAGGTTCATCATGGAGTCTGGAGCGCGAGGATGCGAGGTGGTGGTCTCCGGCAAGCTGCGAGGACAGAGAGCCAAGTCCATGAAGTTTGTTGACGGACTCATGATCCACTCCGGTGACCCATGCAATGACTACGTCAACACTGCGACCAGGCATGTGCTGCTTAGGCAAGGAGTGCTCGGCATTAAGGTAAGGAACATTTATTTAGTTACTATCACAAATGTATGAATGGTTAATGCAAGACTAAATTGCAGACTGCAAAAAAATAATTAAATTGACCCACAAATATTTTTGACAGGTAAACCTTTGATATAAAGGTTTTTGTGCAATCGTTTTTAGTTGAGTTTGTCAATGCCTAGTTTGAAAAACATAATTGCTATAATATAAAAATTATGTTTAGTAATATTATTTTCAACTATGAACTGTCCTGTTATTGTTAGAACATAGTTACAATTAATTTTAATAAAATTTGAAAAATATAAATATTGAGGTGATTAAAGGAGCCCATGCCCTGCAAAAAGTAATAATTTTTTGATAATATAATTAAAATATTCAAGTGCAAAAATTGCCTATTATAACTCTTGACATGATTTGACTCATCCACTATTCAGGGATTGCAAATCACTATGACTTGTGATCTAATTATATGTGGTATAATAACTGACTTGTTTATTGGAAGGTCTGTCACATACAGGCTTTTGTACGGTGCAAGTCAAACAAATACTCTTCCTTAAACTTAACCTTAAATCTACCCTTAGACAGTTTTTTGGAATTAGGTGATGTGGGGTTTGAATACCAAAGCTAGTCAAGGCGTTTGTATATTATGAAAGCAGCATGAAACACTAATTTGATTAGATTAATGTGAATTGTATAGAAAATTACGTGTTGTCGTTTTGTTACACCTGTTCATATCCTACTCCAATGTAGAGTCGGCGTAATCCACCTTGGGGAATCCATTTCTGCACAAAATATATTAAAATAATCACTATGCCTGACCTGGGAGTCAAACTCGCGACCGCCCGATTCATAGCCCACACATGCTGCTAGACTAACGAGGCGATAATGTATTACTGTTATGTTAATCTATATTCTGTCAAACAGGTCAAAATCATGTTGCCATGGGACCAACAAGGCAAGAACGGCCCGAAGAAGCCTCAGCCGGACCACATCCTGGTGACGGAGCCGAAGGACGAGCCCGTCCCGCTCGAGCCCACGAGCGACATCCGCTCGCTCGCGCCCGCGCCGCTGCCGCAGCCCGTCGCCGCCGTCGCATAGATCTTAAGACTAATATAAAAATGTTGAAAAACAACATGCCTTTTCTTTCACTTCCGAGTGCCTCACAGAGGTTGACGTCAGGCAAGCTGCCGGTCGTAGAAACTAAAGCCGAATCCTTTCTGCAACAATGTAAAAAAAAGGTGTTGCGACTATTGCGTATATTACTGATACAGTAAGGGCGACTTGCACTTGTAACGAATTACATGTCCTTCATATATTTCTATTTCAAATTAACTTGAGGTTAGGACTAACTGTAGGTTAGTAATAGTGCAAGTCGCCCTTAGTAGATAAAATCAAAGCTACATAACACTAAAAAAATAATATTAAATGCTGTATACGTGTCCACTCGCAACAAAGCAGTCTTATGCTACCCGGGTACTCACCAACCGAACAAATGTTCGCGAATCTGTCCGTTTCATTGATGACTCGCACACACACTATAGCCGTCCTACTCGCACACTATAGCCGTCCTACTCGCACACTAGCCGTCCTACTCGCACACTATAGCCGTCCTACTCGCACACTATAGCCGTCCTACTCGCACACTATAGCCGTCCTACTCGCACACTATAGCCGTCCTACTCGCACACTATAGCCGTCCTACTCGCACACTATAGCCGTCCTACTCGCACACTATAGCCGTCCTACTCGCACACTATAGCCGTCCTACTCGCACACTATAGCCGTCCTACTCGCACACTATAGCCGTCCTACTCGCACACTATAGCCGTCCTACTCGCACACTATAGCCGTCCTACTCGCACACTATAGCCGTCCTACTCGCACACTATAGCCGTCCTACTCGCACACTATAGATGTCGCCTACACTAAATAAACTCTGTTTTTCTTGTTCAGTGAGGCACACGTCGTGCATAAACGATGAACAAATACTGAATTATCAACATAATGTAAAACAAATAAAAACAACATTATTTTACCAACATTTTATTCAAAAACCTGACTACATTCACCCCAAACCAAGTGCATATTATAATAATAGTAATAATACAAACAAAACCTTCGGAGAATCGACGAGTTACAAAAGAATTTTATAAAAATTGGTGAAGTTTGTTATAAATAAGGTGCTTAAGACTATAATATTATCTGCATAATGTACTTTCCCTTCCTCATTTACCACATCATATACTAACGGAATGCTCCAAACACTTGAGTGTAATGTTGTGACAGAGGTTAGGTGTGAATTCCGATTAAACTAATTAGTAAATTGAACTAAAACATTACCTATTTACCTCGGAACAATACATGCTTACCAGTCTAACTTAAAAATATTTATACTTAATCTTTTTAAATATAAATTGGACCAAACTTGCCTGCTCCATAGTCACATTAATCGTACATCGATTATCACGATAGAATAAAATAACATAACAAAATTAAAATACATTATCCATTCCTGAATAATTTTGTAACGTGGTTTGAGTTTAATACACATTCAGGTACAAACACAGAATAACTGCATCTCTCATTTGTAAATCATCACGTCATTTCAAACTAAAGTGTAAACTAATGAAGAAACAAAGTTTATACTCGATACCTCAAACATTACAACATTGCAAAAAGAGTTATTATGCATAACTTACTGAAATATAGTGCTGTGACTTGTACATTGAAATTGATCACAAAGGACAAAGAAATTCATGCATTTTTCGAGAACAATTTAAAATCGTGAGTTCTCATGACGATTTAAGCTTACTTTAGTATCTTGTGACAGCATAATTTATCATATAAAAATATATTTTAATACCGCCTGTTCAAAATACAAAGTAGATATATGACAAGTTAAAATAAAGGAATCCTAGTTTGTGTCAAAATGTTCCATTAAACATGATTTAAATTTTAACCACATAATTCATTTAAGCATAAATTGATCGCACAGCTTCGTCAAAATACTTTTGATGTCAATATATCCGCCAACGAAATTAGTTTATCAGTGCCAAAAACACAGATCGTCGAACCAATAAAGTTCACATTATTAAGTAATTAAATATAATTTATATTAACTTCCTTAAAACAATCTTCATGAGAACTCTTTGCGTATATATTTCTAGTTGTAAATAACTTGGCGCCTTCATTATTCAGTTATTATTTGAAATACGCATGCATACGTAAGATATAAGAGGAAAACATTTTTTCAAACGATGTTTGAAGTATTTTTTTTTGCAAATAGATATACTAAGGCGCCAACGTAACTGCGAGAATATAAAATAATGTTAAATACAGAAGGACGGAGGGCGAATGTGAGACGATATGCGGTTTGGTCGCGCCAGTACAACGGATATCACGCGTTAGGCCGTGTACACACTTGCCAACATGAAGTTAACCACTTTTTTGTATCGAATAAGTACTTTTTGGCCACCGTTACTTTTAAGACGAACGGTTGATAAATTTTAATGAATTATGCGCAACATTAGTACCTAATCAAATTGTAAAAAGGGTCACAGCTACAATATGGGACAAATCACACTGCTGCTTTTTTATATTAATTTGAGCCCAGTTTATATTTTGATCGATATTTTGTTTGTAAGTATATACACGGCTATATTAAATATGTCGGAATCAGTCGGCATGTCGACTGTTGTAGAAAAATGTTGTTCTTAAACATCCACGACTCATTCACTCGTTCGGGCGTTATCTGCAAAATAAAATTACGGTCATTAAAACACACCTAATACTCATTCTAAACATTTTTTACTTCCGGATATTCGGAACATCACTAGTTAAGGTACACATGAATAAGGCCTACTTGAACCATTATTACTAACCTACAGTTTATCCTAAGCTCATTCTAACATTGAAAAAGATATATATGAATTCCTAACTTGAGGTTAGGACTAACTGTAGGTTAGTAATAGTGGTGCAAGACGGCCTAAGTGATTGATTAATTATTTAATGGTATGGCATACATTGTGTAGATTAGACTTCGAATAAGATAGACGAATAGACTTCGTTGAGTTATAGCACTGTCTCGTTTGGATAGTTGTATTAAAACGAAAAGTCAATTACTATCAATTGAGGCGTCCGTACCGCGCAAGTTGCACTTTAGACTGACTTGGTCGCAGTGTGGACGCACCTTACGTTCATTATCCGCGACCAATGACGTGCCACCTCAGATTTCCGTACTAGCTCGATTCGGCGAATAGAGTATACAAGGTTAGTCGGAAAGGGTGTCGAAGGCCGTGGCCAACATAATATATTGCTGGTATATATTTCTACCGTAGGTGCCACATCTCAATAATGATACATTTATGTTTTCATACTAAAAGAAATGGTTTGTATTTTAAAAAAACACACAACCCCATGTCACGATTGCGAAGAGGTGAAACACGCGCCGCATCACCTCTTTAGAATATAAGTGTTCCGTGCGTTTTGCCCGCCTTATTTTTTTAATTAATTCGAAATAACCATTACACATTAAACTTCGAAACAATTATTGAAAAAAAAACATCTTTTCGTAAAGAAATACAGTTCAATCACCTCAATCGTACAATTGAGTAGGTAAAGGCGGCATTATGTCAAAGCGCGCGTCCCGACGCGACGCGCTTTATCGGGTTCATGACCTACATCGGCAGCGCGGCGTCACTTTGACATCGCTGGCCACGTGTTTCGTGACCTTAAATACGAAACAGCTGATCTTATAGTTGTGTATGCGATTTTTTTTACAAAATGTTTAAATGACATCTATGAAAGTATTAGGTATGGTATGGTATGTATTAGGTATGGGGGGCGCGGGGGGGCCGGGCCGCGCGGCGACTCGCTCGGTACAGTACACAGTACATACTCACTGCTGCACGTGTTCCGCGGGCGGCGCCATGCGGCACACTACTCCCACGGCGGCGGTGAGGGGGCGCGGGGGGGCCGGGCCGCGCGGCGACTCGCTCGGTACAGTACACAGTACATACTCACTGCTGCACGTGTTCCGCGGGCGGCGCCATGCGGCACACTACTCCCACGGCGGCGGTGAGGGCGCGCGCGAGGGGCGCGGGGAGGCCGGGCCGCGCGGCGACTCGCTCGGTGGCGACGCGCAGCTCGCGGAACGTGTTGCGCGTGTAGGGGTTGCGGCGCGACGCGTAGCGCCACGTCACGAAGTAGTAGTACACGAACGGCGTCATCAGACCGCAGTACCCGCTGAAAGGGGACACCACAAATAAATATACGACTGACGCGAGAAACACAACAAACGTGATACTTCATCATCGTCATCCACAATATTTTATTTATGTTGAAATATCAATTTCAACATCATCCACAGGACGTCCATTGCTGGACATAGGCCCCACCCAATGATTCTAATTTTAATTCTTTTTCAAACCTTACTCATTCTTTATTCTATAACACAGCCAGAACACACACAAATATTAATCTTACCAGCTTTGATTTAAATCTAAAAATAAGCAAACAACCCACAAAAAACAATTAAACTCTGAAGCTTGTAACTCACGTGAGCGCCAGCACGGCTACAAGCGGGAAGATGAGTATCTCAGCGAGTGCGGCGACGCGCAGGATGTTGCGCGACTGGAACTCCACCAGCGAGATGAGCAGCCGCGCCACCCACATAGAGTTCTGACCCAGGGTCTAAACACGCAGATTATTACAAATATTTATAGTAGATACTAACAAACAGCAGGTGGATCACCTCGTCTGATAGTGATGTCCACTGGCCTTAGACACCCACGATACTAAAATAATCATGGGTGTGCTACTAACCGTATTAAAAAGGTACGGGAAGGATTCGGACCACCGAAAACCACCACAGAACGAAACGTAAGAACAGAATTATTTTTTGACAAAAGTAGGAATCGTCAGCTTGACGTCAGGCGTTTTAACGCTTAACCGTACGATCCCGATCCCACATCACTTAAAATGGAAATGATTATGTAGACAATCTTGCCCATAGCACGAATAGGCCTTCTTGACCAATTTCGCCTCTATCAAATAACAGATGTTAGATAACAACTATATAGGTTATAGCTACTGCGTTACGTACAGTAAGATACCCAGGATCATAAGTATCCCGTCCTTCTCATTGTGTTTTAAAATAGCTAACGCAGCCATTTTTTAATATTATGGTTGCTCATGTGGTGGATCACTTACCATCATGTGATTTAAAGGCTCTTTTACCAGTCTTCAAAAATCTAGTTCACCACAATAGCCCCTACCTCCCGCAAGTATAATACGACAGCAATAAATCTTTCCCCGCGAGAAAAATATAATTTAGTATTTAACAAGAGAAGAATACACACAATAGACGCAAGATAAATCAAGATCATTACAAACAGGATAATTATTTCATTGCTTCACTACGGGCCAACGTTCATAATAACTAGAGGTATATAAAATGTATATCAAACATCTCGCAATAACAACGTTTATTAATGTGTAAATTACCACCATTAATAACAGTGCAGAATATTGTAATCAGATATCTGCCACACCAATGAATAAATATTGTTATATTTTTTATAACAATATATTGAGGGGAAAAACAGAACACAACCTACTAGATACGCGAGTTTTAAATCTTAGAAGTACATTAATAGATTCGAAACAATACAAAGTAATAATAACAAAATACTTCAACATAGTAAACATCCTATTGAGAATCTTAGCTGTAATACCGGAATCGATATTTAAACTAATAACAATTTTATTTAATAAACTTAATGTATGTATTGCTTGTAAACAGTATTTGGATTGTTATTGAGCAGTTTTGTTATTTATTTGATAAAAAAGGCTTAACCAAGTCGATAAAAATGCCCATCCAATACGAATTGGAATGCATAATATATGTATCTACACCTTAGTTGGCACTACATTGAGTTGTTATTCATTCATGTTTAAAAATAAATTATATCCTGATTGTTCGACTCAACAACGCCTAACCTAAATAATTAATTAAAAAAATGCTTTATGTACTTCTTTTCCATATAATACTTAAACTGTGTCATCCGTTCGCGCAATTCTCTTAAAAAAGGTTACAAAGTTTTCACTCCACGTATTCATATATAGATACCCATTATTATTCCATCACTAGACGAGGTGAACGTTTTTTTTTATAGCAGAGTCTGGTAAACGAGAGCAGATGGGTCACCTGATGGTGAGTAATCTCAACCGCCCATAGACACCCAAGACCCAAAAAGAACCATGGGTGCGTTGCCAACCTAAAAAGAGGGAAATAGGGATTGGGAATTAGGGAATGGGGAAATTGAGCGAACGGAAATCTCACTCACCGAACGAAACGCGAGAGCGAGCTGCCACTTTACGTCGGTTTTCTGTGAGACAGTGGTATCAAACTGGTCAATCCGGCCCATTAGTGCAACAAACTGTCTACAGTGTGACTCTACCACTCAAAGAAACGATAAAAATATAAAGTATACTTACATCAAGTATCGTGAGGGAGTACGAGGCTGCGTGGAGCATGGCGAACAGGAAAATAGGCACCAAAATCACTGATATCTTATATAAGGATAATTATATAAAAACATACGTCACATTAGGGAACGTACCCATATTACGTGACCCATGTTTTACCATTTTTATACAACTCCCCCCCTTAATGATCACCCGTAGTATATGAATATGGTTTTAAGTTTTTTGTCAAAGAAAAGTTAAAAAACTAAATATTATGATGTGTTGCCAGTTGCCACCTGTGACTTTAAAAAGTGCTAAACGCTGCGTGCCATATTTGAATGTAGCTCGAAAAAGCATGAGATCCCTAGAGGATATTGACTACGTGACGAAAACCTTTTTAACAACCTTTTAAGACGAAAAATTTTAAAACTATACTAAAAACTTATGTAGCTGAAAACATTTATAAATAAAATAAATTAATAAAAAAACAATTGCTCTGTGACACTTTACTCTACCTGCATTTTTTGTTTTTTGGGTCATTGAATTAACTTACATTGTAATACAAATACAAATTTATTAGGGAGATCGATATACCATTTCTTTGTTTTAATATATAACTTTTGTGTTACTCATATAAAGTGGACTGTAATGTTCTTTGAGTAATAAAGTTCTTTAAACCGAACCTAAGACCCCGTCCCCACCCCTGTGACCAAGCGATCACGTAATATGGGTACGTTCCCTGACTACAGTGAACAATAAAATCTTGGCGCCATTTTCGTACCACAAATGTGGCCAAATATATAGAAAATTTTCAGTTCTCATTATATTTGGTATGATTGAGAGTATAACAAAGGTTTAATTAAAATGTGGGCAGTTACATATTTGGTTACTTGTATTACATAATTGGGGATTGTGCTACACGTGAGCCGCAGATCGCTATTCCGTTGAGTGTTACACCAGAAATGCTGAATGTTGGTACTTTACTTTCACTTTAGATCTCTTGACAAACATGATGGTTTTAAAGCGAAATTAGCAAAGTTGAAACTTTCACCTATTTTGTACTGATTCTAAATGAAATATGTAGATTGAATCACACTAGCGTAAAATGGTAGGTAAAGGTAATGTTTTGAACTTCCTTGTATGATGTAATGTAAGTACTTTACGCGATGATATTCCCGCCAAAAGTGGAATATAATATTCTATTGCATGCAATGAGAATGATCGCAAAGGTGACTACAGAATACTATATATTGATAATTCATTTTAGCATCTTCGTGTCTTGTCTTGACCAATTATTTTAGATATTTTATCAAATCTCCGTTATAATCACATCGCTTCAGAGGCGTAGCGTGGACTAATATAGAAGTAGGAAGGTCGCATCAGCGAGGCCCCCTTTTTTCCATTCCCAAGATCTACCCAATAAGAGGGGCGCTGCGAGACCCCAACAAACACGATTTGAAAGTGATGTTTTTTTTATCAAATTAATTAGTCATCTGTGATAGTCGGGAGGAATCGCATTTAAAGGGGCTTTGCGAGGCCCCTTTAAGTGCGAGACCTTGGGCGAGGGCCCACTTCGCCTACGCCTAGCTACGCCACTGCATCCCTACGACATCCATACACATATTACACATACATACTACGTCATCAATGAAAATAACAATCTAATCTTTAACTAAAAAACTACAAACCAAACTGGTTTCAATACCTATTTCTAAATAACTTTATAAAACCCTATTTACCTACAGAGTAAACATTGCATTTTTAGTGCAATTTATAATTTTACGATGTGTCCCATATTTATTTGTTAATTATATTTCTACCACAACTTCAATTTGATTGTGATAGCCTACTAGGAGCGCCCTGCACCACTATTACTAACCTACAGTTAGTCTTAACCTCAAGTTAAATTGAAATAATCACAAGAAAATGATCATCATGAATGAAATGATGATTGAAATGATCGTGACCAAATTTATATGAGACCACCCTTGAAAGAAGCTCTATCGAACACAATAAGAGTTTTGAAGATCGGTCCACATTCGGCGGAGATATCGCGTAACATACATTAACCGTTTTGGCAGTCGGTCAAAATAATATATGAATAACATGTAATTAATTACATTATTTTTTCCATTGAACTTGAGGTTAGGACTAACTGGGAGTTAGTAATAGTAGTGCATAGTATGGCCCTAAGAATGGGAAACTGAGGTCATGAGTTCAATTTGAGTATTCGCAAAATCACGCATAATTGAATCAGGATTAAATTTTATACGACTCCATCATCTTATCGGATGGGAATAAATTGGGCGAACCGTATGCAATAATGCAGCTCTGCCCATCACTAAGCCGCGAACAGTCCGTCATTAAGCAGTGATTATGTATACAAAGTGTGTACGACCTCATAAGCTAGCGTTCAAGGTGATAGTACACTGTCAGTAAACAAAACAAGTAAAAATAATATTATGTAAAATAACCTGCAGTGTATACTGTCCTACTTTTGGATACGGGTCCCTTGTATAAAAGGGGTTAGACCTTAGTCCTTCACGCTATAATGCGTGTTGGTTCTTTTGGATTTCTTATGAAGAAATCTCAAATGTTTTCCTTAGACTTCATTTTGAATTTCTTATGAAGAAATCTCAAATGTTTTTGCCGTTAAAGCAAACGATAATTTGACAGCCTCCGTGGTGCAGTGAGCGAGTAGCCGTTTGTGAAGCTAGGGGCCGCGGGTTCGATTCCCGCGCTGAGACAAATGTTTGTGTGTGTTGTTTAGAGTCTCGATGTTGTGAGACCGAAAGTCTTTCATAGTCTCTGACACCCACGATACAGGTTATACCTAGTGTGGGGTCAGGACTAGGTGTGTGACTGTTGGGTGTATTTATTATAATTTATAAGGGACATACACAGTAGATCAGTCCATTTTAGAACCAGTGATTTCTCGCAGTCCGTACCACTTCTAACTGAGCTATCGCTCGTCGTAGTGAGCTGTCTATTAATTTTAATTGAACACAATAAATCGATAAATGTGGACTGACCGATTGCAATGGCCATGCATACAAAGTTTCTAGATAACAATTTTAAAATAGCATAATATATCCCAGATCGACATGTTGGGGGAGGCCTATGTTCAGCAGTGGACGTCCTATGGCTGATGATGATGATGATGATAATATATCCCACCCACACGTCCAACACTGTATTTCGTGTATTTATGATCAAGTGACACGAATTTTACGATACCCAGCCATAAAGCTCAGCCAGTCTCTGGTAATGCAAAACTGTCTTTAACCCGCCACGAATTTAATCAAACGTGGGGAGGAATAATAGACATAAATCGCAGGGGTAGATAGAGATGTGTCTATAGCAACCACAGTTCGTCTGGTAACTCTGGTAGCTAAACTTTTTGCCACCGCGATCCATAATCGACAAAAAAAAAATTTATAAATCCTTCGCGACCCCTCTAACACTATTGTAACGCATACGTAGCTAGTGTTGTGGACAGACGTCTTCACGACCCACGCACGGCGGGGCAAAAGGCCAAAAAGGTGTATGACCCGCCCTCCGTGGGCGAGCCCGACACAGTTTGAAGTTATCATAAAAACAGATCAAAAAAACGTAATCACGCGCGACTTACGTGTGACTTTTTTTTATTGAATGGGCAATTTCATAAAGGACATATCTGTAAAAATTCAAAGTGTTCAGGGGGGTTACCACCACCTCTTATAGCAGTATTATTATAGTCTTACTACGTTTTTTTGTACGGGAATCGGTACAAGTAAGATTATAATAATATTGCTATAAGAGGTGGTGGTAACCCTTCAGTTAACGAAAAAACTGGTTATTTTTATAGAGTAGCGTTCAATTCATAAAACGAATTCCTAAATTACAATGTAGGTACAATTAGCAATCCAGAATTACAAGATTTTTTGATGTTAACCGCTTATATATAATATATTTAATTATCAATATATTATATAAGTATATAATGTATTGATTTCTTAAGTTTACGTGAATATTATACATTGAAATAAAACTATTCTTACGGATTCTATCACGATTAGGTTTTAATTATTATTCCCGACGTTTCGAAGGCTTTGCAGTCTTCGTTGTCACGGGTCAGACTGAGGTGTCATTTGTCCAAAAAAGGTTAGAGTTACAATATCTACCATCATTAAAAAATTATACAAAATCAAAAAAGGTTAATTATTTGTGTTCCGATTTATGCAGTACGAGCTCACGGTGTCTTGAAATAATAATTAAAACCTAATCGTGATAGAATCCGTAAGAATAGTTTTATTTCAATATATAATGTATATTTCCAGATGTGCCCATTTTGAAATAGCCCATTCAATTGAAAACTAAATAACATATCCTAAAAGGAAACCGAAGTGATTTCTTTTGAAACACATTTTGTTATTTGTACGACTAGGGATTTCAAACCATTACTATTTCTTTACATGCCTCTAGATAAGCTACCACTATAAAAACGAGGCAAAAAATATTGTGAACAATTTTTTCGATCAACGTCACGTTATATAGGAATTAGCGTCCTCTCGTCCATAGTTCAAGGAGCTGTAGTCAAAATACGTCAAGCATCACAAAAACACCTCTAAACTTTAATGAGATTCATATCTTAAGGTTACTGGTAAACGGCAACTGTTTTTCTCACGTTTTATATAACAAACCGTGATAAAAAAATTAAAAAAACTTTAGCTTTATTTTCGTGCATATGAAGTTATTTATAAAATATATTTTTATAGATACAATCAAGGACTAGAAAAAACTTCTTAGATATTATTCAATAGCTATTTTTATTATTCTTCAATATGAAGATTTATTATTTTCCACAGACTTCAAAAATGGAGGTCCTCAATTCGTCGGTATTTTCGACCGACTTCCAAAAAGGAGAAGGTCCTCAATTCGTCTGTATTTTTATGTATGTTACGCGATATCTTCGCCAAATGTGGACCAATTTTGTCGACAGTCGTTCCATATGATTGGTCACGATCGGATACATTTTGAAGTGGGTCCGTTAATTAATATATTCTATTAAGTCATACTCTGTGCTGAGTTGACGGTTATAGAATGCGAGGCCGCGGGTTCGATTCCCGCACCATCCTAGAAAAACAATGATTTACAAATGTTTCGGTGGGCCGCTCCGCGAAAAAAACGTCATTACCGTCGTTAAGTATAGGCAATGGTAATGACTCATATGACCACGGTAAAGACAAACCCTTAATAGAATTATAATTAATAATTGTTATCTATGTATACTTTATCATTCTCATAGATTATTAATACTTAAACGTGTCTCATGTGTTGTACGTTCATGCCATGCTATGCAGAGGATAGCACAGGTGATGTCTGAAGTTATATACATAGATAACAATTATTAATTATAATACTATTAAGGGTTTTTCATTACCGTGGTCACATGAGTCATTACCATTACGATGGTAATGACTTTTTTTCTCGGAAACGCCCACGTACGAATGTTGTGACACCGTGCGTCTCTCATAGTTCTTACCCACGACACAAATCTTGTATTTCAGTGTGATTAATTCATCAGGATTCAGGACATGTCTATATGTACATCAAAGCGAAAACATTTAAATTCTGTAACACAATTTTTAAAAAGGATACGTAAGTTAGGCGCCACATTCATGAATATGAGCGAGTAGAAGAGGTAATGCGCGCTGTCTTCGAGGAAGAACCTGGCGAGGAACTCCCTCGACAGCGAGATCTCGTTGGCGGGGATACGCTGATGCAGCCGCAGGGCTGACGTCGCCGCGTTCGCTAGCAACGCCTTGTGGAATGCTGACACTGGGCTATGGACAAAACCAATCCGTTTACACGAGGCAAGCATCATTTGACAGCCTCCGTGGCGAAGTGGAAGAGTAGCCAGCTGTGAAGCGAGAGACCGCAGGTTCGATTCCCTCACCGTAAGGTAACTCAAGGTTTATGTGGGCCACAGATATTTGTTTCGGGTATAGGTGTTGTGAGACCGTAAGTCCAGTCTCGGATATATCGTATTACGCTGCCGGACCTGGGAATCGAACCCAGAACGCCGGACAACAGCCCATGTACGCTTAACATTATTTAAAAAGTGTTTTACGCCATCCTCACACTGAGGTGGGAATAAGGGCAGATTGAAAGAAATATTTATAAGTACGGTGGTCCACATCCAGCTGGGTAAAAAAATCTGGTAAAGAAGTAACTCTTTACATAGATAGGTATCGGCAATCTTTAGCCAGTATAATTGTTTTTGAAACATTTTATATAATTATATATAGCACATATCTTTGTTTCTGTCACCTTAATGTGGGGTCGGCGCAACACTTTTTCAAGCAGGTTGTAGAAAGGATTTGGCTTAGTTTTTACGACTGGGTCCAGTCCCGGGCAAATTAAATTTGAAAATTTGCTTAGCCGGACCTGGGTATCGAACCCAGGACCTCCCGGTCCACAGTCCATACATACTGCCACTAGACCAAAGAGGCGGCTTGTAACACATATAAGCATATATAAGCATATATAATTATGAACGAAGTTCTTTATATCTTGTTACTAGTCTCGGTTCTCGAGCTTGACATTTGACACTACAATATAATTATAGCTTTTACATAACAATCAATGTGGTTGATGTGGTATCGTAATATGCGCAACATAAGCTTAGGCATATGTTCCCCATAGGGGTAGGCAGAAGCGCAACCAGTGTGCCAATGTTTCATCAAGATTATTTCAGTCACTTCCTGTAATAGAAGGCGAGTCTTTCACCATATCGAGCATAGATTCTAGCCTTGGCCATGCCTGGTATGAAAAACACACAAAAGTGATTCCTCGACCTGGGATTTGAACCAACGACTTGACGATAGTTATGCACTAGAGACTGGAGTAAGATCAATGAGGCACTAGAGTGGTACATGAATACTATTTTTTATTTTACTAGCACATAAAGAACCACGACTGAAAACTGCCTCGGTGGCATAGTTGTATTACGGGACGACTACTGTCATGAGGTCTCGGGTTCGATCCCCGGGTCTGGCAAAGTGATATTGAGTTTTCAATATCAGCCCGGATTCTGGACTTTGTGCCCGAAATGGCGATAGGCTCGCCCTTATCACATCTGGGACGTAAATGAGCGCGACGAAATGTGGATGTTCTAGTTTGCTAGTTCTCTGCCTATTCCTTCGGGGATACAGGCGTCAGTCTACGTATGTATAAAGAACCAACGCGATATTCAAACTTCTAAAATGGAAAACTGTTGTGAAATATATTCTAAACTCTCCAGTTAAACACATTGAGATCAGTCATTGAATGTAATGTTCATTTCAGAGCGTTGCCACATCGTATAGTATACATTTTACTATTACTCGGTTTCTCTCAGTTTATTTAGGAAATCATTGTAGACTCTCGCTTAACTCATAAGCTCACACTTGCATGCCCGAAGGAGTAGGCATAGGCGCACTAGCCAAATAGTACACCCACATTTCGCCGAGCTTAGTTCCGTCCCAGATATGATAGGGGGCTATCGTCATATCGGGTACAAATTCTAGATTCCGGGCTGATATGGAAAAATCCAATATCACTTTGTCCGACTCGGGGATCGAACCCGAGACCTCATGACGGTTGTCGTACCGAAATACAACCACGCCACCAAGGCAGTCGATTAATATATCTATGTTTATGTTGGAATCATTGTGTTCCTACAATCATGTTCCTATTACGCCCAAATGGTCAAACGCTCCTCAACTTTAACGGCCTCTTACATTGAATTTCGCCATACAATTTTGACAGATAAGGCGTCCTTAAACAACATAAGGCGACCGTAAGTGTATGAACATTCGGCGGTTAGACATGTGTAATCGTATGTGTCATCAAAGTGATTAGAATCTACTTTCGTTAGATATATTTATGTATTCCGATGAGTCACGAAAAATCGATGTGAAGTGACTTTTTCTATAGTTCAAAATTCTAGTCATTGTCTGCAACTAACTCATTGTATGGGTACTTGAATATGTTTGATTTTATACAGATTTTTATATACAATAGCAAATAAAACAAAAAGAAAGCCCTCTGTAAAAACTGCATCGAAATTGATTGAAAAATGAGGCAGTAATTCATGTTTTAAATTCTGGAGTGGAGGTCTTGCTATCTCTTCCTAACGCACGTACCGTTATGGCGGTGACGTGATTATGCTGATACTTCTCTTTCCCGCAGTTTAAACGTTACACAAAACTTCATTTTTTTGTGTATATATCAAAATTTCTTCCTGTTCTATATTTTAGACGACGTAAATTTCGTATAAAATTATTTTTTTTTAAATTAGTCATGTACCCAATTTATTGGCTTAGTATTTTATTTTTGTCGCGGGGAAAAGTCTTTTACCACTGCCGCCACGTCGGGGGGGAGATCTGACGGTTATGACGGAGTCGCCGGTCTTACGGTCCAGCGCCATAATGCCCAGGAAAGATGAAAACATTCGAGCGACGCGACACGAGGCGACACTGGAGCGAGTCCCTAACACTACACCAGCAATACCAACTATAACCCCGTGGTGGCCCTCTTCGGCGTATTAGGGACGGCCCCGGGTTTCCTTAGGCGAGAAGCGCCTAGGCTTCAGCCGTAACCGCCCCTGCGCGGTACCGCCTTGTGGCCCGTATCAAATAGCCAGAAAGCCGAAATGAACTCAGATAAATTTGGGTATTATATGCCCTTACATATAAAAACATTTTAGCTGTGCAAATGGTTAAGAATAGTCTGTCAATTTTTTTTCTTGTGCCACATTGTTTAAAAATAACCATTTGCTCAGCTAAGAAGTTGAATAATTGTTACCTAATTATATTTATATTTTCTTGGTTTAATGATGTTATAGTAAAATTGATTTCTTGTAAGTACGTACCGGATGTAATATGATGTTACTCACTTGGCAGCGTTGTTGTAAATGTTGTACATACCTTCAATAGGCATGTGCATCAGAACAGTTTATTATTGTTATGATTCTTTTAGTAATTAGTTTAATGCATGTGCTACTGGTGTGTCTATTCAAATAAATAAATAAATAAAGATGTTGTTATAAGTAAGGCCCATAGTTTACTAGTTCTCAGGCAGAGCCCCTTCGGGGATACAGGTGTGAACCTAGGTATGTGGTAATTATGGTAATATAATATAGTTGTTGCTTAAATATGTATTTATAATTTATATGCTATGATTCGACTTGTTGGAAGCGGCCTGTATCCAGCAATTTCCTGTGACCTTTATCAGGTTGATCTGGAAATCTTTGAGGGATGCCTATGTCCAGCAGTGGATGTCCCGTAGCTGATGATGCTATGATTACTAGTTACATCTTGAATTGAATATAATGTTACTTATTCGGCCTCCATTTGTGTGACCCACAGATATTTGTTTCATAGATACAGATTCAGAGTAGACGGCTCACTGGAGTTACGCTCTTCTAATCTATATTAACAAACAACCCATCTGCTAAAAGTGTAGTATACTGATTGCAGATAAAACTAATATAAAAAAATAGATACAGATTCAACCTAGTGTGGGGCCAGGACTATTTGTGTGGCTGTTAGGTGTATTTATCGTGTTGTTGAACTTACTTGTTGAATATAGGCAAGACGTATCCTATGGTAAACAATACTGTGAGAACACGGATGGCCCATAGCGCCACATCCACTTTGTTAGCCACCACATGTGCTTTCAAAGCTGGGATGCCCTTTGGCGGGCCTGTATCTCCAGCTTGTGGGTTTTGGTCTGCCATTTTCTGTAAAAAAAAAAAGAAATATAAATACATAATATAGCATACATACAATATTACAGAGAACTTAAAAATCACTAAGGCTGAGATCTATATAGCGACCATCGACTTAGTCTAAGTCAATGAAACTTACTCAGTGAGGATTAGAAATTTTAGAATCAAACTTCAACTTAGTCAGAGACAATTTTTACAAGAAAAACAGACTGTAGATCTCAGCCTAAGATTTTATAAGCAAACCATTTTTCTATAATTCCAAAGGCAATCAGAAATAATGATAACAAAATGTTTTTAGAAAGATAATAACACCACAACAATAGCATATTATTCTAGTCTGTATGTGCTTAAATCTATTTTAAACTAAGTATCTGGCCTCATAGGTCTGTGAACCAAGAGGTTACAGCCATTGTATCATTTAATGAGAAATCACCATCTTAATAGGTAATATCTTGTTACCCTAAGTACCTGAACCTTGTGATTAATGTGGGTACATTCCAAATATTCCCTTTACTAGAACTTACCAATTATATCAAATACACTACATAAAAATATCTAGACATAGAGCTACATAACACTAGGCTGTTACCAACATAAAAATTAAAGTAATGAAACTCTTATCAGATAACAAACTGATAATTCCCTTTGGAACTAATCCACCCGAGGCTTGTAACATACAAATGTAACTTAAAACAGTTACACTGCACAGTTAAAATAGCGGTAGAAAGTGCAATAAGATCTCTTAAAAACCCACTAAGTAGATCAGTAGGCCATGGTTATAATTTTGACAAAGATAATTAAAAGTTCCATAAAAGAAGTTCTTATTCACATATTTATAGTACGAAATTCTATGTAAATACGAGTGAAGAGTACGTTTCAAGGACGTCAATACTTGTTAGACAAGTTTTTAAGGCCAATTATTGACGAAATTAATTTATCAAGTCGGTTGACTTTGGTCACAACTTTTATAGCATAAAATACACAAATGTTGATGGGTTTCATATATTACAAAAGTACTTACTGTTGCAATTAATTAATTACAGCACAATAAATATTGAAATAATAAATTAATTACACAAATTATTCATAAATCACAAAGCAGCAAATCGAACATGCATGATATGCCGAATGACATTTGTGACACGAAAAAACTTGCCAGCCATGCAAACCTAGGGATGTAAAAACCGGTAAGTTGGGTAATATTATATTTTGGGTTATATATTAGATTTTTGACATATCTCGCCAAATGTGTAGAGCCGGCATCTGGTAATGTTTAATGTGTCAATTTGACATTTCACAGCTGATATTTGAGGATATTTCGAAACATGGATTTTATGTTTAACCTAAGAATTTATGAGAGTTTGTTCGTAAATAATTCAATTAAAAATGATGTTTTATAGTAGATTTACGAGCAAAATTAAACATACGTACAGTTTAAAAGAAGTATGTAGAAAGTATAGTGCGATTTCTTCAGTTTTAAAAAAAGTGAATGTTGGTGAGCTAGTTGAAGTAAAGGTAACTAAAAATTTTATGTTAAAAATAAGTATTTATAAACGACTATTAGTATTATACGCATTATATTAACTTCATAGGGTTGGGTGAAGAACTTGAGACTACAAAAAGATCTTATCTTTGCGGATATCAGCGATGGTTCGTGTGCAAACAAACTCCAAATTGTGATACCGAAAACTTTGAAACCAGAAGCTCTGACCTACGGTTCGTCGGTACACATAACCGGTAAACTCACAAAAAGTCCACGAGGCCAGTTAGAACTCACAGCTGAGAAAGTAAATGTTCTTGGAACATGTGTTGTACTTGATGGATATCCTTTTAACCCTAGGACATCACACCCACCAGAGTACACTAGGCAATATCTCCATTTACGATCACGTACAAATTATATATCAGCCATACTCAGGGTCCGTAGTTCTCTCACAAAGCACATAAGTGACTATTTTGCCGCCAACAACTTCTTCAATATTCACACACCAATATTAACATCTAACGACTGTGAGGGAGCCGGGGAAGTTTTTAAAGTTCAGCCAGAAAATGAGGAGACTATTAAGGCTATGATGCAAGAAGGAAGAAACAAAGATACAGTTTACTTTGGTACCAAAACATTCTTAACTGTGTCTGGCCAACTACATTTAGAAGCTATTTGTAGAAGTATGGGCAATGTGTATACATTAGGACCAACATTCCGAGCCGAGAATTCGAGGTCAAGGTTACATCTATCAGAATTCTACATGTTAGAAGCTGAAGTGGCATTTTGTAATACTTTAGAACAATTGCAATCAGTTATTGAAGACTTGTTGAAGTATGTGTTTATTCAAACATGGAATTCAAATGAGGGTGATTTATTTTTAATAGACAAAGAAAATAAAGCCCCATCTTGGTTGAATAAAACATTTGCTACACTGACTTATGATGAAGCTAAAAATGTTTTGCAAAATAAAGGCATGGTGGTGACAGATGATATAAATAAAGAGCAGGAGCTCACTCTAGTAGAACACTGTAAAGCTCCTGTATTTGTCATAAGATGGCCAAAAGATATGAAATCATTTTACATGAAAGAATGTGAAGATGACAACACAAAGGTATAGTTATTCTTCTTCAAATTAAATTAATAATTCTTAAAATTAAAGCCACTATGAGATCACAAATATATTATCTTGATAAAATTATCTACCATCCAGATACTTGCCAGACATAAAAAATGCATTATGATTTAGCACTCGATCTCTATACCAATTAACAATATTTATTTAATATGTATTTAATCCAATATTGCATGTACTAAATTAAAACAGACAAAGGATATTATATTATGTATAATAAATATGTGAAATATGTAATGATACTGAATGTTACAAAAAAGGTGTGCAAGAATCATAGCATGTTTAAATCTGTTGTCTCTGCCTACACTTATGGAAAAAAGGCGTGAGTCTATATATTAGGCCATAAAAATGTTGGATATTCTTGCAGACCTCTGACATGTGTATTTAAAGAAACTATTTATGCCCCCAGGTGGATGCCCTAGATCTCCTCACGCCAATCACAGGTGAAGTAGTGGGAGGTAGTTTACGTGAAGACAACTACGAAAGATTGAAGGCCAAGCTACCTTCAGAACACCTCAACTGGTACCTAGAATTAAGAAAATTCGGCAACATACCGACTGGAGGGTTTGGACTTGGCCTAGAGAGACTGTTACAAGTGTTATGTGGAGTTAGTAACATTAAAGACACTCTGCCATTCCCAAGATGGCCGCATAACTGTGATATGTAATTTAAAAAAGGTTTGTCTTCAATGTAAAACTCTATTACACTTATATGATAATGTAAAGCTGAATAGGTACATAATTTTTATGACTGAAAATTGGTGAAGTATGGTGACCCATACTTCCAAGATTTTTATTTACTTTCTTTCTACCTGCCATTATCCAACCTTGATGTGGGGTCCGCACAACACACCTTTTCAAGCATGTTGCAGAACGGATTTGGTTAAGTTTATACGACCGGCTGGCTGCCTGACATCAACCCCCTGAAGGATCCAGTCCTGGGCAAATTAAATCAGAAAATTCGCTTTGCCCGACCTGGGAATCGAACCCACGATTTCCCGGTCCACAGCCCATATACCACCACTAGACCAAGGAGGCGACTATGACTGTAATTTATTTCAAGCATTATGGATTTTTTTTATTTAACTGAGGACATTGTATGTATTTATTGTAAATAGTGTAAGGAAAGCAAAATAAAACATTAATTTATGATCACTGTAAAACTTTTATTTACATTTGAAAAACTAAACACACCATTGTGATCCTGGCACTTAACTTAAAGTGAAACAAAAATTCATTAAAAGAAAAAAATGATTTCAATATAAATATTTTTTGTATTTTTCCAAGATAATTTTTCTAATTGCCAATATCACCATAACTTGAGCTAATAGAACACAATCAAAATCATTCAATCCACTTTATTATGTGCATTTTATCACCATTGACCAAAGAACATTGGTAAAACCAAACATATAATTAAACTATAATTATCATAGTGATAGAACAATATTTTACAAGATAGAAAACATTTTAACATAAATACATACGTAACTCTACAAATTACAATTGCTCGATGGACAAATGGTCTGTTAACTTGAAGCTGTTTATTTTAAGCCTGATAATTCTTTACTGGCTCTATAGTAAATAGTAAATACATTATAATATTGCCTATTTAAAAATAGTTAAACCAATGTCCTCCTTATAAAGAGATTCTACACTTAAGTAGTACCTCGACAAGCAAGAACAGCCTATGTGCTAATACCCCATAATTTCTGAGTACTAGGTTGTTTGCAGAACATAGTGTAGTGTGTACTCGATTTTGACTGATTTACCTCAGAAGCAAGTTAGGACTATTTTTAACAGTTGCATAGCATAACATAAGCTCACGCCTGTATCACCGGAGGGGTAGGCAGAGGCGTACTATAACACCCACATTTCGCCGAGTTTATTTTCGTCCTAGATGTAATAGGGGGCGAGCCTATCGCTATATCAAGCACATATCCAGACTCCGAGCTAATATGGAAAAATCCAATATCACTGCCCGACCCGGGGATCGAACCCGAGACCTCGGGACGGTAGTCGTACCGATATACAACCACGCGACCAAGGCAGTTTTAACAGTTCATCATCATCATCATCATCAGCCATAGGACGTCCACTGCTGAACATAGGCCTCCCCCAAAGATGGTTTTTACAGTTGCTTGGTGAAAATACACCTAACTCTTCTTGTATGGTATGTGACATAGGTCGATCTTGCGCTAACGAGCTCAAATAGTGATGTGACAGTACTTAATAATACATGTAAATATGGTACATTATGTACACAGTCGTTACTAATTTACAATACTAATATACAAAATAGGCACACAATAAACAAAACGCATATCCATTGTTAATAACTTAACTTTAATATCACATTTTGTTAAATATTTTGTGGTGGAGAGCTTTATATAATAACAATTTTATTTTTTTATTTTTCTAAAGTTATACATAAATTAATAAACACTAACAATGTCATTGTATTCTAGGTACTTACAAAGTACTAACGATATTTTTTTTAATTTCAATATGAGCCATATTTACAAATAGCTCCACTGATTTAATTCACTACAATAATAGCACACAATTTTGTATGATTATGCATATTTTTTAAACTTAAAAGCTGCCATTTATTTCAAAATTTAGGGATTAAAATTAATGCACATTAAATTGAATCAACAAAATTAAACTTTGTAATTTTTGATGATCAAAAATTTACTATGACTCTCAAATCACCACTTTACAATTAGTTTCAATAACATCCTTATTCTATACAATCAACCTCCACCAACCAAATATCAAAGTTAATTTTTTGAATATCTTTATCCAGTATACTACAGCTGGATTTATACAGGTACAAAACGATTTGCAGTTAAGCCGAGTATCCAGCGCCACGGTAGGTACTTAACCTTTATGATTAAAAAGTAATCCAATACAATTAACCAATATTACTTGCTAATCATTTAGGGCCCGCTTCACATCAGTAAGTTAACTTTAAAATTTTTAACTATATTGCATAATCAATTCTAATGGAATTGACAGAAGAAATTAATCCAATCCTATCCGATTACTAATCAATACTGTTACATAATAGAACACAACCCTGATAGCTCGTTGCCCCTTTGCACCGGGGGTTGTTTACTGAAATGCAACCCCTCTAACGCCGGTTTCAGTTTATATTCTAGCTCAGGCTCCTCGCCTGGAGGCAGCGGTTCGTCATCCGCACTGATATCTTCAAGCATTTTGTCATCATTGTTGGTGATAAACGACGGGATTGACTTGGAGATGTTGATCCGTATGCCGCCTAGAGGTAGAGTGGCTGCGGGGGCTGGGGTGACGTCGAACTGTACGTTACCGTCGATGGATGATAGCACCGTCGTGTGTGGTACATCCACGGTCACCTGGATGCTCTCCTGCGTTGTTGTTATTATAGGCTCGTCATCTGTATAAAGAATGCCAGATTTTAATTTAGATACAATCATAATCACGCATGTATCCCCGGAAAGGTAGGCAGAGGCAAAATAGAACAACAACACTTCGCCGAGTAAACTTCCGTTCCAGATATGATAGGGGCTGGGGGTTCCTATTACTAAACTGGCGCATATTTCAGACTCTGGATTCATATTGAATAGAAAAACACAATATCACTGTCTGACCCGGGGATATAACCCGAGACCTCAGAGAATAAGTCGAACCACAACTATGACCACCTAAGTAGTAATATGTCGTAAAACCTGGTACATAATATAAAGTTCAATAACTGCCTCACTAGACCGCACCGATATGAAAGTTAAGAAACAAATTGAAAGTGGAAGCTATCTTGATACAGAGTATTATTATTTATGGTGGGGACGTCTGCAGTCGCACAGACGGGTGATCAGTTCACTAACCAGAACTATTTCACCCTTAATCCCAGTTGATACAGAGTAACCATCACACCATTCTGGTTAAACTAGAAGACTCTCCCCTATTCTGAGACGTTATTTAAAATTTCTGGTAAATGTGGACTGATTTTAAGATTGTTTTTGTGTTCGATAGAGGTTGTTTTATGGGTAAGTTTTTTTATATCAGAGACTGGCAAACAAACAGATGGGTCATCTGATGGTAAGTTATCTCAACCTCTCATAGACATAAGCCATAATCTTTTATAGATTAATAAAATTTCTAATAATAAATGCTGGGTCAATATTTCAATTTCGCTTATATAACATTACACCGAATTCATATTATAATTCAGATTAGTTATAAGATGCGTTTTTAGGGTTCTGGAGCTAAATGGAAAAAAAAAAAAAATAACCTTTATCCTTTCCTTTAGCCCTCCAACACATTTTGATACAGGGGGGTTACCACCACCTCTTATAGCAGTATTATTATAGTCTAACTTCGTTTTTTTTGTACGGGAATCGGTACAAGTAAGATTATATAGTACGATTGCTAATTAAACGGAGTAAACTGACAGATCGAAATGTCACTTTCCAAAATAATGTTGCTTACTTTCAAAACATAGTGATTGATCTAGTTAAATTTTTATCATTCAAACAAACAATAACTCACCACTATCTTGCAAAATTAGAATAATATTACGTATTTTTGGAAATTTGAGCTTAAGCCTTCGATTAAATTTCTGTGTAAATGATTTTGCGTAAATAATCACAACAAATATGCTAAATAATAACAATGAAAATTACAAATATTACTTCTATTATTTGAGAATAATATCGTTCGGCACATTCATAACCTTTGTAAGTTACGTTTATAATTAACCATGACTATAATTGCAGCAGACATACCAAAACGTAGCAAGTAGTAATTTACTATGACTATAATTCAGTAGACATGCGGTACTAATCACACATTAGGCAGGAATTACGACTTTCAGTAGGACTTTAGAAAATGAAAAAATGAAATGTCTTACTGAATTGAAATGTTTAAATAATCTTGATCTTTTTACCGCACCACTATTTAAATTTCATGAAAAAGTGGCAACATTCGAAATGTCAGTATACTCCGTTTAATTAGAAATCCTACTATAGTAATATTGCTATAAGAGGTGGTGGTAACTCCCCTGGGCCCGTGTAAGGCAAGCTGCGTCACCGGTGGGTACGTACCGGGGTCCAGGGGCTCCTGCTTGACCCTGACGCGTGCGAAGTCGATGTCGGCCTGCCGGTCGCGGTCTCGTCGTGCTGCACCACCAGGCAGTAGGTAGAAGGTACGTACCGGGGTCCAGGGGCTCCTGCTTGACGCGCACGCGTGCGAAGTCGATGTCGGCCTGCCGGTCGCGGTCTCGTCGTGCTGCACCACCAGGCAGTAGGTAGAAGGTACGTACCGGGGTCCAGGGGCTCCTGCTTGACCCTGACGCGTGCGAAGTCGATGTCGGCCTGCCGGTCGCGGTCTCGTCGTGCTGCACCACCAGGCAGTAGGTAGAAGGTACGTACCGGGGTCCAGGGGCTCCTGCTTGACCCTGACGCGTGCGAAGTCGATGTCGGCCTGCCGGTCGCGGTCTCGTCGTGCTGCACCACCAGGCAGTAGGTAGAAGGTACGTACCGGGGTCCAGGGGCTCCTGCTTGACCCTGACGCGTGCGAAGTCGATGTCGGCCTGCCGGTCGCGGTCTCGTCGTGCTGCACCACCAGGCAGTAGGTAGAAGGTACGTACCGGGGTCCAGGGGCTCCTGCTTGACCCTGACGCGTGCGAAGTCGATGTCGGCCTGCCGGTCGCGGTCTCGTCGTGCTGCACCACCAGGCAGTAGGTAGAAGGTACGTACCGGGGTCCAGGGGCTCCTGCTTGACCCTGACGCGTGCGAAGTCGATGTCGGCCTGCCGGTCGCGGTCTCGTCGTGCTGCACCACCAGGCAGTAGGTAGAAGGTACGTACCGGGGTCCAGGGGCTCCTGCTTGACCCTGACGCGTGCGAAGTCGATGTCGGCCTGCCGGTCGCGGTCTCGTCGTGCTGCACCACCAGGCAGTAGGTAGAAGGTACGTACCGGGGTCCAGGGGCTCCTGCTTGACCCTGACGCGTGCGAAGTCGATGTCGGCCTGCCGGTCGCGGTCTCGTCGTGCTGCACCACCAGGCAGTAGGTAGAAGGTACGTACCGGGGTCCAGGGGCTCCTGCTTGACCCTGACGCGTGCGAAGTCGATGTCGGCCTGCCGGTCGCGGTCTCGTCGCGCGGCGGCGGTCTCGTCGTCGGTGTCGTCGTCGTCGCGCACCTCGACCTGCTCGATGGGCTCGGCCTTCAGCACCACGTCGTCCTCGTCGCCCTCCTCGCCCTCGTCGATCTGTACCGACACGACCGGTTAATAACAACAATCATAATACAACACTCATAACATAACAATCATAATACTGCGTCGTTGGCGTGGTGGTATTTCGGTACGACTACGGTGCTGAGGTCTCGGGTTCGATCCCCGGGTCGGACAAAGTGATATTGGATTTTTCGATATAAGCCCGGAGTCTGGAATTTGTGCCCGATATGGCGATAGACTCGCCCCCTATCACATCTGGGACGGAACTAAGCTCGGCGAAATGTGGGTGTTCTAGTTCGCTAGTGCGCCTCTGCCTACCCCTTCGGGGATACAGGCGTGAGCTTATGGTCATAAGTCACTCAGTTTATTTGAAATATACGCGCGCCAGGTCGGCCAGCGTAATAATATTGAAAGAAAGAAAGGAATAATTTATTTGTGAAAGCACATACA
Organism: Clanis bilineata; assembly: GCA_036417725.1. Lineage (NCBI taxonomy): Eukaryota > Metazoa > Arthropoda > Insecta > Lepidoptera > Sphingidae > Clanis > Clanis bilineata. Next base: position 12,981,544 of record CM071150.1, on the reverse strand, counting down.
ATATTGGATTATACAAAATAATAATAAAACAACGATTTTTATTATGTGCATGTCACAAAAATATGAGATGATAAACTTATTTTACGTGATTATTAACCATTCACAAAACATTCTAGGGCGTAAATTGTAATACTCGCCATCGCATTGTAATACAAAATCAATAACCCAAGATATTGGGTGATAAGGCGATACCTTTACCCCCACATAATGACCCGTGACGTTCCTGTTTGTTTTTCGAAATACAAATTATGCTGGGTAGTGAAAATAGGACGAAGTTGTTAATTTTAGCCCAGACAGATACAAATTATGCAACTTACCTCCAAAGGCTCCAGCACTTCAGCCTCGATCGGTTCGATGACTTCGACAACCGACTCGTTGTCCGACTGGTCGATTGTCTCGTCGACGTCTTTGATCTCGATCGCCTCCTCTTCTATTTTGTCAGCCACCACGACATCCTCTGACTCTTTTGGTTCTTCTTTCGTTAGTGATGCCTGTGGGACACAGCTTAAGTTAATGGCGAATGTTTTTAACAGCCTCCCTTATGTATCATTATCATCCCGAGCACTCGGGTTATAAACATCTGCAATTGAACATAGTCTACGTTGAAATGTTCCCAAGTGAAATTCAACTATCTGGTCTGGGCCATTGGTACATTACTCTCCTTCCAAGGTAGTTGATTAAAGAGTCTTAACGATAGATCAACATAAATATTACTGATAAGACAATAAAGACAGAAAGTAACTGTGTTTAGCTAACATTTGAGACCGGCCATTATAAAGAAGATGAAGTAAAATGCAGATTAAAATACCAGATATTAGAAAAAAATTGAGACAGTCAAGTAAGCATAGCAACAACGATGAGGTTGAGGCTAGGAAAAGGTGATATGAGGTGATGAAATGAAGGAAGTATATAGTAGCTTTAGTCAGGGGACACTAAAAGAATCTAGATAAGTTGTAAGAGTGTAGTAGAGATTTGTTATGTACGATCAAGTGTTCGTACCTTGTAGTCTTCTAGACAGAGCGGATGGTAGTTCTCTCCGTCGTAGGTGACGGAGTTGCGCAGATGCCACTCCTCCTTGTCCTCGTTGTAGAACTGGTGGAAGTGGTCTCCGCAGAGCGCGCATGCGTGCGCGGCGGGCGGGCCGGCGGCGACGCTGGGCGCCTCGCCCGCGCACTCCACCGACTCCTCCGCCTCGTCCGCGCCGCTCTCGAACCAGTTCTTCTCTGTTCACACCACGATAATCAGTTATTACTGCCCTACTAAATAAAAAAGACTGCCTCGGTGGCGTGGTGGTGTTTCGGTACGACTACGGTTCTGAGGTCTCCGGTTCGATCCCCGGCGAGGGCAAAGTGATATTGGATTTTTCCATATCAGCCCGGAGTATGGAATTTGTGCCCGATATGGCGATAGGCTCGCCCCCTATCACATCTGGGACGGAACTAAGCTCGGCGAAATGTGGGTGTTCTAGTTCGCTAGTGCGCCTCTGCCTACCCCTTAGGGGATACAGGCGTGAGCTTATGTTACTAAATACTAGCCAGTAACCACAGCTCAATGCTAGTGTAGTGTCGTATACTAATGACTAAACAAAACACTGTTGTAATGTCGTTTTACTTCAACACCTCCAGAGGAGATTGACATTAGGCACGTAGCCGTTCGTTAAACCTAGACCAAAAACGATGCGAGACGCGCCTGTTGTATCCAGCTGTAGCTATATCACGTGACTCTTACCTCTCTCGTCCAGTTCCTCGAGTTCCTCGTACTGCAGCCAGTCGGACAGGTCGTAGTGCCAGTGTCGGCTGTGCGCTCTCCTGGCTTAGTCTCTCTCGCGCCTGTTGTATCCAGCTGTAGCTGTATCACGTGACTCTTACCTCTCTCGTCCAGTTCCTCGAGTTCCTCGTACTGCAGCCAGTCGGACAGGTCGTAGTGCCAGTGTCGGCTGTGCGCTCTCCTGGCGGAGTCTCTCTCGCGCCTGTTGTATCCAGCTGTATCTGTATCACGTAACTCTTACCTCTCTCGTCCAGTTCCTCGAGTTCCTCGTACTGCAGCCAGTCGGACAGGTCGTAGTGCCAGTGTCGGCTGTGCGCTCTCCTGGCGGAGTCTCTCTCGCGCCTGTTGTATCCAGCTGTAGCTATATCACGTGACTCTTACCTCTCTCGTCCAGTTCCTCGAGTTCCTCGTACTGCAGCCAGTCGGACAGGTCGTAGTGCCAGTGTCGGCTGTGCGCTCTCCTGGCGGAGTCTCTCTCGCGCCTGTTGTATCCAGCTGTATCTGTATCACGTAACTCTTACCTCTCTCGTCCAGTTCCTCGAGTTCCTCGTACTGCAGCCAGTCGGACAGGTCGTAGTGCCAGTGTCGGCTGTGCGCTCTCCTGGCGGAGTCTCTCTCGCGCCTGTTGTATCCAGCTGTATCTGTATCACGTAACTCTTACCTCTCTCGTCCAGTTCCTCGAGTTCCTCGTACTGCAGCCAGTCGGACAGGTCGTAGTGCCAGTGTCGGCTGTGCGCTCTCCTGGCGGAGTCTCTCTCGCGCCTGTTGTATCCAGCTGTAGCTATATCACGTGACTCTTACCTCTCTCGTCCAGTTCCTCGAGTTCCTCGTACTGCAGCCAGTCGGACAGGTCGTAGTGCCAGTGTCGGCTGTGCGCTCTCCTGGCGGAGTCTCTCTCGCGCCTGTTGTATCCAGCTGTATCTGTATCACGTAACTCTTACCTCTCTCGTCCAGTTCCTCGAGTTCCTCGTACTGCAGCCAGTCGGACAGGTCGTAGTGCCAGTGTCGGCTGTGCGCTCTCCTGGCGGAGTCTCTCTCGCGCCTGTTGTATCCAGCTGTATCTGTATCACGTAACTCTTACCTCTCTCGTCCAGTTCCTCGAGTTCCTCGTACTGCAGCCAGTCGGACAGGTCGTAGTGCCAGTGTCGGCTGTGCGCTCTCCTGGCGGAGTCCCTCTCGCGCCTGTTCTGCCTGAAGTGCCAGTCGAGATGCTGCGAGTAACGGACGGTATGCTCGGGAGGGAAGCGAGTGCCGCATCCTGAACACTGCATGCCACCGTACAACTTCGAGACTATGCCTGGTTGTTTTCTGTAGGAACAATTAAGGGATAATGTAGTCTCATCATAGTAATCATATATCTCTAACACAACTGCAGCACACCTTTGAACACCAATACAGAATGTTGTAAGATGTAAAGAAAACTTTTGCTAATATAAATTCCTATCTGATTGTCTGGTGGTCCCTTAAAATTAACACTTATCTTTCTCTCTCACACACTTTAAATTTTAAATAAAATACTTACACCCTCAATGTCTCAGACTTTAGCATATCAACTTTATGAATAACATTCTTGTCCTCTCTCGGTTTTTGTTTCACTTCCTCCATTTTGGCTTCTGATTTTTCTTCTTTCTCTTTTTCACCTGGCAGCTGCACTATGCCAGTTGCCAGTAGCTTGGCGAACAGATCGCTAACATTGATATTGCCAAGTACTGGCACGGTTGTGTTTGGTGGATTTTCTTCTGCAGTTGTTTCCAAACCAGGAATGCTGTCAGTCTTTGAGAATAGAGGTTCTGCCAGACTGTACTCGGATGCTGATGCGGGTGCCATCGTGGATGGCATCACGCTGGCTAACATGTCCAAACCTAGAGGATATAATTTATTTAGAATAATTCCATAGGCGTCTTTGATCTGTAGTGGCATTTTAAGAATAATTTACAAGTAGCGTAATGAATTTATAGGTGTTTTCCAATTTCTAGAATTAAACTATATTGAGGATAAGTATTCAAATTTCAATTGAGACGAATCCTGGCACTAAGCCGGGATAACGCCAGATACACAGAAAAGATTCCAATATATATTTAATATTTCGAACTACAAGTAAAAATAGATGTTGCTTACCTTGGTTCTCGTTGGTCATGTCAGGGCTGGGCGTCTTAACAGGCCTCACCGGCTCCTCCACAGGATCCATGGCATCTGGCTCCTTCAGCGGGGCATCCAGGGGAGGCATGCTGATTGACTTTACAATAGGCACCGACGCACCCTCCATATTAGCTATCTGGACGAGCCCAGGCTTTATGTTCCTCGGCAGCGCTGAGAACCTTATAAAGTACTTCTCCTTTCCAATCGTAATAGGCTTGGGTAAGTCACCGAACTCGACTTTGAACGGCTGTTCGTTTATTAACACGGTTTGTAATGAATCAACAAATCTTATTGTAAAGAACTGTCCGTTTATTGTGAACGTTTGTACTTTAGCATCTAAGTATACAGGACACATTTGCGTCGCATTCACTATGAGGTTTATTTTCCCCGCAACGAGGTCCGTTCGCTTCGTCTTCCCGATGTCTACTTGCGGCACTGGTCCTTCGAGGTGCACCAGCCTCGGTTTACCGTCAATGAGAACGCCCAACGGCTGACCACCGAAGAAACATTCGAACCATCTACCGTTGATAAACAACTCCCTAGTCGGAGCACCAAACTTTATATCGAACACTTGGTCATCTATTTCAATTTGTTTGTAGTCTTCATTAAACGATAGCACTACAGAGTCCTTGTTGTCGAACGTGACCCGCCTGCACCCAGGGAAAAACTTAATCTCTCTAGGATCATCCCATTCCAACATGATTATTGCTGTGTCACCATAAAATCTAATCTCACGAGGAACACCATCAATTTGTATCGTCTTCACGGGGTCTTGCTGTATGTAGTCTAAGATTTTGAACTCGGTCGGTGGGACGACGAAGCCCGGCGCACCTAGTGGAGGTGGAGACTCGCTCCTTACGTAAGGCTGTAGTGGACAGTCGCCCTGGCACATTCCCATTACAGGCGTCGGTAGAGGTAGCGGTAACCGAGCATCGAAACTAGGCCGTGGGATGCGCTTGTCGAACTTGGCTCTAAAGTACGGTGGGACGGGGCCTCGGAACCTTCTCGGCATGTACTCCTCTGTCCTCGGCCGCGGCTGGCCTCTCCACATCGGCTGGTATGCATACATTGGCATCACTGGAGGCAGTGGTAACAAGCCCTTCTTAAGCGCCTCTCCATCCATAGCATGCATTCTCATATCCGAGTCTTGCAGGTATCCTTGACTATCTGGTGGGGTGTCCATAAAAACAGCCGGCGTAATTCTCTCGTCAATATCACCGAAATTATTCCGTTCACTCGGCGAGGACTTTGGGGACGGAATTTTGTGATTTTCTTCGTCGATGTGCGCTTTCAATTTTCTCTTGGACTGCTCGAGTGACTCCCTTTGTTTGGCTTCTTTTAGTTTTAATTTCTCATTTAGCTGTAACACCTGGTACATCAGAGTATTGTACTGATTTTTGTCCAGCTGTCCGTCAGTGAACTGTTCTTTAGCCTGAGACATAATTATGGAGATCGTTTTCTTATGGTCTTCCGCGTCGAACTCTTCGCCGTTCTCATTTCTAAGGTCGGTATCTTCCGAACTAAGCGTGCGACGTCTTTCTTTTTCTATACCTTGAAATAAATAAAATTATATAAAAATGCCTTCACTGTTTAAATAAATAAAATAATGTTAATTTGATACCAATAGACATGTAAATAATCGTAGACATATCCATACTTACTTGGTGATTTACTAAACAGCAGTGGCCTTCCGAGTCTGTCTTTACCCTTCGTCGCTTCGGCCAACTTCGCTCGCACTAAGTCCAATTTGGACATAGATTTCTTAGTATCCACAGACTTATCTCTGCTCTCCTTAACTTCGTTCCAGTCTTTCTGCTTTGGCGAGTCTCTGGGTGGGGAGACAATGTTTATGTCTTTATCCTCCTTTCTCTCTGGTGAGTCTGCCATGGAAGGAGGCGGCGGGGCAGTGGCCACCTCGTCAACCTGCGGCAATTGACGAAGATCGACATCCTCGTTGCCGAACAGACTGCAAAGTAAAGCAAAAACTTCGGTTGTACTGTTTTGGACCAAGAAACCAATAAAACTGTCAGGCTAATGTTTATTTTTGGTCAACTAATTTTTTTTATAGTAATTTTCTTTGACCTGCCGGAGTTTAAAATACCAAGAATACTTACATATCAAACTTGTCAAGTTTATTCTTCTTAGCTTTTCCCTCCAGGGCCTCGGTCGAGGATCGTTTCTGGCTGATGGGTGCTGGAGTTTCCACCACCTGCTGCAGTACCCTGAGGTCCACGTCCTTATTCTCGACCACTACGTCTGGCACCCCTGAAAACATCACTACATTTTTATGTAATCTTAAGTCTACTGATAAGACTCGATTTTTACCTATTATTTACCGGTTGGTCCATATGTAAAAGTTGCACTGTGTTTAGTATCTCTTTTAATTATCACTGTATTAACAGACAGCAATTTTATAAAAATGTCTGATTTAGATTTATATACTACAAATCATTTCAACTGGAATTTTAAGGTGATATAAAACTTTTCAAATTCACACTTCAAGTCACACTTTTAATTGCACTATGTTGGAACTGCTAAATTGTTGTTTCACTATATTTTAAACTATAAGTTAATTCCAGTATGTTATGAATTCTAATTGTAATCACACTATTTTGGGTAGGGACTCTAAAACCTTACTCCTATGTTTGGTACAATTTTGTGGTTGAAGGCTTGTTTATAATAGCAAGTAGTGCTTCGTTATAATTGTGGATAATGTCCTGCAACTGTAAAACTTCTGTCTCAATGTGCTTGATCGTAATAGAAAGTGCTGATAAATCCATGTTATTTGAAGAGTGACATTCTAATTGATTGATTCACCCATTTTGTGTACTTACTATTTGTAGATGTAATATATTTTTGAAGTTGTGAGACAGAAAAACACATATGTTAGATATGTTCCATGTTCAGATCATATGACAGATATGTTTAATCCTCTATAAAATTATTGTGTCCAATAAAATTAGCCCAAGAAACGTAAACATGTCATAAAATTACATGATTTTCGTTTCACACAGATGAAAATTTGACTTTGAAAGAAGTATGTAAATAAGATTTAGTAATATCAGAATTAGAGCTTTTTTCTTAGATTTATTGAATTGAAAATGAAGACAACGGTTAGCTTAAAACCAGTGGGTCCCGAAGTACACAAATTTTATGAAAGTGGTAACGCTTAAAAATCATTTTTAGTTACTTAGAAATTATGTATCATTTATATTTTAAGGACAAAGGAACTTAAGGGAACGAAAGTGTGTTATAATTTCAAAGTTGAAGACTTCTATAGGACATGGATAGAGGAACAATTAAGGAAAATCTGATGGTTAACGAGATGTCGCCAATAGTAAAATGTAGTTTTAGTACTAAATAACTTGAGACATAAGTACTGTAATAAACAAAGTTGATTTAAAGTCTATTTTCCAATGATATTATTCCGAGGTATAATTTTGATGCTTTGTCAGATGTTTTATACATTGTCTCTTAAAAGAACAAAATGATCCTTCAAATAAATATTATCTGGCTATTGAAAAATAGGCCTTTAATATAAAACAGGTTATAAATCTCAGTGGTTTTTATGCATAATATGTTATAACTATGATTGTAATAATAGAATAAATTATAAATAAATTTAAAAAACTATTTTGGGAAACTTAAGTTATTATAAATGTAAAATGTCATTATGAATGGGCTTCATATTAAAATCATTAATTCAGTTTTATTAGTCATTATTTTAATTGACTGATGATCAATAGATTGATTCTCTGAAAATGATAAATTATGTAAGAAATACGAACTTGTAACAAATAATGTATCGAGATATTTATTGGAAGATACATTATTACAGGTTAGTAAAAAGATAATAAAATGCTGCAAAATTAATGCGGCAGTAAAAAGTTCCCCGAGAATTAATATTTTTTGTAACATACCAATTGTATAATACCGTCTTATTGTACATACGTAGGTATACTGGACATATATTGGGCCTCACTTATAAAAACAGTTTAACTGAGCAAATAGTAAAGAATTGTCTGTCCCTTTTATTTTCAAACAATGTGATACAAACTGATTTCTTAAGTTTACGCGAATGCTATTCATTGAAATAAAATTATTTTTACGGATTTTATCACGATTTTTGGTTTTAATTTTTATTCCCGACGTTTCGAAGACTTTGCAGTCTTCACAACATAAACGGTTAACTTTTTTAAATCTGTATAATTCTAAAATGAAGGTAGATTTTGTAATACTAACATTCTTGGACAAATGACATCTCAGTCCAACCCGTGACCACGAAGACTGCAAAGCCTTCGAAACGTCGGGAATAAAAATAGTTTTATTTCAATGTGACACAAGGAAAAAAGTGACAGACGGTTCTTAGCCATTGCTCAGCTAAACTGTTTTTATAAGTAAGGTCCTATATGATCTAATAGGCCAAAAAATCTAACGAGTCATGCCACCACTGGCGTTAGTTTCACCTCTGCTTACCACAACTGGGATACAGCTGTGAGCTTATGATATCCAAATATGTATTTTTCTAATTTTAACATCTTATTTTCTGACCACAGATTAAGATTTCTTTGAATTTGTTATATTTTTTTCTTTTATATTAGATACTCGTTTGATGCTAGACTCTTCTAAAGATTCTTGACTAAAAGCATAACACTATGAAAATAACCATGCTTTTTCGATCGACTTCCAACAAGGAGGAGGTCCTCAATTCGTCTGTATTTTTTTATGTATGTTACGCGATATCTCCGCCAAATGTGGACCGATTTTAAAAAATATTTTTTGTTCCAGACATTATTTCAAGGGTCCCATATAAATTTGGTCACGATCGGATGTGAAATCGGTCCGTTAAGTTTTTAAACTAGTGATTATTTGATACAATGATTAATTCCAGTGACTATTCTAAAGGTACTTATAAGACATAAAGAATTATTGAAGTGTGATTAATGATTACAAGTCTATAAATTAAAATGTTAAAATTTATCAAATAAATGGGTGTTAACTAAATGATAAATGCATCTAAACTGATTTTGATATACGTCATATGCACAAGTAATACCATGTAAGTATTAGATTAAAATGCGCTGGAAAATTTGGTTTGATAATAAACATTGCTTAGTCATCGGAAGTCACAGATTACCTCCAATAAAACCACATTAGTATTGTACTGTTAACAATTAACGCACGTCATAACTATGACGTCATGTATGCAGAGTTTAAGTATACGCGAAAATCGAAAGTCGTTTGCGCAGGATTAGTAAAAAAATATCTTAGTTTTCAACATATTATGTTATATTTTGTCCCAAAAACAGAGTTAAATTCTTGCACTTCTTGCAAGAGTCGCTAGCCTACTGACACATGGCGTCACTGACGTTTGAGATCATTTTTTAAAAGGAAACTTGCTCGATAGCCCTTCTGTAGTAATATTAAATCTCTGCCCCGAAAATATCACAAGAGATAATTATGATTAGAACTTGCGAACAAAACATAATGTATGCACATTTAAATGCACCGTAATTGGGAGCGATTAGCTTGGAGATTGTTATCGGGAAAAAAGGAGCGACCACATTAAAAAGAGCTTTATATCAATGCGATAGAGACGTAATTCGCATCACTCGGTTCAAATGCCGAAGTCGATGCAAATTACGGTTCTTTATAATCAAAAAACGGTCACTCCTCTAGGTAACTCATTTACGTCAAACAATTTTGGTTTTCATAACCCCCACTTACCACCGATTACAGGTGTGGGAGTAATTCAAGGTAATCTGTGCTTTTAAGTCCTGAAACATAAAATCTAATAATTAATTGTTAACAATTATCTTTAAACATGGTGAGATTTGATTTAAGTATGTGAAACTAAAAAAAAGTTATGTCCCCTAAACCTAGAGTAACAGAAGGCTAGGCGGAAAAACTAGAGAAAAGAAATTCGGTCTTGTATTATTACAATAGAGTTCAAAATCGTATGCATGGCAAGTCTATATATGTACTTGCTGACGTCACGACCAGCAGCGTCAGTGTGAAACAGGCGCACATGTTCTTATTGGTAAATATCGTCCTTATGCAAACACAATACAAATGAAAATTCAACGCAACAAGTAATTCACTCGAACTCGTAGGCGTAACAGTAAATTATCTCTTGCATAGTATTTTCAACTATTTTTATTTCATAAGGGAAAATATCACTATTAGCAGTAAAAGGATGTCTTCGCGCCCGTGCGTCTATTTCCGCTTAAACTATGTAACTTTCGTCCGACGCATGCGCATGTGCAGCACGACACCGCATCCAGAGTATACGAAAAACTTGCGTTGCACATATGACTAAAACCTACCGGTCAAAGGCCCGGTGAGAGGCTGCGACATAGAAAATGAATATAATTTTATAACCCACTTCTTTTTTTTTTAATTTTTAATCTATGTAGTGATTTGACCGACTTAAAAAAGGAGGTTCTGAATTCGTCTGTATGTTTTAAGTACATATTAAAAAACAATCTCTGCCAAATATGGTTCGATCTTCGAGATTCTTTTTGCGTTCGATAACGCTTATCCCAAGGGTGGTCCCATATAAATTTGGTCATGATCGAATACACTTTGAAATAGGTCCGTTAGGTTTTAATGAATTTATTTTACCTGATTTTTTTATATTAGTTTACCCACCAAATACTTGTAAATATTTATAAATAGAAACGCAATCTATAATTACAAAAAGCAATATGATGTAAAACATTATACTTACGGAACAATTTATTAAAAATAATGGTTACAGACTACGTGTGGTACCAATTTAAATAAATAAACAATACAAAATAAGAGGAAAACCGAAACTGCACTATACTTGGTCGATTAAAAAAATTTAAACCTGTGGCCAGCATGAACTGGTCAAAGAGACCCATCACTTTTTTCTATCATGCTTAGACCATTTCGTGTAACTTATCACGTTATTGGATTGAGTAGTATGCTATATTATTTTGTAATTATTTAAATGAAATATATTTTTTGAGATATCAGTATCTAAAGCATACTGTTCAACAATTTTAATAGTTTTAACTTTCCCGAGAAGTTTTTGAAGAACAAATTAAATTCTATATAATTACCGTCCATAGTCATAGATATAATTATCTTAAAAAAGTACAAATATTCAGACCTAATATTTGTCCAAGCTGAAGCCACAGTTATACTTTCCCCCTGCTACGTTTTATTATTAGTTAAATACACAGGTTTGATATTTTCCCCCGCTACGTGTTGTCATTCAGATATGACATTTGCACGAAATTAGCGGCCTTATAACACTGATTGAGCATTTAAATCATGGTCATACAAGTTTGCATCTTGATGTTTCCACGTGAGCGAATAGCGTCACTTGTGCAGCAGAATTCGCTCAGCTTACGAGATATCGAAGAATTTGGTTCGTCGAGTCATGATGCCGATAGTCTTCGTAGATAAAGTCAGCAATAATTGGGGTGCAGCCTGGTGTTCACGATGACAACTTCACGTGATGACGTCGGTGTAATTTGAACTCATAGATATTTCCAGTTACGTCACACACATTATTGCCGAAAAATAGAAGCTTAATGACTTTCGCCTCTTTATACGAAACTCGTAGATAGGAGATGAATTTTTAGTAAGAGAAAGAAAAATATTATTTACTATACCCCAAACAGAGAACACACTGTGCATAAAAAACTGTGATTATTGTTAAACTAATTCACATGGTGAGGGTGCAGTCATAGCCCCACTTATTGGCATTAAAAATATCTTTAAAACTATGGTAGATACAGATCGAAACGGATGATAAAGTTCGATGTGCCTTAAAAGTAAAGGGTACAAAAGCCAGCGTAAAACACGTCAATATGAATACTCCAACAGTTGCAAAACATTTTATTTCCACACAACAAGTGTCATACGTTTTCTCTCCCGCTTATAATCTAGTATCACAGCCGTTCTGACTAGTTTTTTTCGATCGAGTGGCGGTCTAACCTCTCATTCGGATTCGGTGAACATAGAGGGGTATCTTACTTGATGTCTCTGTATCTGCGGGCGGTTCGTTCCCTCCCTCGGGGGGATCGGCCTGCTCGGGAACGGTCTCGGGGCTCTCGGACTTCTCCTTGTTGCGGCGGATGTAGCACTTCTTGTGGTAGTTCTTGAGCTGCTTGAACACCACCACCGACTCCTGCGCCGGTTCTTCCGGCTCGTCCGGTTCGTCGTCGGCGCGCGGCTCCTTGCGCTTGCGCCCCTCCTTGCCCTTCAGTTTTTTGTCTGGCGAAGCGGTGAGCGGTGTGAGTTTGTTCATCGCTTCGTTACGTTTCTTTTTATCGCGCGCACCCTCCTTCCTTCGCTTAGGTACAGGCGCGTCTCCGTCTCTGGGCGGTTCGTCCCGTTGTATCTTGGGTATCGGTGGTAGTTTTGTGATTTTTTTGGGGTCGGGCACCTGCATCTTGTCTATGAGCGCGTCACAGTTTCGCTGTGCGTCTCCGTCGCCGTCGTCGTTGTGGTTAATGGTGGATACGGGTGGTGCAGGGGGTGCGGTGGGTGCGAGGGGCGCAGTGGATGCGTTCTGCGCATGCGCATCATGCTTGCGGTCGTCGCGCCGCCGTCGCTCGAACTTGGCGCGCGCTCGGTCGCGTCTCAATTCGCGCAGGTCTCGCTTGTCGTTGTCGCGCCTGCGCGGGTCGCGTGTGTCGCGTGTGTCGCGCAGCTGAGGAATGTCGCGAGTGTCACGAGTGTCGCGCGAGTCCCTCGCGGTGACGCGTCTCTCGGCCGCGTCGGGGCGCACGTCGATGGTGATGACGTTCTTGCGCTTGGTGACGCGCTCTAGCGGCTTGATGTCGAACACGTGCGGCGCGATGGGTGCGGGTTGTGCGGCGGGCGGCGCGTGATGCTGCGCGTGTTGCGGCGCGTGTTGCGGCGCGTGTTGCGGTGCGTGTTGCGCGGCGTGTTGCGCGGCGTGTTGCCGGGCGAGGCGCGGGTCGCGGCGCGCGGCGGCGAGCGCGGCGCTGACGGGTGCGATGCGCGCGCCGGACTTGCTGACGGGCTGCGAACAACACAGTACACACGTTGCTGTACACCGACACGAACACCTCACACCCAGTGGCGTGCAGTCTATATAGACAAAGAGACACTGTCTACTGAGACTGCCTCGGTGGCGTGGTGGTATTTCCGTACGACTACGGTTCTGAGGTCTCGGGTTCGATCCGCGGGTCGGGCAAAGTGATATTGGATTTTTCCATATCAGCCCGGAGTCTGAAATTTGTGCCCGATATGGCGATAAGCTCGACCCCTATCACATCTGAGACGAAACTAAGCTCGGCGAAAAGTGGGTGTTCTAGTGCGCTAGTGCGCCTCTGCCTACCCCTTCGGGGATACAGGCGTGAGCTTATGTTATGTGTAGACACAGTCTACCCTAACAATTTACTATTTACATAAATAAAGAATAAAAACATGACTAAATACAGATTTCCGAACTCGCAGCGATCGGCTTATAGCTGAAAACGACACGGAAATTAAAAAGATAGTGATGGTGATGCAAAGGTTGAAGAAAATAATTGTGCAAGTTGTTTGTCTACCCTGATCGGAATGCTTATGCACGTGACTGCTCACACCATATATACTTACTCATACCCGAATAAAATATAATATAATACTCGATCGCATTTTACAGCACAAACTACTAAATAAAATGTCATCTGTCCATGCAGATTATTGTTATTATTAAGAGGCATTTCACATTTTATGCGAGAAACCCAATATTTTGAACGCTTAATTTACCATCATAAGAACAGATTCAACACTATTGAATACATTAAAAAAAAGAACAATTACTTTTGTTGACACATTGTAGTTGTTGTATTATTTCTTTATATTTCTTTTATTAGGACAACCAGAAGGCATGCACTAACACAAGCAAACATAATTTCACGATTCAATAACTACTTGCTACGGTACTGTCTTACGGCCGGTTTCAATAAACCATCTCAGTTCAGAGTGCAGCTTGATCGCGATTATGAACCAGTCAAATCACATCATTTGACAGAGTCATGTGCAAACTGTGTTCTTATTGGCTATTTTTTGTAATCTATCTGCACATTCAAACTGAGATTTTTTTATTGAAACCGGCCGTTATTTACAATCCCGATCTCAATTTTTTGAAATGGCTGTAGAAACTATTAGATAATCAATAATGGCACTGACCGGTCCGAGCCTCTGTTTGACGGGCACGGCGGGGTCGAGCGGCAGCACCGGCGGCAGAACCGGTGGCACTACCGAAGGTACGACGGGTGCGACCACGGGGTTGACCAGGGCCACCGGCATGGGAGACGGCAACAACGCCGCTGTTGGCACCATAGTGCCGATCTGTGGGTAACAAAAACACTATAAGAAACTTTGCCGAAAAGGTTTTTATAATGTAAAGCAGTGGTCAGCAACCTTTTGGTAGGCAGGGGCCGCAAGGTGGCAAAAATACAGTAAAGGCGGGCCTCATCTCATATTTTCTGTCTATACAGGTATAATCTATAACATTTTAGATATTTATGACTAGTTTACAAAACAATCACGGGCTGCAAATAGGACTTCACGGGCTGCAAATAGGATTTCAGGGGCCGCATGCGGCCCGCAGGCCACGTGTTGCCGACCGCTAATGTAAAGGATTATTTATAAGACAAAAATGCTTGGGATTGAGCAGCTCACTCCTGACACTACAAAGCTGTATCAACACAGTTTCATATTTTATATTTATATTATTTTTTTATGACTGCTCTATTGGCATATTAATATATTATAGAATTTAGCAATAAGTTGACATTTTAAATTGTGATTTTATATATCATGTATTGTCTGGACTTCAAAAGAGGCGATAACCCTTGAGCTCGTTTCGGCATTTCTTCATCATGACGTCATCATTATTTTTTTTAATATACACTTGTAACTGACATGTAAAAGTGATTTGCAGAATAAATGATTTGAATTTTAATTTGAATATAGAATTAGCCCTGTAATATTGCTGTACCACTGCTGGGCACGGGCCTCCTCTGCTAATGAGGGGTTAGGCCTTAGTCTACCACGCTGGCCAAATGCGAGTTGGTAGACTTCACATACCTTCGAATTTCTTGTGGAGAAATTCTTGGGTATGCACGTTTCTTCACGATGTTTTCTTTCATCGTTATAGCAAGCGATTTTTCACAATGAAAACACACTTAACATAGAAAAGTCAGAGGTGTATGCTCCATTTTGCTATTATGTATTAAACCAAACATGGTGCTGCAGAAAATAGGTACAACTGTAACCAAAACGCTTCTACAGGACAGAGTTCCAAATATATTGCAAACAACACATACAAACAAAACTTGTGGATAAAACCATAACTATTGATCAATATTTAAGATTTTTAAAAGTTCATTTATACCCATTCCCTTTCCCCTATTCCATTCTCTTCTGTTATTGTGGATTTTCTGGACAATAAATCGGTAGCTGACCCAATTCCTTGTTTGTTAGCTTCTTCGACAAAACAGCAGAAAATAAAACTTAAATAAACAATGCAATGATTACCTTTTTAGCATTTTTCTCTGCCATCTCAAGCTGCTTCCGTGTCTGCTCGAGTTCCATTTCAATCTTCTTCTTCTGCAGCATGAGCAACTCTTGCTCCTTCTTAGCGATGATGCTGCGTTCCTCGTCCGTCATTATTGGCGGCACTGTGCTGGTCGTGGGCACAGTCTGTCGAGGAACATTGACATTGTAATACTTTTAGAGACATCATTAGAACATAAATCGTATTAAAACTAGTTTAATATAGCTTGATGTGCCTTCTAATTACTTTGTGACTATTTAGAAAAATAACTATCAAAATAGTAGTAAACTACTTTTCCTGATAAATTACATGGTATGTTCTTGAAAGTTGGTCCAACATTGGCAGATATATCGAGTAACGTATTTATAATGACAAATTAAGAACCTCCTTTTCTAGCCGGTTGAGAAATGCATAATGATAAAAATCTACGCGATAATGAAGACCATCATACTTATTGATATGAACAAGCTAATAAGCAAGTCGTAATTACCGCTTTTATGACTAATGAGCATGGTTTGAAATAACTCACTTTGAAGAAATTCGTCATACCAAATAAGCACGCGAAAAGTCATTACGGGGAATGGATTATGGTAACCAGCACAAAAAGCAATACGATGATGGTAATGTGCAGTATATTACAGAGGAATAATAGATCCAGACGCTAATAGCTGAGTAGGTTCAAACATAACTATATTCTAGACACCATAACTGCAAAAGATCCGATATCAGTGTTATGATGTTTTTAACTAATAGCGACACTAATTTTAAGAATTTAGGGGAGTAAGTATGTTATAGAGCCACAAATTAATAGCTTGGTAAGGTCGCACTAACTGTTTTATATAAGTTATGACAACTTGGACTGCCTCGGTGGCGTGGTGGTATTTCGGTACGACTACGGTTTTGAGGTCTCGGGTTCGATCCCCGGGTCGGGCAAAGTGATATTGGATTTATCCATATCAGCCCGGAGTCTGAAATTTGTGCCCGATATGGCGATAGGCTCGCCCCCTATCACATCTGGGACTGACTAAGCTCTGCGAAATGTGGGTGTTCTAGTTCGCTAGTGCGCCTCTGCCTACCCCTTCGGGAATACAGGCGTGAGCTTATGTTATGTATGTTATGTTATGACAACTTTGCAGAAAATATGTAGATACAGACGTGTTAAGAGTTATAACGTTCTTTCTTAATTTAACCAATAGCGATACTATACAAAAATATACTTTTGTGTAAATTTGTTTGAGCATTTACTTGAATAAAATGATTATTTATAAAAGGTACAGGTAGGTAGGTGTTCAAAGTCGATATATTTAACTGATATATTCTGTACTCCCTAGATTATTATAGTGAATCAGAGAGAACTATATTCATAGAATTCGATCATCATTAAATTGTGGCATTGCATCATAATGGGCAATAAAGTGGGTATTATGTTTAAATCGCGCATTAGCAAAATGATGGCGCGGCGAGCGTAAATTGCTTATATTTTAAATACTATACACCTAATTCCAGTAAGAAAAGTGTCCATATTGATTGGATTATCTTAAAATATTAAAAAAGGCTAATATATACAATTTCGTGTAAATAATATATAAGTATGATATTCGACAAGGTACGCTCCTCATGCCTACGCGAAGCTACATGTTTATACTACACCAACATCAAAACAATAATCAACTAAAAAAACACCTTTTTCAGAAAATTTGGATTTACATGGATGTTTGACTGGTGCGGCTGCGCTTGTATCGGCCACGCCGGGTCGATCAGGTTCACCTTCACGTCCAGCTGGTACAGCTTGGTGGCCGGGAACACGTCGTGCCACGTCTCGCGCAGCTTGAACATCTGAGACCGAACCTTCTCATCCACCTGCGAATATACAGTCTGGTTAACACAAGTCTAACTGCAAAATATCCACAAATAACAATCAAATAAACAAATCACCTGCTTGAATGTCCGTGTAAACATGTTGACGATGCTCTGTGAGAATTTCTGTATGTAAGCGCCGCCGACATTCTTGATAATCGAGTCAACTAAATACAGTACCGGCAGCTTGATGTCCGAGTGTACCTGTATAGAGGAAAAATGATTTCTGATCCCGAGCCCAGGGTTCGATGCCCAGTGGCCCGCGGCCGTCAGCCGCATCCGGTCAACTCCACATGGTGATGGGTAAGAATAACACAAGAGTTTTTTTCCAGATATTTAATTTTTTTAACATGAAAAATAAATAAGAACTCAGTTTCAAAATGCTTTATTGTGAACAACATCTTGCATTACACAACTGAAATGAAAATCAATCAAATACCAATGAAGGTACTAAGTGTTGTAACTAGTTTTATACACAGGCACCTCCTATCGTTTAATTTTAAGCATAACACATTAACTATGTAAATTCACCAAATTCTACTTATTAAAATACAAGATCATTTATAATAATGCATGTATTAATGGCTTCTGTGAAGTAAAAATTAATTAGGAAAATCTTCATTTCATTAACACAAAATCTGGCTTCACGGTGGTAATTAAAAAATATTTCCATTGTGTTTCACAAATACTGGAATTATATTCTCATGAATAATGATGTAGGTACTTGGTATTAAAAAAAGGTCATGACAATACTGGTTTTGTCTGAACCCGTCGGAAGCGGCACATATATATTTTACATAATCATAGGGCCACCGGAGGCCGAGCCGCCCGTGACTATTTACAGCAATATTCAAATGTGTTGAAATAAGTACAATGTTCCAAATGTATGACTATATACATGACAATAAGCATGGATGTATGATGTAAAAAACCCACTTTTTTTAAGAATCAATGTTTGAATGGGCTGTGAACCAGGAGGTCGTGGGTTCGATTTCCAGATTGGGTGAGGTGTTTTTCTAACATGATTTGCCCGAAACTGGATCCCCAAGAAGGAGGTTGACATCAGGCAGACAGCCGGTCATTAAAACGAAGCCATATCCTTTCTGCAACATGCTCGTAATGGTTGCCTGGAAGAGATTGCTTTTGGCAAAAAGGCCGCCACAACGGTCGTAAAAAAATGGACGGAGCTCTAGGAACATTGAAAGTGGAGCAGGGTTTTCGGCCCATTCGATCAGTCGCCGCCATTATGTGTCGATAGATCGAATGAGCCGAAAACCCTGCTTCACTTTCAATGTTCCTAGCGCTCTGTCCTTCTGTTTTTTACGTCCATGGCCTCCATTTGCGGCACTGTTTTTTGTGTGTGTCGACAATAAAGAGTTACTATCTATCTATCTACATATCTTGTAAAATTGTGTTATGCTGAACCCATATTAGGTGGGAAACGGGAAGGTAGAAAGATATGCCATGTTTACTGCTCAACCATTAAAGTTGTTTATGTATTATACAATTATTTATAAACATTTAGAACTCTCATAAATTAACAATTGATAAAGATAACTGAAGTCTTCTGTTAGTCAATTAAGAGTTTATCTACAAGATGACCTATGACGTAACTGGAAATTCCGTTAATTCTGTATTACCCAACAAAACATATTAAAAACACGTATTTAACACTGTGCCAACATTTACCATGTGTATCACTATCACTACATAGTATAAAGCAAAGTTTTTTCCCGCTGTCTGTCTGTCTCTATGTATGCTTAGATCTTTAAAACTACGCACCGGATTTTGATGTTTTTTTTTAATAGATAGAGTGACTCAAGAGGAAGCTTTATATGTATAATACATGCATAAATTCATCCCGTAAAGCAGTGGTCGGCAACCTTTTGGCAGGCAGGCAGGGGCCACAAAATATAGTAAAGGCGGGCCTCACCTCATATTTTCTATATAGAATCTATAACATTTTAGAGATTAATGACTAATTTACAAAACGATTACGGGCCGCAAATAGGACATCCATCGCGTGTTGCGGACTGTTGCCCTAATGTGATGAAATAAGGGATGAATGTTTGTCAAGGCCCACGTGGGCCTAACCATGGGCAAAAGCTATCAGTTAATAAAATGATAATCCTCGTAACTTGACTCATAAAAAGTAAAATAGTATTTATGCTGATAAATGATAATAACATTCATTGAAATTAAACAATTTTTACGATTCTATCACGATTTGGTTTTAATTTTTAATTTTTATGCTCAAGCTTTTAAGCTTTTTTTTAAAGTTTTTCGAAACTTCGGGCATAAAAATTAAAAATTTAAAATTAAAACCAAATTGTGATATAATCCGTAAAAATAGTTTAATTTCAATGAATAACATTCACGTAAACCTAAGAAATCATTATGATAATAACATTGCCAATATTGTTTTGGATAAATTGTCATACATAATTAATATGATATGAATGACACAAACATGCTATTGTCCTTTGATACTAAAATGTTTTAAGACTATCAAAATTAGCAAAAAACAGAAATTATAACTATATTATAAAATGCTGGTATACGTTATTTTGATCTATCAGACAGCAATTGCAATGTAAGTGCAAAAAAATATTTATATTTACGAAATCACATTAGAAACCTCCAAAATGATCAGTGTTGCTCTACTGTATTATGCATGTATTATACATATAAAACTGCCTCCTGAATCACTCTATCTATTAAAAAAAACATCAAAACCGTTACAGTTTTAAAGATCTAAGCATACATAGGGACAGACAGACAGTGGGAAGTAGCTTTGTTTTATACTATTTGTACTTTTTATACTATTTGTTCCATTGTAGTATTAGTGAGTTTCTGAGAACATGTTGTGTAGGATTGTACATTCAAAATTGTTAAAATAGAACACCCTACAGTGCTGACTCAATGCTAAGTCTAAGATCTATAGTGAACTTCGACTAAGTCTGAGTCAAAGAAACCAACTCAGTGACGATTTGGAATTTTTAAATTTTTTAAGTCCTGTGGAAATAGGGTTAGAAAAACACCACACCCGACCTGAGAATCAACCCAGGACCTCACCGTTCACAGACTGCCACTGTCACTAAACTATGTAGACGACTTTAAAACCAGTCCATTTGTGGTGGAGATACCGTGAACATAGATAAAAAACATACAGCCAAATTTATTACCTATTTTTTTCAAAGTCAATTATAATGATTAATTTATCAACAATTTTAGTATTAAATTATCTCAAGCACTAAGCAGTGCAACCTCTTTGCTCTATGTAGAGTGTATATGAAACAGAATATAGTGACAAGAATTTTGTTTAATCTCTAGCAGATTATATTATGAGTAATAATACTACGACTGACTCGACCCGACCGACTGCCTCGGTGGCGTGGTGGTATTTCGGTACGACTACGGTTCTGAGGTCTCGGGTTCGATCCCCGGGTCGGGCAAAGTAATATTGGATTTTTCCATATTAGCCCGGAGTCTGGAATTTGTGCCCGATATGGCGATAGGCTCGCCCCCTATCACATCTGGGACTGAACTAAGCTCGGCGAAATGTGGGTGTTCTAGTTCGCTAGTGCGCCTCTGCCTACCCCTTCGGGGATACAGGCGTGAGCTTATGTATGTATGTATGTAATAATACTATTTGAGAGCTAATTGCATTAGAATTATTGTGTTATTAAAATATTTTTTATTGAAAGTTTTGCTTAACTTGGGATTTTCCTGAATGCATTTTGTAAGTCTCATCTGCAAAAAAGTATTCAGATGAAATTAAGCTACAGATAAAACACAGCCGTGTTTTTGTGAATGATCAAATTCAATAGATGATGATGTAAGTGGAATTTAAAGAACAATTTATATTTTATACCTACAATTCCCTACAATTAAGAAATTGAACAAAAAAATGGATGTTGCAACCTTGTGAAATAAAAAAGAAGCTTTGCAATTTTATATATTTAATAGGATTAACATACAAAGCTGTGGACAGTTAACCTGGTGTATGTGTAACAAATATGTACATTGTATAGATTTCACAACAATCTAAATGTAAATTGGAAAAATGTATAGCATGTGACTACTATGGACTACTATAAGTTTTTAATGACATCCGTTTTACATGAAGAGTTCTAAATAGCCCTTAACAGAATTATTGATGTTTATCATTTACTTGAAAAAATAAGAAGCAAAGATATTTCCTATATTAATGGTGAATTCACGACTATCTAAACTGCAGTACGACACATTATCATAAGATAAACGAATCTAGAACATAAATAGGAGGTACCTGTTTCTGATTGTACTCGTTACAAATGAGCTCGTATTAGTCACACAGTACTAGTAAACACGTAAAACACGCAACACTGGGCGTGCGTCACCAACGATCACTTTCCCCATACCAGTGACCGCATTTTGCACTGATTCCTCACGGGCTAATTTAAAAATTTAAATTCACCTTCTCCAAATGCTTCTCCACTGTTTCAACGATAACCCCGGCGTGGTCGATGTTCTCTTCCGCGAGTATCGTCAGCATATTTATCAGAGGTTTGCTGTTGACGGTAAGGTCCGCCAAACTTGACGCGTACTCCTCGGCGATTTCCTTTGCCATCTTGCACGGCCGCACGCGATGTCATGCCAATCACAATCTCCAAATAAACATCACTGTAACGAAATATGAGCTACGTTTACGTGGATTTTCAACATGGCGAGAAATATAAGGAAAGAGC
Organism: Clanis bilineata; assembly: GCA_036417725.1. Taxonomy (NCBI): domain Eukaryota; kingdom Metazoa; phylum Arthropoda; class Insecta; order Lepidoptera; family Sphingidae; genus Clanis; species Clanis bilineata. The sequence continues at coordinate 12,959,497 of CM071150.1, read as the reverse complement.
ACGTAGGAAACTTACGTTATCGCGGTTAACACAACACTGCGAGATAACCGTACATTTAATAACGGCACGGCACGTACAAACTAAATACACATGACTGTTAATAAAATTAAAACGACACAATGTTTGGTGATTTTATATATCATCCAGCAACGTTGAATAAAATCTTTTATATTTTCCACGTAACTACGCTGGCTGAAGTGAAAACAAAATGGCGGAACAATGCGGGATTGCGATTTGCGGTTCCTTTCAGTGTGACCAGAAACGAATTTAATGGTGCGTCCACACCGGGCCAAACGAATGCGAACGAATCATGCCTGTTTCACTCACACAACAGCGAAAGTTTGTTTGTGTGAACGCAGCACGTATAGATTCTTTCGCCTTCGTTCGGCTGGTGTGTACCCGCCATTAGAGATATACAGATTACAGATACATATATACTCATACTCTGGAATAATAGAAAAATAACCTTGGACGTCTAAATTAGGTATTAAAACATTTAAATTGATTTTCGACTGACTTCAAAAAAGGTCTTGACGTCCACAATTCGTATTTATGTTACGCGATATCTTCGCCTAATGTGGACGCAAATGATTTTCTAGATTATTTTTGTCTTCGGTAGAGCATAATTCAAGGGTCGTATATCAACAGTGACGTAACTACAGGGTGGCATGTCGGCAAAATGCCATGGCCCCTGACCATAGGGCCCCAGTGGTGATCGGAAGGAAGCCTCAGACCGAAAAGTCCGTGACCTTGGCTTGAAAAGACCGCCATCCAATGAATTTGCCACGGGCTCTCAGCACCATAGTTACGCCACTGTATATCACATCAGGAGGCCTAGTTTGTAACACGAAATTCGCAGTTGCCGACTTCGTTTCGAACGTTTACTATTCTACATATGTGGCTCACGTTTCCGACCGATATCGGTGCTATAAGTTTCATTTCGAAGAATGCTATGCTATAAACCGTTTGACAGCCCACTCTTCAGTGTTTGACATTTATTTGATCCACGCGCAGCTATTTAACGACCGATTTCATTAAACAATCTCAGTTCGAATGTGCAAATAAATTACAATTTGCCAATAAGAACATAGTTTGAACATGACTCCGTCAAATGACTTGATTTGATTGGTTTATCGCGATCTATCTGCACTCTAAACCGAGAACGTTTATTGAAACCGGCCCTTAGTCTGTGCGGTGGTAGAGTATCGGTCCGATTTCGTTCATCCGATAACGTTCTAAAGAATAGACACCCTGGGATGGAACTAAGCTCGGCGAAATGTGGGTGTTCTGATTCACTAGTGCTCCTCTGCCTACCCCTTCGGGGATACAGGCGTGAGCTTATGTTATGTTTATATTTTATCTAAGCCTTGAAATAGTGACGTCGGCCGCAGCAGCTCTTAGATAAATCTCAATAAATCTCAAATTTCGATTTAAATATACGAATAATATGTAGTTTAAATCGAGTTTAGGATTAACTCTAGATTAGTAACATAAGTTCACGCCTGAATCCCCGAAGGGGTTATGTTGTCATATTAAAACAATAAGTCTGGTCACACTGCAGATGTCCCAAATGTTGAGTAGTGAATAGTGATGTACCAATTATAATTTTTATATTTACCGATTAATGAAACATTTTTTTTTATTACATTAAATTTGAAAACGAATAGTGAACTATAATATAAATTTTTCAATGATTTACAAATGTGTCCTATAATGAAACTATCTCGGTGAATGTAAAACATTTGTCTTTAATTAAACGACTATGCTTAGACTAAATATAGACTGGACAATCCTCACTGACATATTGAAGAAACGGGATGGTGCTATACGCATTTAAGTGTGTTGAACAAAGATGCTAATCTAGTGCTTTGTCTCGCGTCGAATACCCAGAAATTCTTGCTTTGTGCATTTGCTTTGAGCTCAGAATTTGACAGCATATTTTATTCTGCAGTTAACGTGGATATAAATCACTTATAATTATTCAATTCTTATTATTATATTGAAACAGTGAGTTTGCAGAGTCTCATAATGGTGGGATGTTGCATTCGCGGGTGTAAAAGCAATAACAGACGAAATGAAATTTGTGTTACATTTCACACGTAAGTAACGATGAAATCTTATTTCTGAACATTTTATTAGTATCGGTGTGATATATTGAAGAGTATTTAATAAGATATGTGGAATAATATGCATATAAATCGCAATATAACGTGAAAATATAATTTCCTGACGTAATCATGGTGTTACCGGCTACTAAAATCGTAAAATCCGTAAATTGGTAAATTAATAATTTCATTGAATATCAATTCTTTAATAATGTATAAAGCAATAAAACATTACTTATAGGCTCTATACCCTCGGAGGGGTCGGCAGAGAAACTATTACGCTCATTGTTCGCTCACGTTATTTCTGTCCCATTATGAACCTAGTACCTACTATTAATTATATATTTATTATTTTTTTAAGGTTCCGTCCCTCAAAAGGAAAAAGCCCTTATAGGAACACTTTGTTGTCCGTCTGTCAAGACATATATCGGTATCGCAGGGAGGTATCGAGTTGAAATTAAAACCATATACGCAGATCTGTAGATGTTTGAAGCTTACTGACGGGGGCGTCGAAGTGTATTTGGGGGCGCACTGGAATTGGTGAGCGATGTTGAAAAGGATTCCCCGAACGTGAGAACCCAGTATTTTATTTTGGAAATCCCCATACGCGCCCGCGGCCGCGCCTCGTAACGTTAGCGTTTATTTCAAAACTGACCAATAGAGGTTATTATGATAATAAAAATGGATATGCAAGTTATGATAGTTTTTCCTTTTCGTTTTGATATTTGTTTTTACCACCCCCTTGAACATGCCGCCCGTGTGCGGTGCACACCTTGCACGCCCGCACGTAACTCTTGCGGCGATTACGATCAGGTATTTTTACGATTTACTCGAAAGCAGCGATAGCTCAGTTGGGAATGGTAAGGACTGCCGAGACAAGTGTCGGAGGTTCGAGACCAACCCCAAAATGGAGCATACACCTCTGACTTTTCTATGTTAAGTGTATTTGCATTGTGAAATATCGCTTGCTATAACGGTGAAGGAAAACATCGTGAGGAAACCTGCATACCTGAGAATTTCTTTACAGGAATTTCGAAGGTATGTGAAGTCTACCAACCCGCATTAGGCCAGCGTGGTAGACTAAGGGCTAACCCCTCTCATTAGTAGACGAGGCCCGTGCCCAGCAGTGGGACAGTAATATTACAGGGCTAATATTATTATTATATGTTCAGTACACTTTATTTTAAAAGTTTTTTTTACATTTTTAAATATACTGTTATAAAAAAAATACATTTAAAAATATAAAAATATTTCCCTCCGATGGCGAGGCTCAGGACCCAAGCCACCGGCGGTTAGGACCCCAGAGTGAGGAACCTCCTCACAATTCGTGCCGTATCCAGTAATACTGCCTTCTGCATCTGGCTCTTGACCCAAACACCAACCGAGAGCCTCTTGAGGTGTTGGTCGAGGCTCAGTGGTATCAAACCATGGGCAGAAATGACTATCGGAACAATGATTGTTGAATCCACATCCCACATGCGAGTAACCTCATGTGCCAGGTCTAAATATTTTGACATTTTGTCTTTTTCGGCTTTCACAAGGTTCTCATCATGTGGAATTGTGACGTCAACAAGCATCGCCCGGCGCGTCAATCGATCTACTACCACAATATCAGGCTTATTGGCCACAATAGTCCTGTCTGTGATAACAGATCGATCCCAATAGAGCGTTGCATGACTATTTTCGAGAACTGGTTGAGGGACATATTGATAATAAGGCACCTCAGAAGCCACAAGGCAATATCGAAGAGCAAGTTGCTGGTGTAGGATCTTGGCTACAAGGTTATGCCTATGCAAATACTCGCCGTTAGCAAGATACGAACAACCGGAAATAACATGCCTGATAGATTCTCCGGGACGGTGGCATGCTCGACAAATGTCGACCGTGCCGTCCTTTATGATGTATTTCCTATAGTTGTTCGTCTTGATAACTTCGTCCATAATTGCAAAGACAAAACCCTCGGTCTCCCCAAAAAGGTTACCGAAACGTAGCCAAGCCACTGAGGCGGTCGGATCTACATCTGGCCCATGAAGGGCACGGTAGAACCGCCCATGTAGCTCTTTGCCCTTCCATATCTCCCTGCGCTCCCTAGTGCCCAATACAACAGGCCTCCGCCAATTCCCGTTTGCCAAGGAGAGCGGAGTGAATCCTTTGTCCACCATAACTACAACCCTATGCATATCCACATCACTGTGAAGGAAATAATCCCTGAGATTGCACATCTCGCGGTTATGGAGGTCCTTAGCGTTAAGTAAGCCTCGGCCCCCACATCTCCGCGGGATATACAATCTCATCACCGATGATCGTGGATGATGCATACGATGTGCAGTCATTAGGGTTCGGACCTTTCGATCCAGGGCATCTAACTCAGTCTGAGTCCATCTGAGTACGCCAAAGGTGTACATGAGTACAGGCATAACCCAACCGTTGAAAGCACGGATCTTGTTCCCACCTGATAAAAGACTATTAAGTACTTTTGTCAGGCGACTGAAAAAACGTACTTTCACCGATTGTTTTACGTCTGCAACCATTATACCTAAAGCCTCTGGCATACCCAGATATTTATAGGTTTCCGTTTCGGAGAGGGATCTGAGCCGTATAGTCTCTGAGAGCGATATGTCATCAGAGACTATAGATTCCCCACGTGCCACATGGATAACCGCACACTTATCCACACCAAATTCCATATTGATTGAGTTGCTAAAATTTTCAGTAAATTTTAACAAATCAATCAATTCAGATTTTTTTGATGCAAATAACTTGAGATCATCCATGTAGAGCAAGTGAGATATAGGCTGACTCCCTCTACGTAAACGGTATCCTAACCCTGAATGCAGCAAAAGAGTGCTGAGAGGGTTCAGGGCTAGGCAAAACCATAAAGGGCTCAAACTGTCACCCTGGAATATACCCCACTCAATCCTAATCGGCACATCACAATCACCGGGACCCGCACCACCTGGATACCTAAGGACAGTGGTCCACCGCCTCATACATGCCCCAAGGAAGGCACATAAATTTGTATCAATTTTATACAAACTCAGTACCCTCATGAGCCAAGTATGAGGCACCGAATCATAGGCCTTTTTATAATCGATCCAGGCAGCAGATAAGTTCCTACGATTATGACGAGCTTGTTGACAAATAGTCATGTCAATGAGAAGGAGTTCCTTTGTACCACGAGACCCTGTCTTGCACCCAGTTTGGCCGGGAAAAAGAATATTAAATGTGGTTATGTGTTCTGTAATTTTGTTTCTAATGATTGAGGTCAAAAGTTTATATAGTGTGGGAAGGCATGTAATTGGTCTATAATTTTTTGGGTCTGTGGTACTTCCAGATTTATAGAGGAGGTGTGTAACACCTGTTGTCATAAATGTTGGCAACGAACCCATACCAAGAGCTTCCTGGAATTGTGCTGCCAAACGAGCATGAGAGCTTGGAAACCATTTCAACCAGAAGTTATGCAGTCCGTCCGGGTCGGGAGATTTCCAATTATGGGCCGGACGGATTGCTTTGAGGATATCCTCTGGTCTGATTGAAATGGTCTCCATAGCCGGTATTCCCTCACACGCCCGTTCAACAACACTAAACCAGGTGCCTTCAGTATGAGAGACTGGCGACGACCAGATACTGGACCAATATGCGTGCATACTGCGCACATCTGGCGGCCGCCCATCTCCCACACCTTGTTGAGTACGTTCCCAACACCTATAAACCCTCTTTTCGTCACTTTGAAAAGCGCGATTCTGCTGAAATCTATCCCACCGAGTCCTATAGCGACGAATGCGGCTCGCCCACGCATACACTACACATACATACACTTTCTGCTTCAGGTAGTCTATGCGTTCTGTGGCACAGAGCCTGTAATTTCGAGGCCTGATATTAGTCCCAGAAAAGGCCTGCGTCACAAAACGCATGACTCTCGGCCTCGTATTGCCATCCCTGAAGCAGATTAGCTTGCCGATGAGAGTTCGAGCCTTGTCAATACGGTCCTCGATCCTACGCTGCCAAGCGGGTACAATCGCCGCATCTCGTGTGGTTCCATTTCCGTTTGGGAATTTCACATTAGCCACACGACATGCTGCGACTGCCGCGCAGTATAGGATCGAATGCGTGTCAACAAGGTCCCGACTGGACTCCAGATACGTAGGTAACATGGAGTCCAATGCTCCCACCAGTGCTAAATTCCGTCTATGCGTTGGCAAGCGCGGCACTCGCGGTCTACAGGCGGTTGGTACAGATTTGAATTGCAAAATTGCACCCTCCAAAGTCCTTCTCAAATGCTCTTCATCTTGGGAACTTACAGAGTTATCCAAGTTTACCACCGTCACGTCCTCAACGTCATGAGCGACAGGTGAAGCCGCTCGTTGAGTAGCTTCCGACGGGACGGCATCTCGAACAACATGTAAGTCTGCACGCAACCGGTCAAGCACTCCATCATCCAACAACTTACGCCGCTGAATGTAGCGCTCTTGATCCGATAATCGCTGTGCTGACACATTGGTGTCTGGTTCCAAAGCCTGAAACAGAGACAGCATCCTAGATCGATACGCCGTGAGGTTAGTTCCCCCCTCTGTTGCCCCATAGTAGGCCCGCATGACATTTTCATTAATATTTTTTGTCCATCTCATGCGGCGCACTACTCCACCGGTAGCGGGGACCATAGGCGGGACACTTGGCCCCACTGATCCCAAGCCCACCGGAGGAGGGGGTCGTCGTCCTCTTCGCCGCGCAGGTGTTAGTGGCGGCGGGGGCGACTGCAGCTCGTCGTGTAGGCTCGACGCGTCGTTACCCGGCGACGGCTCGAATACTTCCGAAGCCGACGCCCACGACGCGGAGCTCGACGAGCTGGAGGAAGATATTAAACGTGCGCGTGTCCTGGCTCGTAATATCATCTTGGTACTTAGGTATTCCCGGTCATTTCAGCTGTTCTTTCTTTTATTATTATTATTATTAAGTTTGGAGTCGGTCCGTTAAGTTTTTAAACTTGTAACTATTTTACGTTTTCCTCTTACTTTGTCATTAAATTATAACCAAATGAACATGGTACCTTTGAAATTGTGAAGATATACAACCTATGTATATATATCTATGGTATATTGGTTGCTTAGCAATAGTTGTTACTTGGAACTTGTCACTCTTGTAAAATATTATTTCTGCATATTAAATCAACTATATATTAAATCGTATATTTCCTGTGTTATTATATATATCCACGGTAAAATAAAGTTTTATCAAATAGAATAAAACTTAATAGAAATAATCTCTATCGAATACAATAGCATTTATCAGGATTGGTCCACATTTGGCGAAGATATCACATACACTAAAATAGTACAAACGAAGTACGTACGGTCTTTCTGCCTCAGTGGCGTAGTGGTATTGCGTGCGCGGTACGACTATCGTTCTGAGGTCTTGGATTCGATCCCCGGGTCGGGCAAAGTGATATTGGATTTTTCAGTATCAGCCCGCAGTCTGGAATTTGTGCCCGATATGGCGATAAGCTTGCCCCCTATAATATTTGGGACGGAACTAAGCTCGGCGAAATGATCTACGATTTGCAAGAGGGATGACTGGACCGTGGGTAGCTTCACCTGGTGTCTGGGCCTAGAGCGTCGATTAAGAATGGAAGTAAAGCTGATTCGCATTCGTGATCCTTTTGGCCAGTGAGTATAACACACAGGAATGGAACCGGTACCCCGACCTAGGTGACCGTTGGGATTTCCAATATCGTGCTGTATTTTAACAGCGAACGGTCCGGTCGGTGAGTATCAGTACATAATCATTACTCTCTTGCGGTTTGGATCATAAGATCCGTATATAGATTTCTCACGCAAAGATTAATGAGCAGTGTTAAATTGCATATATTTGTGGTTTTTTTTTAATGTTTATAAATATTATAGGTCCTAATTACATCGACAGCGTATTTTACTTACTTTGTGTTTACATATTTTTTACCTGAACTTATTCAAATCTTGATTCCAATTACAGAACATTTACATAAGTGGTTTTCAATCACCTTAAAAAGTGGGAGGTTCTCATTTCGTCGTTATTTTTAACGAGAGGCCGCAGGTTCGATCCCCGAGCCAAGACAAATGTTTATGTGATCACCAGATATTTGTTTCGGGTCTGGGTTTTATAGGACCGTAAGTCCTGATACCTACGACACAGGTTAAGCCTAGTTTGGGGCCACGATTATATGTGACTGTTGGGTGAAAAAACCATTTCATTCAAGGGCAGTTGTCTTGGTATGTTTGAATAACGTACCACAAAAAAAACCTCATCAATATCCAAAAGTATATATATAATAAGTTTTGTATATAGTAACAGTAGGATAATATATTACCAATAATATATAACTGAATATAATAGACAGGAATGAGCTCGGCGAAATATTGAGTATTTATTCTAGTTCGCTCCTGCCTACCCCTGAATACAGGCGTAATTATATGTATGTATGTACACTACTAATATTTCGATTAATATTCCCAAAAAAAAACCTGAATTCAGGAATTCAGGATTTTTTTTAGAACCTGACCACACAAGCGATGGCTCTCGCTGTCTCATGTGTCGGTACGACGTGGTGATATCTATAGGATAATCTAAGCGACTATGTATACGGCATTATGGTTATGGCGTTTATGGCCTCATCGCGTAAAAACAACAAAATTAAAAGTGAGTTTTGGCGGGAATTCTGATGGTGCAGGTGGTCGCTTGTTTTAATGATTTCATATTTTAGTCTAAAGTTGTGATGGTGGTTTAAATGTGATGTGTATCTAAGCAATAAACATCAACGAAGATGGACAGTATGTGAAAGCTTTGAAATAAGTGATTTTGGATGCTTTTTGTCGGGTTCTCCGCTGCGAGAAAATCGTCTAAAAACATCAAACTGGAAGGAATTGACGCCAAAACTCCAGCAGGGCCTTGAAATCGAACACATCTGACTTCATTGCACTTGCGAAAACTTAGATATAGGAAAACGATAATCTAAGAGGAAAACCTAGGAAAACAATTTCCCTAACTTGACATTGGCATAATGTATTTCAATTGCCATAAAAAAAAATTAAAAGTCAACGTGACATTTATGATCTTGACATTTTCATGAAAACACGACAAAAATCTTGGTGAAATAGATTTTTAGAAGACTACAATAATGACGAATGTTAATACGGGAGAGTTATTGAACTTCCAAGATTATTCACCGGAACACAATGACCGCAGTGCGCGGATCGACGTGGAAGCGGTGCATTCAAACCCGTACAATAACACAATGTCGACCACTTCGTACAATTATGAAGAACCTAAAGTGACTCAAGAACCTGAAGCTGTGCCTCAGAGTAAGCTTATTACCTCACGGAACATTTCAAACCAATTAAATCTGTAATTTATTATTTTATATGGGTATCTCTATTTCAATGTTTTGTCAATTTTGTTTTGGAATAAAGTTTTATTCTTCTTTCCTACATTAATGCCATTTAGCGATACCATGCGAATATACTAGGATCATAAACAATGTAATTCCTTTCTAAGGCCAGTCATAACAATATCTTGATTGACCCAATTTATTTTATTACATAGGTTCTTTGTAATATGTTATTTGTGTAGCGAATCACAACTTCTGGACCATTGAATACTATCAGAAGTACTTTGACGTTCAAACAAATGAGGTTATGGAGAGGATCATATCATCTGTCCTACCGCAGAAGGTCTCCGGCAACTACCTTGACGAGAGGATTAAGGGCAAGCCAGATATGTATGGACCTATCTGGATATCAGTTACCTTGGTAAGGAAAATTATATTGTACCTGATTTAGTTTTTATCAGCAATCAAGATCTTATTATACGAACGTTTACAGTATTGCAAATCTGCAAACTTGCCTCAAGAAAAAAATAATGTCTCAAGTTATGTTTTACGAAGGCTGTAAAGCATTTAACCCATCAGAGGCGCACATATATATGTTACATAAGCGTATGGGCCACCGGAGGCCGAGCCGCCTGTGACTATTAAAAACATCAGTACTGAAAAAACAAATTGCAAAAGTATCCACATAAATTGTTTTATTTCAAGGTATAACATTTTCATAAACCTTACAAACCATGGAGGTATACTTTGTCAATATTTATTATTAAATTCTTTTCAAATACTTCATTTTAAACAATATATTGAATCATTTTAGATTTTTTATCATGGCTATTATCTGTAAATTATTGTATCATAGAGTGGAACAAGTTTGAGCACTTAATAGATAAGAGAGTATCAATGTCACAATGTTATGATGAAGGGAGTGACCATGTTATATTTGACTGGCTTGATTCCACATTGAGAAATGTGGTTACCCACTAATATATGGGGCATTTCACGCCAAGCGGGCAACGAAAAAAAAAGTGAGGTTCTGAAATTCGTTCATAATTTGCTTATTTATACTTCTAGAGGGTATGACCGTGTACACAAAATATTTTTTTTATAAAAGGTCTAATTGTCAAATTATAGCCTTCTTAAATATTGACCGCACCGGTGTAAGGGTTCTTTTGGGAGGTATTTTGTGTATGGAAGTAATTTATAATAAAATAACAAATGTAGTGTTTTGGGTAGTAAATTTAATGGACTTTTTGATTTTCTAAACCGATTCGAAATTTAAATTTTTTATCTTGTGTTAAACCGGAAATATAGATTTCAAAACAGAATTTTAATAGTTTGGGCAACAACATTTTTATTTTTTTTTATTCGAAAATAAAGCTTGACATACACAGATTCTATGATAAAAATTGTAAATGGGGTGCTACATTCGTTTAGGAATTATATCAATTCGAGTACGTACATGTCGTATTGTCGAGGTACCTGACGCTTGCTAAAGTCGGCTATTTTGCGTGAAAAAGGATACACACAGTAAAATTGCTTTGAAATCATCTTTATATATATGATTCTAATATTTACAGTTAATTTTATATTGATAACCGATTGATTCTAAAGGAGCATAACGTTTTTCGGGTATAGGTTCGTATTTATGTATGTCAATTTCTTTCGCACGCTTTAGAGCCCAAACGGCTTGACGAATTTTAACATATGAGATGTCATTTCATTCGTCTAAGTAATGGGAGTAATATAGTATGTAATATTCAGTTGTTGTGCCTGCGTATTAAAATGGGAAAGGAGAATAAAAAAGTTTTTTTATTATTATATCGTTATTGTAAACTCGCAACACTTTTTGTCAGATAGCAACACTATCAAAATTTTATTATATTTTATTTTACTCCCACTACTGAGACGAATGAAATGACATCTCATATGTTAAAATTCGTCAAGCCGTTTGGGCTGAAGAGCGTGCGAAAGAAATTGACATACATAAACACAAACCTATACTCGAAAAACATTATCCTCCTTCAGGATCAGTCGGTTATCAATATGAAATTAACTGTAAATATTAAAATCATGCATAAAAAGGTGAATTCAAAGCAATTTTACTGTGTATTCTTTTTTACGCAAAATAGCCGACTTTAGCAAGCGTCAGGTACCTCGACCAGTACGACATGTACGCACTCGTATTGATATAATTCCTAAACGAATGTAGCACCCATTTTACAATTTATATCGTAGAATCGGTGTATGTCAAGCTTTATTTTAGAATAAAAAAAAATAAAAATGTTGTTGCCCAAACTATTAAAATTTCGTTTTGAAATCGTTACTTCCGGTTTAATACAAGATAAAATATTTAAATTTCGAATCGGTTTAAAAAATCAAAAAGTCCATTAAATTTACAACCCAAAACACTACATTTGTTATTTTATTATAAATTACTTCAATACGCAAAATACCTCCCAAAGAAACCTTTACACCGGTGACGTCAATATTTTAGAAAGCCATAATTTGGCAATTAGACCTTTTATAAAAAAAATATTTTGTGTACACTTACATACTCTCTAGAAGTATAAATAAGCAAAATATGAAAGAATTTCAAAACTTCACTTTTTTTTCATTGCCCGCTTGACGTGAAATGCCCCATATGTATAAACATTAAGACATTTCTGTAAAGTCTTGTCAAGCTGTCTTATATCCTGTTGCCTTCTGCTTAGTTTCTAGTTAAGCATCAGCCACAGGATGTCCATTTCTAATAGTATTTAATAGTTGAATATGAAGGTTACAAAGCTACTTACATTAAAAAATCATATTGGATCATACATTTGTAGAGTGGAGATTTTTGGGGCCAGTGGTGTGTGGGACTAGACTGAAATTATAACTTTATGCAACATCTATTTACTACTTTTTTTCATACCTATTCACCTTTACCTGTACTTGTACTTTTATTTCAAGCATGTTGAAGAGAGGATTTGGACTGCACTGTATAGAGTATAATGCTATGGTAAAAATTCATTATTTCAGATCTTCACAATAGCTGTAAGTGGCAACATAGCAGACTACTTACAGAACGCAAACAAGCCAATACCGTGGCGCTATGACTTCCACCTGGTCTCCTATGCTGCCACAGCTATTGTCAGCTACGTATGGCTGGTGCCGTTGGCTTTATGGGCGGCACTTAAATGGACCACTGTGTCTGACGCGCAGGACGAAATCGAAACTCAGGTGATTTTTAAACTTTGATAGTCTCTTTTACTGCCTCATTGGGGTTGTGGTATTGTTTGTGCGTTACGACTACCGTCCTGCCCGCCTAGCATGCGCGACGAGATCATTTTGTCTACGCTTTATGTCATGTTATAGCCAGTTTTCTTTTCTCTATTTGTCTATGGACTCTAACATGCGTCCTCGTTTATTTTCATACAATATTGTAGACAACATCTCGATAATCGATTACACATCGTGAAACGCATACTAGAAGGGCTAAGGTTTTGGGTTCGATCCTCGATATTTTTTTGATATTTTGGTTTCTCTATATTCAGTTTTTACCTGAAATTATTGTCCTAATTTAGAGAATAGCAACTGTCAATTTTGTTTAACATCTGCAATAATATTATACTGGTTTGTAGATGGCAATAATAATTTATACCGGGTGTGTCATAAAGTTGGTACCTATAACAATTCCACATACAGGGAGAACGATTTAAAGTGCAATGGTAAAGTTAAAAAATAAAAATTTAATTTAATTTTTTTAATCAATATTAACCATGGGACTTTTAAAATCTGAATGTGACCTGTAAATCCTCGCAAATAGCAAAATAATGGATTTGTGTATGCTAAAAATAATTAATGACCCCATAGGTAGTTTGTAAATGTGCTGCAGCTGACCCAGTGAGCCAGAAAAAAAATTTTCATCACAAATTCAAGTTTCCATTATTCCAAAACTATGAGCCTTACGAAATTTTAAACTTTACTGCTAGATTGGTAGCTATCGTCCCTTTAAGTGAAGTTATTATGGATACCAACTTTATGAAACCCCTGTATATGTATAGACATGCTACATGAGTTTTGTATCAACAATGGTGATTAGAGTGAAATACAGTGAGGCGAGCTGGTCGCCTGTTCTACTAGAATGGTTTTAACACGGACGTAAAAAAAAGATGGACGGAGCGCTAGGAACATTGTAAGTGAAGCAGGGTTTTCGGACCATTCGATCAGTCGCCGGCCCTCGCAAATACGTGTCGATAGATCGAATGAACCGAAAACTCTGCTTCACTTTCAATATCCATCTGTTTTTTACATCCGTGGGTTTTAATTTTATTTTTTCTTCCTTTTCAGTCATCAAGATCACCATCAATGATATACCTATTCTGTCTATATGGATACTCTCTGTCAATCTACATCCCTGTGGCTATCTTATGGACGATCCAGATCTCGTGGCTCCAATGGATGTTTGTACTAATGGCAGCGTTTGTATCGGGAACTGTGCTCATATACTGGCTGCTCCCTGCTCTAAAGAACACCAAATATTTCCTCATACTTGCCGGTTCGATCCTGGCATTCCACTTCTTGCTTGCAGCTGGATTTATGCTGTACTTCTTCCATGCACCAAGTATGGGGGATAATATTATCCCAACAACTCCGAAAGTGTGAAATACCTGACTTGAAAAGACTATAGGTTTGCGCAAGAGAGATGGTAAGATTTAAACTAATGTGCAGAGGTCCTTTGATAGTTTCCTATGTTTAGAAGCTTTCCCATAATATACATCAGAATAGCCACTTTGTTACTTGTACTCTATATTACTCTTATAAAGGTCTTACGTCTCTTTTGTTCGCCTTAAAATATAATTGTGTATTGTAAAACTATTTAATATTATTATATAAGTTATGTAACTATAGCCCAAAATAATTCTGGGCAATTGTGATAGCTAATCTAATATTTCTCAAAAAAATGTATTATGGTCTGTTCAACTTGTGTAATTGGGTACTTGACTGTAGTAACCAATATCAATGAATTTCTGTAGGAACATAGATTTATCATTGATATAACATGTGCAATAGGAATTTATTAAAAATACTCCAAGGATAATTTTATTTTAGTAAATTAAATACTTAATTTTTTATCTGTGCGTCACGTGACTATAAACACCAATCACGACGCATGATGTCACGTTACTAATTTTTCTTATAAATTTGTTCTACAATGGCCTAAGACCTAAGATCTAAAGTCATCAACGCGGATGTGATTGAAAACTAATATCTGATCGACGAAATATCTGACCCTTTTTTTAGTTTGAAATCATACATGTTATTTCCGCAATATTTTTTAATAAGCGATTTTGTATCTATGGCAAGGAAAAATGACGCCACCCGTATCTACAGTTAACAGGTAGCGTTTTGGCGGAAAATTAAATTATACATAATAATTTTTGCTTTTTTTAATTAAATATATGAAAATAAATTACGAAATATTTTTTACATGTTTATGATAAACTAATGAAGAGCCCTGTATGCTTTTAAAAAAATAGTCAAGTACCTAATTATTCTGATTATTTTTATATTGTTATACATCTGAGGAATTACAGAAGTATTGTTATTGTTACCGTTTCATGACCATCACAATGCTTCATTACGTTTTCTTTCACATTCCTTTATAAATATAGATGGACTTTGTATCGATAAATAAATAAACGATAAAGAATAAATATTTTATTTATAATAGTAATCAACTATTTATATACAAAATCATATCTACAATCACAGAATTTGTTTGAAAGTTACCCCATTACATTTCAAACATCGTAAAAATTAATTATCTCCAGTAGGAAAATGTAATGTATGTTTTTCACCATTTTGACGCATAATATCTATATACCTAATATGCAAAATAACTTTTAATTTAAATTATCATTAAACGCGTATATATTTCAATTTAAAATAGATACGCATTTAATGACCATTAAATTACGCAAAATGACGTATCGCCAAACAGAAAAGAAACTAATATGCATAATGACCCATCCCATTATTGTTATAAAATGGTAACAATATTTTGAATACGCAGTTATGGGGCACAATATATATTGTTGATTTCTCTTACGGAACTAAGCTCGGCGAAATGTGGGTGGTCTAGTTCGCTAGTGCGCCTCTGCCTACCGCTTCGGGGATACAGCTTATGTTATGATTTCTCTTACGCGTCATTTTGCGTATTGGTAAATACTGATGCGTCAATATGCGAATTAGTCATAATGCGGAAATAAAATTATTATAGTCATCATGCGTGTGAACTGTTTTTACTTTACATGAATATTGGAATCAGTCCTTTACATAGAACTTCATACAAATTATTTATGTAATCTATAAACTATTTACATTTTTTTTAACTGAAGACTTTCAATTTCAGAATTAGGTATAATACATCAACAATAGTTTAAATCATCTCAATTTATGAATGCTGCTGTTCAGAAAAAATTAAATCATTTTGAAAAAATGTACTTGAGATATTAGCGACATCGTCATTTAAGTTCATTCAAAATCATTATTTAAGGTTCCATAGCCAAATGGAAAAATATATTGACAGCCTCCATGGCGCAGTGGGCGAGTAGCCGACTGTGAAGCGAGAGGCCGCGGGTTCGATTCCCGCATTGAGACAAATGTTTGTATGGCCTACAGATATGTTTCAAGTCTGGGTGTTGAGACTAAAAGTCTCTCAGTTTCTGACACCCACGATACAGGTTATACCTAGTGTGGGGTCAGGACTAGGTGTGTGACTGTTGGGTGTATTTATTTATTTATTTATAACCCTTATAATTTCATCTATTCCATTTGTATGGTATGATTACATAAATGGGCGAGGTTACGTAAGAACACTGAGAAAATTACGAATAAAATAAAAACGGATGACACTTCCGTAGGAATGATTTTTTCTAAAAACTAATTTTGTCAAAACCACTCCACACAAGTGTAGAATAATTTAAAAGACAAAATAGGTACAGTTTTGAGTGGGTAAAGCTTCAGGATAATGGTATAAAGTAATTCAGTCGGCGAGGGTGAATGTATTAAAACTGTGAAGCCAGGCTTCCTTGTGGAACGCGGAGGGGCAGTCCGGGGAACACTGCAGGGAACCCGACACCTCCGACAACATGCCCGCTGGAAATAAACACCTTGCCAGTTACGAGACATACATTACATCATTTACAGGTTAGACACATCAAAAATATTAAATTATTAATACATACATAATATCACGCCTATATCCCATAGGGGTAGGCAGAGACTATGGATTTCCACTTCGCCCGATTCTAACACTACTTTCGCCTCATCTACTTTCATCAATCTCTTCATACATTCGCGTCGGGTAAAGGTGCTTTTTACCTTTAGTTAATATATCATCGACTTAATATAATTTATAATTACTATGAATGAGGACATATTTATAAGAATGAGATATTTTTTATGCCAGTGATTGGCAAACAAGCAGGTGGGGTATCTGATGGTAAGTGATCTCCATCGCCTATAGACACCCAAGACACAAATGTATTATGGGTACGTTGCCAACCGAAATGGAGGGGGGAATTGGGCCACCGGAAATCTAACTCACCAAACTAGACGCAATAGTTCGCTGCCACTTTATGTCGGTTTACTGCGAGACTGGTATCAAACCAGCCGAGCCAGCCCAAAATCATGTATTTTTCATCATCCTACCTTAATGTAGGGTCAACGCAACACACTTTGAAGCATGTTGCAGAAAGGATTTGGCTTAGTTTTTACGATCTTCTGCCTGACAACCCCATTTCTGAAGGATATTACAAGACAATGATATATAACATTAATACTTACAATAAACTTCACTATGTTCATAGCACTTCATGATCTCACAGAACTCCATAAGGTGGCCCTCGTTATAGGCCAGCTGTGTGGGAAACTCTACATCCTTGATGGTACAGCGGTACAAACACTGTACCCCGCAGCGGCATACCGACAGCAGGGAGTTCAAAATGGATGGACTTTCTGAACTATCTGCAACAAAGTATTGTGACATTAAATTGTTTTTACATAATTATAATTTATAATTGCTTTTATATACAGGCACTTGTAACAAGTAATAAAGGTAAGGTACAGTACAATTCGTTTTGATCATAGAATAACGTCGGTTTTGAAAAAAAATATGAAATTAATTTTTTACTTTACTTGGATATCACACTGGCTAAATTATATTATTACTATATTTAAAAAAAATAGATATATGCCAATTTTCATTTAAAAAGTTATGTAAAAAAAAATGAAATGACTGCTCTGTAAAGTTCAATATTTGTTAGATCCGTCACTGTTCTACAATCATGATGAAATGGGCTGGTTCGACTGGGTTATTACCACCACTATCGCAGAAAACCGATGTGTAGTGGCAGCTTACTATTATTTTCCTGCCCTATTTTTTCAGTTCAAGATTCAATGGATGCTTAATGTCCATGGGCGATGGAGATCACCTACATCAGGACAACGTACTAGCCTCTGTTTCATAATCATCATCATCAGCCATAGGACGTCCACTGATAGGCCTCCCCCAAAGATTTCCATAGCCTCTGTTTAATCATCATCATCAGCCATAGGACGTCCACTAATAGGCCTCCCCCAAAGATTTCCAGATCGACCTGACCTCTAGCCTCTGTTTAAAAATATAAAACTCCAGAGACAACTCACCATTGAAAGAAACTTTAATTCTGTTTAACATTACAGAGCATATCCTTAAAGCATAAACCACGACTTGAATCAATGATAACTGGCAATCGCAACTGAAAACAGATAAATATCTTGAAATGGACATCAGTACCCCTATTACGAGTTTATTTTGACAGTTCTCGATTCTCGAAATCGACGATAGTTTGCGTCTTCTCCACATTTGACTAGCAGCGCCACTGCGGAAACTGCAACGAACTAAATGGAGAAACTGAAATCTCGATTTCGAGAATCGAGAAAAACTTGTACTAAGGGTACAGGGAAACATCGCGAGGGAACCTGCATATTCCCGATAAACTTTCGAATTATCTACAAATCCATATTAGGACATTGTGGTGGACTACTAGAGGAAGCCAATGTCCAGCAGTGAGATAGAATATACAGATCTCATAAAAAACCGCGTCTCCTGCGCTAGTTTTTCTTGAAACATTACACACAAACACATACGCAAAACAATAATTTTAGCTGTCACCTGATCGTAGAACAATTGACCATAGATAAAAAATGTTTTGTGTAGGTGTTTTGTGTAATATTTTAGTGCAGGAAACGCGGCTTTACCATTTCAAATGTGTACTAGTGGACGATTATGAAATTTGTACAATAATTCGATTATAAAAATGTATCGTGATAAATAAATACACCCAACAGTCACACACATAACCCGAACCGTGGGTATCAGAAACTATGTGAGACTTTTGGTCTCACAACACCCAGACAGAGCTGCAACAAATAACAAAACATTTGTTTCGGTGCGGGAATTTAACCTGCAGCCTCTCGCTTCTCGCTACTCGCCCACTAACCACTGAGGCTGTCTTTAAATATCGATTATAACTGTAATTACTATTAATATTATTCATTCTCCATCACAGTCGTTGAGCATAAGCCACTTTAGTGCCAATAGTTGTTTATCTGGGAATTCATGAGGAGGTATTTTCGACAGACTTCCCAAAAGGAGGAGGTCCTCAATTCGTTGGTTTTTTTTTTTATGTATGTTACGCGATATCTCCGCCGAATATGGACCGATCTTCAAAATTCTTTTTGTGTTCGATAGAGCTTCTTTCAAGGGTGGTCCCATATTGGTCACGATCGGTAAATTGGAAGTCGGTCAGTTAAGTTTTTAAACTTGTGATTATTTCATTAATCGATTATCACAAAATATTGCGATTATATCTTTTATTTATGGTCGTCACTCAATTATAACTACGAGTTTAATTAAACCGCAATTTAGTAAAAAAATATCCAAACCTGTATTTATCGGGCCCATAGCTGACTCCCTCACAGGTGTTTGTGTGCAGAACCAGAAGGTTTCGGGTAAAGGTGACTGCACTCTCTGCAAGATTCTGTCTCTCTATACATTTCAAACATACTTCTATGTGCTTTACCAGAGTTTGTAGGTAGCATGAATCTGAAATAACATATTTATGAGACATTGGAAATTTTAGTACAAATACAATTAAAAATCCATACAATATATCATAAATATGTCAAAGAAAATGTCCCAATCCAACATGGACGTAAAAAAAAGATGGACGGAGCGCTAGGATCATTGAAAGTGAAGCAGGGTTTTCGGCTCATTCATCTATCAACACGTAATGGCAGCGACTGATCGAATGGGTCGAAAACCCTGCGTCACTTTTAATGTTCCTAGCGCTCCATCCATCTTTTTTTTACGTCCGTGTTGGATTGGGACATTTTCTTAGACTTATTTATAATATGATGTATGGATTTCTAATTGTAAAATATCAGTACTAGTAACAAAAAAAAATCATGCTTATGAACAAGTTAAATTGGATATACTTGGAAATCATTGAAATAAAAACCTAACTTGCATGCATTTATATTAATATAGTAAAATATAATACACAAATCCTTATTAATTTTGACCGACGAAAACAAAAAAATAATGTTTTCAAACGAGTCAATTTTACTTTATAATATCACCCACCTTTTTTACATAACAAAACACCTTGGTCGTAATCTATTTTAAGATTTCCAGCATTAGATCCGGGACAAAATGTCCTTTTAAAGTTTTCCCATAGTGATATCTTCTTCACTATTCTAAGTAGATTACAATACACAAAAGGCATCGCTCGTGCTGTTATCACAGTCTTGATTATGTCCACTATTGTTGTGTGTTTGTTTGTTTGTGATATTAATATTTGTATTAACACACATACTGATAGTAATAATCCACTGTACAATGTTGCACATGACTGAAAAAAGATACGTTGAACTGGTCTTTAGTAAATAAAACATTAAGACACAAACATAAGCTAACGCCTTTATCCCCAAGGGGTAGGCAGAGGCGCACTAGCGAATTAGAACACCCACATTTCGCCGAGCTTAGTTCCGTCCCAGATGTGATAGGGGGTGAGCCTATCGCCATATCGGGCACAAATCCCATAGTTCGGACTGATATTGAAAAAATCCAATTTCACTCGGCCCGATTCGGGGATCGAACCCGAGACCTCATGACAATAGTCGTACCGCCACGCAATGCTACTATGCTATCGAGACAGCCCGCACAAGACAGGACTACATCCAAAATACCAGCAACCTCCAACAAACAATAGATTTATCAATGGTCACCTGAACTATGCCAGCCTGCTTATTGTTTTTTCACAATCCGAAAAGGGGAATTAATGCTCGCACAGGGACACAAGGATGTACCCTTATACCCATCTCAACCAAAAAATGTCTTGAGTTACTTGAGAGAACCAGATTTTTGAGTGGTAGAACCAAGCTGTATACAGTAACATCTACAGCATGAATGGGCCGGCTCAACCAGTTTGATACCTCTGCCTCACAGAAAACCGACGTAAATTGGCAGCTTGCTGTCACGTTTCGTTTGGTGAGTGAGATTACCGGTGGCCCATTTCCCAATCCCTTTTCCCTACCCTTCCATTCTCTCCTTTTACGTTGGCAACACACTTATTATTCTTTTTGTGTCTTGGGTGTTTATGGGCGGTGGAGATCGCTTACCATCAGGTGACCTATCTGCTCGTTTGCCAGTCTCTGCTATAAAAAAAAAATACAAAAGTTTTGAAGCCTATTTGTAAATACTCGATTTGTTCCAAGGTTCATTAAATCTTCCTGGAACACGATTCACACAATGTTTGTGGGATCACAATGGCAGGTTTTAACACCATATTATGTATGGTTTAAACACCATGCCCCTTACTTATAAAAATATTTAAGCGCTGCTTATCTTTAACCATAGGTTGTCCCTTTCATTTTTAAACAATGTAACGCAAGGAAAATAGTGACAGGCTATTCTTAGCGAAAAGATAAGCGAAAATGTTTTTATAGTAAGGCCCCATATGTATGGTAGTTTTTATTCGAGTAACATACATACATAGACTCATGCCTTTTTCCCATAGCGGTAGGCAGAGACAACGGATTTCCACTTGCTACGATCCTTACACATCTCTTTCGCCTCATTCAGTCTCATTACATTCTTCATGCATGCACGTCGGTTTAGGGTACTTTTAACTTGACCTTTCTCGAGTATATCTCTGACTTGGTCAGAGAATGTTCGATGAGGTCTTCCCCTTCCAACTCTACCATTCCAGATTCGAGAATCAATATCCTAACATAATGGTTATATAGCCAATATCCATACATCAACATTTCGAAAACAAGTTGTTTGTAAAATACTCAAAAACAGTAGTTATACTCACAGCGCTATCTAACAAGTCGCATACCCTACTTATTATTACTGTGATACCAGTCTTTCCGTCTTTATCAGTCTGTTCCTCGAAATTATTATAAAACTCCACGCCTCTAGGCGTTTCTAGAACATACGATAACACGGCGGTCATCCGACGCGCCAGTATCTCTTGTTCTTCTTTGTACAATGCTCTGAAATGTTAGAAATTGTTAACGTGAATTTCTCTTTGTAGATAGTCACGGGCGGCTCGGCCTCCGGTGGCCCATACGCTTATTATTTTTTTATTTTTATGTAACATATTTATATGACGCCTCCGACGGATTAATATTTTTTGTACCAATAATTCTACGAATTAATACATTGGATCACAGCACAGGTGGTCAAATTGTTTATCTTTGCCACTAGATATCAGTTTTGGATAATGAATTTATCACTAATTTGTCCCGTCTGTTATGTGTCCAAATAACATGTCTTTGTAATGCAGCTAAAAATGTTCGTCAGTTAGTAGCTCCCAGTCAGATCTTTTGAGATTTAAGATGACCTTATGTATGTGTTCAGTGGTTTAGCCATGAAAATGTAACAAATAGATGTTTCACATTTATAAAACTAGTATGAAAGTATGGATATTTACCTGCCCTCCAACAATTCAATTCTTGTTACATCTAAGTAATTGTTACTCGACTCTATGTACTTCTCGTCCATTTCCTTCTGGAATGCTGACGTCATCCTTCTGTATATTGTCTCCAGTCTACTGTGAACATCCTCCAAAACGGATCTCACAACTCTAAACACCTGATAATGTATATTACATCCATCATAAATACATAAGGTCACGCCTCTACACCCGAACGGGTCGGCAGACGCGAACTAGAACATCCACATTTCTTCGAATTTATTTCCATCCCAGACGCGATAGGGGGCGAGCCTATCGCCATATCGGGCACAAATTCCAGAGTCCGAGCTCGTACTAGGCAGATAAACTCAGTATTCAATTCTTTGGGTTTTGGGGGTCTCGACTTCAGGACAGGAGTCGTACCGCGCACGAAATACAACTACGCCACTGAGGTACTACAATATTGTTTACAATTTAAATTATGTATTTTTCTATGGAATATTTCTCAGATATGTTGATTTTATAAATAAATAAATAATAAATAACACCCAACAGTCACACACATAGTCTTGACCCCACACTAAGATCGAGTCTTGTGTCGTGGTTATCAGGAACTACGAAACAAATATCTGTAGGCCATACAATCATTTGTCTCGGTGCGGGAATCGAACCCGCGGCCTCTCGCTTCACAGCCGGCTACTCGCCCGCTGCGCCACGGAGGCTGTCAAATAATAAAAAAGGAAGAAATTCTATAATTCGGAGTCTGAGTTCTGACATACAATATTTGCTACATCTATTTTCAACAATCTTGTCATGCATTCTCGTTAATATGGAATACTTCTAAGACTTCCAACAATACTCACGTTAAAATATCTATCCAAACTCGCATCACCCACAGCAATGGTACACAAGTCCTCATAAATGGAATTTGTTTGGACTTTACAATCCCTGGTGCTGACCAGGGGTGTGGAGGGAGCTCTAAGAAAAGTGCTGTATATTCGGCACTTATTGTGCGACAGATCGGTCCTTTTCTGCAGCTTCTCATTGTAATCCAGTAAGGAATACTGTTGGTTGTGTGATGATTGTAATAAATAAGGCAAAATTGTGTCCAATTTGTTATTTTCTGAAATATTAAGTTAGATACCTGTACAGTGTATACAGAGCTTGTACATGCCATCTAAAACCCATATTGCTGGAGAATAATCAGCAATTAAACTAGTTTTAAGATTATTGTGGGATCTTTATAGGATGATGTGGTCGCTCAGTGACAAAGTCCTTTAAATAATAAAAAAAAAAAAATTGTGTGTAAAAACTAGTATTTACTCATGAAAAAGAGATGTTCTATAATATAAGACTCAAAAGCATATCAGTTTCTTAATTTTTGAGAAAACCATTCACCATTAGGACTATGGAATAAAAAAGAATCATCAGGCTGCCCATTTTTCTATTTCTATTTGATTTAATGAAAATTAGTAATATGTACCTTTTCTACATGCTTTGTTGAGTTTAAGAAACTTTAATTTGTCTTCAGTTTGTACTGAACTGCATACAGTTTTCACCCTCTTGTGTGTAAAGTCATTCTGAATGTAATTATTGATGTGCCTATTACTGAAAATAATGAATGACATTGTTACATGATATATGACAATATATGTATATCTCTTAAATTATTGCAAAGCAGTTTTCGTAATATACTTGACTCTTCGTATTTTGGAAAAAAACTGTGTGATTATGATTTAATACAGAGTTGTTACAATTTACAAGATATACTTTGATGTACCAACCCGCATTAGGCCAGCGTGGTAGACTAAGGCCTAACCCCTCTCATTAGTAGAGGAGGCCCATGCCCAGCAGTGGGACAGTAATATTACAGGGCTTTTATTATTATTTTACTTTGATGTAATTGTCAGCATAGCAAGTTGCAATGCAATAGCAGTTACATATTATTCTATGTTAATTCATACAATTTAAACAGCAGCCTGACAGCCTCCGTGGCGCAGCAGGCGAGTAGCCGGCTGTGAAGCGAGAGGCCGCGGGTTCGATTCCCGCATTGAGACAAATTTTTGTGTGGCCTACTGATATTTGTTTCAAGTCTGGGTGTTATGAGACCGAAAGTCTCTCATAGTCTCTGACACCCACGATACAGGTTATACCCAGTGTGGGGTCAGGACTAAGTGTATGACTGTTGGGTGAATTTATTTTATTAAATTGTAATTAAATTGAAACATACCTAGCAGATATGTCATTACCACTAACAGTAACTTGTGTCAGTTTCAATTTTGTAGACTCTAATTTCTTGCATTTCTCTTTTATACTTATTATTTCTAGATTCTGAAATTCAATAACATTAATTAGTATGGATATTTTATTTATATGTTCTTGGGGAGGATATGAGAGCCAATGGTCTCATGGAGGATGCTCAAGACTGGGCGAATGGAGGCGTTTAAGTAGGAAGGCAGACCCTGGCAGAAGGCCAGGAAAATGCCAGGTAGAAAGGAAGTATGAGTATTTATTATACAGCTAGTTACTATCATGTTCCTTATAAGGCATTCTTTGTGGTGTACATATTATAAGTTATAAATAATTTATAAGTTTAAATGACCTTGGTATGGTATAGTGGAGTTGGAAGGGGAAGACTTTATCGAACATTCTCTGACCAAGTCAAAGATATACTCAAGAAAGCTCATGTTAAAAGTACCCTAACTGACGTGCCTGCATGAAAATGTCATGAGACTGAATGAGGTGAAAGAGGCGTGTAAGGACTGTACCAAGTTGAAATCTGTTCTCTGCCTACTTTTATGGGAAAGAGGCGTGAGTTTATGTATGTATGTATGTATGTATGTAAATCACCTTGAAATCTAACTGTGTCCTCAAGTCATGCATTTGGTTGTTTGCTACATTTAATTTCTCATTATACTCCATCTGCACCTTCTCTTGAGCTTTAATCTTCTCCAGCCTGGCGTTGTCAACTGATATTTGACAATTCTTCAATTGAGTCCTGAGTATTGAAGCCTCACCCTCTTTTGTCAAACATTTCTCCAGCAATTTTCCATTTTCAGACTTCAGTTTTGTATTTTCTTCTTGCAGTTGCAGTAACTGCTGATAAACAATATTCGAGTCCTGCCCTTTGTATATTTTATCATTAAATACCAAGTCGTCAGATGGGTTTACTTGACTGTTTTGAACAACTTTGGAGGAAATGCCTGGTAATGGTGATGATATCCTGTCACATTTGTCTTTCAAATTAGTTGATAGGGTACTGGACGGGTTTACCGACGGCTTTTTAAACACGAAAGATTTTTTAGATGTACTCGGCTCTGGTTGAACGCACACCTGAGTGCTAGTGGATGCAGGCTGCATGCATATTGTGTAGTTTGCTAATAGACTAATGTCGTTGTTGCTGCACGCCTCCTCGCATGCCTGGCTCGCCAGGAGCAGCATTTCGTCCTCATTGTCATCACCCCAAGTGTCTTCTTTATTCAATTCTGAAGCACAACAACAAATAACGTATTTTTAGGTTAGATCGCAGAACATGCATGACGAATTTTAAACAGCGGCTTTATATTTGCTACAAAATATTTGTAACTGTATAGATTACCTTGGTTATAGGAATTGTTTTGACTCAAAGGAAAGTTATGGTCAGATATGCTGACATCAAGTTTTGCCTTTTTTCTGTCTCCATATTGTTGGGGAAAATACCTTTTAGACATGCTTTATTACAACAACAACACTATTAAATTATTTTATTTAGTACTTATGTTTGTACTCTGTACATTGAATTACTGATTAATGGAGTTAAAATTGATTATGCGGTATTTTTTCGTCGTTGTCAACTGTCAAAAGTTGAAGTTGTAAACAAAAGTTAAAGATAATAAAATGAAAATCGCAAAACCACTAAGCGCGTCTAATTTTAATTCTAAAATTGTAAATATATTAAGTACTTTTTACTGTTAATATGCCGTTAAGAACACTGTAAATATGAGCATATATATAATAATAAAACATTTTCTATTCGGTTAAATTCGGTTAACAATGGTGCTCAACACTAATTTAAAGCAGGGTTCACACAATGGGTAATACTCATGATAATCTCAAGTGTGTAGTGCTCGGTTTACCATAGACACGATAGAGTCGCTTGTTTTTATAGTTTTATTAATTTGTCTGTGGTTTAGTTCGTGGTGAAAAATCGTAAGAGAAGGACGTGCATCATGTCTGAAGGATATAAACTTGGTGATTTAGTTTGGTATGTAGTAAAAAAGGACGCTTACATGTCGTGAATGTATTCTTTATTAGCATTAGATGTTAATAAATCGTTTTATGTGTTTGTTTCAGGGCAAAAATGAAGGGTTTTAGCCCTTGGCCTGGCCGGGTAAGAGGCTTCACTTTTCTACTTTCAAATAAACATAGTGCATTAAGCTATTATTATGTTGAGGAAAGTCTATATTAAGGTTTTACTGATGTAAAAGATGGTATAGAAAGTTTGTTAGTAATTTCCATTAAATTGTATGTAAGCAATTATAGGCGGGAAATTTTCCCATTATTGCACGACTGGGTGGCAGCAACGCCACATAGATGCGTAACTATCTTTACGATGGTTAATTATGGCCCATAATATTATCGATATAGAAGAAGAATATTATCGACACAGTATTAATAAATCAAACTTGCATGTACAATACAAACAAATGGCTAACCTAATTTAATGTTGTGATGGTTTTCAGGTAGCCTTACCAACTCCGGAACTGAAGCCGCCGAAGAAGGCGACTAATGTGCAATGCATTTATTTCTTCGGGACTAATAATTAGTAAGTACATGTCTGATAAACAGTAACAAAATGTACCACTTTTTTCTACCTGCCCTTATTCCACCTTATTGTGGCGTCGGCGCAACATACTTTTCAGGAATGTTGCATAAATTATTTGGCTTAGTTTTTACGACCGGCTGCCTGCTTGACGTTAAGCCCCTCTGATTCA
The DNA here is from genome assembly GCA_036417725.1 of Clanis bilineata. Lineage (NCBI taxonomy): Eukaryota > Metazoa > Arthropoda > Insecta > Lepidoptera > Sphingidae > Clanis > Clanis bilineata. The sequence goes on along the minus strand of CM071150.1, from coordinate 12,932,052 downwards.
TGATGATTCTGATGGGAGATTCAGTCCCAGGCAAATCAAATTAGAAAAATTGCTTTGCTCAACCTGAGACTCAAACCCAGAAGCTGTACCATAGCTTCTACTAGACGCTGGAGCGACTAGAACATGGTACTATATACTACACAATAAATTGCAGTTTGCAAGTATTCATTTATTTTGTATTGATAACTATACTACAAAGAATATGACCTAGATTTTAGTGGAATTAAAAAACTAAGTTCAAGAACTGAACCCCGAATACGGAAAAATCACACTCTAAAAAGTATTAAACAAGAAAGTATTCTTATCTGAAATTGTTATATATGTACAAACTACAAACTATTTGATATGTATTGTGGTGTAACCATAGTCATATTACCATTGGACAAACAACACTTCCAATGAATTCTCTTTGTCAAGTTATTATAAGTACATACATAGGCTCACGACTGTATCCCTGAAGGGGTAGGCAGAGGCGCACTAGCGAACTAGAACACCCACATTTCGCTGAGCTTAGTTCCGTCACAGATATGATAGGGGGCGATCCTATCGCCATATCGGGCACAAATTCCAGACTCCAGGCTGATATGCAAAAATATAATACATATACATCACATACTGGTCAAAAACATCAGCTCTCCTTTTTGCTTCGCCTTCATCAGGTAAAAAACAAATTGTTCATATGAGCTTAACCCGTTGGAGGCGGCATTATATATATTACATAAGCGTCTCGGCCACAAAATACTTTTCTAATAAGTATTTATTATATATACTTTTGTCTTAATTTAACTATATGGTGTAGGTACTGGTAACTTATCATCACTTCAATATTTATTTTCTTAGATAACATTAAGATAAAACTAGCATTGGTTTCCCTTTCTTCTTCTTCTTTACTTAAAAAATATGGCCTCCATCAAAGTTTGATGATTTTGCCAACGACAGTGTTTAATAAATCCATTACTCAAAAAAATTGCTAGTCAGACATCTTGAAAAATGTTGGTTTCCCTTTTTTCACACCATTCGCTACTGAAGTAAATATAGAAAAGAAAGAAAGAAAGAAAAATATTTATTGGTTTACAAGTTGGGTGGTTATCTTAGTTGTGAACAATTTAATATATAGCATATATAGAATATTCAGATATTCAACAATCGAGGAAGCAATAAAACTTTTTAAAAAAACAAAGGAGAAAAAACACATGGTATGTATCTACATACCACGATATCACCCATCGTGATGAGAGCATATCCCACCACAACTGCACCAAAAGGAACCAGATCAGCAAATGACCAACACTAGAATTCATTCATTATATGTTGATGTGATGGAAAATAATACAAATAAGAAACCCTATTAGGAAAATAGAATTAAAATTGGATGAGAAATGAGGCCATCATTAATATTTTCAGTATCAATACCTGCACTTGTATGACAAAATGTAAGAGTAGTGGGAATATCTCGCTATCTCTCCCACACTCGTGCAATCATGACTGTCATATACGGTTGATATCATGGTATATGGTGTGCAAACTTTTACCAGTTGTGCACACCTCTGGATTTGAACAGGATATAAATTGGTCTAGTGACCGACCGAAGGTTCGGTTTCGGTTTCGGGACCAGTTTCGGTTTCGGCAGAAAACCTGCCGAATATTCGGCGGTACCGAAACTCTGCGATCGTGAATTATTGCGCGTCGTTCGGATGACTTCGGGAGAGTTAATGTCTCCTGTGCACCCGCTATTGTCAGCTGTCAGATCGCCGGCCGGTCTGATGTGATTGTGTTGTGTGTTTGTGTTATTTCTCGTGCATAGTTATTAGGTATGTTAGTGTTTATTGAAGTTATATTTCTTTTGGCGAGTTTAGTTTAGGTTAGCATTACTTTTAACACTTGTACATAAGTACACGCACCAATGTAGTTTATTATTACTCTTGTGTAACATATTTTATTTGCTTTTAAAAAGCATTCATATTCTTTCCGTTGAGATATTCAGTCGGATTTATAAATGATGAGAATTATGTATAAAAAGTTTTAATTTCACTTTCAATTATTATTTATTTATTTTATTTATTTATTTATACACTTCATATACAATGTATATAGGCGGACTTAATGCCGAAGGCATTCTCTAACAGTCAACCTTAGGGTGATGCAGAGTTGAAACAGGGTAGGTGCATAATGATGAAGGGGAAAATTATATTATATGATAAAAGACGCATAAAATAACGTATACGTACATAAATTATAATAAAACATATTACTACTGACTAACTTAATATAAAAATAACATAAATATATACTATATACTTATATAAGGTACATAAGACACATAATACTATGATATCATATAATAAATATAATATACTGGACTAGTGAGTGGAGTCCGCTACTTCATTCAGCAATAGTTGCCGAACGCGCATTTTAAAAGCTAACCGTGACGTTGACGACCTGATTTCGAGGGGGAGTGAATTCCAAAGAAGTATGGATTGTATAACAAAAGATGAATGAATGAAGTCGGAGTTATGAGGAGGACACTTAAGCAGTAGATTACTAGAAGAGCGCAGATTTCGCTTATGAGTATCACAATTTATTTACAGTACATTTATTTTAGGAAATTGTTTTTGGATGGCAAAAATATGACAAAATGAAAAGAAAAGAACGTTTTTGTAGTTTAAAAATAATAATAATAATTATGTTACTTTTTCTCATACCTTCTTCAATTATTGTTTTGTATTTAATTAAACTCGTTTAAACAATCTATATAAGTGTATAAAATAAGCGAAATTTCACAAAATAATATATTTTTAACATACAAAAAGGTTCGGTTTCGGTTTCGGCCGACACTGGAACAGACCCCGAAGATTCATTTTCGGTTTCGGTAAAAAATCCTTTTTCGGTGGGACACAATTTTTTTTTTTGAGCAGATTCATTTTTCTATTAACGAAGAGACTGGCAAACAAGCACATGGGTCACCTGATGGTAAGTTATCTCCATCGCCCATAGAACCAATACATGAAAATCATGGGTACTTTGCCAACCTAAAAGGAGATAAATAGGAATTGGGAAAGGGAGGGGGGTATAGGGCCACTGGAAATCTCGCTCACCGAACGAAACGCGACAGCGAGCTGCCGCTTTACGTCGGTTTTCTGTGAGACAGTGTTATCAAACCGATCAAGACGGCCCATTAGTGCTGTAGACGTAACTGTCTACAGCGTAGCTCCGTAAATACGGTGTTTTAGTTACAATAATACTATTTTCGGAATATGAAGAAGATGCCTAACTGGTATATTAATGGGATCTTTCTTTCACAAAGTCGCCATTTTTGTTTCGTTCCATACATTAGGAATGCTTAATATTTTCGTACTTATGCCCCGTCCTTTTTCTTTTGTCTAAGTATTTAACAGTGGTGGCTATAACACCATTTATGTCTGAACTTTTTGTTATATAAAGGGCTAGCCTGGATCTAAAGTGGTCTTTGTAGAATTTTAAAATGTTGAGGAAACATTTTATTTATGTGAAGCATTTTTAGGGTAACTGAATATACAACTTATATAACTAGTACTTTTATCTGAATGCAACTCATTTCTTAGTTAATTATAGGTATATTTCTCAAAAAAAATTACGTAGACAACTTTAGCTCCAGCTTTAGCTCCTTAAATATATTTGTATTGAAATAATTATAATGAAAAGTCTTTTGTGTATTTTATGATTTTTGTGTGTAAGTTCCTATGTGATTATACACCTGCTCATTTCTTCACGAACGAACAAAGAAAAAGAATCTACAGCAATATTATAATCTTACAATAAAAACCTTATATTTATTAAGTATAGTTGGTGTTTATAAGTAGTTTCGTCTGCATACTAGGTCTTTTATTTTTATTAATTACAACAAAAATCTAGCATAATTATGACTAATGTTGCTAGTTGCAGGCGCCTTCTAACAGGTCGGTCTGGAAATCTTTGGGAAAGGCCCAGGACCGTCTTAGGCATGCGTGGGCCCCTGCCCGCCTAGCATACGCGCCACAAGATGTCTCGATCGTCGACAGTCGAGATGTTGTCTACAATATTGTATGAAAATAAACGAGGACGTATGTTAGTGTTTGTAGACAAACAGAGAAAACCGGTTATAACAGGACAAAAAGCGTAGACAAAATGTACTCGTGGCGCGCATGCTAGGCGGGTTGGGCACACAAGAATTTGGGGGTCCCTTAGATAGTAAATGTAGGTACTTATCAGCTTTTCGGGGCCCCCGTATGCCCTTATGGTAAATACTGTACTGGGCTATGTTCAGTAGTAGACGTCCTGTGGCTGATTATGAGGATATGACTAATAAGCAAAAGTTGTAATTCCATTTGAGAAAGTACCCACGCTAGTGAGAAAAACAGTTAAGTTTTTAAATAGTTTGCCTCGATGGCGTACATACTTGTATTGCGTGCGCGGATGGACTATCGTTTTGGGGTTTGATCCCCGGGTCGGGCTAAGGCTGCGGATACGAACTCGGCGGGAGCCGCTCTGCTCCCGGCGCGGGGAGCAGTGCCGCAGCGTATTGCTAGACAGGTCTCCGCGGCGTTGCCTTGGAGGCCAGGGGGGTTACGACCATCTCTTATAGCAATATTATTACAATCTTGCTTGTTCTGATTCCCGTACAAAAAAAGCGTTACCTAGTAAGATTATAATAATACTGCTATACGAGGTGGTGGTAACCCCCCCAGTTCTATTTAAACCTATGGATTGAAACGCGCCGCTTCCCGCGCCGCCGCCGCTCCGCTCCCGCTGAGTTCGTGTTCGGGGCCTCAGTGATATTGGGTTTTTCTAATTAATATCAGCCTGGAGTCTGGAATTTGTGCTCGATATAGCGGTAGGTTTGCCCCCTGTCACATCTGGGACAGAAATGAGCTCGGCGAAATGTGGGTGTTCTAATTCTGTAGTTCGCCTCCGTCCACCCTTCTGGGATACAAGCGTGAGTCTATGTATTGTATGTATAGTTTGTATAGAGAATCTGTAGATATTTTCTATCCCTTATCCCACTGCAATGAGGGATCGACGCAACACACATTTTCAAGCATGTTGCATAAAGGATTCGGATTACTTTTACTTTCAGCTGCGTGCCTGCCTTTTATACTCTTAAACATTTGGCAAATGGAATTAAGATAGTCTAACGGTTTCCTAAATTTACATTATTATAATTTAAAAGCAGTTATAAAAACTGAGTATGTAATTACGTATATTTAAAATGTATATAACATAAGCTCACGCCTGTATTCCCGAAGAGGTAGGCAGAGGTGCACTAGCGAACTAGAACACCCACATTTCGCCGAGCTTAGTTCCGTCCCAGATGTGATAGGGCGCAAACCTACCGCCATATCGGGCACAAATTCCCGACTCCGGGCTGATATGGAAAAATCCAATATCACTGCCCGACCCGGGGATCGAACCGGAGACCTCAGGACGGTAGTCATACCGAAATACAACTACGCCACGGAGGCAGTAAAATGTATTTCTTAAATTGCTTTATTAGTGTATTTCTGACGTGTTTTTCTACTGCCCCTATTCCACTTAATATCGGGTCGACGCAACACACTTGCATCATCATCTCAATCTCTCACCATCAAGTATGCTACAAAAAGGATTTGGTCTTATTTTTACGACCGGTTACCTACCTGACGTCAACCCACGTCTGAAGAATCCAGCCTCAGGACAGGGCATATCCAATTACGGGTAATTGATGGTAAAAAAGCCATTTTGTCCGACCTAGGAATTGAACACAGATTCTCTCTCTCTCGGTCCACGACCAATATACGCTGCCACTAGACCAAGGAAACTACTCAATATTTTTTGACCGACTTCGAAAAAGGACAAGGTGTTCAATTCGTCTGCATTTTTTTGTATGTTACGCGATAGCTCCGCCAAATACGTGACCAAGGAAACTACTCAATATATTTTGACCGACTTCGAAAAAAGACAAGGTGTTCAATTTGTCTGCATTTTTTTGTATGTTACGCGATATCTCCGCCAAATACGTATCGATTTTGAAGATTTGTGTCCGATAGAGCTTACTCCAAGGGTGGTCCCATATAAATTTGGGCACGATAAGAAATTTTGAAGTCAGTCCATTAAGTTTTTAAACTTGTGATTATTTATTATTTATATTTCAATAATTGTTGACTCTCTGATGTGTTAGATATAAGAGTGTTTTATGTAATCAAGAATGCATCTCAATGTAAACAAATAACGTTGGCTTCCAAGGTCCATGGAAGTATTTTTATTGTCTAAATTGACCTTTATCATGTTAGCAATTTTGTAAGAAAGAAATGTTGTATATTATTACTGCCTCGTTGGCGTGGTTGTATTTCGGTACGACTACTGTCCTGAGGTTTCGGGTTCGATTCCCGGGTCGGGCAAAGTGATATTGGATTTTTCCATATCAGCTCCGGAGTCTGGAATTTGTGCCCGATATGACGATAGGCTCGCCCCCTATAACATCTGAGACGGAACTAAGCTCGGCGAAATGTGGGTGTTCTAGTTCGCTAGTGCACATCTGCCTACTCCTTCAGGGATATAGGCGTGAGCTTATGTATTATTATTCTTGTATAAAAATTACTCTCAAATCTTGAAGGTTATACCTGATATAATTTATGGCTCATTTTGTATTCGATGCATAGAGAATTAGTGTCCATGCACATTCCACATGGTGAAAATCACTATAGTGGTTCGTACGGGCGTGTTGGATTCGTGGGACCAGTAGGGGTAACCTTTGACACTAGATTCGATTGTGATTACGATTCGATACGAAATCGATGTCTAAAGTCAGGGGGCAGTTAGTATTTATCCAGCAGCTTTAGGTTATTTAGGTATCCAGAAATCTCACTCATCGTCTCCACGAAAGAGATGCTCAAGCTGGTAATAACGGTCGGGCCGGCTCAGTCGTGCTGTAGGCTGAATTACTGCAGCATGAATTAATGTGATCACTACAGTGCTCCAGCATATTTTATGCACTCAATTCAGATTTTTCTTGGGCAAAACTTCATCTTGTGGTTCAATATGTCTCCCTGTGACTTCTGGCTGTTCCCCAAACTCTATAGGCCCTTGAAAGGAATGCTATTTCAGGCAAGAGAGGACATTATACCTGCAACGACGGTCGAGCTAAACTTCATCCCGAATGAGATTTTCTCGCAATGGTTCAACAATCTTCTCGTAGATCTACCATTTTTTTCCCCCGGTCAAACGTTGGTTCCTTTTAAATGTGGATCGAAGTTCAAGACTGATTCTTCTTTTTGTGTTCAATAGAGAAAGACCCAAGGGTGGTCCGGGGTCCCATATAAGTTTGCTCAAGTTATAAGAGCGTAAAAGTCAGCTTATTATTATCCTTATACATTACTTCAGTAGTTAAATTTAGTGTTTGTCCCTGTCAGTGCTTGGATCGAGGACAACAATATCAAGCCGTATCAAGAGTACAAGGAGCAGCTGATCAAGTCGTGCAAGACTGCCGCGTTCAAGGAGGCGGTCACTCAGATTGAGGAGTACATAGAGAATCCTGAGGTTTGTATTGTTTTTAATGATAGAGCTAGCTTTCTGTTTAATAATAACATCAATGACAAAAAAAAGTCAATCGTAGAGGAAAATAGTTGTATTTGAAGAGTTTTCTAGCATGTAACAACATTGGTGGTGATTAGGATTTGATAGGCAAAACCATTTGATTATAATAACAAGATTAATTTGACTAATGACAAAACTGGTGCCGTCGAATAAATGGCATACTTTGTAACACCAATATTAATTATATCGATCTTCATAACTAAGGATACAACTAGTAGTGTGTGATTTTAGGAAATTTGTAGCAAACTGGTAATGCTCCGAATCAACTGCTTCATAAATTAAGACGAATTGATCACAATGCCCGTTACTTATAAAAATATAAGCGCTGCTTATCTTCAACCATAGCTCATTGTCCCTATCATTTTTAAACAATGTAACGCAAGGAAAAAAGTGACAGGCTATTCTTAGCAAAAAGATAAGCGAAAAAGTAATAAGTAACGCCCAATAATGATGGCCCATCTTCCCATTAGAAATTCGGCGATCTAGACGACCACGCCCGCAGCGCCGAAGAAGAGTTTGACAAACTGAAAGACGTTATGGAAGAGGAAGAGAGCACGGAGCCGAAGACTGAGGAGGAAGAAGGCAGCTCCACCGAATCCGTCAAGAAAAAGAGCTCCTCCACGCCGAAGGTGAGAAGATTTATTATATTAGCGTATCATGTGACAGCTTTTTAAACCTATCTGAAGGTTAAGTTAGCTTAGGTTAACATATCTTATCTCTTGGGTTTACGCGAATGCTATACGTTAAAATAAAGCTAGTTTTTACGGATTCTATCGTCTTCCGTTTTTTATTTTTAGTCCCGATGTTCGAAGGTTTCACCAAATTTCGAAGGTTTTGTCCAAAATGTTATGTTAATTTTCAATGAAAAAAAAAAATAACCGCGATAGAATCCGTAAAAACTAGCTTCATTTGTATTTACATAGATTAAAATCTGAGGTTAATCAGTGATGCAGTTTATTTCGCAATTTTTATGATGCCTTGTGTTTCTATGATGTGTTTTGTTCTTTTTTGCTTGTTTTTAAGCATTTAAATAAGAGATCGTAGGCCATTATTTTCTTTGTTCAACTTTATGAAGGTGATTTAACTGGTAAGTGGTGTGTCTTTGATTTAAGGATAAATATCATCTATCCGGTTATTGTGTACGCAAGAACTTTCGTGATATAAGAGCGAAAGTTTCCCGTAGACTCTGTTTTCCACCGGGCCGAACGCAGGCGAACGGATCATGCCTGTTTCATTCCCACAACCGCGAAAGTTTTTTTGTGTGAACGCACCAGATATAGATTCTTTCGCCTTCGTTCGGCCGGTGTGTACCCGCCATGTCAAGTCGCCAAGTGTTTCTACCTGCCTTTACCCCACCTTAATGTGGGGTCGGCGTAACACACCTTTTCAAAGCATGTTGCAGAAAGGATTTTGCTTAGCTTTTACTACCGGCCGCCTGCCCGACGTTAACCCCAATAGTAGGGGAGCCCACGATGCTAAATGGGGATTTACTCGAGCGTCGTAGAGACCTATTGGGATGCAAAGCTTAGATGATATGAAGAAAAAAATGTTATATGATATATACCTTTACATCGGTGGGGGAAGCGGCTATAGATTTTTAAATATGTAAAAAAAAACTGTTGCATGGACATCCTCGAGCGCGTCAGATATTGATAGCATCAATGCCCTACGTATTTTTAATAATGTACGTATGTTAATCGGATCGTTTGCATGATGCGAGTGGTTGTATTTAAGGGTTGAAAATGAAAAAAAAAAAATTGTTATCGAGCGCGTCAGATTTTCTAACGGAGTGTTAAGTGCACCAAAAAAAAGCTCTCATTCACTAATCTGACGATTTCGATGGGACGCAAACTCGCGGCCATTTTCATAATGTGCAAAAAAAATTCGCCATTTTGAAATACTCAAGCGCGTCAGATTAAGATATATATGGTTCATCTTTATGTTCTAAACGTACTGTCTCATAATCTGACGATTATCTAGAGGGATTGGCCTGATCTGACAAAAAAAAATTAGAAAAACGGTTCACCTTAAAGGCCATCCCTGCAACTTCCCGCTAATTCCATTCTTGGGCTCTTAAAATTGTACTTATGACATTTGTGAGCTCAAAATATAATTTATGTGATATTTTGAGCTCGCTGAGTTCAAAGAAATAGAAATTTCATAGAACACTATTTTTGGAATTTTCAAACCGCAATAACTTTTGAATGGATCAACCGATTTTCACGCGGTTGGCGGCATTCGACGCAGTTTTATCATCCTCATAAGTAATTTTGCAATTTTAATTGATCGAACCACAAATTTCGGAGTAATCCCGAAAAAACCCTTTTTCGGGTTTCTTTCGTTCACGATATCTCTCGAACGAATCAACCGCTTTTGACCAGCTACGTGGCGATCGACGTGGTTTTTCAAGCTCAAAGGCGGATTAGTTTTTGAAGTTGATCGATAAAGCCGGTTAAAAGTTATTCCAAAAAAACCACTATCAAAATATATATATTTTTTTTTAAATCATTGAACTTAATTAATTGAAAAGCTCAGGAAGCAGAAACCAGAGTGGGGACGGAGTGAGAGAGTAATAGATAGAGAAAGAGTGAGAGAGGAATAGAAGCGCGGAGAAAGAAATGTAGGCATCACGCAATTGCACGCATTTAACTTTATCGACGAATTTTTATTATTTCGGCTAGCGGAAATCGTCAGATTATATATTTTTAATTATTCTTGAATTATTTCCTTCAAAATAAAAAAAAATTTAGCTACGCTCGAGAATGTCGAGATGACTTTTTTTTTTTACAACTTTGTTGCCCTCCCCTTTTTTTACGTCACTCTCAAATTGTCAGATTAGTAGAATATACACTTTTTAGGATATAATTAACTCACCCTACCTTAATCTGACGCGCTCGAGAATTTCTGATGGTCAATTTTTTTTTACTAATCTGATCCTGTATCCTTCACGGGCGGCCTTATATATGGGCCTCATGTTTTGTGGAGGTACTTAACCGGGTACAAGGTATCCCCCTGTATATTAATCTGTCGCGCTTTAGTAAATCCCGAAATCCCCGCTTGGGCTCCCCTACTACAATGTATAATGGGATTCAAATACGGGGGGGGGGGGGTCTATTGTCTTTTACAACCTATCGAGTATAAAATTTGATAGAATTAACAAAAAATAAAGCTATCTCTTTTTTTACTAATGGATGTCAACTCAGGTAAAGAAAGATCAATAAACGAGTGTCTGTTCCTATAGACCCGCATCCGTCAATAAGCCACGCCCCCGGAACAAAGTAATCATAATACGGTTCCATTGCGTATGGTATCGATATCGATAAAATGTTTTGTCACACCTGAATACCATAAGAGGAGGCAGAGACTATAATTTTCTAATTCGTATGATTAGAAAAGCTCTAGTGCGTTTAGATAACGATTTTTATAACAAACGGTTTTTTTAGTTGTTCTTATGATTGATGTCGTCATTGAGTTAATGTTTAAAGTGCACATTCTGTTGCTGATGATTATATCATTGAAATTAATTGTGCCAATAATAGTCTAATATTTTAACCAAATAATAAACGTAATGTTTGATAATCATAAATAAATCAAATAAAAACAAGCAATGAATAATAAACGTACAAAAATATTCACATTTGAACATTTATGTACTGCTTTGTAAAAACAATACAAAAATGTTTACCGACAAATCATCGACTATAATACTGTAACGCACTAAACTTTCCGTCATCTTTAGCTGCCAGTCTGGTGCCAAGGTCATGGAGATGGAACTGATCTCCTCTCTCTCTCTTTAATCTAAGGATTCAAATAAGAATAGGAACGTCAATCTGTCAAATTGACAATCTATATGTCAAATATCACTTGAAAAGTAAGGTTTGCAACGAAATTTTATTTGCGATTTAATAAGGTTTTTTTTTTGTTTTACTGTCACAGTTTCTTAAAGTGAAAAAAGTCTAAATTTAGTAATATTTTTTTATTTATTTTATTTTATAAAAAACTTATTTACATTGTTGGTAACAATTCACCAGAAAAGTAAAGAAGACGCCAAGTGTTAATATTCTCTTTGACATCTCAGTCAGTGATGCAGAGATGAGCGAAAGTGAAGAGCGTTTCATTTCGTACAATTTTTTATATGTAATCGCAAATAAAACAAAAAAGGAACTCTTCTATAAAAACCGCATCGAAATTGGTTGGAAAATGAGGCAGTAATTCATATTTTAAATTCTGCAATGAGCAAGAGTGGCGTAGTGGGGATATCTTGCTATCCCTTTCCAACGCACGCGCCGTTATGGCCGTGACGTGATTTTACTGATACTTCTCTTTCCCGCTGTTTGAAGGTTACACCAACTACAAAGGTTTATAACTTTTTTATTTTTGGGAGTATTTCAATATTTCTTTCTGTGTTATGTTTTAGATGACGTAAATTTCGTATAAAATCAATAAAAAAATGTCAAGTACCCAATTCTAATAACAAAATATTCATTCATGATTCGTAAATGAATTATATTTAAAAAAATATCTTGTTTTGCTGACCCTACCCAACTGATTCGAATTGACAGCTATGACGTCACAACATGACACAAAGTCGATTCTATTCTTATTTGAAACGCGTATCTAACCATACGGTTAGATGCTGTTATCGTATCAATAAGTAGTGTTTCTGCTGTCCTTAATGCGTGGGACGAACTGCATTACTATTAGTGGCGAAGAGTCCATGCAACTCGATTCCTTCCGGCCTACCTTTACAAACATTTCTGGAAATAAATAGACAAAGGAAATGAAAAACTTGTATCTGCTTCCCTTTTGAAAATTTTCACCCTTCGCCACTGAGTCGCCTGATTACTATATCGCTACAATCAATTTTTCTGTGAAGGACGAAAAGTTCAGTACATAATTACCATTTACTAAACGACATTAGCGTAGTAAACTATAGCCTAATACCTCTGATTATCATAACATAAGCTCACGCCTGTATCCCCGAAGGGGTAGGCAGAGACGCACTAGCGAACTAGAACACACACATTTCGCCGTGCTTAGTTTCGTCCCAGATGTGATAGGAGGCGGGCGTATTGCCATATCGGACACAAATTCCAGACTCCGGGCTGATATTAAAAAATCCAATATCACTTTGCCCGACCTGGGGATCGAACCCGAGACCTCAGAACGGAATTCGTACCGAAATACAACTACGCCACCGAAGCAGTCATCTCCGATTAGTTGAGAAGATTCGTCCCAAGCAATAGTAATAACTAGGTTATATATCTCAAAATTGGACTGCGCTATGATTGGGTTCACGCGAATTTTACACACTGAAACAAACAACAAATCGCGATAGAATCCGTAAAAAAAAGTTTATTTATATTGGACTGCACTGTCCTTACCTTAAGGTCACTTTGTCATTCAACTTAAAGTTATAATTCGATCGTGTGGACGCGACTTAAGGATGGGCATTCACAAGGAAAAATAAAATAAAATAAAATAAATAAATAATAGATACACCCAACAGTCACATAGTCCTGACCCCACACTAAGATCGAGTCTTGTGTCTTGTGTCGTGGGTATGATGAACTACGAGAGACGCACGGTCTCACAACACCCAGACCCGAAACAAATATCTGTGGGCCACACAGACATTTGCCGCGGTGCGGGAATCGAACCCACGACCTCACGTTTCACAGCCGGCTACTCGCCCGCTGCGCAACGGAGGCTGTCGAGGAGTATTCCCGTGTAGACTACACGGTATTACAGTGCAGTACTGTAGTACAAGTTACAGTTCAGATTTTGTAACTACAGTGAATGCGACTTGTCTGCATTAAGGCGGGTACACACCAATCGAACGAAGACATAAGAACGTTCGCGAAGAGACATCGGCGCATTAACATTCACACAATTCGTTACATTAACACAAACAAACCTTCGCGAATGATCGGGAACGTTCGGTCCCCATAGCCGATGGGCGATTCGCGAAAGTTCTTTCGCCTTTTTTCGGTTGGTGTGTACCCGCCATTATGTGCGCACATAGCCCCTTACTTATAAAAATATTTGAGCGCTGCTTATCTTTATACCATAGGTTGTCCCTTCCATTTTTAAACAATGTAACGCAAGGAAAAAAGTGACAGGTTATTCTTAACCATTTGCTCAGCTAAAAAGGCTGTTTTAAGTAAGGCCCATATTCTGTAACATTGTAGCAACGATAGGAGAACTGAGTGTTACAATATATGCCGGTTGTCACATTCGCAGTCGTATGTAACAGTTTCAGCGGTTACAAAATCGAGTGTTCATACATAGTGTGTCAAACTAACGTATTGTAATACCAATTCTACACTATCGGCCTACACTGCCAACACTCCAACCTGTCCCAACTTCTAACTCACGAACTACGAAAACTGACTCTTCGACTTCATCCAACGTTCTATAAATAATTATCTACACATGGAGGGTTGGACGGATAGCTGAACTATTGGTCAATGGTCTAGTGCCGGTATAATTTAATACTCGATTTTTTTTATTGAACAGAATGTGAATTAAGACACTAGAAATTTCACTGAACGAAACGCGACAGTGAACTTCCACTATGAACTACCACTTTACTGTCTTTTCTGTGAGACAGTGTTATCAAACAGGTCGGAGTATGCAGTATGGAGCATGTGAGTGGTAGGCATGGCTCTACCACCCACATTGCTTCATAAATATCGAATCATATATTGTTTCATTACACGCGAATGCTTCAATACCACCATAATATTAAATCTTTTATCATATTAATCATCCGCTTCATGTGTCGTTGCGCTATCCATTTAACCATACCAACTCTTGACGATTTATAGATACGTTTGGGCATTTCAAAGGTGAAGCCTATAAAGCGTGCGTCATCAGCGGGCGTGAAGTCCACTCCGCGGAAGAAGACCAAGAGTTCGCTGTCTCGCTCTTACACAGACTCCGACGTGGTGAATGAGAAGCCTTCCATGCTCAACCACTCGTTCTCGAAGAAGTCCAGTCTGCTGCATCGACCTTCGAACATCCTTACACCTGTAAGTACAATGTTATATTGATTATGATTTGACTGCCTCAGTGGCGTGGTTGTATTTTGGACTACCGTCCTGAGATCTTGGGGTCTGTCCCCGGGTCGGGCAAAGTGATATTAGATTTATCCACGTCAGCCCGGAGTCGGGAATTTGTGCCCGAAATGGCGATAGGCTCGCCCCCTATCATATCTGGGACGGAATTAAGCTCGGCGAAATGTGGGTGCTCTAGTTCGCTAGGGCGCCTCTGCCTACCATACCTCTGTCATCCTCGTGTCGATTTAAAATAAAAACCGAGCGATGCCATTTTGAAAATAGCTTTTTGTCAAGATTTTTTTTTAGGTAAATAGCAAATCGTCAGGGTAGACAGTGTCTCTTCGTCTATATGGACTGCACGTCACTGTAGCCAAGATATTATGATATATTCTATATTATTATAAGCCTACAATAACTAGTTGTACACTGTTAGATATTTTTAAGCACATAACGCATGAACAGTTCGAGTGACCATCGTCGCTAATTAAAACTCAACAATGTAGTCGTAAATCACTTAACATCAGGTGATCCATTTGCTCGTTCGCCCCCTCTTCTATAAAAAAAAACGATGAAGTCTTACAACTAAAACTACACCAAGTAATAGAGTAACTAAACGGTGATACCAAAATGAGCTGTACGTATAAGGGAACGTACCCATATTACGTGATCCATGCATAAGCTCACGCCTGTATTCCCGAAGGAGTAGGCAGAGGCGCACTAGCGAACTAGAACACCCACATTTCGCCGAGCTTAGTTCCGTCCCAGATGGGATAGGGGGCGAGCCTATCGCCATATCGGGCACAAATTCCAGACTCCGAGCTGATATGGAAAAATCCAATATCACTTTGCCCGACCCGGGAATCGAACCCGAGACCTCAGAATGGTAGTCGTACCTAAATACAACCACGCCACCGAGGCAGTCTTTTAGTTATTTACAATTTTTAAACCCCCCCCTCCCCTTCTCCCTAGTTGACCACGCGTAGTATATGCCAAGGCAACCTCTAGTTGTCACGTAGTAATTATGTAATTTATAAATGTAGTTTTAAAATAATTTTATAAAATAAAAAAAAATAGTCGAAGAAAAATTAAAAACAAAATATTATGGATGTGTTGCCACCTGTGACTTTAATATTTGAATATACATAGCTTGAAAAAGCTAGAGATTTCCCCAGAAGATATTGACTACGTGACGAAAACCTAAGACCCCCCGGCCCAGTGACCAAGCGTGGTATTTTGAAGACCTCCCTCCCCCTCTGAACTGGTCACGTAATATGGGTACGTTCCCTGAGGTCGAGTTTTGCCTGACCTCTGTCAACAGAATATTTCAACCAGTATCGTCTAACAAACCGGCCTTCTTTTCGCAGGACACACCACCTCTCGACCTGGAGAACGTGTCTGAGACTCTGCTGGAGAAGAACATCAAGGCCAGCCAGATGAAGTTCGGCTTCCTCGGGCTGGGCATCATGGGCTCCGGCATCGTGAAGAACCTGCTCAACTCGGGCCACAAGGTCATCGTCTGGAACAGAACTGCCGCTAAGGTAAGTCTTATTAATGTGGGCTTTAATTCAACATGACTAGTATTGAAAGCTTGCTTGCTAAAGTAGTGAGGACTGAATTCATTTGAAAATCAACCTTAGAATTCTAGGCGTATGGCTGATATTAGTATGCCAGAAACATTATAAATGTTTACAGTAATATGAACCATATGCGGTGGAAATTAGAGTTGAGTTTTAAATTATTGAATTAGACATCTGAGTCATAGCTTGACTAGTACAATAGTGTCATGATAAGTTTGGCCAAGACTATCATGGTGTTGAAATGGTCATGTAGAATTGAACTCTATTATAGTAATATGAAAGGAGTCATTTGTGTATGTAGTAGATGTTAACATACCATTAAAATGTTAATGGTACTATTTTATACACATATTTATATGTAACAGCAAATAATTTATATGTAACAGTAAATTTCATATATTAATTTTGCAAAAATAGTCCAGTAACCAATTCTTGATCCATTGATAAGAGATCATAAAATCTCGATTTTGCATTATTTTTTTCAGTACTAATTTAAAGTTCCAAAAGTCTTTGGATACAACATGCCACTTAAATAATATTGATGGTCATTGGATATTTTGATTTATTTTTAAATACGATTGTTGCCTTATTATGACACAAATAACCATAGATCATAAACTTGCATAGACAAATGACTTACTTTGGTAACATCTCCATATATAGCAAGCTGCTGTTTTCCCAATATGATACAGGACATAGAAGATTTACAAGGAAGAAATATGGCCTCCGGATAAGATTTTGTTTATTGAGATGTTTAAATTATGTTTTTCTTCATTAATATTGTGATTGTTCTGTAAACTACAGGCTGTGGATTGTGTGATATATTAGTTTTGATACTTGGAATGTGGTAGGAAATTCCGAATCAGATATATGTAGTATTTGTTGACTTATTTTGGTATTGGTGTTAGGTTGGTCATATCTATTGTGAGACGTTAATTTTAAAGATTGCATGTCGCTGTTGTTGCTATTTGAAATTAAATAGGATTTATGTATAGAGGTCATTGAAATAAATGCGTTGGGAATCGGTTGAAATGAAGTCAGATATCATTAGATTATAATATTAAAAGTAGAGTTTTATTCGTTTGTGATAGATTCTACATAATACCGAGTACTAATATTAAAACACAAAATTTTTAAAATTCTAATGTCGTACGTAGTATAATAAAACATAACATAAGCGTGAGCTCGTATCCCCGAAGGGGTAGGCAGAGGCGCACTAGCGAACTAGAACAGCCACGTTTCGCCGAGCTTAGTTCCGTCCCAGATGTGATAGGGGTTGAGTCTATCGCCATATCGGGCACAAATTCCAGACTCCGGGCTGATATGGAAAAATTCAATATCACTTTGCCCGACCCGGGGATCGAACCCGAGACCTCAGAAACGTAGTCGTACCGAAATACCACCACGCCACCGAGGCAGTTTATATTATCCGTGTCGAATACACTTAGAAATATTTGATTATTGTTTGATTTTTTTAAGTGGGTAACTTATGATTTTTGTTCTATAAT
Organism: Clanis bilineata; assembly: GCA_036417725.1. Classification (NCBI taxonomy): domain Eukaryota; kingdom Metazoa; phylum Arthropoda; class Insecta; order Lepidoptera; family Sphingidae; genus Clanis; species Clanis bilineata. Next base: position 12,914,319 of record CM071150.1, on the reverse strand, counting down.
TAAATAATGATGATATCATGTTTCGCCTATGAACGTTATATTTTGCGTCAAATCCACATGTTCTGACGTGAAATTTTTATTGAATAATGTCTGGAATAGCTAGTCATGTGTTATTTGATACTGTACTTGAACTATGCAAAAGTACGTTAACAAGCTCAATAGTACAAGCTCGGAGAATCTAATAAAAATGCTAAAACAGCCCGGTCAGTGTAAATAGGTCATGCCGTAAAATAGTTCCTCAGTGCACTTTATTGTAATCTGTTAGGCGTTCTTGAGTACACCAAAACAATGCATTAGTTAAATCCTTTTCGACATTTTAAATAAGAATGAAAATTAAAGCTCAAACTAGACTAGACAAAGGTAGTCAAACTATTAATTTATTAACCACATGTTTTTCTAAGTAAATTAAATGAAATTCGTATTATGTAGGCACATGTATCGCGTGTCATTTTTTTTTAACCAATACGGGATAAATATTTTTATCGTTGCAATTTTCATGAATGCCTAATTCAGAATTAAATTGGGAAATTAAATTATCAATCAAATTGTTTTTATCCTCGCTCTTATTCACTGTGCCCAAAACTGTTAATGGGTAACGCGGTTGTAATACGTTAAATTATTGAATTTTATTCAGGAAATGTTTTTTTTGGTTGCCTGGAAGAGATCGGTTTTAGCGATAAGGCCGCCATTTATGGCACAGTTTTAATGTTATTTAATTTTACCTGTTTTCTGTGCGTGTCTACACTAAATAGGTAAAATTATAATAATAATAATAATATTGGCCCTGTAATATTACTGTTCCACTACTGAGCACGGACCTCCTCTACTAATGAGAGGGGTTAGGCCTTAGTCTACGCTCGTCTATTGCGGGTTGGTAGACTTCACATATCGACCGTAAGCTGCCAATACCTCTTAAGTGCTTTGAGATCAAGTTTATACGAGACAATAAAAACTAATAAAAAATAGATATATTAAAAAATATAGATGGTATTTATGCACCCAAAATCCAAGTTTATTAATAATTTTACAATAGTTTAGTATTGCTAATAAGAAAATATTTACATCATGTTCCATTAGGACTAACAGATAACGCAAAAAACAATATTTTGGTAAAGTGTTAGTTAGGAGGTATTGGCAGCATACGGTCGATATGTACCTTCGAAATTCTTGTGATGAAATTCTAGGGTATGTAGGTTTCCTCACGATGTTTTCCTTCACCGTTACAGCAAGCGATAATTCACAAAGAAAACACACTTAACATAGAAAAGTCTGAGGTGTGTGCTCTTTTTTGGGGTTAGTCTCGAACCTCCGACACTTGTCTGGTTAGTCCATACCACATCCAATTCAGCTATCGGCCATTTTCATTAAATCTATATTTCATTATAGCGACGAATTGCGTCTCGAACTTCGCATAGAAAAATGTAACCTTTGAAGGCGTTTATAAACATTTTTCTTATATCTTACTGAACCGGATTATCTGTTTAGTTCATAGTAAAGTATACAGAGCATACAGTGGCTAGGGCTTGCGTGGTAGACAGCCGCCGTGTGTACACTGCACAGTGTCAAGTGACACGTGTAACTAATATGAGACGACGGCGTGTGTACTGTGGACATTGCAGTGTCAGATTACACACTATGTACCACTCTTGGAAAAATGCCTAAACACTTTCTAGCAATATAGGTGAAATAAATTAGATGGATATTATTTATTATTTAAATAATAGAAGATATATGAACTTATCCCAGGTTTATTGTATTTTTAATGTCTATTAAATCTGGTAGTGAGAAAAGAACTTCCGTATGTCTGCACTTTATAATTCCAAAAGATTAGGCAAAAATGCGAGCAGGACAATAAAAATTCACTGAGCCTATTTCCGCTCCCGAGGAGTGGTAGGTGGCGTGCCTATCGCCATATTTATGTCCGGACAAATTTAAAACCCGTAAATTTTTGTGTTTTTAGTTTTTTCGATTAGAAATCTCTAACAAAAGTAGACCTAACCTGACCTAGAATTTGGAATCAGGGCATAATGAGGTTTTTTTTTATACAGCAGAGATTAGCAAACGGGCTGGTTACCTGATGGTAAGTGAAATCCACGGCCCATGATACCAAGAGAATAATGGGAGTGTTCCCAACCTTAAAGGATGGGAATAGTGATTGGGAAGGGATGGGGAAATTGGGCCATCGGAAATCCCACTCGCCGAAAAATCACTACAAGAATTAAAAGAGTATCAACCGGTATTTACCGAGATTGCTTGATTGCTCGACAACTTAAATAATAACAATCGAATACATAACTATGGACAATAGATGAACCGTGTAAAGTTCAGCTCATCAAAATTGGACAGAAATATACAAAATTTGCTACAAGTATTATTACAAATAATGAAGTGGAATCTAATCACACTTAATTATTATTTGTGTGCTAATTAACTTCCAAAAAGGAGAAGGTCCTCAATTCGTCTGTATTTTTTTATGTATACTACGCGGTATCACCGCCAAATATGGATCGTTTTTCGAGATTCTTGGTCGATCGGATACCTTTTGAAGTCGATCCGTTAAGTTTTTAAACTATTTTTAACATATTATTTGATGTAGGGTTGCATGAAGTTAAGAGATTTGTTACTCAACAAATACCGTTCCGATCAGTTCCGTTGCATTAAAAGTTTTGGAACAGCTGCATTATTTTTAGAAGTAAAGACATTAAAGTTTATTATTCATTCTCAGAATGGCATTATTTAATTATCTATTGTGTGGACAAAAGCCAGCCCATTATGGCAGATTAGGTCACTTGAAGTTACATTTAGTTGAAGTGTCGCAGTCGTGCCATTTTGAAATAAGCATTTATTTGAGTCTGGTGGTGGTAGGATTTTCGTAACTGACCGGATGGCGACCACCGTACACATGGTGCTAAAACCTGCCATAGTGACCTACTCCATGTGTGGTTCGCGTTCCAGGATCAGCCAGTGTATTTCCGGTTCTCTCGAGGGGCTTGCGGCATGACTTGATGGTTGGTTGGGTCTGCATCGGTCATCCGCCTGTCTTGTCGCAAGCCCCTCGATTTGCTTCTTCCCTCTTCGGATTCGGAGTGTGAATAGCATGAATAGACCGCCATGATTCTGACGACCACTGATAAACTCATTGTCAGTCAGTGGTCGCTAGTTTTTTTAACAGCACTACGCTTACCATCAGGTGCAGTGTAGTCACTTTGCCGTGATAAAAAATAAGTCTGATGTTTATCTGCAGGCCAACTCCCCACATTTTTTTCCGACTGTCCCGGAAGGAGGGTGATGTTTTTTTAAAGGATTCACACGATTCGTATCATGATTCGATTTGATGGCAATCTTAGATTCTATTTACTGCCAATTAGGTATATAGATTTTTATTACTTTTTAATAGATCGTTATGTAAATAACTGTGTATATAATGATATTACGTTGAGCAATAAACGTGATGCGAAGAAGTTGTGTTTCATTTGTATCGTCATTCGTTAGTGGTTACTTACACTGACGCCATTTGCAAAAAACTACATTTACATAATTACTTACAATTACATAGACTTATGACGTAATGTTTAAACTGTACTAATAGCCAAATACTTTTGCAATAACTCAGATATTATATTTACTTTTCTGTATATTGTGTAAGACCGTAATAAATTTCTTTTCTTTCTTATAGTCGATGGTAACAGTGTAGATAATTTTACCAAAAAATACACCACAATACACCCAATAGGCCTAACTCCTGAGCCCACACTAAGTTACTGATTTAATATGGTGGGTATCAGGAACTACGAGAGACTTTGAACTCACAGCATCCAGATACTTGCGAATAATACAAACATTTGTCTTGGTGCGGGAATCGAACTTGTGGCCGCTAATTTTACAGCCGGCTCTTTATCTACTGCACTACTAGGCCGAGATCCGACTGCAAGATCACTACGTTCATCATGTATGCAGTCAAAATATATTTTTTATGGATAATTATAAATGGGGGAATTAAAATAATATTAATTTAAAATACTCGCGGGCAAATTTTGATTGGCACCGTGGTAATAATAGATTCCCCTATTTCTAATTAGGTACTTGACTACGTTTGATTTTATACACATATTTATATGTAATAGTAAATAATAATAAAACAAAAAAATACCTTCCTGATACTTCATCGAAATTGGTTGAAAAATGAGGCAGTAATTCATATTTTAAATTCTGGAGTGGGGGCATATTAGAGATATCTTGCTATCCCTTTCAAACGCCCGTACTGTTATGGCGTGACACGATTACATTGATACTTCTCTTTCCCGCAGTTTGAAGCTTACACCAAACTTCAAAGGCTTATAACTTTTTATTTTTGAGAATATTTCAATATTTCTTTCTGTTCTATATTTTATGTCGTATAAAAATCATATAAAATTAATTAAAAAAAAATTGTCAAGTACCCAATTATCCATAAAACATAGATTTTGACTACATAGTAATATGATGAACGTAGTGATCTTGCAGCCGGATCTTGGTCTATACCGATTCTGACAAAAATTATAATAGCTATACAACTCTATTTACGTACACTCTACCACATTCAAATATTTTTTATCTACATTACTCACTTACAGTGCTCTATTGAAAAATAAGATACCTTTATGGCGTTATCCAAATTCATATTATATTTTTATGAGGTAATTCTAACATCATTGCAAAGTGAATTCAAACTGAACGCACAATCGTGAATTCACATTTAGTTTTGTTAACATTGATAGGTAAATATTGTGCGTCGTGACAATGTTATTGGTTCATATTGACTGGGTCAACTCATTTATGAACCACGATGATGTTACGAAGTGATAAATAATACGAGAGCATACATTGAAAAATAATTTATTCCTCCACGATTAGCAGTTTTAATCTGTTATATATTTAGAAAATGTTCAACAATATTTGTATATTTTATATTAAGAAACGTTTATAATATTATAATTGCTGGATTGTAGTATTTGGCATATCACTGCAAGACCCATTTACATAACACATTCTGTACGAAATTGTCACAAAGTATATATTAAAATGTAATCATGACAGTCGAAAAACTTCATCGGATTGATGAGACCGTAGTTAGTAGTATATAGGGCGTAGGACACACAGGGGCAGGAGATATGGAGAGTGGGGTTGAGATCAGAGCGCCCCCACCGCGAACCTGCAACCTCGCAACAACAACCGCAGTATAACACAGGCTCACCACTCACCACTAGACCACTCCACCACTCGCTTCACTCTACCGATCAACTTGAACCAATATAAAACGACGCGTATTTCTCTAACTTTACCCTAAAAATACATCAAAATGGAAAAAAATATTGAACATAAAATTATTTACAAGTTCTAATACCCAAATAACGCTTAAACGCAATTCACTACATCACCGGAACAGATCGTACAGTATACTCCTTACCGCCTACAACTAGAGAACAAAATCATGACCGTCGCCAGACGTACGTAAATCGAAATCTAGTCTATCACAGCTCACTTAGAAGTACTGACGGCGTCGGCATCGGCGCGGCCGTCTCGTCTCGGCAAGATATATATCTCGCGCGCGTCACACGACAACACTCACACGAGCCGGCGGCACTCGCGACACTCGCGACACCCGTGACACTCGCGACACGCGTGACACGGCACCGCGTACACCTTGAGCACGCGCGACACCAGCCTGTACTACAAGGGCGTGGTCTCGCACAGCTTGATGCACTCGCCGCACACGAGCTGGCCCGCGCCGTGCCGCTCCGAGCACTCGGGCCGCGCGAGCTCCACCGCGAGCAGCACGCGCGCCGCCGTGTGCGCCGCCGTGTGCGCCGCCGACAGCTCCGGGGAGCTCGCGCTCGCCGCCAGCGGACACTTGCGGCGGCCGCGCGAGCAATGCACGTACGGACGGCCCAGCAGCGGCTCGCTCGACGGCTTCACGTCCACGCGCTCGCACCGGTGGTACTCGCCCTTGGACGTGGTCGGCGTGGGCGAGGGTGGGGGCGAGCCGCCCGGTAACACGAACTGCGGCGGCCGCACCGGGCACGGCGGCGGGCCCGTCTCGATCATGTTGATGTGGATGCCGTCAGGGATCGGCACCGGCGAGTTCCGCCGCGAGTTGATCGACCTCTCCGTCGGCGTGTAGTACACGGACATCTTGCTCTCGTCGTCCGCGATCGGGTTCGGCAGGTTGGACAGCTTCTCTATCTTGGTCTTGAGGTACATGTCGATCACTTCGACGTCGGGGTCGAACGCCATCGAGTCGCTGCGGCCGCATGATCCGCTGCGACAGTTCTCGAAGTACAGGCTGGGGAGATTCTCGAGCACTTTGTTGAGCGTCTGTTGCTGATACTTGTAGGACTCTCGTAACCGCAAGATCTGGTGCGCGCTAAACTTCCTTATTTTGTTTCTTTGGAACACGTAGTTCTCACGTACCCAGTTCAGCTGACACGTCGAGTATTCTCTCACGCGTTTTACCTACAAAAAATTCATTGTTTTAGTACACCCAAAAAAGCGTTTTCCTCGACACGGATAGATATTTGAATCATGCCATTGTGCTAATTTAAATGGATACCGTGTGATCGCACATCGCTTTATCGCATATAAAAATCGAAAACTATTAATTACCTGATCATAATACTGGTCTTTCATAGCGGTCAGGTGATTGGTTCCGATATCTCTTATGTTGCGCAGGTGACTCGCCTGCGTCGAGTAACTGTTCTGTATCCAATCCATTTGTTGCGTACAGTTCTCTTTTATTCGATGCACCTGTAAATGCAATATAGTTAAAAACCGTTTTCAATGCTTACGATAGTATAAAAATGTGTAGACTCACTTGAACGGCATAGTTTTCTCGTAGTTTCTCCAGTTGTTGCCGCTTGTATTGTTCTATGTTGTCCAACATGCTGTAGATCTGTCGCGAGCGCGGCGCGTCGCGGCTGACGCACGTGCAACAGCTGCAGCATGTCTCCAGCAAGCGGAACCTGGAAAAAATAACGCGCACGTGTCAGACATGCTGTAAATAGAACTGGCCGTTGGATATTGGAAACGTAAAACACTACTAACCTGTAGAATATGTAGTGTAAAGCTTGTACGAGCAGTGTGATGCCGAGGAATCCAGCGGCGCAAACTGCCCCCCACAGCAAACTGTACATCTTGATCTCAAACATGGTCATAGGGTCTATGTTTAGGACGACTTCCGCCGAAACGTTGGCGGAAGGATTCGTTGCAAAGCATAAGTAAGTTCCGCAGTCTTCTCTGTGTATGTCTCCTATAAATAATGATCCGTTCTCCAACACTTTGACTCTTGATTTGGAATTGTCTATGGCATGGTAATACTGGTCGTGCGCGACGCCGTGCTTGTGGAATATGTCCGGTATCAGCTGATCTGGGTTCCAATGGAACACCATTCTGGTGGGTGTGATCCAGGTGATGGACGGCATCGGATTCCCGTCGAAACTGCACTCGAGTAGCGCGTCTGTTTGCAGCCGATACAATGTGAGCGGACTGCTGTGGATCAGTTGCGGCGGCTTGCAGTTCGTGTGGTTCAATATAGTCAACATGTCGTTAGGATACGTCAGTCGACAACTAAGGTCCGATGTTTTGATTTCCTTTCTACTTTCGACCCAGGACGCGAACCATGCCATTCGACAGTCGCAGGCCCACGGATTGTTACTGATGTTCAGCTCTTTTAGGTTGTCGAGCATCTTCAAGGAAAGCGGCAGAAAAGTCAAAACGTTGGAGCTGATGTCGAGATGAGTTAGAAACGGCGTGTCCTGGAACACGTACGTCTCTATTTCACGTAAATTAGCATTATTCCTTATGTTAAGTTGTTCTAAATTATTTAAGCCTTTGAAGTTAGTGTTCTGTATAACTTGTATTTCAGTATGGTCGAGGTAGATAGTTTTTAAGTTTTCGTTATGTTGGAAGAGCGCCGGCGGTAGCGATCTCATCCTGTTGCCGCCCATGTTCAAATATATTAAGTTTCTTAAGTTTTTATAAGCATCATATGATATGTTTTGGAACTGATTGTAGCTCAGGTTCAGCTCCTTTAGCTGCTCGAAGTTATCGAAAATATATCTTGGTATGTAGTCTAATTTGTTGCTAGACAGATCTAATATCTCCAATTCCCTTAAGTTGACTAGAGCGTTTGATGTGATTTTGACTAGGCTATTATTATTTAGGAACAGAGCTTTCAAGTGTTTGTTAGGTTTAAAGTAGTAGTCTGGGAAACTGGCTATCTTATTATGAGACAGGTCTAGAAACAATAGTTTGGTCATGGGCGCGAACACCTGGAACGGTATCACACGCAGCCGGTTGTGGGACAGATCTAGGTATTCTAGATTGTATAAATCGGCGAACGTGAACCTCGGTATGTCTTCCAGTTGGTTTCTCGATATGTTGAGCCGCTGGAGATTTCCGAGGTTGGGGAAGAGGCCGTGTTGGGTTCTTCTGATTTCGTTTCTGCTTAAATCGATGTACGTGAGTTGTGTGAGCGAGTCGAAGAGTTGCGGGTCGAGGGTGTTCACGTTGGAGCCGGTCCAGACGACCTCTCGCAGTAGCGGTCCATGTCTCGCGAGGGCGGTGTTGTCGAGCCGGCCGGCGGGCACGCTCGCTCCCTCGCACGCCAGCCGCGTCGCACTGCACGTGCACGCGACCGGACACTCTTCCGACGCACACACCCTCGCACCACAGCAAATTACTGCCACCGCCAATATTTTGTGCAGCCAATGCATTATATTACAACCCTCATAGTCTTATTTACTGCAACAATAGAAAACGTGTTGCATTTAATATCCACACTACACTAACACAAAGCGCAGGTTACGACATAGTATGAAACATTTATCTTCTTAATATCACTGATACTTTCTAATATATTTCATAACACTTAAAGAAGTCTAAAATTAGATGATTAATTATATTAAATATACACAAATAAATGCACTCGACCTTGAGGATACATTTAAGTAAATGAGCAGAGATGCAAAGGTCGAACAATAATTTCACAATAGTAAGGAAATGTCATATTATTATGATTAGCGTGTTTTTTGGCACTAATCAATAAGTTGCTTTTATTATGAATTTACTCATACTAAAATTTTTACTCAACCCGAAATAACGTACACATATGTATGTATGTAAATTCCACATATAAATATTCGTTTTTATGTGGCCTTGTTTTTATGTTTATCGCCTTTGTGAGCACTCGATATATCAGTGTCTTGTACACTTGTTATTACATTTTGTGTGTGTTCGTTGTTGTCATCGGCATTAGAATCTATTATTGTAGTGGATATTGCGATAGGTGTAACAGTTAAGTTGCACGGTGACTGGTTATCCGCCTAGACCTAGTTACTGAGGTTCTGATAGCATGTACCTACATTGTGTAGTTATGTATGTATGTACTTGCTGGAAACTAGTATTTGAAGGCATAAAGTTTATAATATTACTTTTTTTTTACTAAAAGTGTACAGTGTAATTTGGTTATAACGCTATTTTTATGTGAGACAATATAAGCGTTGAGATAGTTATGTTTTCGTGCTTTTATAGGTTGTGTAACTGTGATTAAATATTGATTGATTAAATGATTGCCTAGTTCTTATGTAATTCGTATATACACTATACACCCATGTTTCGTTGTTCGCATATGTTTGAGTTGGCCCATATTCTCTATTTATTCCTTGGTCAGTGTTAATGTAAGTGCCGTGCTATTTAACTCATTAATTTAATCATATTAGTAACACGTAATCTATTTTTATTCGCCTTACATTTATTATTCTATACCATCGATTGCTGTAGTAATTTTTCTATTCAAGTCACAATTATTCCATTATATTGTAATAATAAACTTAATTGCTTCTAGGAATAGCAGTTCTCATAAGTGTGCTCAGAGTTCTTAAATTAGTTATGTACGTAAGACCACTTATTAGTATTTTTTTAATATAGTTATTGCGAAATACAAAAGTGAAGCACTTGTTTTATAAGATATGTAATGACGCATATATTTTATATCTTTCCACGTTATTGTCTGTGTTATGTTATGACTGGTGTATGGTGTGTTGTCATTTGGCTTTAGCTTGTGAGCAGTGAACACGTAGCAAATTAATAAATGTTTAATAACAATTAGATCATTTGTGATGCGGTGTGTAATAGGCTACCATGGTGGTTTTATTCTTGGCACGAGTAATTAATAAGAATTCATTAAGTAAGGTCGGCGGCCGAGCCTCGATGGGTGACTTTGTGTCCGCGCTCGAGGCTGCCGAGTGCCGTCGTCTCGCCGACCACAATCCATTCACACTGTCTGCGGACTACGACCCTGCCACTTTGTAAATTTTTAACGATTTTATAAACAGAAACCTACATATCCGTTCACCGCGACGCACAATAAGTGGACAAACATTGCATATTTACCGTACACGCGTCCACATTTTACTCCAACTTGCATAATCCACGTTATTTTATGTTGACAACGGACGCGACGATGCCACCCATCGTAACGCCTCGGGCACCCCAACCTTCATCTGTATAAATTAAACGACATTGCACATTCACCAATCACACTATTACGATCATAAGCACTGAATTTTTGTGTAGATAATTCACAGTAAAAACGATTTTGCTCCGGAGCTTGGTAAATGAAATGTACTGTCACTACGACGGAGCCGAGCACTAGATACTAAATGGCGGCCGTCGAGCTGCGCGGAACGCGTTCCTTGTCTGGCGCGCGCGGACTCGCAGCGATTGTCTCGCTCGCACGTCGGCTCGGTCAGCTGTGGGGTGCGGAGATTGTCGAGCGCCGCCGAACGTAGGCGAAAGTACTTTCGGAAGCGCGCCGTGTGTCCCGAACACCGACGCATTCTTGCTTGCAAGTATTTCATAGCACGCGGCACAATCGAATACTATTTTATTTATTGGGGATGTGTCCGTGATAGTAAAAATCTGTCGCCCCGCCGCGCCGCGCCATGCCAACGGAGCGCCACCGCACAATGGGGAAAAACTTATCTTGGATGCTTTTAGCCGGCAGGTATTATAATGATGTAGGTACCTAAGAACAACAATCTTCGACAATACACAGGAGAGTTGCTAGCAGGTTGGAACATAGAAATCTAAGGGTTTGAAGTACTGTTAATACTAATATAATCAACTTCAGAACTTTGATCTCCGAAACCAATAAAATTCAAGATCACTTTGAATATCCAGTCCATAATATTTATATAATAATATAGGTAATTGAAACTATAAGCCTCACCAAAAATATTAATTATCTCGTCCTAAGTAAGTAATTCTCCACTAAAAAGATAGTTAATTTTTTGGAATGACGTATTTCCTGTAGCAGCCATTTTTCGTCCATCGTGCTCTACTGGCCAGCTGTTGTTGTGTCTTGAACAAACACTTATTAAATGTAAATAGCGTGCTCGACGAATGATTGGTTTTATGAATTAAGGTTACATCGGAACGTCTGACAACTATTGTATTCAGCGGCCATTTCTTTAAGAGATATTTCTTTCTTCAAATAATAAACTAGCGTGCAAAATAAATACCAATACAGGTTTTGTTTATAATAAACTACTATAATTAAACCATTACCGATACTGGTTCTGTTTATTATAGAATCAATTTGCATGTTACGCAACTTGATGTTTTGTTTCTCGTGATGTAGGTATAGTTTTTGTGTAGTCATTTTTGGCGAATGGTGAATTGGGTATTTGACTGATGTTTTTAAATTAATTTTGTATGATATTTACGTCATCTAAAATATAGAACAGAAAGAAATATTGAAATGTTCTCAAAAATAAAAAGTTATAAACCTTCGAAGCTTCGAACTGCGGGAAAGAGAAGTTTCAGTACAATCACGTCACCGCCATAACGGTACGTGCATTGGAAAGGGATAGCCAGATATCTCCACTATGCCCCCACTCCAGAATTTAAAATATTAATTCCTGCCTCATTTTTCAACCAATTTCGATGCAGTTTTTACAAAAGGCTTTCCTTTTTATTTTATTTGCTTTTACATATAAAAATGGGTGTAAATTCAAACATACTCAACTACCCAATTGTGGGAGTGGTGGCTAATCGGTAAGCGTCCATCGCGTAGCGGTTTGAAAACGGAAACATGAGAGGTGCCGTGTTTCTCAGCGTGTGTTAATGCGCCGGATTATGTGCTGAGCTGTGTGGTCTACATTTGATTCTATCGCTCTTAACTGTAATTTATCTCACAGCAAGTAATTGGTTCATGTCATAAAACTATGTTTTATAAATAACACCGAACGGTCACAGATATAGGCAGACGTAGTCACCCCACAGTAAGATTATAGTCTCGTGTCGTGGGTTTCAGAATCTACGTCTATTATGAGAGACTTTCGAGTTTTGGTCTCGCAACACCCAGACTCAAAACAAATATTTGTGGGTCACACACGGACGTAAAAGAAAAGATGGACGGAGCGCCAGGAGCAGCAAAGTGAAGCAGGGTTTTCGGCTCATTCGATCTATCAACACGTAATGGCGGCGATTGATCGAATGAGCCGAAAACTATGCTTCATTTTCAATGTTCCTAGCACTCCGTCGATCTTTCTTTACGTCCGTGGGGTCACATAAACATTTTCCTTAGTCCCCGCGATTGAACTCTCGGCCTCTCGCCTTTCAGCCAGCTTTCCTATTCACCCATGGCTGTCATACAAAGTTCGTCATCATATTCTCATATCTTTTTAATCGTGTCGAAGTTCATCATTCGATTTAGGTTGAAAGGTTTCTATTGTGTATTCTATTTTGATACAGCACGTCACCAACACTATTTTTGCACACGCTAAGTCATGAATCCGTATTTGGCGGAATAAAACCAATTATAGCTGTCGAATTTGGGTCGTCTAGTGGCAACGTATATGGGCTATAGACCGGGAGGGTCTGGTTTCGAATCCCAAGACGGGCATAGCGGTTTCTCGAAATAGGTATTTTATCGGAATTGGATCCTTATCAGGCAGACTGATCGTAAAATCTAAGCTGAAACCGAGCTAATCTCCGTCCCAGATGTGATAGAGAGCAAGCCTATCGCCATATCGGGCACAAATAAGACTCCAGACTGATACTGAACAGGATACGAATAACAGGGATCGAACCGAAGGCTCAAGACAGTAGTTGTACCACTCACATAATACGACTACGCTACTGACGCAAGTACCTAATTAAAGAATAACATCTTTATTTTATAGCACAAATTGGCAAACGAGCAGGTGTGTCACCTGATAGTAAGTGATTTCCACCGCCCATAGACACCTAAGACATATGTAGAAATCATGGGTGCGTTGCCAATCTGAAAGGAGGGAATGGAAGGGGATGGAAAAGGGATTGGGCAAGGGAGGGGGGAAATGGGCCACCGGAAATCTCACTCACCGAACGAAACGCGACAGCAAGCTGCCACTTTACGTCGGTTTTCTGTGAGACAGTGGTTTCAAACCGGTCGAGCCGGCCCATTCGTGCTGTAGACGTTACTGTCTACAGCGTGGCTCTACCACTCAAAAAATTAAACTCTTATTCTCTTATTCTGCCAATACTATCATATTGATGTGTTATTTTCACCGTCCACGTAAGGAAGGAAAATAAAGATATAACCTAACGAGGAAGATAAAGAATGTATGGAATTACCTCGGCGAATCTGTGTTTTCGTATTTATCCAGTAAAGTATACAGCTGATAAGATATCTTTTTGATTATACTGCATTCATTAGTATGACAGGCTCAAGTTAATCTTTATGTATTATGAGATAAGTGTTATTGGGGTTTTGATATACGTACATATGTATAATATTTTTATTTAGGTGTCAATTTATTTCTTAATTGACTGCCTCGGTGGCGTGGTTGTATTTCAGTACTACTACTGTCCTGAGGTCTTGGGTTCGATCTCCGGGTCGGGCAAAGTGATATTGGATTTTTCCATATCAGCTCGGAGACTGGAATTTGTGCCCGATATGGCGATAGGCTCGCCCCTATCACATCTAGGACAGAACTAAGCTCGGCGAAATGTGGGTGTTCTAGGAAGCTAGTGCGCCTCTGCCTACCTCTTCGGGGTGTGAGCTTATGTTATTTCTTATTTTCAGCCTTCGAGATCGGATTTAGTATCTCAAATACCAAATTGTATTATATGGGTGGGTGGAAACTATGACACACTTTTGGTCTTATAACAAACCCGAAATAAATATCTGTGAGCCACACAAACATTTGCCTCGGTGCGGGAATCGAACCTGCAGCCTCTCACTTCACTCGCCCTCCACACCACAGAGACTGTCGATGTAATTAGTGGAATAACGTCGCGTGACACTGAAATTCGTTTCCACGATAGTATCGCCGGTGCTTTCTTATCGCCTCAGGCGTGTCCCGCGTGTCGCATTGCCGGAAAATCCTTTACGTAACACATGCCCGATGATTTCACATCGATCGTGATTTTTTTACATATAAAATGTATAACCATTGCCAGTGTAGTGCCAGTATATCACGTTTGTTTTTATAGATAACATACACTCACGCCTATTATGTCCGAAGAGGTTGCCAGAGGGACAACTAGTGCGCCTGTGCGGCCACTTTTCGCTAAGCTAATTTCCGACTCTTTTTCGACCGACTGCCAAAAAGGAGAAGGTCCTCAATTCGTCTGTATTTTTTTATGTATGTTACGCGACATCTCCGCCAAATGTAGACCGGTTTTCAAAATTCTTGAGTTGTTCGATAGAGCTTATTGCAAGGGTGGTCGCATATATTTGGTCACGATCGAATTTGAAGTCGGTCTAAGTTTTCAAACTTGTGATTATTTATGTATGTTCCGCGACATCTCCGCCTGATGTGGACAAATTTTCAAAATTCTTTATGTTTTCTATAGAGATTATTTCAAAGGTCCCATATAAATTTGGTTACGATTGAATTTGAAGTCTGTCCGTTAAGTTTTATAAGTAAGGGACATTAGTTGTTTACTAATCACTACACGTCACGTGCGATGTGTTGAAGGTACTCGGCACGTGTACATCGCAAAATATAGCTGTCATAAGATATCCAGTTTCAACTTAACTATAACAATACTGTCGACAATTTATAATTCAATGCCTGTTTTGTACCGTATCAATATTGCAGCATAGGAACAAAGGCAGCATTGGATTTTCTATCTCCAGTACATGAGTTTTGGGTCGGCGGGCATTCAGGTACCAGCAGGTGGTCCGGAAATCGTTGACATTTGAATAGAATATGCTAATGGATGAGTGTTTTTGGATATGAACAGGCTATATCTATTGCTGGACATTGTTCGTTTGCCTGGATTACTGTAGGCTAAAGACATTCCACAGTATATAGACCGGACAACAGCACAAAACTTGTGATCCAAAAGTTATGACCTAGTGGTCATAAGTCGCTCAGTTTGTTTGAAAGATACGCGCGCCAGGCCGGCCAGCAAAATAATATTAAGAGAATAAACTGATCTTACGTGATTCTTAACCATTCACAAAACATTCTAGGGTGTAAATTGTAATGCACTCGCATTGTGATAAATGGTTGATGACGGTACTGAAGTTTGAGATCAATTTTTTTTACAAAATTACGAATAAAACATATCTTTTAGGTGGTAGAGTATGTGCCGACTCGTCTGTGGAAGTACCACCATCTTACCCGTTAATCCTCCCGAAGCTATTCGGGAGAGGGTAAGAGGACAGCTTTTCGCAATAGGCACACACTAGGCATTTCACCAAGCCTAGTACCGAAGATGGCGGTTAATCCATCCGATAACTGCCGACCTTATAAATACCACTGACCAGTGGTGGGCAGCAGCGCCATTGGTGCGAGAGGTCGGTACTGCGCTCACCAACCCGCTTGCCCAGCGTGTGTGAGTATGGGCATTTCTTCCCAAAATGAATAAAGCGCACAAAAAACGGCCCCTAGTTCCCGGCAGCCTCGCTATTCCCAATTACGGTGGCGGTTGTGGTAACGGTGAGGCAGGGGGTGCTAAGAATCTCCGGTGGAATGGCCACCAACACCGACGACTCTTATTGGCGACGTATAACGCTCGGACGCTCCGGGAGGACGGACACTTCGCTGAGCTCGAGTCAGAGCTAGATGGTATCAACTGGCATATTCTGGGACTATCGGAAGTCCGAAGACAGGGCGAGGACACGATAACCCTAAACTCAGGCCATCTGTTTTACTATCGAGAGGGCGATCAGCGGTCCGTCGGCGGAGTTGGTATGCTGATCAACAAAGTCCTCATTAACAACGTGTTAGCAATTGGGAGTGTCTCTGCACGGGTAGCATACCTTGTATTTGAACTCAACAAGAGATATTCTCTGAAAGTTGTACAAGTGTATGCCCCCACATCGAGTCACACGGATGATACGGTCGAAGCCGTATATGAAGACATTTCCAACGCCATACATAATACGACCAAGACCCATTATACCGTTGTTATGGGTGACTTCAACGCCAAAGTGGGAGTACAAGAGTGTGGTGAATCGGTAATAGGTCCTCACGGACATGGTAGCAGAAACCCTCGAGGTAAGATGCTCGTTAACTTCCTGGAGAATCAGAGGCTCTATTTAATGAACTCGTTCTTCAAGAAGAAGCCTCATAGGAAGTGAACATGGCAAAGTCCCGATGGCAAGACTAAAAATGAGATAGACTTCATCATGACGAATCGAAGGCATATATTCAAAGATGTCTCGGTGATTAATAGGTTCAACACCGGCAGCGATCACCGTCTTGTCCGAGGCTCTTTGAATATCGATTTCCAGCTGGAAAGAAAACGTCTGATGAAGCCTAAGCTCCGTCCTTCACTGCACAATGTCACAGAGGCTTCCGAAAAGTTCCAAATGGATCTTTCAAACCGATTTGCCATGTTGGAAATCACCGAGGACGTTGATCAGTTTGCTAATAACTTCACGAATGTCGTCCGCGAGGTGGGTAGGACTTTTTGTAAACAAATGCGGAAGAATAAGGAATCCAAGATTTCAAGCGAAACTTTAAATCTGATGAGGCAGAGACGGGAAATGACTTCAGGCTCGGTAGATTATCTCCTTCTCAATAAGCGTATTAAAAGGCAAATTCGTTTTGACCTGCGCCGATACAATACGCGCCTCATCGAAGAAGCAATACAGCGAAATAAGGGCTCAAAAGTTTTTGCCCAGCTATTGGGAAGGAGTCATATGACGAAGCTGAAGACATCAGATAACAGAACCGCTGCTACTAGGCCGGAGATCCTCGAAGAAATCGAGAATTACTATGGGCTCCTTTATTCTTCACACGCTTCAAAGCCACCTGCGCACGACCGGGACGACAAGCGTGCTCCTCTTATTCGCCATTACACTGACGAACTTCCGGATGTCGAAATGGGTGAGATTCGGATAGCCCTTGAACAACTTAAAAACAACAAGGCGCCGGGTGAAGACGGTATTACAACAGAGTTATTGAAAGCTGGAGGTGCTCCAATACTTAAACAGCTACAGGAACTTTTCAATGCCGTGATTCGCACTAGAACAACGCCAAAAGAGTGGAGTAAGGGGCTGGTCATTTTGTTCTTTAAAAAGGGGAAT
The DNA here is from genome assembly GCA_036417725.1 of Clanis bilineata. Taxonomy (NCBI): domain Eukaryota; kingdom Metazoa; phylum Arthropoda; class Insecta; order Lepidoptera; family Sphingidae; genus Clanis; species Clanis bilineata. The sequence goes on along the minus strand of CM071150.1, from coordinate 12,896,750 downwards.
AAAACCCTTCTGAAGAACTACAGACCTATTACGCTCCTAAGCCACACTTATAAGCTATTCTCAAGGGTTATCACGAACCGGCTCGCCCAACGTTTCGACGACTTTCAACCTCCGGAGCAAGCCGGGTTTCGAAAAGGCTACAGTACCGTAGACCACATACACACGTTGAGGCAGATTATACAGAAGACCCAGGAATATAATCAGCCCCTGTGTCTAGCGTTTGTGGACTACGAAAAAGCCTTCGACTCGATTGAAACCTGGGCTGTTCTGGATTCCCTGCAGCGATGCCAAGTCGATTGGCGCTATGTGGAGATGCTAAAATGCCTCTATGACTCTGCTACGATGTCCGTCCAAGTACAGGGTGTCCAAACAAGACCAATACATCTTCAGCGCGGTGTGAGACAGGGGGATGTGATATCGCCAAAACTGTTTACCACCGCGCTGGAAGACGTCTTTAAAACACTAGACTGGAATGGGCGAGGCATAAACGTCAACGGAGAGTACATTTCGCACCTTCGCTTCGCCGATGATATCGTCATAATGGCGGATTCGCTGCAGGAACTGGAGGGAATGCTGTCTAGCTTAGGTGATTCTTCCAGACGCGTGGGTCTGATGATGAACTTGGATAAGACTAAGGTCATGACCAACTGCCACGTCATCCAACAACCAGTAACCGTCAACGGTGTCGGTATCGAGGTTGTTCAGCAATATGTATACCTGGGACAAGCTATACAGCTGGGGAAAAACAATCTCGATGCTGAAGCCGATAGAAGAATTCGCTTGGGATGGACAGCATTCGGAAAGTTGCGTCACATATTTACGTCGCCAATACCGCAATGCCTAAAGACAAAAGTATTCAACCAGTGCGTCCTACCGGTTATGACGTACGGCGCTGAGACGTGGACTCTAACGAAGGGCCTTATACACCGATTCCAGGTCACGCAACGAGCTATGGAGCGGGCTATGCTTGGAGTTTCTCTGACGGATAAGATCCGGAACGAGGAGATACGTCGGAGAACTAAAGTGACCGACATAGCCCGCCGTATTAGCAAGTTGAAGTGGCAGTGGGCTGGTCACATATGCCGTCGCAATGACGGACGCTGGGGCCGAAAGGTTTTGGAGTGGAGACCACGTCTATCCAAGCGCAGCATAGGCCGACCTCGTGCCCGCTGGACCGATGACCTGCGGGACGTAGCAGGAAACGGCTGGATGAGGAAGGCGGAAGACCGCCAAGGCTGGCGTAATCTGGGAAAGGCCTATGTCCAGCAGTGGACGGATACAGGCTGATGATGATGATGATGATGATGATATCTTAAATATGATACCAGCAGGATATTATGTTTTTTAAGGAAATACAATACATGTAGTGTGCTGATTTCTTAAGTTTACGTGAATATTATACATTGAAATAATAATATAATATTGGAATAATAATTAAAACCTAATCGTGATAGAATCCGTAAGAATAGTTTTACATGTTTACATGATTAGGCGATAACATATTATTTACTTAGTACTTTAGTTCGTTATATTAGGGGCCCACTGAAAACCAGTGCTGTGCTGTGGCTCACGTCACAAATATAGCTTAATGCTGAGATGGCCCCCTGGTTGTTACGCCGCACGTTTACGCAACACTTCTCTTTTGTAATTAGTTTTAGTTTAAATTAATGTATAATCTTATGTTAGTTAATGTTGCGTGTTATACTAGTGGCAATAAACATTTCTTTCTTTCTACTTAATATTTAATTATTAACATATTATTTTAAGCGCTTAGATTGCCGTGATATTTGCAGATGACAAGGTCTATAATTAAAATATTTTATGCATAATTTTGTATCACCCAAAGTCATGTTTTGGCTTGTAATATAAGCGCGACTTGCAGCTTGCTATTACTAATCTAGAGTCACACCATATGTCAATTTGTCCTACGGCTCACTCCTATCTTCAAATCAAGACTGGGGATAAACAGAGATTTATCGCGGTGCTGCATGTTTTTTTTTTATAGCAGAGATTGGCAAACGAGCAGATGGGTCACCTGATGGTAAGTGATCTCCACCGCCCATAGACACCCAAGACACAAAAAGAATCATGGGTGCGTTGCCAACCTAAAAGGAGGGAATGGAAGGGGAGGGGAGGGGATTGGGAAACGGAGTGGGGAAATGGGCCACCGGAAATCTCACTCACCGAACGAAACGCGACAGCAAGCTGCCACTTTACGTCGGTTTTCTGTGAGACAGTGGTATCTAACCGGTCGAGCCGGCCCATTCGTGCTATAGACGCATGTGGCTCTAAGGCTGAGATCTGTAGAGCGAACTTCGACCAATCGGGTTTGGAATTTTTAAATCGAATTTGGACTTAGTCCGAGTAATTTTTTACACGAAAAACAGACAGACAAAGACGGACGGACTAAGGAAATATTTTCTTGTATACCTTCCTCGACCGAGTTCCTTTCTTTGATTCAGACTTAGGCGAAGTTCGCTCTATAGATCTCAGCCTAAGAATATAATCTGTTCGGTAGTGAATTGTTGGTTTTTGCAAGTTTCTTGTCGGCCAAAATACGTAATGTTAATCCGGTAATACCAACGTCAACGTAGCAAATTTAATAATGTACGAAGACCAACAAAAACACCACGTAACCATTAGTTTGTAACGAGCGATTAAGCCGAAACAACCAATGACGTCAATATTATGTGCCTCAAATCTTACGAGTTACAATAATACGAAGCCGCAAATGTATTATACCTAGGGTTGCCAGGCCATAAAATAAAAAATGCCGGATTTGACGTAATCGACCGGACATTTAGCCTCAAAAGTCAAATCTATATTATTATTTTTCTTAAAATCTACACATTCCTTTTTAAAGGCGAACATCACTTTTAAAATAAGAAAGAAGGAATAATAAGAAAGAGGGTTATTGGAATAAAATTATTTTTACGGATTCTATCACGATTTGGTTTTAATTTTTATGCCTGACGTTTCGAAAGCTTTGCAGCCTTCGTGGTCACGGGTCAGACTCAAAGTCAGGTCAAAAATAGTTTTATACCAATGAATAACATTCGCGTAAACCTAAGAAATCATTATAAAGAGGGTTATGATTGATAGTTACTTTGCCGCGCTGCATAGTGGATCGGCTTATCGAAAAGCCGGACAGGCCGGTCAAGTAAACAATTATTTGGCCTGACGCGACCTTAAATACCCGGATGTCTCCGGTTAAAGCTTTGTAACCCTATTATGATTCAGCAAAGAGCCGCCAAAAACGATGAAGAATGTGAAGAAAGAGCGAATGTGTTAGCTATGAAAAAGCTCAGGGAGCATTGCCAATAAAAATAATAACTGAGTATTTTTCAATTGAGCAATCTAAGTCTGGATTTATGAAGACGGATTACCGCCCTCGAGAAAATTATATTTGTTTTGGACAGATTTGATGTAGCTCTTAAAAGAATGCGTATTTTTAATCGCTGCAGCGGTGAAGGCACAATCGTGAGGATTCGGCACGTATCTGGGAATTGGGTACCTACTACCTGACTATTTTTTTAAAACTAATTTTGCATAAAATTTACGTCATCTAAAATATATCACAGAAAGAAATATTGAAATATTCTTAAAAATAAAAAGTTATAAGCCTTTGAAGTTTGGTGTAACATTCAAACTGCGGGAAAGAGAAGTATCAGTATAATCACGTCACGGCCATAACGGTGCGTGCGTTGGAATGGAATAGCAAGATGGCTCCACTACGCCCGACTTTTGAATTGCAGAATTTTATTATTGAAACTAGTTAAAATTTCCAAGACCGACTTCAAAATGTTTCCGATCGAGACCAAATTTATATGCGACCACCCTTGGAATAAGCTCTATTGAACACAAGAATCTTGAAAATCGGTTACCGGAGGATTTGCCGGAGATATCGCGTAACATCATCGATATATTATTTACCTAGATGCACAGTTGACGCTCGGAAAATGGGACAGCAAAGAAGTGCTTAAGCACTCGTTTTGCCTACAGTTGGACGTCGATAGAATTCTAAATTTCAAAATTGTAATTAAAGAACGTTTGCTCATTTCGTTTAAAAACCTACTTTATAACACGTGCATAGGGTATATTTGTGTTGATTTAAGTACAACTTGTGATCGTTTTCTTTGTTTTATTTCTGAGACCAGTTTTTAGGAGGATATTTGCAAAGAACTGTGCATCTAGGGTATAATATATTGATGCGTAACATACATAAAAAACACAATCGAATCGGGCCTTCTACTTTTTTGAAGTCGGTCAAAAAATAAAAATTTGTTAAAATTACTTACATGTTGTAAACCGACGCTAACTAAGTTTATGATAGTGTATTGAGTTCAATGTCGATACAATGTTTTATTCAATTTGTAGGTCGTACAAACTAGTTACGGAGTGCAGTACACTTCTAACTGATTTATGGCTTAATAGATATTATATTGAATTTAAAGTTTCAGATAATTTGATAAATGTTGATCTTCAAACTCGTAAGTTGGAGGTCGATGATTTTTTTTAGAATCAAAGTTTGTTAATATTATGAAAAATAATAAAAATTTGACTGCCTCAGAGGTTGTATTTCGGCACGACTACCGTCCTGAGGTCTCGGCTTTGATCCGCGGGTTGGGCAAAGTGCTACTGGATTTTTCCATAACAGCCCGGAGTCTGGAATTTGTGCCCGATATGGCGATAGGCTCGCCCCCTATCACATCTGGGACGGAACTAAGATCGGCGAAATGTGGGTGTTCTAGTTCGCTAGTGTACCTACACCTTCGGGGACACAGGCGTGAGCTTATGTTATGTTAATAACAACTTAACGAACCGACTTCAAAATGTATCCGATCGTGACCTAATAATCTCAAGAGGATTTTTGACCACGCGGTGGATCATAGACCATAGTAGGGATGAACATATCTAAAAAACTACTCAACGCAATGGCTAAATAATTAGTTTATTTATTTCTTTCTTGCTCAATTCAATTTTCGTTGAAAGCATCAATTTTATAGTTTAATAATTATGGGGCTTACTTATAAAAACGGTTTAACTGAGCAAATGGTAAAGAATAGCCTGTCTCTTTTATTTTCAAATGATGTGACACAAGGAAAAAAGTGACAGCGTATTCTTTGCCATTTGCTCAGCTAAACTGTTATAAGTAAGGCCCTATAGGACGGGGACTAATAGAGCCTTACTTAAAACAGCATTTTTAGCTGAGCAAATGGTTAAGAATAACCTGTCACTTTTTTCCTTGCGTTACATTGTTTAAAAATGAAAGGGACAACCTATGGTATAAAGATAAGCAGCGCTTAAATATTTTTATAAGTAAGGGGCATAATTTTTACGATTTTAGAAGAGTATATTAACTCAATTCTTTTCAAGCGTGTTATCCAAATGTGTCGCCGTTGTACCACATTGGCTTGGTTCTTGGATGTAAAAATCCGTCGAGTCCAGATAAATAGGCCACTTTATCTTATCACGTGTGTTTGAATCCCGCTTGCGTAAGTGTGCTTATTCGAACGGTTTGTAACATAGGCGCCTAACGGCCGGTTTCAATAAACGATCTAAGTTCGAATGTGCAGATAGATTACAAAAATTTGCCAATAAGTACACAGTTTGAACATGACTCCGTCAAACGACTTCATTTGATTGGTTCATAATCGCGATCTATCTGCACTCTAAACTCAGATCGTTTATTGGATCCGGGCGTTAGAAGCTACCTCGAGTTTCGACTCGCGAGTCGCGACTAATGTGTACCAGATAATGCTGTTTACTTTCTAAAATGGGTCTCATGGGTACTTAGCGTCGGTTACAAATTACAATAGTCTTTAATTATTGTACATAACATACATAAACTCACGTATCCCAGTATGCAGAGGCGCACTAGCGAACTAGAATTCAATTATTGTATCTAAAATAGAAACACATTTGATTAATGCAGTATTGGTTTAAGATAGGAATGTGGGTAATTAAAGTCTTTCCCCGGTTTAAAAAGTAACCTGTGTCACTCAAGCGTAGTGTAGCTTTGTGACAGTTGAGATATCTTCAAAATTAGTTTAGTAGTTATATTATATATAGTTAACACATTATAATACAAACCGACAAAGTAACAAAGTATCTTTATAATGTTAGTACATATAGATCATTATTTGTTCGTATTATTAGTACATACATATATTTATTCACGATATAAGATATATAAATTAATAGAAAGTGAGAAGCATCGTTGCACGGCACCATATACATAACTTTGTTTAAAATCTATAGTTATGCACATGCATACACATTACACAGCGCAACACGCCGCAATTTGTAGATTAACCAAATATTTACATTATCTCCGGAGATTAACTCTCAACACAAAATACCTGGTATCGAAAATTCTAAATTCGCTTGTAACATATTTTTTGTAGGTAAAGGAAGACGTTTATGATCTTTTGTTATACCTCTATATTACTGACTGCCTCGGTGGCGTAGTTGGATTTCAGTATGACTACCATCTTGAGGTCTCGGGTTCGATCCCCGGGTCGGGCAAAGTGATATTGGATTTTTCCATATCTGCCCGGAGTTTGGAATTTGTGCCCGATATGGCGATAAGCTAGCCCCCTATCACATCTGGGACCGAACTAAGCTCGGCAAAATGTGGGTGATCTAGTTCGCTAGTGCGCCTCTGCCTATCCCTTTTGGGATACAGACGTGAGCTTATGTTATGTTATATGTGTTAATCTGTGATTCCATGTAAAATGTAATATAGAAGAACTTGGTGCCTTTTCATAGACCCTTTTAGTTACTGCGGAACCCTCTTTAGGTACCGCAGTTAAAGTAGATTTGAGCTTATTATAGAGATGTACTCCAAAAATAAGTCATGCTATTATAAAACCATAACGGCTATAAAAACCAGGCCACAGACACGCCCAATTACGAAACGATCAACGTCACAAAAATGATTTATGCTAAGCAGTGTCCAGACAAAAACACCATGATGAATGGCTGCGGTGTTCGGGTGTATCGGCCACAGCCCATAGCGCTTCAGATTTGCCTCATAAATACATAGGCTCAGGTCTGTATTCTCGAAGGAGTAGGCAGAGGCGGACTAAACTCTTTGTGGTAAAGCCACGCTGTAGACAGTAACGTCTACAGCACCAACGGGCCAGTTCGAACGGTTTGATACCGCAGTCTCGCAGAAAACAGACGTAAAGTGGCTTGCTGTCGGGTTTTGTTCGGTGAGTCATATTTCCGATGGCCCCCGCCTCTCTTTCCCAATCCCTTTTCCCTCCCCTTTCGTTCCCTCCTTTTAGGTTGGCAACGTCGTTTTATGTTGGCAACGCACCCATGATTCTTTTTGTGTCTTGGGTTTCTATGGGCGGTCAAGATCACTTACCATCAGATGAACTATCGGCTCGTTTGCCAGTCTGTTATAATAAATAAACTAGATAACTAGAACACCCACATTTCGTCGAGCACATTTCCGTTGCACATGTGATAGAGGGCAAGCCTATCGCCATATCGGGCACAAATTCCAGACTCCGGGTTGATATTGAATAGAAATACCCAACATCACTGCCAATAGCTACAACGACTCTGCCTATTTCTATTTTGTATCACCAAGCAGCAATGTGTGATCCAGTAAGATTTATTTTCAGTACGATGTAAAAGGTACGATGTATAATCACAAGTTTAAAAACTGAATGGACCGACTTCAAATCTGATCGTGACCAAATTTATATGGGACCACCCTTGAAATAAGCTTTATCGAACACAAAAAGAATTTTGAAAATCCGTCCACATTTGGCGGAGATATCGAGTAACATACGTAAAAAAAACAGACGAATTGAGGACCTCCTTTTGTGGAAGTTGGTCGATAATGAACTGAAGAAATGTTTTCTTATGTCTGTTTGCGACGGTTACATAAATAAATCTAAGTTTTTAATACAAAGTCTTTATGTAACTGAGTATCGCTGCGACTGGCATGTACCTCGGTATTATACCGACCCTTGTAAAATCTATAAAGGCCCAGACGGGATTCTATACTTATTGTGTAAGTAGATGCTCAACTCTCGCTATCGCATGTTTTAGTTGTACTTTTGTAGAGTTCAGGTAACGTACATGGCGCCTATACACTGATTATATCGATATCTAACAGCCCAAGTTGGATAAGCTACAAATGTATAGCTATTAAGAACCTCTCGGAAGGAGTGGGTACTTGACATTTTTTTTATTGATTTTATATGAAATTTACGCTGTCTAAAATATAGAACAAAAAGAAATATTGAAATATTCTCAAAAATAAAAAAGTTATAAGCCTTTGAAATTTGGTGTAACCTTCAAACTGCGGGAAAGAGAAGTATCAGTATAATCACGTCACGCCATAACGGTAAGTGCGTTGGAAAAACGATAGCAAGATATCTCCAATATTCCCCCACTCCAGCATTTAAAATATGAATTACTGCCTTATTTTTCAACCAATTTCGATGCAGTTTCAACAGAAGGGTTTCTTTTTTGTTTTATTTGAATTACATATAAATGTGTGTCTAAAATCAAACATAGTGAAGTACTCAATTATACAGAGAATCGTCAAGCTCTAACGATGGGACTTATCGCTATAAATTATCTCAAGTAAACAACTCTACAGCCTACTTAGTACTACTTTTACTTTGTTTTTGACTTAATTTGATTATATTCTAAATATATCTACCATATTTGAGTACATAGTCAGTACAGTTAGGTACTGCTGCACTTTATCTCTTCCGTTGATAATACGCGATACGATAAATGTTCTGTCTAGAGTACAAGACCTTCTGTTGTGAGTTGTAACTGTCAAAATACTGTTTTATCAATATCAATGTGCGTGTTTGTATATTCTACTATAGTACAAAGCTATATAAGAAAAAAGATTAAGAGGGAGACCAAAAACAACATGGACAAGTATGATGCAAAGCGACATGAAGGAATGCAATGCTTCCGATGAAGATGTCATGGATCTCTATCCATGACATCTTCGCTTCGTTCTTCGTCTTTATTAAGATCTTAAGAGCGTGAGGAAGGCTCACCCCACCACCATGTGGGATAAATAGTCGTAATATTACCTACTGTCCCACTGCTGGGCACAGGCCTCCTCTACTAATGAGAGGGGTTAGGCCTGAGGCTACCACGCTGGCCTAATGCGAATTGGCAGACTTCACATACCCTCGATATTCATGTGGAGAAATTCTCGGGTATGGATATCCTCGCGATGTTTTCCTTCACCGTTGTAGCAATCGATGTTTCACAATGTAAACACACTTAACATACAAAAGTCAGAGGTGTGTGCTCTGTTTGAGGTTGGTCTCGAACCTCGGACACTCGTCTCGGCGATTGACTGGCTGATATATTTCTTGAAAATCATTTTCATTCATTCATTGGCAGAGATCGCTTAACAATAAGAAGATATTATAATATTTGTTAGTTTAGTCTGCAATTTGTTTGCTGATGCAGCTATATAGCTGTGTTTTTGGCATTGTGGATGTCCTTGAGCGATGGTAATCATTTACCATCCGTGCCAATAAAAAGAAAACATTTTCCAAACCTCAAAGCAAGGAACACAATAAAAGATATACTTTTAATGGATGTTTCTTAAAATATGTGTGCCATTAAAATGTGAAAATAAATAAATACACCCAACAGTCACACACCTAGTCCTGACCCCACACTAGGTACAACCTGTATCGTGGGTGTCGGACACTATGAGAGACTTTCGGTCTCACAGCAGACTTGAAACAAATACATATATGTGGGCCACACAAACATTTGTCTCAATGCGGGAATAGAACCCGCGGCCTCTCGCTTCTCAAGATGTCAAGATGTAAACTCCTTGAATGAGAGTCCTCGAGGTAAACAGAGTGGAGTAGCCGCTTGGTGTTGAGGGTCGTTATTATCATCTCGGAGCTCGGACACAACACCGCGCCGCACCGCGCCACCCTCTGTAGAATTTCACAGAATTTCAATTGGACCGTGTTACGCATAAATGATCCAACCCACATTTTTACCTATGATTATTTTGTTATCGTAGGCCATTTACCATCAGGTGACTCAACTGCTCGTTCGTCAGTCTGTCTGTCTGTCGCTCGACAACCACGTGGGCAACCTGACACCAAATTTTCAAAACCGAGTATGTATAATTATTTCATGTCAGTATTGGAATTTATGACATGTATGACAATGGAATGCCCTATCACATCATCATCATCAGCCATATGACGTCAACTGCTGAATTTAGGCCTCCCCCAAAGATTTCTAAATCGACGTGTTGGAAGCGACCTGCATCCAGCGACTTCCTGCGATCATTATCAGGTCGTCGGTCCACCTTGTAGGTGGACGTCCTATCACATGCGAGAATTAAATTGGTGAAACACGGTCACATTACTGCCTCTGCTTATATCTTCGGATATACGGACATGAAGCCTATGTATGTAAGTATATCCATTGGCGTTATGATTATACTTATATATAGAGTAATTGTTGAGCGTTAAGGAAAGGAATGAGGATACATTATACGGTTATTATGTTTGTTGTATTCATATATAGTGAACTATACAAAACACACATATGAATGAATTTTTAGGAGTTATTAGGATATCGTTTAATACTGTAATAGGTTTGAATCTTGAGAGTAGAATATTAGATAGATTCTGCTGCTGTTAGCGTCACTTCATCATCAGATCATGCATTGTTCTATCATGCTGTTTGAGGCGCAATATTTAAACTACCTAAAAATAAGCTCTGTTTAAATTTTATCATATTTTTTGTCCGCCTGTCCTTAACCTGCACCTATGCGGGGTCAGCGTACTATCTAGTACGTTGCAGAAAGGATTCAACTATACTTTTACGACTGGCTTTTTGTCTGACGTCAACCAAATCAAAGGATACAATCCCGGCCAAATCGTTCTAGAATAACATCTTTTCCTGACCTGGTATTCGTGCCCAGGACCTCTCGCCCCAGTGTACAGGTCATTTATATGCTGTCACTAGATCAAAGAGCCGACAATTTATTATAGAGTTAATTATTTTTTCCCGTTTACCTCGAGTCGAGTCCACTTCGCGCTTCTCCAGCGCCCGTTATGGTAATTCATCCACAGCGTTGTGTAAGCGAGATAATATTCATAAGGAAGGGGGATGAACTGAAGACGCGCCTCGCCGTTTTAATATACAGAAGCTCTACAAAGTCTACAATATGCCGCGCTCGGTATTAAAAAACCAGCTGAAGCGTGCGATATTCGCGAGAAATATCAAATAACAATGAACACGATTACACGCGGAAAATTGGAGCAAGCCGTCCCGTCGTGTGATAATAGAACTAATTTCAACTAAATACATTGACATTCTAGATATTTCTACGTATTCATTAACGTTGTATCTTGTACATAAATATTCATACATTTACAGCTCAGCTGTTGTAAAGCGTTGCACACGCGAATAAATATCATATGCCATTCAATTAAGGAAGTAAATGCTGTGGTATTTGCCAATAATGCCAACAGGCATTCGTCGAGGTATGTATATTGGCTTGAAATTATCGGAATTGGAGTTTTTCATTAATGGAAATGTACTCAGTGAGGCGGTTGTAGCTTAAAGCGGCTCAATATTTCTCATTGACTTTTATTCTCATGTGTACTTTAATATGTTAATGTATAGCTGCCCTTATGTGCTAAGTTTGCGGAAATCAATAACAAAAGAAAAATAAAGACTTGGCATAACTACGAAAAAACGTGTTTACTTAGAAGCCGGTTCCTCTATTGTTTTTCGATATAATTATGCACATAAGTAAGTTATTCATTGTGTCATAAGACTCAAATAACGTACACATACTTATTGATTTTAATATAAATACGGTGTTTTATTTATAATAATTTCGGAAAGTGACGCCTAAATGCTTTATTACTGGATTTTTTTTCACAGTCACCGTTTTGGTTTCTGTCCATACATTAGGCATGTACGTTTTTTTGTAGTCATAACCAAGTCCTTATTTTTCTGTTGTCTATAGTGGAAATACACTCGAGGGAAATAAGCTAGACAGAAATAGGGCATTATGCATACATCGACCGAAATAAATTGTACTGAGTTATCATCATCATCATCATCATCAGCCATAGGACGTCCACTGCTGAACATAGGCCTCCCCCAAAGATTTCCAGATCGACCTGTTGGAAGCGGCCTGCATCCAGCGACTTCCTGCGACCTTTATCAGGTCGTCGGTCCACCTTGTAGGTGGACGTCCTACGCTGCGCTTGCCGGTACGTGGTCTCCACTCGAGAACTTTTCTGCCCCATCGGCTATCAGTTCTACGAGCTATGTGCCCTGCCCACTGCCATTTCAACTTGCTAATCCTCTGGGCTATGTCGGTGACTTTCGTTCTTTTACGGATCTCCTCATTCCTGATTTGATCACGTAGAGAAACACCGAGCATAGCCCTCTCCATAGCTCGCTGAGTGACTGTGAGCTTTCTAATGCGGCCCATAGTTAGAGGCCACGTTTCAGTGCCATAAGTCATCACTGGTAACACACACTGGTCGAAGACTTTTGTCTTCAGGCACTGAGGTATTTTGGACGAGAAGACCTTGCGTAGTTTCCCAAATGCTGCCCAGCCGAGCTGGATTCGACGAATGACCTCTCTCTCAAAGTTGGACCTGCCTAGCTGGACCGCTTGTCCTAAATAGACATATTCGTCTACAACTTCGAGAGTTGAGTTCCCTATACCAATTGGGGTAGGAACGACATGGACATTCGACATGATTTTCGTCTTGTCCATGTTCATTTTAAGGCCTACTTGTTGGGAAACTCGGTTGAGGTCTTCGAGCATAGTACCTAGATCTTCCAGCGATTCTGCCAAGACAACGATATCGTCGGCAAATCGAAGGTGAGTGATGTACTCGCCATTGATGTTGATGCCGAATCTTTTCCATTCCAAGAGCTTGAAGGCATCTTCTAATGCGGTAGTGAACAGTTTCGGAGAGATAACGTCTCCCTGTCTCACACCTCTCTGAAGTGGAATAGCCCTCGTGCTCTCTTCTTGTACTCGGACCGACATGGTGGCGTTGCTATACAAGCACCTCAACACTTCGATGTAGCGATAGTCGATATGGCACCGCTGGAGAGACTGCAGCACAGCCCAGGTCTCGATCGAGTCAAAGGCTTTCTCATAGTCCACAAACGCTAAGCAGAGTGGCAAGTTATATTCCTCGGTTTTTTGTATAACTTGCCGCAGCGTATGAATGTGGTCTATGGTATTATAGCCTTTTCGGAAACCGGCTTGTTCGGGAGGCTGAAAGTCATCTAGCCTGTGCTCGAGACGATTCGTGATAACCCTCGAAAACAGCTTATACACATGGCTCAGGAGTGAGATGGGCCTGTAGTTCTTCAACAAGGTATTGTCACCTTTCTTAAAGAACAGTACCACCACACTCCTGTTCCATGCTTCAGGCGTAGCGCCCTCGAGCAAGACAGAATTAAAGAGCTTCTGAAGGACTCTCAGTACCGGCGCTCCGCCCGCTTTCAGAAGCTCTGCAGTAATTCCGTCCTCGCCCGGCGCCTTGTTGTTTTTAAGCTGTCCGAGGGCCACCTTAATCTCGCACGGGCTGATGTCCGGGATATTTTCGCTGTAGTGTCGGACCAGCTCGGCTCTTGGGTCTTGGGCCGAGCCAGTGACAGGTTTGGCAACCGAGCTGTAAAGCTGTCCGTAGAACCTCTCAATCTCCCTCAATATCTCTGCCTTTGTCGAAGCTACGCTGCCGTCTTCCCCCTTCAGCTTGGTCATTTGGCTTTGCCCAATAGACAGATCCTTGGCGAACACTTTGGAGCCTTTGTTCCGCTCAATCGCCTCCTTTATGCTCACTGTATTGTGAGCACGGACGTCGTGTCGCAAGGACTTCCCTATTCGTCTATTGAGCTGCCTATATGCTTCAGCGTCGACGGAAGACCGTAGCGCCATAGATCGGCGTTCGGCCATGAGATCGAGTGTGTTGATCGAGAGTTTCTGAGGTCTATCTCTACGACGAGGTCTAAAAAATTTAGATCCCACCGTATGAACAGCTTCTACCAACCGGTCATTTATCTCGTCCACGGTAGAGCAATCAGCTAGGCAATCGAAGCGGTTTGTCAACTCGAGTTGAAAGCTCTCGGGGTTTTGGATATGGGTGCGAGTAGGGCGGAGCGTAGACTTCATCAAGCGATCTCTTTCCAACTTGACGTTGATATTCAATGTGCCTCTTACCATTCGGTGATCGCTTCCGGTTTTCACCCTGTTGATCACAGAGACATCATTGAATATCCGTCTTTTCGTCGTCAAGATGAAGTCTATCTCATTTCTCGCCGAACCATCCGGAGTCATCCAGGTCCATTTGCAATGAGGCGGCTTCTGGAAGAAAGAGTTCATCGCAAAGAGTCCCTCTTTCTCCAGGAAATCGGCCAGCCTTTGACCTCGGAGGTTCCGTATCCCATATCCAAATTGCCCCACCCTCAACTCTTCATCGCTTCCCTTGCCCAGCTTTGCGTTGAAGTCCCCCATTACAACATTGAAGTAGGTTTCGGAGGTGTGTATGGCCCGACTAATGTCTTCATACATCTCCTCTACTTCCTCATCTGGGTGTGTCGAGGTCGGCGCGTATACCTGTATGACCTTCAGCGAATACCTCTTGGATATTCTGAGTATAAGGTATACGACCCTGCTCGACACACTTTCAATGGATACGATGTTGTTGATGAGGGACTTGTTGACGAGAAATCCGACACCGCCTTGGGACTGTTGGTCGCCCTCCCGGTAGTAGAGCAAGTTACCAGACTTGAGGATTACAGTGTCCTCCCCGTTTCTTCGGACTTCTGATAACCCCAAGATATCCCAGCGTAACCTACTCATTTCTTCTTCCAGCTCAAAAATCTTCTCGTCTGTCCTCAAAGTGCGAATGTTGTGTGTTACCAGGGCCAGTCGTCGTCGGGGGTGGTAGCGGGATCGTACCCGGGGATTCTTAGCACCCCCTGCCCCGCCGTTACCGTAGCCGCTACCGGGGCCAGGAATAGCAGGGCTGCCGGGGACTGGGGGCCTGGCCTTTCTTTGTGAAATCATATATGTGGGGGGGTTTTGCCGTTACTCGCCACGCTTGGCAGGCGGGTTGGCGAGCGCAGGGCGTAGATTCTCGCGCTGATGATGCTGCTGCCCATCATCAGCCTGTGACATTTATCTACGCCTTCATACTGCGATGGTTATCCCGCCATCGATCGGTTGCCAGAGCCTCGTCCGTTAGCCAGCAGGGTGCACCACGTGCAGGTGAGGTTGGCTTGGACTCCGAGAGTTCGTGGTTGGACTCCCTTACACCCTATACTGTACTGAGTTATACTTGGTTATAATTCAACTATATTTTTTGTTGAATAACCTTGCGCCCTAATAGGTATTGTAGATTGTAGAATCTATCGTTATTAGGTTTATAGCTAAAATAGATTTACGCCGACGTATGAATTACATATTTTAATTATTGTGATTCTGACTGCCTCGGTGGCGTGGTGGTATTTCGGTACGACTACGGTTCTGAGGTCTCGGGTTCGGTCCCCGGGTCGGGCAAAGTGATATTGGATTTTTTCATATCAGCCCGGAGTCTGGAATTTGTGCCCGATATGGCAATAGGCTCGCCCCCTATCACATCTGGGACGGAACTAAGCTCGGCGAAATGTGGGTGTTCTAGTTCGCTAGTGCGCCTCTGCCTACCCCTTCGGGGATACAGGCGTGAGCTTATGTTATGAATTACATATTTTAATTATTGCGATTCTGATTTTATCATATTATGATGCTTGTGCTAATATAAATTTTATTATACGACTAGCTGACCCGGCGAACTTCGTTCCGCCTAACAGTCTATTCTTAAATTCTTTAGTTTTTTTTATTATGATATCAACTTAATTTCATTTTATTTTTACTTATTCCAAATGAAGTTATATTTATATTGACAATAGCTATACCCGCGACTTCGTCTGGGAGGCGCCCGACGTGACGGCCCAGTGGTGGCATGCGCGTGAGCTGCGCGCGGTACTGGACAGTACTTGGACATTGCAACATTATTTTATTTCCTAAAATAAAAGTTTTTTCTAAAATAAACGTAGCCTAAGTTACTCCTTATTACATCAGCTACCTGCCAATAAAAGTCCCGTCCAAATCGGTCCAGCCATTTCAGAGATTAGCCGGAACAAACAGACAGACAAAAATTGTAAAAAATGTTATTTTATTTATTTATTTACATTTCATATACATGTAGTATATAGGCGGACTTAATGCTAAAAGCATTCTCTCCCAGTCAACCTTCAGGAGGTGCAGAGATGTACAAAGCAGATGCAAACGTCCACAAGAGAGATAATTTGACAATAACTGATAAATTACAAGAACTATAATATGAATTGAATATAGTTAGTTATTTTGGTGTATATATTCATATACATGTAGTAAAAAACGGTTATTTAAATATTACAAACAGACACTCCAATTTTATTTATATGTATAGATGTAATGTATGCTAGACGACTAAATACTCTAGTATTGGCTAAAGTTAAAAGACACCACTTTCAAACTACATTTGCGTCTACCACAACAGTATTAATTTCCATATTCATACCTCTTACCACATGGTATTCCATCTCTTTTCCACTTATATTATGCTATGGAATAACAACATCCGACATTCAGAAATTACACGTGAATATGTGCGTTGCACGTAATATTGTTAAATTCTTAAATGCAGTTAGTATATGCTATCTCTGTCAGTTATATTATGTTTTACATGTTAGACAAGGACACGGGACCGTGCCCTTTGTACGGCGCTAAGAGTGTGGAGTGGTCTTGGCCTTGCTACCTGAAGGGCTTCTCGGGCCTTGACACTGTCTGAAGTAATTTGCAGAACTCGGTTTTCCTTCTCACGTGATGCATCTGAAATGGAAACTTCTGGAATCGACGTTGTAGGAATTGTCGACGTTCTAGAAAACTGTTCTATGGAATGTGGGCGTCAGAGTGGGAAACCAGAACTTAGGGCGACTTGCAGCGCTATTACTAATCTAGAGTTAAACCTAAACTCGATTTATCCTACTGAGCATTCCTATCTTTAAGGGCGACTTGCAGCACTATTACTAATCTATAATTACCTCATATCTCGATTTATCCTACAGCTCACTCCTATCCTTAAATCAAGATTTAGCATAAATAGAGATTTATCGCAGAGCTGCAAATGGCCCTAAATCAAGATTGGGATAAATAGAGATTTATAGTGGAGCTGCAAATGGCCCTTAGTATTAATTAAATAGTAGGTACTTACTACCTATAGGCTTCGGAGCGTAGGGCAAGACAGTTTTTCAAGCATATTGCAGAACGGATTCGGATCAGTTTTATCGACCAGTCGACGACGTCATTCGAGAGATCCAGTTCCGGGCATAATATAAGGCTCATCTAATACTGACTGCCTCGGTGGCGTGGTGGTATTTCGGTACGACTACGGTTCCGAGGTCTCGGGTTCGATCCCCGGGTCGGGCAAAGTGATATTGGATTTTTCCATATCAACACGGAGTCTAGAATTTGTGCCAGATGAGGCGATAGGCTCGCCCCCTATCACATCTGGGACGGAACTAAGCTCGGCGAAATTTGGGTGTTCTAGTTCGCTAGTGCGCCTTTGCCTACTCCTTCGAGGATAGGATAGGATACAGGCGTCAGCTTATGTTAATAATGATGATGGAACCGGAATTTTCGCCTGTATTAACATTGTAATAAGCAGAGAAATTTACAAAGCGGTGGTCGCGTGCTTTGCGTCAGTTACGTGTGCGTCAGCTCGACATGATTAGTGAGGTTATCTCGCTTGATTTGCTGCTTCCATTATTGCCGATTGCGTACGTGTATCGGGACGACCTTTCACTAGATTAGTGTAAGCATTTTTGTAATGTGATGAGTGAAGTGACTGCCTAGGTGGTATAGTTGTATTTCGTTACGATTTCCGTCCTGAGGTCTAGAGTTCGACCCCCGGGTCGGGCAAAGTGATATTGGATTTTTCCATATCAGTCCCAAGTTTGGAATTTGTGCCCTAATGGCGATAGGCTCGCCCCCTATCACATATGGGACGGAACTAAGCTCAGCGAAATGTGGGTGTTCTAGTACGCCTCTGCCTACGCCTTCGGAAATACAGGCGTGAGCTTATCCATAAAGTTTAAGAAATCTTAGGCTACATTCAACAGCCGTGTGGGATAAGGCTGTTCTTAGTTAAGATTCATAAGCTCACGCCTGTATCCCCAAAAGCAGAGGCGGGCTACCAATTTGTTAAGAGAACGTTATTATATGCCTTCTTGGCAAGAGTTATGATTAGGATCAACGTGATCTTCTATAAAAAATGTTTGTCTATAAAACAAACGTGATTTTAGGAACAAAATAAACCAAGTCTCTATCTGTCTAAGTATGCTTAGAAAGATAGCGGAAGAGGAAATCTGTTCAGAATATGCATTGTGGAAAATTTGGATACTTTATATCCACAATATCTTCTCTTTAGATTACGAATACGTTTTATGACATGATGAAATTTTCCGTGAGGAAAAATTTTAGATTAAATACCTGTTTACCGAATTATAAAATAAGCCGATTAAAAAGATAATATGTCGATTCATTTTTTTAACATCGCCCTTCATTATTCTGTAAATCTGACAGTTTTGCCGTCGTATCCTGTATTCACCATTCAAAACCAGGAGGTTCGGTGGGTAGTAAAATAATATTTATCTGATCCTCTAAAACCTTTGCTTATTGTAGTCAGTGGAAATCATTAACTCTTAGGGGGGTTACCACCACCTCTTATTGCAGTATTATTATAATCTTACTTGTACCGATTCCCGTACAAAACAAACGAAGAACGATTATATGTAATAATACTGCTATAAGAGGCGGTGGTTACCCTGCTGTACTCAGATTGATTTAATTTATCATTAATTATGGGCTTTAAAAAACATAAAGCAACAACTTAAGTGTTACAACTATTTTAGTTTCTAATGTGAAATAAGGCATAAAATCGAACCTCGCACCACTCTTTTCTGTGTAGTTCAGAATTCAAAAGCGGAGTCATCTGTCTTATTGGGTATATCAACATAATTTCGGAGTTGCAGTTCTTTATAGAGAAGTCGTCGCCTCTGGTCGAGTGGCAGCATATATGGTCCTTGGACCGAGAGGTCCTGGGTTCGATTCCCAGGTCGTGCAAAGCGAATTTTCTAATTTAATTTGCTTGGGACTGGATCTCTCAGAGGTGGTTGACGTCAGACACGCAGCTGGTTGTAAAATTATGCCAAATCCTTTCTGCAACATGCTTGACAAAGTGTGTTGCGCCATCCCCACATTAAGGTGCGATGAATGTAGAAAGAAAGAAAGGTCTTTTAAGAGACATACATACATACATACATACATACATAACTTCACGCCTGTATCCCCGAAGGGGTAGGCATAGGCGCACTAGCGAACTAGAACACCCACATTTCGCTGAGCTTAGTTCCGTCCCAGATGTGATAGGAATACTCGGCCGTTATGTTATAAAACATAAATCACAATCGAGCATTGTTTCTTCGACTGTATCCACATTTGAAGGGCAAAGGTCGTTCATTTAAATATGAATGACTCGCCATGAGGGAAATTGGTTTCTACAAAGCCTGTCATTTGTATCCGTCGCCTTTGTTTCGCTCTACTTATTGTTTTTCTAGGGGTCAAGGTTCCTGATTCCGACTGCCTCGGTAGCGTGGTTGTATTTCGACATGAATACCGTCCTGAGGTCTCTGGTTCGAACCCCGGGTCGTGCAAAGTGATCTTGGATTTTTCCATATCAGTGGCCTTACCACGGACGCCAATTCCAATAGATCGGTATTGGAATTATGACATTTTGTACTCTTGACGGCGACTCTAGCGCCGTATTATCCCAATATTACGTGGCTATTAATTGAACTAATGGGAATTAAGTTATACATTGTCCAATCCGTTAGAGCTAGTATTTGGCACTCTGGGCGATTATTTGACAGCGGCGTATTGCCTTTGAAATTGCGTGGGTATTGAGATTTACACAATAGCAAAATGGTAACTTTTTCGGAATTGAGCATCGATTATTAGTTAATTTAGTAGTTTTATCTTAACTTTTTTGACAATAAATGGCATTTTTAGCTAGTTTAGTTTTTGAAATTCTTCGCCAAGTTTATGAATTCAGGGTCAATTACCGCGGTTTTATCCCAGACCGGGGATCGAACACGAGACCTCGGATGATAGTCGTACCGTGCCCACAATACAACTGAGTCACCGAGACAGTCATAATATTAATTCGTAGTTTAAAAAGCATAACATATGCTCACGCCTGTATCTCCGAAGGGGTAGGTAGAGGCGTATTAGCGAACTAGAACAACCACATTTCGCCGAGCTTAATTTCGTCCCAAATGTGATAAGGGGCAAGCCTATCGCCATATCGGGCACTAATTCCAGTCACTGTGGTGAAAAATCCAATATCACTTTCCTCTCGCTGGAATTTGAACCCGAGACCTCACAACGATAGTCGTACCGCACATGCAGTACCACCACGCCACCGAGGCAGTTAAATAAGGTGTTAATATAGTAAATACACAATTGGTAAAATATTAATTTATTACTATTAATCCATTATAGGTATCATATACTATATGTATAGGTATATAAGTGAGCTATAAATGTCGATATCGATGTACGATGTTGTTGACCACGAAGATGGGTACAAAGTGTGGTTGTGCTTGTGCTTGTGATTCTGAAACAAAAAAAAAATATAATTATGTTAAAACTTTGACAAAGTTCAACAGTCACGATAAAAACAGTTGTAGCTGGTCTTTTTTTATGCCACTTGAGTATCATGCACACCTACTTATTGCAAGTCCCATACCACTTGAAAGCCACATTCCTTGTATAATCACTATTTGTTGACTGTGCATGTGCAAGATAATGTAAATAAGAATTGTAATTCAACAGCTAAATAAACTGTCTTTATGTCAAAAATTACCCAAACATATAAAAAGTAATAAATACCACATTATATTAGTGTATGTATAGACAATCAAAATCTTTGGAAAACTTTGGGGAGACTTATTTTTAGCAGTAGACCTCCTGTGGCCGATGATAATGGTGATTATGATATAGAATCTTTATCTATCTATATTATAGGCAATATAGTACCCTCATATAAATTAAGACTTTTTCTCTATATAACAGACTGGCAAACAAGCAGGTGGGTCACTTGATGGGAAGTAAACACCACCACCCATAGATAATCATGTGTGCATGGCCAACCTTTAAGAAAAGAATAAGGAGTGTAAAACGAAGGAGGGAATTGGGCCCAAAGAAATCTCACTCACCAACGCAACACAATGAGATGAGGTCCACCACCAGTCCTTCTTGCCGATACATTATGTTGACCCAACAGCTTCTTCAGTACATATTTCTTCTCTGCCGAAACTAAAAATCAAACATAAACAACAAATTAGATATACAATAATAGATATAAATTTATTCCAAATGCCACCATTTCTCCAAGAAGAAGAAGATACAAGAATATCTTTCATACATTATAAAAGACTGATTACAAAGTATTCTAAATATGAAGGTCAGTAATGTTAGAATTTAATCCATGATGGTAATATAAATAAATAGGAGTGTTGCATTATTTACAATGTAAATAAACTTTTATATTACATAATTTAAGGGCAAAATATAACAAAAATCAAAACTATCCTCTAATACAAATATGCGAGTGGTGGAGAAAACAAGAGGTAGTAAGATAGGTATATAATCATGTTGGAAATAAATGAATGCACTTACTTTTGACTGTTCTTATTTGCTCCAAGTGAGTTTATCGTTGTAACTAAATATTTCCATTTTCCCGTCGTTTCCAACGTAACTTTGATTGGTTTGAAGCGAACCTTTTGCAATTCTGAGGTTGTACTGTAGGAATACTAACAACAACGTTTCGATTTTTGCCAGAGTTGGGCGACTGGCCATTTTAGTGTTACTAAGGCGCACAACTATTTCAAACTGTGTCAAAGTCACCAAATCCAGAAAGTTTTTAGTTACACTACACTTATTGCACTCACAATAGTCACATTCAATAATTTAATTCAAGATTTATCAAAAAAACTTCTTCGAAATATTATAACCTACTTTGGTTATCGGATAGTTTTTTCTTTGTCTGAAACCGGCAAAGGCCATGCCGCATACAGCCAAAAATATATAATAATGTTGGTATACCAAAACATTTTTTTCTAAAAATGTATGAAATATTAAGTTATATGCTGAAATACATTAATATCTATTTTTACTTATAAATAAAGAGGCTAATTTTTAGTGTTATTAGGCATTTAGTTAGTGTTTTACCGGTTTTCGTCAGCAGAGAACATCCTTAATGTCCAGCATTGTGCAACCAACTTCATAAGTAACGACGAAAGTATTGGCCAATTCGCGCCTAATAACAATCTCTAACCAATGTGGTGTCGAGAGTACGGTATTTATCAACATTAAGATTATAATCGGACAATTATTGCGCATGGGATCGGAATTGTATCGGTTTCAAGAGTAAGGCCACAGCCCGGTGTCTGGGATTGCCCGATATGGCGATAGGCTCGCCCTCTATTACATTTGGGAGGGAACTAAGTTTGGCGAAATATGGGTGTTGTAGTTGGCTAGTGCGCCTCTACCTACCCCTTCGGGGATACAGGCGTGAGTTTATGTTATGTTTCTTATACGTAAGCATATGTTATCTTGACAGCCTCCGTGGCGCAGCGGGCGAGTAGTCGGCTGTGAAACGTGAGGTCGCGGGTTTGATTCCCGCGCCAAGACATATGCCTGTGTGGCCCACAGATATTTGTTTCGGGTCTGGGTGTTGTGAGACCGAAAGTCACGTAGTTTCTGATACCCAAGATACAGGTTACACCTACTGTGGGGTCGGGACTAAGTGTGTGACTGTTGAGTGTATTTATTTATTTATTATGAAGGTTCCTGAGGAAGTGAATATTAAGGAATGAGGGATTTATAGTTTGGCTCAGCGGTAGCTTTACTATGAAATTTTTTAGTTCATAAACGGCACACAGAAGACCGAGTTAAATATTTTGCGAAATACTCAGAGTCATGTTGTGTAATTATTGATAAACCAGTTTGCTTTGGACTCAGTAGAATTGTCGTCATTAATGAAATGCTTGTTATATCGTTTGTCTAAAATTTTAAAAAGTGAAGTTGACTTTTCTCACAAACATTAATGTACCTCTATAACTATTATGTACTTATTATTGAACAAACTAGCAAAGGCAATCCGTTAACAATCGTACAATATGGGCTCTTTGATGCTAGAAATAGGAACGTATGGAAATAGCACAAGTTCCTGAAATTTTGAACGTTGTCAGATCGATAATGGCTAAATAATAAGAAATGGCAGGCGTTTAATCAACAGCGCCCAAAATGTGTAGACTGTCCGAACTTTTGAAGTGTCTAAAATAACTAAAGGATATTTTTTACTGTAGCTGCCATACCCAAATGTGTACTTCTAACCACCGAATGTTCATATACTTAAAGTCGCCTTATGTTGTTTAAGACCGCGTTATCTGTCAAAATTGTATGGCGAAAATCAATATAGGAAGCCGTTAAAGTTGAGCAGCGTTTATCCATTCGGGTGTATGTCTTATATATGCATTATACGTTTGTAAAACTTTAACATTTCGTATATTAAACGCGTAATTTAGTATTTACGACCACGATTGAAAAGGCAATGGCTTGTCGCATGAGTCAGCAATCAGTGGTTAGTTATGGTCAATGATTATTATTTATGTGTCGTTACTACGGCAATATTAATGAGGCGCGATACGAGAGCTATTTTACTTGATGGTTCAATCACTGGTTTCAAGTCAAGTTGAATATGCATATTATTTTTATTATTGCAGTTGAATGACGGTAAGAGTCAGTCGTTCACCAGCCCGCCTAGCATGCGCGCCACAAGACAATTTTGTCTACGCTTTTTGTCGTGTTATAACGGTTTTCCCTATGTGTCTACGGCCACAAACATGCGTCCTCGTTTATTTTCATACAATATTGTAGACAACATCTCTACAGTCGGTTATCGAGATATATCTTGACACATGCGTGTATGTGACATTTTTTACTCCGATTCTTTTTATGCAGCAGAACCATCAGCAGAACTACTAAATAAAAAACGTGAAACTTTTAGTCATGCCATGTCAGCATTTATAATAGACAAATATTTACAAAACACATATTTACCTCATTGCGCAAACGGGATTTCGCTATTCTCTTTTTAATTTAGTGATGTCGGAATATAACTGCCTCGGTGGCGTGGTTGTATTTCAGTAGGACTATCTTCCTGAGGTCTCGGATTCGATCCCCAGGTCGGGCAAAGTGATATTGGATTTTTCCTTATCAGCCCGGAGTTTGGAATTTGTGCCCGATATGGCGATAGCCTCGGTCCTATCAAATGAGGGGCGAAACTAAGCTCGGCGAAATGTGGGTGTTCTAGTTCGCTAGTGCACCTCTACCTACCCCTTCGGGGATATAGGCGTGAACTTATGTTGAATATGACGTACCAGCACATCGTTGAACGTCTACCAACAAGTTGGATAGACGATCTGATAAAAGTTGCGGGAAGTCACTGAATCCAGGCCGCTTCCAATACGTCGATCTGGAAATCTTTGGGGTAGGCACAGGACTACCCTGAACATGGGTTCAGCTACTGCTGATGATGATGATTATGATGATGATGATGTTGAAATAAAGGCGCGTCTACTGCACTAGTTTTTCTCGAAACATTACACAAAAACACAAACGCAAAACAACCAATTTAGCTGTCGAACAATGGACCATAGATAAAAAATGCATGTTTTGTGTAGGTGTTTTGTATAATGTTTTATTGCAGGAGATGCGGCTAAATGATAGCAAAAACTTTACCCTGTTAGTTGTAAATTGTGATAAGTAATACCCTCAATCTGTTTTTAGTTTAGGTTTACAGTATGCGAGAGCCGTCACGTTCTAATTAATAACATCGTTAGTTACCTACAAGCTACATGTTCTCGCTCAACTCAAGAATGACGTGCTCCTTTATTATCGCTGTTTAAACTTATAATGACTTTGAGATTAACGTTATTAATCATGTTAATGTTTTATATCTATTTGAAATTATAATTTGCTATAAGTTTCTTAAAGTACTTATACGTGTGGAAAATTGTATTAATATCTAGAAGTTTCTCAACAATTAGATGTACCTACATAATTAAATGGAATAATCCTAATGTAGAATGTAACCTAAAGACAACAATGCATATGATAATGAATATTATATTGAAGTAGGTATACGAAAACTGCAATAATAATTGCATGACATACTGCGCAGGTGTTTACGGGCAAAACATTTGATAAAGTCAGGCTTTATCGTAAAGGTTTCCTCAATAAATTTTCTTTTCCTGCTTAATATTCCGCCCAGATCCTTTACATATGCAATTGCGTTTCGTAAACTGACTTTAATATTAATTTGGGTATTTCATTTTAATGTTTTAACAATAAAAAATTTTATTGCCCCATTATTAACATTCGCTATTTGACATCTTCTGTGGAGAAACAAATAAGATCAAGTTCCTTTTAGTTCAGATTAAGGCAGACGAACCCTTTGTTTTTTCTGTCCTTTGATGATGATCATCATCACCTTCAACATAATCATCATTATTATCATTGTCATCATCATCGTTTTTTCGATTTATAGGAAAAGCGAAGCGTAGTAATTTCGTAAATGCATATTTGGTTGCATTCTTTCTTTATTTCATTAGCTTTTCATCCTAAACAATGTTTCTTTATATGTATTCTAGTCGGCTTGATAATGTTTTTTTTTATTGAAATAATCTGTGATTCTTTCTATCCATTTTCAATGTTTTCGCTTTCGTTGTTGATATTCGATTGGCCTATTTAATTTTTTATAGCGAGGCATGAATATGATTGAGCGTAGTCATCAAGTCTATTGAATAAAACCAATCCCACTAGTGAGCCGATGCATTGTGTACTTAGCATTGTGCTATCGACCGTGGCTGGTACAATAGCCGCGTGGGTGTGTATTAGTCGGTGTCTAGTGAAATTCGACAAGGTCGTCCAGATATGTGACGCTTCTTTCGTTGAGCAACTACCTATACTAGTTATATAATAAAGATCTCGTCTTATGGAACGAGTAATGTCAGTAATGTGGAACGGTGGCTGCGGCCTGCGAGACAGGTGGTGCTTGGATGAGACTGGTTTCAGATGGGTTCAGTAACACATCCGAGATAGTAAACTGCATTCTTAGTATAAGATTTAAGCGTTTTTGTTTTGTCTATACAATTGACTAGCGGCGTCTCTTGCAGTACAATGGATTCACACAAATGTATGGAAAAACTGTACTATTGTTATTTTCGAGACTTTTAAAAACTCAAAATTCGGACTAGGGTCTCTGTTACACACAATACTACAAACTTATGCAGCCAACGTTCAAAGCAATTGTTTTAAGTCAGTAGACATTGCAACAAAGCTGTTTTGTAAGCCGCCGTAAGCTCTAGATTACTAAGCTTTTTGCCACCGTTCCGATGCACCAGACAAGACAGGCTCTCTAGGCTTTATTTTGTTTTGTGGTGTCTAAAACTAGTTTCATCTTAGTCTGGAATTTAATATCGGGCTGATGAAATTTAATGTCACTGTTGTCTTCATGTTTGGAATGTTTATTTTGTGAAATACCCTGGTACAAGTTTTAAGAGTTTTATTAAATTTTACTTTTGTAATACAGGTCCTAAATAAATGTACTCGACAGTCGACTCTAAATTGGGTCAAGAAATATGTAGGATAGGTGTAAAATAGTTAATTTAAACATGTACCATTAGTCACTACCAATAGCTTTCAGCAAAAAATGTATAATTCTTTATGCGCCTAAGATACTCTCATGCACTAATAAAATCAGTTCATACATTAGGAGCCTTTCATGATTAGGAGGAAAATGATTGTTTAAGCCTTAAAGGTGACGAAATATTTAACCATGAACGGAAAACAAAACAGGTTTCGGATATCAAAATGAAATGGTAAAATACCTCGCAGTTTTTATCAATTAAAACGAAAAGCAATAAATTCCTTATCGATCCGACGCGGTGACCTACATTTTAAAGTTAGCCTCAACCTGTGGGTTCGTCCACCTGCAAATAGATCGAGACAGTTATGTGAATCAGGAGAGGCTACTTTTATAGTACCTCTCGACCTAAAGAAAACGAAAAGTTCTTATTGAACGTAAGAGGTAGAGAAAAGAAAAAGAATCTTTGACAAAAAAAAGTTTAGAAAATTATTTTTCTATTCAGTATCAGTCGAGACTCTGGGAATGGGGACCCACTTCGGGGATGGGGATGTCTGCAGAGATCTCTTTAGAAGAAAACTACACACCGTGAGAATAGCAAGGGTTTCAATAAATAGAAATGTTGCCGATTCATGCCACTTATTTCTCCCGTTTCATCTATTTTCATTTTAAAATGAGAAAACTTAACAACGGGTTGTTTAAGTGTTTATACTTCAAAGCTTTGTCACGAGAGTGCATACTTCCAACCCCTCTCGTTACTACTGAATAAAACATTGTTATTGAATCACTTCATCGGTGCGCACAGCGCAACT
Organism: Clanis bilineata; assembly: GCA_036417725.1. Classification (NCBI taxonomy): domain Eukaryota; kingdom Metazoa; phylum Arthropoda; class Insecta; order Lepidoptera; family Sphingidae; genus Clanis; species Clanis bilineata. The sequence goes on along the minus strand of CM071150.1, from coordinate 12,869,065 downwards.
GATAAAAGCAATTGATTTCTTATACGCAATGAATATAAAATAGACCAATTGCACGTAGGCGTAGATCTGAGATGTCCCAGATACCGCTTCATAAAGAAGAGAAGGAATTACAACTTGATGGAACGAACTTGGGTGAAAACTGATAAGAGTGCCTTTGGGTGCTGCTTGCTGATCAGAATTCAATTTACGTCGTGGCGCAAACTTTATTACATGAATATACACCTTCTTGATCCACCTGCACTTATTCTACTCCAAAGTGGAGTCGGCGTAACTATTTTTTAAGCCATTGAAATAAAACTATTTTTACGGATTCTATCACGATTTGGTTTTTATTTTTATTCCCGACGTTTCGAAGGCTTTGCAGTCTTCGTGGTCACGGTTTGGACTGATATGTCGTTTGTCCAAGAATGTTAGTGTTACAAAATCTACCTTCATTTTAAAATTATACAAAATAAAAAAAAAAACAGAATAACATACCCCTGGCATATGCAGAACTGTTCAAACATTGCCTCACATCTGGCTATATGTTGTGGAATGATTAATTCTATGTACAAGTGGAGGGCGTAGCGAAGGGCTCACCTGTATCTCCAGTAGTCGCCGATATTTTCATGGAGGTCTCATTTCATGGAGGTCGAAATGTCGGGAATAAAAATTAAAACCAAATCGTGATAGAATCCGTAAAAATATTTTTTTAATGAATAGCATTCGCGTAAACTTAAGAAATCAGTATATTTTTTAAGCCTTTTTATAAGGATCCAGCTCTGGGGAATCACGTTAAAAAACTGGGTTGCCCCACCTGGGATTAGAGCCCTGAACCTCCTTGTCCATATAATATACTTACGTAAATAGATTTGATTCTTCTAATTTACTTAAATATTATGTTTTGCCAAATCATGTTCATGGGTTACCCCGGACCGTTAACACTGTTATGTAGATGTATTAGTTTTGGGATGAAAACGGAGACATGGAGTGTGCGGGCGGGGTTGGGTTACATTCCTCGGGCGTCGTAAGCCAGATCTTAGGACGTATACAAGACTATACTTAGGCCTTGAAACCAAATGCTCACTTACTCAGACGCCTCTGAAAACAATGTTAGACACTCACTTGATTAAAATATATGTAGTAACAATGAATTACAATCTACATAACATACACCATGAAACTCTCACCAATTGTGATATATTCAGAGTATAAACAAATCTACAAGCGCACGATATTATTAGATTACATTACTCTTGGTATGAAAATAAATCGACTAACAGTTACCCTTGAATGTGTAATTTACGAGGACCATCAGACCCTGTGGACGACACCTGCTATTTATTATCAAATATTGAACACATTGAAGTCACGGTCAAAGAAATATATAGTTTTAGAGGTCATGAAGAAACGCATCACTGATCAATGGGAACTAGTTTAAAAACTATGAAGACTATATTGTATCGCCTCATTTGTCTAGAGACTAGACTCTAGTAGCATCGCCTTTAGTTTGAAAATCATGATGATGGTTGGATTTTCAGGTAATGGCAATATTTTTGATTTGATTTTTAAAATTACACCCATATCGCCTGCGGTTGGAATTTATGCCTAGTACGGCAATAGGTCTCCTATCACACTACGGGCAAGTTCCGAAGTAAGCTCAGCGACTTGATAGCAATATTTAACGAGTCTCGCATCTTCTTTCACTAGTTTAGTAGCTGCACTAGTTCCTTTCTGATTGTTGGCAAAATACTGGTTATCGATGGTTACCCTAGAGTTCTACTGTAATATTCTGTTTCCCTTGTCAGGCTTCTACTTTCCGTTCGAACTTCACCTCATTATGTAACTTCTTCTCGAGGAGTTTCGCTATAAACAATATTTCTACATATTCACTTTGCTTTCCTTGAATGAATAAACTATGAATGACTCTGAGGGGTGTATTTACATTTGGGTAATATTTATGGACAGTATCTACATCACTTTGAAATTATGTATACTGAATTATTCCGTCCATACTGAGCCAACTTCTCCATTATTCTGTTAAAAATGCTATTTGTTATTGAAGGATAATAGATGTACATATTTATGACTTTCATTTAGCAGGTTTGGTTTGCAGCTATGCTTGGTCGAATAATGTACGTTTATTATCAAATATTTTAAGTGTTTATGTTGAAATATGGAGACGTCATCAGAGCTTGTCTAAACTTACAAATTATTACGTACCAAAATATACACAATGTGAGGAAGCATTATTTAAACAAAAACAGTTTGAAATATGCACCACGTAATCGTGAACATAATTATTAATCGCAGTTCAGTTAATCCGTGAATTTAGATTCATGTGTGTTTTTACATCGTTTTTACATAAAGATTTTTTTTTATACATCATGATGCTTTAACATACATCTGTAGTCATAATGTAATTTGTTATACGCGCATTCTTATTTGTATTACTTATATGTAAAATATTCTTATGCGAGTAAAGTGTGCTACTCGTCATAATTTATTTTCATAAATCCAATCTTTACGCAGTTGAGCAACGCGTTTTTGCCAGACAGTAAATCATGTTTTTTATGCAAATAAAACAATATATTGCAGGTACTTCGAAATTTCTAATATAAGAGTTATCTAGATAACGGGTGCTAAAATAGATTACCCTGATTATTCAGTCGATTATTCCATAGGTGCGTAGAAGTGTGATAAGTACATATTACGTTTTGTGTTATTTTTGTGTTGTGTAAAAATGTATGTAGATAAAACTGTCACGATATGGCAACGTGGCAATTAGCATGATATGCTAAAAACGATGCATTTAGTATATTTGGTTTGTTATCACTCTTTCATTCATAATACAGATATGCGCATTTTTTAGTATTTAGGAAGAAGTATCCGAATAATAACGTTACTCATTATATTCCTCTATATTGGGAACATGATGAACTTACTATTATGACTACCTCGGTGGCGTGGTGGTATTTCGGTACGATTACTGTCCTGAGGTCTCGGGTTCGATCCCCGGGTCGGGCAAAGTGATATTGGATTTTTTTAATATCGGCCCGGAGTCTGGAATTTGTGTCCGATACGGCGATAGGCTCGCCCCCTATCACATCTGGGACGGAACTAAGCTCGGCGAAATGTGGGTGTACTAGTTGGCTAGTGCGCCTCTGCCTACCCCTTCGGGAATACAGGCGTGAGCTTATGTTATGTGTTTGATGAACATATCGCCTTATTAGCTGACCTACAAAAACACACATGTGATTATCGGCCGACTTCCAAAAAGGAGAAGGTCCTCGTCTGATTTTTTTTTATGTATGTTACCCGATATCTACGCCAAATGTGGACCGATTTTCAAAATTCTTTTTGTGTTCGATAGAGCTTATTCCAAGGGTGGTCCCATATACATTTGGTCACGATCGGATAAGTTTTGACGTCGGTCTGTTAATTTGGACCTCCGGTTTCACTCATTGTACGCAGCTTCAAGTATTACGTAAGCATAACATAACATAACATAAGCTCACGCCTGTATCCCCGAAGGGGTAGGCAGAGGCGTACTAGCAAACTAGTACACCCACATTTCGCCGAGCTTAGTTCCGTCCTAGATGTGATAGGGGTCGAGCCTATCGCCATATCGGGCACAAATTCCAGACTCTGGGTGTTGTGAGACCGAAAGTCTCTCATAGTCTGACACCCACGATACAGGTTATACCTAGTGTGGGTCAGGACTAGGTGTATGACTGTTGGGTGTAGTTATTTATTTATATAACAGTGGACCATAGACAAAAAAATTTAGAAACAAACATGTTTTGTGTACGTGTTTTGTGTAATCTTATAGTGAACAGGGCTTAATACTTGAATGACCCCTTATTACCCTTCCACTTTACGTTGTTTTGTTGTGGGATAGTACGAAAATAAGTTCACCGAAAATAAAATTTCGATTTGAAATATTTAAGTGCTGCTTTTCTATTATTCGGCGCGCAGGTCGTCTCGACCTAATTTAACAACTATCGCCGCCTTATAGTATGTTTTTTTATACATTTTTATTTCGATGTACTTCCCAGAGGTTATTGTGTTTTAACATAGTCTAATCTGATAACACGGACGTAAAAAAAGAAGGACGGAGCGCTGGTAACATTGAAAGTGAGGCAGGGTTTTCGGCTCATTCGATCTATCAACACGTAATGGCGGCGACTGATCGAATGAGCTGAAAATCCTGCTTCACTTTAAATGTTCCTAGCGCTCCGTCCATCTTTTTTTTACGTCCATGTATACTAGACCATACCATGTAGACTGTGTAAAACATCAATATAATATACCCTAGATGCACAGTTCCTTGCAAATATCCTCCTAAAAAGTGGTCTCAGAAATAAAACAAAGAAAAACATCACAAGTTCTAATTAAATCAACACAAATATAACCCTATGCACGTGTTATAAAGTAGCTTTTTTAAATGAAACGAGCAAGCGTTCTTAAATTTGAATTTCGAAATTTAGAATTCTATCGGCGTCCGACTGTAGGCAAAAGAAGTGCTCGAGCACTCCATTGCTGTTCCATTTTCCGAACGTCAACTGTGCATCTAGGTATATTATTTACCGTAAATAATATATCGATGGTGTAAAAACACAATCTTTTTTTCATCTCTGTCCACCTTTTTTATATATTGGCGTGTCTGAATATAATTCAACGGTAATGGCTAGGCTACATGCTCGGAATAATTCAGTATCTATGAGTTGTGACGTTAATAAGTCAGTCCGTGATTGTCACGCCTCAACGAACACAAATTATTTGTTGTTTCCTTAGACTAAATATAGACTGGACAATCTTCACTGACATATTGAAGAAACGGGATGGTGCTATACGCATTTAAGTGTGTTGAACAAAGATGCTAATCTAGTGCTTTTTCTCGCGTCGAATACCCAGAAATTCTTGCTTTGTGCATTTGCTTTGAGCTCAGAATTTGACAGCATATTTTATTCTGCAGTTTACGTGGATATAAATCACTTATAATTATTCAATTCTTATTATTATATTGAAACAGTGAGTTTGCAGAGTCTCATAATGGTGGGATGTTGCATTCGCGGGTGTAAAAGCAATAACAGACGAAATGAAATTTGTGTTACATTTCACACGTAAGTAACGATGAAATCTTATTTCTGAACATTTTATTAGTATCGGTGTGATATATTGAAGAGTATTTAATAAGATATGTGGAATAATATGCATATAAATCGCAATATAACGTGAAAATATAATTTCCTGACGTAATCATGGTGTTACCGGCTACTAAAATCGTAAAATCCGTAAATTGGTAAATTAATAATTTCATTGAATATCAATTCTTTAATAATGTATAAAGCAATAAAACATTACTTATAGGCTCTATACCCTCGGAGGGGTCGGCAGAGAAACTATTACGCTCATTGTTCGCTCACGTTATTTCTGTCCCATTATGAACCTAGTACCTACTATTAATTAAATATTTATTATTTTTTTAAGGTTCCGTCCCTCAAAAGGAAAAAGCCCTTATAGGAACACTTTGTTGTCCGTCTGTCAAGACATATATCGGTATCGCAGGGAGGTATCGAGTTGAAATTAAAACCATATACGCAGATCTGTAGATGTTTGAAGCTTACTGACGGGGGCGTCGAAGTGTATTTGGGGGCGCACTGGAATTGGTGAGCGGTGTTGAAAAGGATTCGCCGAACGTGAGAACCCAGTATTTTATTTTGGAAATCCCCATACACGCCCGCGGCCGCGCCTCGTAACGTTAGCATTTATTTCAAAACTGACCAATAGAAGTCATTATGATAATAAAAATGGATATGCAAGTTATGAGAGTTTTTCCTTTTCGTTTTGATATTTGTTTTTACCACCCCCTTGAACATGCCGCCCGTGTGCGGTGCACACCTTGCACGCCCGCACGTAACTCTTGCGGCGATTACGATCAGGTAAGTTTGGAGTCGGTCCATTAAGTTTTTAAACTTGTAACTGTTTTACGTTTTCCTCTTACTTTGTCATTAAATTATAACCAAATGAACATGGTACCTTTGAAATAATCTCTATCGAATACAATAGCATTTATCAGGATTGGTCCACATTTGGCGAAGATATTACATACACTAAAATAGTACAAACGAAGTACGTACAGTCTTTCTGCCTCAGTGGCGTAGTGGTATTGCGTGCGCGGTACGACTATCGTTCTGAGGTCTTGGATTCAATCCCCGGGTCGGGCAATGTGATATTGGATTTTTCAGTATCAGCCCGCAGTCTGGAATTTGTGCCCGATATGGCGATAAGCTTGCCCCCTATAATATCTGGGACGGAACTAAGCTTGGCGAAATGATCTACGATTTGCAAGAGGGATGACTGGACCGTGGGCAGCTTCACCTGGTGTCTGGGCCTAGAGCGTCGATTAAGAATGGAAGTAAAGCTGATTCGCATTCGTGATCCTTTTGGCCAGTGAGTATAACACACAGGAATGGAACCGGTACCCCGACCCAAGTGACCGTTGGGATTTCCAATATCGTGCTGTATTTTAACAGCGAACGGTCCGGTCAGTGAGTATCAGTACATAATCATTACTCTCCTGCGGTTAGGATTATAAGATCCGTATATAGATTTCTCACGCAAAGTTTAATGAGCAGTGTTGAATTGCATACATTTGTTTTTTTTATTGTTTATAAATATTATAGGTACTAATTACATCGACAGCGTATTTTACTTACTTTGTGTTTACATATTTTTTACCTGAACTTATTCAAATCTTGATTCCAATTACAGAACATTTACATAAGTAGTTTTCGTTCAACTTAAAAAGTAGGAGGTTCTCAATTCGTCGTTATTTTTAACGGGAGGCCGCGGGTTCGATCCCCGATCCAAGACAAATGTTTATGTGATCACCAGATATTTGTTTCGGGTCTGGGTGTTATAGGACCGTAAGTACTGATACCTACGACACAGGTTAAGCCTAGTTTGGGGCCACGATTATATGTGACTGTTGGGTGAAAAAACCCTTTCATTCAAGGGCAGTTGTCTTGGTATGTTTGAATAACGTACCACAAAAAAAGCTTCATCAATATCCATAAGTATATATATTATAAGTTTTGTATATAGTAACAGTAGGATAATATATTACCAATAATATATAACTGAATATAATAGACAGAAATGGGCTCGGCGAAATATTGAGTGTTCTAGTTCGCTCCTGGCTACCCCTGAATACAGGCGTAATTATATGTATGTATGTACGCTACTAATATTTCGATTAATATTCCCAAAAAAAAACCTGAATTCAGAAATTCAGGATTTTTTTTACAACCTGACCACACAAGCGATGGCTCTCGCTGTCTCATGTGTCGGTACGACGTGGTGATATCTATAGGATAATCTAAGGTTGTTTCTAAAAGTGCGTCATCTGTGATCTGACTTGACGTGTCACCTCGCGACCTTTTCTCATTATATTCGTATTTTGCACACACGTCATACACGCTAAATTCGGCCCCAAAACCATCTCCGTTGAACGGGTAAGGTCGAGCCTAATGAAATTCCAGTGGTACTGTAAGGCGTCAATCATTTGCATACCAAAATTCTTACAATTATAAACACGTACCAGTATAATTCATTTTTGTGTTTTACCTTACAGGAGAAAAGAATGATTAAAGAACTGACTTATTAAATAAAACTTAAGTCAAGTACTCTGCAAATTTTATACATACATACATAGACACGCCTTTTTCCCATAGGGGTAGGCAGAGACAACGGATTTCCACTTGCTACGATCCCTACACACATCTTTCGCCTCATTCAGTCCCATTACTACTTACAGTACTTTTAACTTTACCTTTCTCGAGTATATCAAATGTTTGCAAATTTTATATGTTACAAAAATGGCATAATTCCCTCGGATTTATTATTTACTAGCTGTTACCCGCCACTTCGTCCCCATGGAAATTTACTTTCCGGGATAAAAGTAGCCTATGTGTTAATCCAGGGTGTCAGCTATCTCCATACCAAATTTCATCAAAATTGGTCCAGCCGTTTGAGCGTGAAGAAGTAACAAACATACACACTCACAAACTTTCGCCTTTATAATATTAGTGTAATTTATTATAGTTCAAAGGAGTGCAACTTCTGCAAGTTTTTACTATTAACTATTCGGTTATTATTCTCAAAAAGAGCAACGTCAGAGTTTCTTGCCCGTTCTTTTCTGATGAACCAGCTTTCCGAATTGGCGGTAGAGTAAACATTTTAGACGGAATCTAAACAATGTGTGACATTTTATGGATTCAATAAAAGATTTGAATTGATTTGATTTGTGGTATAGTGTCAAAGAATAAGACAGTTGGCTAAACTCTTTAATCCCCTGTTCAATAAATTCCTCGCAGAGATTACATTGAGCTAAAAGATCTTTTCTAGAAACTGAACAAAGTAAATAGAAGAATTGAGGCTAGAATATATTCAGTTCCAACAAAAGTTAACACAAGTGTCGAAACGAACTGTAATGATGCCACATAAACAATTGAACACCAACGAATGGGAGCAAATTGTGACAGCTCAGAGACAATGATTTAAACATGTCACGTGCAATCTTTTTAACTTTGTTAAAACAAAGTTTAGTCACAGAAATAGGTGTATTTGACGTCCTTACTTGCCCCAGACTGCGTAAAGGTCGTTAAGATGATTTGCATTTTACAAATCATAATGGTATTAGAAAACTCAACGTGGCCAAGGTTTTATAGCGTTCACGTTAATTCATGTTTATTTTTGGTGCCTTTGAACCAAAGAGATTTAATATTACTCACTATAGAGGGGCTATCAAGCAAGATTCCATACAAAAAATTGATCTCAAACGACAGTAACGTCATCTACCACTTATTACAATGCGACGGCGCTCATTACAATTTATACCATAAAATGTTCTGTGAATGTTCAAGAATCACATAAGACAATTTTTTTTAATCTAGAATTTATTTTGGGGTTTTTATTCACAATGGACATGTCAACCCCATCATGCCTTGTTACAAGTATATTAAACTAAACAAAATTGAAAGAATTTAAGTTTAAGACGATGAGTAACTGCTGAACGACGCGACTGTAATTAAACGGCAAATTTTTTTGCCACATACGATTTTAGCTTTCATAAAATACCTTGAATCAGACCTACATCTAGTTTATTTGTTCGAGTTTGTTTTTTATAAGACAATATTTTTGTCTAAACATTATTACTTTGGCACGACCTTACGCGCGTATATTTAAATACGACTGAGTGATTTATGACCACGAGGTCACAACTTTTGGATCACAAGTTTTGTGCTATTGTCCCGTCTATGTACTGTTGAATGTCTTTGCTTTGAACTGACGTCGCATAATAAGACTTGAAAATTGATATGACAATAATTTGACAGCCTCCGTGGCGCAGCGAGCGAGTAGCCGGCTGTGAAGCGAAAGGCCGCGGGTTCGATTCCCGCATTGAGGCAAATGTTTGTGTGGCCCACAGATATTTGTTTCAAGTCTGGGTGTTGTGAGACCGAAAGTCTCTCATAGTCTCTGACACTCACGATACGGGTTATACCTAGTGTGGGGTCAGGACTAGGTGTGTGACTGTTGGGTGTATTTATTTATGTATATTAGTTATAACGAAACATGCGTCAATTAAAAATACTCCTGTTATAAACACTTCAATTTGTTTATTGTTCAGTCATAAAACACTATTGTAGCCATTGTAACCATCTGGTCAATCGGGCATACCAATTAGGCTATTAACACCTTGCATTAAAGACTTTATCAGCTTGTAAGCATCGATGCACATATTAGCAATAAAATCTGCATTAAACACAATCGGGATGTGAACACAGTGCGTAGATGTCACGCTGTTTATTGAAGTTTGACGTGACGTAAATGAAATATTACCGACTACGGGACGAGTTAAGTTTGGTTACTGATTAGATTAACGGGTTACAAGGTGAGGTAAATGATAAGAGATACCACAAAAACGGTGGAAATTATAATGAAGTCCTTTCATCTGTATTTAGGTTGACTTATTGATTTGTAGCGACTGCCTCGTTAGCGTAGTTGTATTTCGCTACGACTACTAATCTGAGGTCTCGGGTTCGATCCCCGTGTCGGGCCAAATTGATATTGGATTTTTCCGTATCAGCCCGGAGTCTGGAATTTGTGCCCGATATGGCGATAGGCTCGGCCCCTATCAAATCTGGGACGGAACTAAGCTCGGCGAAACGTGGGTGTACTAGTTCGCTAGTGCGCCTACCCCTTAGGGGATACAGGCTTGAGCTTATAATTTGTTATGTTTTGTTAGTGACGATATTTTGCTACAAACGCATAAATTGTTATTGTGTCAGTGGGGAAGTGTGAATGTTATAAAAAAGGAATTCGGCGCTAATTTCTCTGATGTGACCATACCATCCCAAGCGACATTCTTGCAGTTTATCCGGCACAGGTCGTCAGATTAGAAGAGAATAATATGGATGCTACTATGTATATGGTACCTGATTAGTTTTAATGACTGTTTAAAATTCGTATACATCGAGTTACCAACATACTTTAGAATGTTGAACATCTTTGTAGACATACTTTCGTACAAACTTTAATTGAGGCTTGTCTTTTACGAGTTCTTGCGGTGAGAACTTATAACTGTATAGCTGTGAAGCGTTTTATGTTCTGACCACGAATGTAACTTTATAAGAATGCATCGTCATAGTCATACATGGGTACCTTAGCGCATACTATGCCGTTTATGGTAAGGAGCAATAGTCTATTGTGTTAGCCATCGCATAGCTGTCTAATCATAGTCTAAATATCTCACAGCGTGTCAAAGGTAGATGCATCATGCAACAATGCAACACTGCGGTGCGGAGGGTAGGGTAAGGTAAGGCCCGAGCGCGACTCTTAACATCTTTGTTAATTAATATAATAGCGGCTATAAATAACAAATGTAATCAGTAATGCCTACATTGTGATCGTAGCGCATCAGCAAAAACAACATTGTACTACGATTCGATTTTGTGCGCTCCTCCGTAATATACGTGATGGCGTGTTTTTGGGCCACAAATTAAGTGTTCATAGTTATCAAAACACTTGATACACGATTCAGCCACACATAGGCTGAGTTAGAGCGAATTTCGACTAAGTCTAAGTCAAAGAAACGAACTCAGTGAGGATTTGAACTTCTTAAATCGAAATACAAGAAAATATTTCCTTTGTCTGTCAGTATTCTTGTAAAAACGGCTCGGGCTAAGTCCAAGTTCGATGTAAAAATTCCAAATCTTCACTGAGTTCGTTTCTTTGACTTAATCGAATTTCGCTCTAGATCTCAACCATAGTGCCCACTGCCCATAGTATTCTGATTATCGTTTTTATCGCTTATAAACGATAGATCATTAACATCAAACACATTGCCAGATTGCATATTTTAGACTGTGTCCTAACTCCTAATCCTCTCTGCTGATAACGTATCACCCTTGGCCGTGATACATTTATTGTGTCAGATAATGGTTATTACAGTGATTGTACGTCTCTGTTTTTTGTTGTTTATGTCAATATTTACTTTGTTCAGTAGAAGTTTCATTGTATACGTGCCGTTGGTCACAGTTCCATAATATATAATAATTAACATGAGAATAGCTGATATCTTCACACAACTCATAACATAAGCTTACGTATGTATCCCCGAAGGGGTAGGCAGAGGCGCACTAGCGAAGTAGGACACCTGAGATATTCCTAAAGGATTTTGTTCCCTGGGTAGTGATACAAATTCTGGAAATCTTTGAGGGAGGTCTATGTCCAGCAGTAGACGTCCTGTGGCTGATGATGATGATGATGTAGTGATGAGAGAATAATTATATTTTACTTTATTACATAATTTAATGTTTTAATAATGTCTAATTTAGTGAATGTTTGAATGTTATTATGTAGTAAATTGTTGCATTGTATGATGCAAGACTTCGTAATAATAATTCAATCATATTGAAAAGTAGCAATATTTCGACGGTCCCTACGTACAAAGCGACTTGTCAAAAACTGAGGTTTTCAGGAGAACGAAATAAAGTTTATTTATAAGTTTAAGAATTATCATACTTGTTATCTTGTTCGATTAGTATTTAAAGTAGAATTAGTTGAATATAAAATAATTAAAAAATATATCTATATAGTTATGAGCGTATGGATAATCTAAAGCCATATATGCAATAAAAAATATGACATTTTGACTTTTCTTTGTATACGAAGGGACCGTCGATTTATTTTTTGCGTAATTTATAGTTTTTGATGGTGGAAACAATATTATCGTCATGTACTAATTTTGTGGTCGTGAGTAATTATAACTGCGCTGAAAATGTACATAGATCAAAAAGTAATAAGAACATTAGTATTTTCTAGGCAGAAACAAAAAAAAACATGCAGTAGGTATGCGCCGGTTGGAGCGGGCCGCTAAAATTAAACTTTCAAAATCATGTCAAGTGCTCCGAGTTCTGGGAAATTGTTATTGTGTTTATACGGATATTGTATGTATACAGAGCCGTAGCCATGGGGAAAATGTAGTACAATAGATTCTATAGCAGCGCTACACACAGTCGTTTCATGTATAGTCAGAGATTTAGGCTGAGATCTATAGAGCGAACTTCGACTAAGTCTAAGTCAAAGCCACGAACTCAGGGGGGATTTGTGATTGTTAAATCGAACTTTGACCGAGCCCGGTTCATTTTTAAAAGAAAAATAGACTGACAGACATACTAAGCAAAGATAATATTCTTGTAAAAAATGACTCGGACTTAGTAAGAATCCTCATTGAGTTCATGACTTTGACTTAGACTTAGTCGAAGTTCGCTCCTATATATCTCAGCCTTAATATTACTAACTATATATGTATACTGTTGAATGTCGTTGTGTACAGTTAAAGTAATAACGAAGCTAATGATATGTTTGACCGTTTACGGATACATTGGTAAAAACGACAATTCAAACGTTAGAGGCAAAACTTTTGATTTAGGCAATAGATAAAATTTTGATGTGTGAAAAAATTTTGCTTTTACTTTATACTTTGACTTTTGATTTCAATGAAAAAACTGGGAGTTAGAGGTAAATTAATGTAGGTGTCTTTTAACGGCCGGTTTCAATAAACGATCTCAGTTTAGAGTGCAGATAGATCGCTACTATGAACCAATCAAATCAAGTCATTTGACGGAGTCATGTTCAAACTGTGTTCTTATTGGCAAATTTTTGTAATCTATCTGCACATTCGAACTGAGATTGTTTATTGGAAACGGGCGTAACAGAAGAATTGAAGATTCGTTATTCTCAAGAAGCTCTAAGAAGCAAGATAGATCTCTTCTGTCTAAGATACAGCTAATTTATAAATAATCTTGTGTATAAAACTTTAGTAATACCACTTACAGTGTAGTTAGCGCTGTTAAATATGTTTAAAATTGTTTACATTGGTTTTAACTCGGCAAGAAGGTCGCGAGAAAATGTTGTACGGTATTTGGAGAGTTGTTTTACATAGTGTGTTACATACATTTTAAACGTATTCAGAATCATTAAAAATTAATATTGAATATCATACAGAGGTTTAGAGGTTAAACTGTATGTTTGCTGTTTTTAAAATACTGCCTCGGTCGTCCGTCCTGAGTTTTCGGGTTCGATCCCCGGGTCGGACTATATTGGGGTTTCCTAGTATCAACCCACAGTCTGGTATTTATGTTCGATATGGTGATCTAGCTTCCTATCACATTTGGTACGGAAATGTGCCCCGTGAAATGTGGGTGATCTAGTTAGCTACTTCGCCTGTGTCTACCCTTTGGATACAGGCGTGTATATCTATGTTTTGTAAAATACGTATAAAATGACAGCCTCCGTGGCGCAGCGGGCGAGTAGCCTCCTGTGAAGCGAGAAGCCGCGGGTTCTATTCCCGCATTGAGACAAATGTTTGTGTGGCCCACAGATATTTGTTTCCAGTCTGGGTGTTGTGAGACCGAAAGTCTCTCATAGTCTGACACCCACGATAAAGGTTATACCTAGTGTGGGGTTAGGACTAGAGGTGTGACTGTTGGGCGTATTTATATTTATATTTATTTAATAAATGAGTTTAGCATTATTTCAAGTAGTAAAAGGCTTCGAATGCAAAATGGGACATGCGAAACTCGAGCGAAGAAGTTAAACTAGAACTGTGGTGCATATAACAGTTGGAAGTGTATTTGTCAGTTTGACCTGTTTTCATCCATTCATTTTGTTGTAAGGTGCTGGGTGTGCGGTGTACGCGGTGTATGGTTGTGCCCTATTTACACAATGTCACGCTCTCGGCCACTTGTTCAACTATATTTCGACCTATCCAAAGAATAAAGTTACATATGATAATGAATCGAAACTGCTTTCTTATTTTTCTGAGCTTAAATTGACCTTTATATTTAACTAGTAAATATTTATTTAAGCTATGTCATAATTTAACTTGTTATTATGTCATAATTTAAAAAAATACTAGTTAAACACATATATAGGTCAATTTGAGCTCAGAAAAATATAAAAGCAATTTCGATTCACTATCATATGTAAGTTTATTCTTTGGATAGGTCGATTTAGATGTTGATTGCACTTACCTTTATGATGATGTTGTATTTAGGACGACTTGCCTAAATACAGAGACTTGACTTGCCTTACTTGACTTGTAGAGTTAAACCTTATCTTCATTTACCCTATAGCTCACTCCTATCTATAAATGTAGATTTGGGATAAATAGAAATGTATCGCGAAGTTGCTAGTGGCCCTTAAAGATTTACATACAACAAATAATTAAAATGAATTCTGTTTCGTTTCGCCGAGCTTATCTCCGTCCCAGATGTGATAGGGGTCGAGCCTATTGTCATATCGAGCGCAAATTCCAGACTCCGGGTTGATTATTTTTGTTGAAACCACGTAACCTTTGTATAGTACCTATTGTTACCGTTTCTCCTCGTCTTAGACATGGTCGTTAGATTACTTCCTCTCCATGATGGCGGCCAGAAGATTGTTACATCATTATGAATCTAGACAACTGTTTTCATATTTTTCTATAATATTTTATATTCTTGAGTGAAAATTGATTTTCATTGATAAATGAGTTAAAATTGAAGTAAATATTTCTAATAATACAATTATTATCTGTCTGATTTTAACTGATAATAATTCCAGGATGCACCTTCATGATCAGTCACATTCATCTTCCTCTATGACATACTGTAGTGAACCAAATTACGTATTTGGCTCGATTAACGAGGTATTTTATCTAAAGTATTGTAAAATATTGCTGAAGAAACAAAAAAAAATGCGGAAAACAATTTTTTTAAGCTAAGTTCCTAAACCGATATAACTAGTTTTGACTACCATTGCCAAATTAAATCAACAGTTTATTGAACCTCGGTACATCATTACGATAAAAGACAAAAATGTTAAAGTACCTACTGAAATTATTAAGCATCGTACATAATGAGTAGTACGATTGGCGCTTTTCATTTCTCATAATAGAAAATGGACTACTTTATCTGGCTGTTGGCACGTATACAAGATTTGTGCCCTGTAAACATTTAAAGTTTTAAATACAAATTGAAATTAATTGTTTTAGTAGCTTTGTCTGCCAAAACGACAATGTGCTCCAAACATTTCACAATGAGCATACCGCGTGTTTCAAAAAGTTGGGACCAATAATAATTCCAAATAGAGGGAGAACGATTTAAAGCACAATGGTAAAGTATAAAAAATCAAATTTAATTAAAATTTTTTTAATCAATTATTAGCATGGGGATTTTAAATAAGTATGGAAATGGCTTTGTGTATGCTAAAAATAATTAACTACCCCATAGGTGGTTTTCAAATGTATTACAGCTGACTCGATGAGTCAGAAATCAAATTTCGTCACGAAGTCTAGTTGCCATTATTTAAAAAATTATGAGCGTTAAAAAATTACGAAATTTTAAACATTACCGCTAGATTGCTAGCCATCCTCTCATACTTATTATTATTGATACCAACTTTATGAAACACCCTGTATATATTTCTTTTTGTTAGAATTGATAAGTTAATATGCCTAAAAATGACATTGGATTTTTCCATATCAGCTCGGAGTCTGGAATTTGTGCCCGATATGGCGATAGGCTCGCCCCCTATCACATCTGGGACGGAATTAAGCTCGGCGTTTGGGTGTTTTAGTTCGCTAGTGTACCTCTGCCTACCCCTTCGGAGATGCAGGCGTGAGCTTATGTTATGCCTAAAAAGAATTTCAAATCATATTGGCAATTGTGAATAGTATTTTTCGTCATCTAAGGGTCAATTGTATTGCAAATGTGTAACTGTTGCTTTCGAACGAGCCGCGTTGCGTGTGTATTGCACGCACTCGTGGGTCGTGAGTGATGTGAAGCAATCACTTACGTGAAATGACCTCAATTAGTTAAATAGTATACATAATTTCACGCATAAAACAGTCTCCGTGGCGCGGAGGGCGAGTAGCCGGCTGTGAAACGTGAGGTCGCAGGTTCGATTCCCATACCTAGACGAATGTCTGTGTGGCCCACAGATATTTGTTTCGGGTCGAGGTGTTGTGAGACCGGAAAGTCTCACGTAGTTCCTGATACCCACGACACAAGACTCGATCTTAGTGTGGGGTCAGGACTATAAATAGGGCCTTTGCTAAGAATAGCCTGTCCCTATTTTCCTTGCGTTACATTGTTTAAAAATGAAAGGGACAACCTATGGTTAAAGATAAGCAGCGCTTTAATATTTTTATAAGTAACTGCCGAATGGTCAAACGCTACTCAACGTTAACGGCTTCTTACATTGATTTTCGCCGTACTATTTTGAAAGATAAGGCGTCCTTAAACGACATAAGGCGACCTTAAGAGTATGAACATTTGGCGATAAGGGGCATAGTTCCGTGTTCAGAAGTGGGCGGAGAGGTGAGGGGAGGCGCCGCGTCTACTCGCCTGCTGGCGGAAGTGCGCCGGCGCGTCGTCCAGCCGGTTTCGGTTAACTATCTGCTAAATGGTACAATTATCGATGTTCGCAAGGTCGGCACAAGTGATGTGTTACGATTTCGTTTTATAAAATAGATTTTTTTTTGGTTTCTCTAAAAGCAATAAATTATTTCGATATGTGGGCGCTTTGGTAATCTATCTTTGGAAGACCATATTTGTTGATTTATGAAAGGCATTTCAGTTCAGCTCTAAATTAAAGTTAATTCTCTATAGGCGACTTGCAGCGCTATTACTAATATACCTCTAGTTAAACCTAAACTCGATTTATCCCACAGCTCACTTCTAGCTTTAAATGAAGATTGGGATAAACAGAGACTTATCGGGGCGCTGTAAATGGCTCAGAAAAAACAACTTCACAACCGCTTCTTATAGGCCATAATATAAGAATCCAAAATACCAAATTCATAACCAAGCTCTAATTGGTCATACTTAATACACATTAATCACGAAAGTGCAATTCCGGCCATAGCAATCTCATTTTAGGAAGAATTTCAATAGTCGTGGAATATAAAACCTGTTGCTAGCTAAACCAGGCTAATACTAAACTCTTTGGTATGGATAGCCAATGGACACTTACCAGTGGCGCTAGTAGACTCAAGAGTGTAGTTAATGATTGATGTATTCGTCCCATTTGGCGTGCATCGCCTTTCTATAAATATCAGGTTGTGTCGGCGATTGGATAGATGATGCAGGTTAATTTATTTATTTTCCGGAGAGTTGAAGGAAATTCTGTCTCTGATAGTTAATGATCGTTTTCACCTACTGTTCCGTATAATAATATTAGCCCTGTAATATTACTGTCCCACTGTTGAGCGGGCCTCCTCTACTAATGAGAGGGGTTAGGCCTTAGACTACCACGCTGCCCTAATGCGGGTTGGTGGACGTCACATACCTTCGAAATTCTTGTGAAGAAATTCTCGGGTATGCAGTTTTCCTTACGATGTTTTCCTTCACCTTTATGGCAAGCGATAATTCACAAAGTAAACTGTCCCGTATACAAATTTAAAATCTTTTTCGTCCAATATTCACTTGGAAACATGCTATGAGATGCTTTGTATCAAAGGTTTTTTTTTGCCTTTATTAACCTGGTAAGTTGTGCAAGATTGAAGTTTTCAAGATCAAATATGTACAATGAACAATCTATGTACTAAACCAGATCTCAGAACATTGTGTATTAAGAAACATCCAAATACTTTCATTTGTTACGACATCGTTAACAAACATTTACTTACACGAGTATAATATTGAGCAAGATTTAGCAGAATAGACAGTGGAGATTGACCGACAATATAGACATAATGGTCGATAGAGCTCATGTATTTGATCCGAGAGCTTCCACTGTTGAAATATTGACGGATATGATATTCAATATCGCACATCCGATGTGTCCATTCACCGATTTTATGGGGAAGCTATTAAGACGCGGAATTAGGACGCGGGAGTTTGCGTTCGTGATTTGTACGGTTGTCGACCAAATATTGGCATAAAGATTTCTGCGAATGATTTTATTATCAGCGATATAAATTATTTGATAGTTCAGTAGCGAGATGGGGTACTTGAATGTTATTGCCAGTTAAATAAGCTTCAAGAGATAATACGCTATGATTTGTGTGAGCCGTAAAGTAGATAACATTGAACTGAATTACGAGTTCTGCTGGTACCATTGTGCCATTTGGTAATACAGTAGTCAGTTACGATTGTATTCATTGAGGATTTAAAAATCAAAGACTATTCACAATTGCATTGTTCAAGAGCAATATCACCGTACTTAAAAAGACGATCGTGTCAAGTGGAGTGCAGCTAGAGCACAGTTATTGAGTGCTCTTGGTGATTACACAACTGCCCCCACAGCCCGTGCCGCGCTGCGCCGCGACCGACCATCTCCATCAATTTGTTTACATTCTCTATCTACGCTTGCCATTTTAGTTTCAATGTAAACATAGATTGTGTATTACGCACACCTATATTTTATTTCGAGAACTGGTCGAAGAATACGAGTATATTAAATCTATCTAAACTGTTTTAATGTGAAATGGGGTTTTTGGAATCGTTTCTGGAGTTCCACGAACGTATGAGGAAAATGGATATTAGTAATGTTGATGTAATTAAAATAATAATATGGAAATAGTAAAAACGATAAACAACACAGTGATAATTATTTTAAATTTGAAATGATGGAGAGTTACTGAAACGAGCAGAACTTGTTTTGGTTAATATAGTAATTTAGACAAGTTTAAATAACATAAGCGTGTCGGTAAATGGTGAACCGTTAGAACAATGGTTTAACGTCTTGAGAAACAGAGCAATGGGTCCGAAGTACAATATGAATGGCTTCGAGAGTAGAGAAAGTGATACGAGACTCAGAATAATACACGATACAATGGTGCAACCCTAGATTCATTCCAATAATTTAAACTCTGCAATATAATAATTAGGAATAGCCAAGATACAAGTGGTTAGAACAGCATCAATAAACATTCAATCAGGGCTATAGTTGTTAAGAAAATCACGATTATTGATCTGTTTGAACTGTATGCCATTATGTCTTGCAGCAAAAGCAATACAAAACTGATTACAATTCGTGACTCAACAAAAATCCGACATCGCGTGCGAAAATTTCGCCGCTTCCAGCCCGGCCACCTGTCACAGTCGAATCCACTCTTCCTATGGACCATCGCCAAAATATTTTCATACAGTATGTCTCGCACACCGGTATAATGTTGTACTCGTGCGTCATCATCGGCGACGGTTTAAAACGTTTTCATTCAATTTATGGCGAGTTTTTAAATCATGAAACATTTTAATTCCGGATTCTTGTATGTAAGAAACACCGTTAGTAAAACGATATATAATTTTTACAATGTCATAGTTATCGCAGAACAAATAAATCCTATATTGTTTTTTATAATTATATTCACCACTTCCGATTAGATTTCTTGTTAATTGAGTAGGTTGTTAACAGTGACTTGTGTCCGTTCCACTTCGCTACGGCCTTGCATGAAACGCCTCGCGCCGTCACGTTTTGTTCGCCGCTAACAATCGATTGTCTTATTTTCGGGGCGATTATTTGCTAATTAATTTTGTTTCAATTTATTCTAGCAACAAGATCTCATAAGACCATAATTTTACCTTTGCCATTTATACGTCAGATGTGGCAACTATAGATTACTTACTTTTTAATTTTTTTTGTCATTATTTTAATAAGTGTAATAAAAGTGTTATGGATTAAATTATTATCATCATATAACCTCTTTGCGTTTACCACTTGGGTTGAACAACAATACTGATAGCGAATTTTGGATGCAAGGACGTTCAGTGCACTCCAATCTATAGCGGTATATCATCCTTTCATACTTGGAGCCCGCTCGATGGGAGTGGATTTAAACGCTTGCACTTCAGTGTATTCACCGAAGCCATTTGCCTGTTTTAAACCACTTGTTAGAACTAGAAACGAGAAGCTTTAGTGCAATAATGATTGTGGAAGTTTTGTGTTCGGTCAACCTTGGTTTTATGGCGATTGCTTTTTACGATCTATGGTAAATGCATGCCTTTAGAATACCACCGCGAACCAATAACTTATAGACATGGTCTTTCAAAATATTGATCGTTATCCATGCTAACATAATTATCAAATAAAAAGTAAATTCGGCTGTGGGGCGTGACGTAATTTCTTACAACTTCGTAATGCAACCAGGTGTTGTGGCTGACAGACGGTTGCCATTGTCTAAGAGAAGGCTGCGCCCCCGCCACACCTTGTAACACCCCGCGGCACCCCACAGCGCCGGTGAAAGAGCACGTTCGACCTAAAAAATAACAATGAGCCTAACATTACTGTTTCCTGCTAGTGCCGCCATGCTCGTAGCAGCATGTTTTAATTAGTTAATTTTGTCTACAACTCTAATTAATTTCCGACCACATTCGTCATTTGCTATTCTGCTAATTTCATTTTCCTCAACTTTGTAACGTCGAGTTCAGCTAAATTAATGTTGCATTTGATTTACCTATTGGCTATTATACTTTGAATGTAAAATATGTATTCACTATTCACAAATGGTTTCTTAATGTATTCTATGACCTAAAATTCGATGTCTAATTCTAAGTAATGTCAGTGTTCGGAACTATTGTCGATACGATACCGTGATAGTACAGTAACTAGATTTATAACACGTTACTGATTATCATGTATTATCCAAACAAAATATCGATATATTTTTATTTTTTTAAACTGTATTGTATTTAATGATCAAAATAATTCGTGCAAGAAAAACACTCCGCGGGTCCTGGGATCCCGACCCAGGAACTCCCGATTCACAGCACAAATA
The DNA here is from genome assembly GCA_036417725.1 of Clanis bilineata. Taxonomy (NCBI): domain Eukaryota; kingdom Metazoa; phylum Arthropoda; class Insecta; order Lepidoptera; family Sphingidae; genus Clanis; species Clanis bilineata. Next base: position 12,847,755 of record CM071150.1, on the reverse strand, counting down.
CCTACGCTGTTGCTTGTTACAAGATACAATAGTTAACTCTACAAACATTAGTTTCGGTGAGATAATTAGAAATGACGCATGTGTGTCGCATCTACGGTCTACCCAAAAACATGTAACAATGCATTTTTCTCACGTGTTGCTCCAAGTTTATTTTGTCTCATTGTTATAATATTTATTACAATAATAACTTACTTCATTCCAAGTATTCTTACTTCATTCTCAAACAGTATCCTCTAGAATTTGGAAAATAAATGGTTTCTAAATCATCCATGTGACCTTGTGGTCGGTTCATAATGAAAGATGTAAGGTGTTGGCAAAAGCATCAAACAAACAAATGGTAAAAATATGTGTGTAGAAAAATTAAATAGTATTTATGGTTTCTTAACAATAAATAACGGTGATATTTCATGTTTTGATGAATTATCTGCACACACACAACACATGTTATGTAGGTAACATTGTATATGGAGTATCTGATGAAGGTAAATTTGTCCAGCAGATAAATTGGGAATTGTTATTAGGATTTTGATTACTGGTACACTTTACTTTGCGAATAATTGGGAATTTGATTAACATAGTAAACCGGACCTTTGAAAGTAAATCATGACTTTTGAAAATGTTCCTAATCCCGAAGTTTGTAAACATGGATTTTGTTTTGGGTTTGATGACTGTGCTGTGACAGTGTCATCCATGAATTATTCAGTGGTAACAATGCCAAAATAGTAACAGTTGTCTAATTCCGGAATTGTATTATAAGAAGACATTAGTCAGTAATTCGAAATAATAATATATCTCAAGTTCCTTTCCACGAACACAATGAATAGCAATCATAAGTTAATGGAAATACAGACGATAGGGATCATTAGGGCACTAGTGAGTGATGGCATGGCGTGCTACTAGCCAGTATACTGTCATATCATTAACCTACAGTCTATTTCTGAAAATAACCTTTACCAGTGTGTAACTGATGCGTCGATACATCGTTTCTGAGCTGACAAGAGAGTTTTGGCTCAATTCTGCTCTGTTAGTAACAAGCCTTTGTTCTCGATTCTGCCAGCAGGTCGTATCCTATGGTAATATACTACCTGATTACGTAATTACCCTGTCTTAATCTATTCTATCGGAATGTGAAATCAGTTCTAACCTCTTCCCTCTTCTATTGCTTCTTGCCCCTTCGGAGTGAGATTCTAGGCATTTATGCAAACCGACATGGTTCTGTTGACCACCTATAAACCCTAGTTTGTTTATGGTCGCTGATTTTTTAGTTTGTGCTTTAAAAATCCACAATTTCACATATCTAATATTAATGTTAGTAGGTTATATCGGGAACACTCCCCAAATCACTTTTAGTTCCTCAATCTCGTCGAGTGCTACATTATCGGCTTAGCATCTTCGCACAGCGCGGCCGGTTTTTGGGTTGGGCTGCGGGTACGGGCTTTGCCCCATTTGTCTTTAGGTTAAGATGAATCCCCACGCGTCCGCGAATTGCAATAGCTAATTAAATATAACACTAATTATATGAATTAGTAAAATTAGCTGAAAATCTGGACTTGCTCCTATTTCCAGTTCTTGATATTTCATTTGATATTGAGGCGATGAGAATGTCTCTAAACCAGTTACCGACTGTGAAGTTCTTAATTTTGGAATGGTTCTGGTCGTTGGGTTAATGCAATCTGATTACATGACGCTCCTTGATCTGATTATCCGAATTGTGATCGCAGTGCTGAAAAGTGATGTATTTTTATTGAACAATAAGCTTTATTCATGAAATCGGATTGATTTGGAACAAATAAACCCGCGTCTCTTGCAAATGTTTTTCTCAAAACAAAACACCTACACAATACAATTTTTAAGAAAGAAAGAAAGAAATAAACTGTATTCAATGTCTCAGACAACAGTGAGTGGGAGAGAACAAAAATAATATGACAGAATATGTAGCACTAAGAGGTTACAAATTGGTCCAAATTTTCGTTCTGTTGCTCATGGAACAATGGACCATAGACAAAAATGTGTAGCGAAACCAAACATGGCAGTGTTTTAGTGCAGGAGACTTGGATTTAGATTACTCGGCCAAATGTTTGTTCAAACATTGGAAGCAGACTTACACGGATGTCTAGCGGTGTGCACTGTGCAAGGTTACGGTTACATCGCTTTACCTACTCGGCCAGTCTGCGAGTGTATAAATAAATAAATAAATAGGAAACGCAATAAAATACGTCGTATTTAATCCAGCTCTTTAATACAAATATAAGGAAGGATTTATAAAGCATGTGTTGTGTAGTATGCATGATACCTTTGAAGATGGGTTTTATAATTTTAATGAATCCAGATTAGTAGCTGCCCTGATTTCCGGAAGCCCTAATTTCGTTCTTTCTCTTCCCTATCCCTATCTTTTTCCGTAGACAGCGACTTGGCTATAGGGTCATAGATGAAGATAGCTTTCAAACCTATTAGACTATTAGAACAATTTTAATGATATACTAAACAAAATTCCGGCGATCACAACATCTAACTGGTTTATGTTAATAAATAATGACGCATTTCCGAGTCCACAGTTTAAACATGGTTGTGTGGTAACATGTTGCCCAACTGTACATATCCGGTTATTTATCAGCTGACACATCACACAACTAGTGTCTGAAGAGCGTCTATTTGAACAGCATGATCATATTATGTATTATGCGATTTCGTCTGATATCCAGCACACAGTAACAGAGTACCATCGCGGCCTACTTCTATGGTATCCGGTACCTCTAGTACGAGTTTTTCTTGACAGTTCTCACTTTTGAGCGTTTATTTTTCTAAATATTTTTTTGGTTCATCGTAGTTTCCGCAAAGAACTCTATAATAAGTTGTACTAGCAGTACTGCCCCGCTAACTCTTTGCGTTTACGGCATTCGTTTTCTGTGAGTTTTGTTCAATTTTTTTGTCAATTATGATCTCATTATGCATTATGGCATGCGTTAAAGAATATGTAAAAAATATTAAAAGCGATCTAATTTTAAATATTCTCTTCACGGGGTATAGCTATTGATATGTCGAACAATTTATTAAACACAACATTTCTAATGGTACTACGTAGCCAGTACGATATGTAGAGCCAGTGCGATGTAGTTATAATATGATATTTTGCTATAAATAAAAATACAATATAGTTATAAAGATACAATATGCGTTGTATTTTTTTACATCTTCACTACATAATATAAATAAAGTCGTTTCCCGCTGTCTGTCCCTATGTATGCTTAGATCTTTAAAACTACGCAACGGATTTTGATGCGGTTTTTGATAGATAGAGTGGTTCAAGAGAAAGATTAATATGTATAATACATGCATAAATTCACCCCCTAAAGGGATGTAATGGGGCTGAATGTTTATCAAGACTCACGCGGGCGCAGCCGCGGGCAAAAGTTAGTTTTTAATTTAACATACACGTTTGCGAATGTCACCCACACCAGTTTCCTAGTGGGAACTATGAAAGCACTGAGTGTAATAACAGATAAGATGAATGGGCCACTGTGCTCTTTGAATACTCAAAGAAAGTGTGATTATAACGGAATCGGGAGAGATATTCATCATAATAAATATAGGATGAAATGTATATGACATAAAGATTGATGTTACGGATGTATCAGTAATAGTGTATCACTATTCTTTCTTTCTTTCTTTGTGTCCGGCCTGTATCACTATAGAAACGTAAATTATAGATCTATAATATAGCTGGCTACTTAGACTGATGGTAACTTCAAACGAAGATCTAGAAAATATAAGGTCTATACGTCGTTATCATTATTTATGGAACGTAATCGGTTTGTACCTAGTCCTGATTGTGATTTATAGGCTTAAAGAGCATCCCACAAAGTTTTCA